>JANFAB010000027.1:0-600000 GCA_024613165.1 Pisolithus albus
TTACCTCATTTTCTTGCATCATGGACGGTTTCCTCCGAAAAAAACGTTCTCATTTTCTCGTCCTCTATCCCCCACTTCATCGCCCGATTCCCTTCCTCCGAGAAAAAAGCCGAAAAGTCTCTTCTCTTTGTCCCACCTATTATATCATTCCCACCCCTCCTCGTTCGTCGTGGTTGCTATTGCCGCAGCTGCATCGAGCGCTGCTTATCTTTTCTTTGCGCGTGTGTGAAAGGTGTCTGGTAGCGGTATACCAATTTTTTGAATTATTCCCCTCACTTCATTTCCCTTTTCTTCGGGGCATGGACGTGTCAGCGTGGTGCGAATCTCCTTCAGCAATCGCGGTAGGTGGAGTGCTCAAGCACGTCGGCGCCCACGAGCGTGCATGATTCAGTGCTACCTCTGCTGGCGAGCTGATGGTCATCCAACCGAAGTGATGTTACATACGCCGTCGTCCATGACTATGGAAAAGTATGTGAAACGCGATGCGGTACCAATCAGTCTCAAGGGATTGAAGGACTCTTCTCCCTTGTCCGCTACATAACTCGCCATAGGGCGTATGTAGTACCATCACTATCCCCCGTATTCCTTACGATTGACTGTTTCCTGAGTCCATGCCAGCAGGGTACATATTCTATTACGTGTGTTCACTCGCTTCATTTCGGCGCTCTTCACAATGTAATCATATGTCCTGATTGCATCAGTATTGATCGTATGGAGGTTACATGCGACAATCATTGAGCTGTTCGTACTATAATCTCGCGTCTCGATACGACCCAATGCGACGTTTTACGTGCATCACAGGCATCGCTGTTCAACCGATTAAACGTCATACTTGTTCCCACCGACGGTTTCGGAGGTATGCATCCAGAGCGCACCAATATGCGTGATATGTGCATGAGATGAGCACACCGGGGGACGGCCAACGACGAGAACACCAGGATGGAACTCAATCATCTGTGGCGGCGTACCTCCTCGACCGGTCGACACCACCTCGGTTACCGGGAACGTTCCTATTCCTGCAATGATTCGCATAATGGCCCTTTTCGCCGCACTGCGATACTCGCGTTAACAGATAGAAGGAACATGGAGGAGAAAGAGAAAGACACACCTTAAAACACATGACGTCGTCCAGATTTCGTCGGGGTCCCGATGGTACTGCGACCCCTCCGGATCCCGTACCCGCATTCCCACCTCCACCGCCGTTCAAGCGATCGTAATCGGCGTAACGGCCATACCCTGGTGGTGGTGGACCGAGGTCTCGGTTTGCAGAGGGTAATGGGGTATCGTATGCGCTTGGATGAGGGAGAGATGGTTTAGGGCTACAAGTGGCAGTATATGTATATGAGCGTTTGGGTCGAGAAGTAATTGGAAAAGGTGATACATACTGTCCTCGCGGGCATTCCGGACCTAGTGGACAGAATCCAGTAAGGTAGAGCTGGCATGCGACACGACGAACATGTTTTCGTGGACACATCGGGCCCAATTTGCAAAATCCCCGTTTATAATCCGGGCACTCTATCCTTCTTTCTCTCGGATGTGCGTACAAGCATTCATCGCCCGCGGAACAATACCCGTACTTGGCATACCACCAGCACTCCGGCATTCGTCTGAGGTTGTATTCGTGCAAGAACTCGCATGCGTCGCCTTTTTTGCAGAGACCACGCAGCCAGTGTTTACATACCGTTGCAAGACGTTCTCTGTCTCGTGGGTGTGTCGGCAGTTGCTTTGGCGGTTGAAAGTTTTGCGAGGATGGGATGGTATGTCGGAGGGGACAGTGAAGTGGGCCCAGTGGACACCCTGTCGAGCTCAGGGATAATCGACAGATCTGGTCGTCTGCCAAACGCATAAAACAAGTTGAAGAGAGACGAACGCATGAAACTTACCCTTGTCTAGTTTTATTCCAAGTTCATTTTTGACGAACAGCTCTTCCTGAAAGTTGTTTTGATGGAACTGAGGTTGAACGAGATCCTTGAGCGGAGACGGACCCGCCAACGGCGTGGACATGGGGAGAGGAACGTATGGCTGACGTAAGATCTGGCTGGAGACACTTATGTAATCACATAGTGGTATTAGTAAGCGGACTTGTATACGTTGGCTCTGCTCCTCCTCCTCTGTCGTTGACATGCCCGGACTTGCCTCAGTCGAGTCTCTGAAACAAGAAAACGAGCTGGGAGCCACTCGCCGACGCTCTGTCCAACCCCAAATGCCTTCACATCATCGTACACGTCGTCGTCTTCCATCCCAAGCACCATCAATGCCAGTGCCCTGGAACACAACCATGCATGCACCATTCCTTCACCCGAGTACCCCGCAGCGACCCATTCCCCAGGACTCGCCATCCCTTTGTCCACATTTGGCGGCCTCCCCCTTCTCGTCACGCTCTCTGGAATTCGACCCACCCACGGAAATCCGTCCGCTGATTCACTCAGCTCGCCACTCCATAATGCTTTTACCCTTCCAGCTGCCCAGCCGCGGCCATCTACAGTTGATGCACCCTCTGCACCCCAGTTTGCCGCGCCGAAGTAAACAGACAACGCTCCAGACACGTGCGCTGCGCTGTGTAAATCATACATACCGGGCGTCCGCGTGCATCTAATACTGCCTTCCTCAAGCCCACCTCCAAACATCAACTCATGTTCGCCGCTCCGAAGTTGTGTCAGGTAATCGAATCCTTTATGCTCCGGGTCGTCATAAAATACATACGAACGCACCCCAGCACCGATCCTGGCACGTAACTCACGTCCTGGTCTCTGTGCACTCATCGTCTCTCGTGCCTGTGTCACCACTGGTGCGAGACCGGGAACGAGTGCGCCTACGTGGGCATTTGTAAGATGAACGACGTGCCTCGTTTTCAGCGTCCCGCGTGGTGTCTGTAAGATGTAGAACGGTTCGTTCTCTGATGGACCCCTGATCGACGTGCAGGGCGTGTTCGTATGCAGACAGAACCTATGTGCCTCTTTTGTGACGAGTGCAGTAGAACGGGTAAGACATTACTCACTGGTTGGGATGCTCCTCAAGCAACCGAGTGAGAACGCCCGCGACGAATCGATACGGATGAACCGCTCCCGCACGCGTCACAATACAACCCAAAGCATACTCCGAGAGATGATACATCTGCAAGCCACTTCCGCTTAGTTTTACACTGGTTTGTCTATGCGCTCTCACGTTCACTCACCTTCCTTGCCGCTTCCCCCACCACAAATTCATACTGCTGCCCCTCCACGGGCATATCCCTCTTGTACACCTTCAATAACCTCTTCGCCTCTTCAAAAGTCTCTTCGTCGTAATACACGTCTACGGCTTCAACCGTTCGGCAATCCGCGTCTGGCGCGTCAGTTTCACCCACGCGTTGCTGGATTTCGAGGTGGGCAAGTCGGAATCGGATGATGTGCTGTGCGGCGCGGAGACCGAGGGTGTTCTTGAGCTCTTCGTAGTCATGGTATAAAGGTGGGTTGATATGACCCCCGTTCCTGTGTAGGAAGTGTGTTAGCAACGCCTGGTGCCAAGGGCGATGGAGGAAACTAGCCTTCCAGTTGCCCCTGAACACGCATCGTACGCTTCAAGCATCACAACGGTCAGTCGTTTATGCTCATGCTCGCGCTTATTGATCCGCTGCCGATCCGCATTTAACAACGTCCGGACAAATGACGCACCCGATATACCGGACCCTATGACGACTGTCCGACCGCAGCGTCACCCATACCACCAACACAGTTATACCATAATACCCATCGATCCCAACCATGGACAAACGTCCAATCAGCAACCGCCCGCCCACTAGATATAGGGCACACACCGACATCCGCATACTCTGGAACTGCCGCACACCGGCTTCCATCCGAGTCCTGCACAAGACGCGACAAAATAGCTGAAGGGGGGTATGTCCAGAACGAGCGCGTTGGTTCAGCGATTGGAAGTCCAGGTGTGGGTACGGGTGGAGAAGGACATTGCGATAATGCTCTCATCCGCCTTGTCGCTTCCAGCCGCCTAACCCGTTGTCGTTCTTGACCCTCCATATCTTGACTCTGAACTTGTTTGAGTGGGGTTGCCAGTTTTTCGGCCTCACCGTCGACATACTTGCTGATGCGCACGGAGGACTCTGTTGAGCACTGGCAGCGTGTGTCACGGGAAAAAGAAATTCCCATGGTATCTTGTTATCTTGGGGGTTGTGTCGGTATAAAGACTCCTCGCTGTGCTTGGGAGTACGGGATATCAACGATGACGGGCACGCAAAGCAGCAAATCCAAAGGAAAGGGACAAGGGAGAGCAGAAACATCTTGAAGCACCCTACTCTTATCCAGAGGCGGCCACGGACATCACACCGTATCGCACCGCATACCATATTCAGACCCGGGCACTGCGCTTGGGCGTCGAGATACGAGGTACGGATAAGTTAACTCGCATCTGGTTCGCCCCCACAACAGCGGCGTACTAGTACGGGCGGATCAAGCTGCGTTTCCAGGCTTCTCGCACTGGCTCCTGACCGTCGGAGAATACCGTCCTGGTGCATACGAAAGATGGTACGAGGAGCCATTGCTACCCGGCACGGTACCCACTCGCCTGGTCCCGGTCGAACTCCAATGGTAGGGTCATACGTATACCAATCCGTCGAGCGGCCCTCCTATGATCTGGTTCAATTTTACCCCGTCATATTCGCTTCAAATGTGTGTCCTGATGATTGAGATGTATATAGCATTTCCAAATATGCCACATGTTACTTTTCAGGTTATCTTATCGTGTGGTGCTGTCCACGACATGGTGAATGGTTCGAATACGTTGACAAAGAATTACCGCCATTGGTGTTCGGATCATCCTAAACACCGAAGTGCGCTCGTCTCCTTGGCAGCGTGAGAGAGGATCATTGTGTGGCTACCTGTAGCAAAAATCGGTAACGAAGACACTAGCTGCCTACACCGAACAGGTCTCGTGGAACACGGCAATGAGGTTCTTCTGGAACCGTGCAAGATACGATACGAGTTCTGGTTCTGGCAATGCGGAGTGTTTGAGCGCTTGGCTAAGCTGTGTTTGGAGCTTGTGGAAGCGGCCAAGACGAACATATCCGGTATAAACGTTCAAGGGGCAGTCGGGTCATCGAGTGTCGGGAGTCAAGTACCAAGGGGTCAGTATCAGGACGTCCGCCTTCTGTACTCCAACGCAGTGCAGAGTGCATGTCTTACCTTGACGACGGCTCGACGGTGGGTGGCACGGACAGCCGTCTGGCTGCTTATTTCCTGTTGAGTGTGCAAGTCGGTTAATAATGCAGTAACTCTCTTGGCCTCTAGTATCACGTCGCGCGGCAAGTCGGCCAACGTCGCAAGGTCGACTCCTACAGGCATGTTTGTTTGTGTTATTCTCTATCGCATATCTGGCGTCCCCGCCTTATCGGGAGAAGAACAGGAGATAGAGACTGACCGTAATGTCCGTGATTGTCAGGAAGGCCATCAACGATGCTGCATACCAAGAGTGAGTAGGGGGTAGGGCTGCAGTACCCTCTACGCCAGCCAAACCCATCAAGTGGCGACGTATTGCACTCACCGATACCGGAACACCACTCCAAAGCTGGACGTCCTCTGCGTACGCTGTGCGGACATATATACAGAGGGTAAGGCAAAGCCCCTGTCAGCTTGCATCCACGATGGACGTACCTGAACAGACAGATGCAAGCTACGGCGGGCTCAGCAACGCAACCGAGATTGAGTTCGTGAGAATTGATGACTTACTTCACCACGGAGGGCTGACGAGATAGTGTCGTGGATAGCTGGTGGAAATGCCTGTGGCGGCGTCAGCGGGTAACGTAGGTAGCCTGAGATAAAAATGACTGTACGTAGCAAAAAATACGAAGCACTACGGAGGGCGGAGTGTGATCCCGCACAACATCGAGATGGTACAAGGCTCACTTTAATTCGGATGAGTTCCTCCGCGATGGCATGCGCTATTCCAACGCCTTCTATCGTAGAAGTGCCTCGACCCAACTCGTCGACAAGGACCAGGGTTTTCGGTGTTGCAAGGCCTACCTCCGATTCAAATATAATCAATGAACTGAGCCTAAGACGCATACCTAGAATCATGGCCGAGGTCGCCATCTCATTCGCAAAAGTGCTTAAGCTCTTTTCTATGTCATCGTCGTTCGAGAGACGAGAGAGGAGGGCATCGTGGATGCTGCGAGTCTGACTTAGACTCACGAGGTGGGTAAGTTTCAAAGTGTTAGTCACCGAAAGCTGGCATATTCCGCAGGCACAAAACACCCAGCCATCGCCATAATCACTAGCAACCCGCTCTGCCGAAGGTACGTACTCTTACCTGGAAGATGTCGGTACGGTCCGAGTCGGCAAGCTCACAAGCACTTACCAGACATACTAGAACGTCTGCGTTTTGAGGTATAAGGGAGCAGATGTTCACCACTTACTTTGGACCCAGAATGATCTGGAAATGAGATGAATCGCAGCAATAAATATCGTTCGGCACTAGAGTTCCTGCTGCTTGAACGGTCTCGAGAATTGGGTGCCTTCCGGCCTTCACAGCAAATGTCCCAGTGAATTCCGGGCGCACTACCAAGGAGTCCCCCTGTTGAGAGCCCCCATTGAGACCGCTAAAACAACTAACCGTAGTTTCTCACTGGTCATAGTGACAAGTAAAATCTATGACAGAAAAAGCTACTTACTGATGCTTGCGTGGGCAAAGGACCACAAGAGGTCAACGATAGCGACCTATTCTTTATCAGGAAACTACATTTGATCCTCAGAAACGATACATACTGCTTCAGATGCAGTGTAAAGAGCACCGGAGTAGGCCAGTATCTGTTCAACAAGGTCCTGGATTATCCTGGTCTTATCATTAGTGCGAGAACTACGGTGGTTTCCATGCTTACTTGTTGCTAAGAAGGAGGGCTTCGTCCAAAGCATCTTTCATCCTTGCATTCATCTTCTTCTGGAAAGACCAAATCAGATGATCGCAAGTTGCTATCGCAGGGGTTCGCACATACTAGCTCCATACTAGAAAATTGCCAGCGTCCTTTTTGCGAGGTAACGTTGATGAAGCCCTTCGGAAGCTCGCCTTCCAACTCGTCCTTCTTCAATGTGAATACAAATCCATTTTCCTGGTATACGAGCGTCAGGGGCAGCCCATGCTTCTCAACCATAACTGCGTTCAGCTGCATGATGTCGCCCACGTTCTCCTTAAATGTCTCCCGAGCGACATCAAGAAGCCGGTGGCGGTTGGCCTAACCAAGTCAACTCGAAGGTCAGGAAAGAATCTGTGAACATACCCTGACTGCATAGACCCTTGCATTGACCGCAGCAAGACCACCCTGGCAGACTCAGCTAACTAACAATGAGGAACCAAAAAGGCTACCTTCACAGGTCCGGCTTCTTCGTTCAGATTATCCGCAATGAGATCAGTGATGAACACCAAACGCTTGTCGGACACCATCTTGAAGCTGTGAGTCAAGAACGTACCATTTCTAGGCAGCAGCACAGGCGTACGTCGTGGGCTATCCGCAACAACTGGAATTTGCTCCCGGCTAATGCTTTTTGCAGGAACGGCAGACTTCGGACTATGCTTTGAAGACCGAGCATCTGGGAAACACGAGAAAATGCAGATTTCGTCGCATGCGATTCGCGAACTTCAAAGGAGGTGAGCTGAACCAGAGGATGAATGTGCAGTATCTAAGTAAAATGGTGGGCTTGCCGAGGAAATCAACTTGTCAATGTCAAGTTTGTTCAATCGCTTCAAAGCATCGCGAACTTCTGCGAATTTGTCTTCGCGCTGAATGAGTTCTGGGAAACGTTTGAAGGAGTACAGACTAGTATATCAACGCTTTTACCTTCTACTACATCTAGGCGTGCATTAATAGCGTCCTCGTCTGGGAGAGAAAAACATTAGCTCAGAGCCAGGGTTTGAGTCAAGATGTACCGGTCATTGGAGCCAAGAGATTAGTGCGCAGTAAGCGGGAAGCCATTGCAGTATAAGTATGGTTCAAAACCCTATATCGTCGTTATCATCAGCGGCCGCTAGTGCCACATCCGAATGGAATGTGATACCCAAAGAGGGTGTGTGTCGATTTCTTGTGTACAATATTGCTGACTAACTCGAGGTTCCGTGCGGTCTCCAGATCGATCATCAGCGTTCCCTCACCGGACACGTACCGGATACGCAAAGACCTGCTTGCGAACCGTGTGTTCAAACGATACTCCGCATGCTTGAATAGCGCACTGGTAGCCGAAAGCGCGTAGTACCTAAGAAGCGTCGTTAGGTTAGCCAGCATGACGCATATACTCACTTGTCAGCTGCAGAGATAAGCGTTGCTGCGCGTTCATCATCATCCACACATAGCTGTGTAATGAAATCCATTCCTGGAGAAAATTAGCTGAAATCCGCGCGAAGACGAACATTGAACCAAGGTACCTGCGCCATCGTTCCAGTATCTCCTCGGGACAGGTTCAATAGGTACACTCTGAAACTCTTCGATGATGAACCGCACGAGAAGCGAGGTAGTCGGGGGACGCTTCCCCGAGGTAGCGAGGCTCGCATCCACGGCAGAGACAAAGGTTTCGGGAACAAGCACAAGGACCGGGTAATGAATGTGCATTTGGTGAAGTGTCTTCACGTACGTCGGACAGTCAGCAAGCTGTCGAGACCAGTTTGAGTGAGAAAGAACGACAAGTTGCTTCCTCGAGGCCGCACCTGCACAAGAACAACACGCCCCGTGTCTCTATCCATGGCTGCCATACCAACTTCATGTGCTATTCCACGACTTTCGAATATCGCGACCACGTAACTCGCTTCGTGTTTGCTTGAAGCAGCCGTCCAAGGCCGACTCGTACTCGCACGCGTTCCGGGACGCGACTGAACGGCGGCAGGTCGAAACTCACTAGTAGAGATATTCTGGTCTGTGAACGAACGTGTCGTCAAGGAGGTGCGGTGCAGAACTGAAGATGTCGATGTCATGTCGTTGTCGACTACCAGAGAAGGTCCTTAAGTGCTTATATGCACACAAAGTCTTTCCGCCCTGCTTACATTGCTACTTCATATATTCAACACCCAGAACAACCTGTTCTCGAGTCTCCCGGCGCATCAGAACTTACTGTAGATCATGGCAGTGGCCCCCGGCTAGAAACGCCCTCCAGAATGGATCGTGTCTCGAAGAGGTTCCGAAGGACTTGAAGTAATCTCGTAGGGGTGAGAAGGGGTGATTTACTGCGACTCAACCAGGTGGGAAGCACTATGAAAACTGTCAAGCATTGGATCTCGGGCAGGGAGGAAGAACAAGACAAAAGCAAAGCGATGTGATATTGAACTCGATACATGCGGACAAGTACATGAGGAGATCCCTTGACAACTCCTGATGTTTCTTATCCTAACTATCATGTCCCAAGCAGCACGGAGTGCAGGCCACGTTAGAATCCTTATGTAAGTTGTCACTACTGGGGCAGTTGGATGACTCTACTACCGTAGCACAGTTGAATTGATTTCAGCGACATACGGTAAGTAAACGAAAAGAAACCAAAAAACAACGAAGAGCCGGAACAGGTTGTAATGATTTGGTGGACAATGAGTTGGTTGCACAAGTTGACCGTCTGGTAAGTCTTCTTGCGCGTCACGAGGTATGGATACATACTTCCGAGTGACCACCAGTGCCGACTTGGGAAGGGTGGAGCCGGCATACAGGCTCGGTGGTACTGTGATTGGGTATACCCGGCGAGGGCTCTGTATTATAATCCTCACGGGAAGCCGGCCACTGGTAGTCCTATGCAGCACAGTCATGCCAAGCATCCACTGACCTGGCATGACATGACATGATGTCAGCATCCGTTGCAACTTGCAGGAATCAACAGCTTCACTCTGCAATCGTTTCGACAAGGCTCGAGGGACGACGACCCAGTCGTCCCACTACGCGTCCTTTAAGGTTACGGATCTGATATGATTCGACCCTTGACTCCAGTTATACCTAGTCGGCTATCAAGCGCAACTGTTGAGTTTTCATCTGTCTTCGCGGAGTGATGCCCTAATACAGAGCCTGACACGATGCTATGGTCTACCAGGGGCAGCAACACCTCAACGTCACCCCAGGCGGATATACATGGATACCGCGAGTCAGCTGTTAGCGCCACGGCATCCCAATCCGTTCCACATTCCCGGCGTGAACATATTAGCCTACATGTTTAATCCCACGGTAAAAGATGTGGCTTCCTTCCAGACCGTGATAGTTGGCTTGTCGTGATTGGCTCGTCCGCTACAGCACCAACACAGGCAGTCAGTTTATTCGGTTATATAACTCTGGCCTCTGGACTTTCTCTCGTTTTTCTCTGGCACACACCACAGGAAATGCAGTCCACAACCACCGCGGATTTCATCACTTTGGCCAAAATTGCCCGCATAACTCGCATATGTCAACGTGAGTGCGTTGCGGCCATTCGCGTGGGCGCGAATTTTCACTGAAGATATTCGCCAGTGGTATCTTCGGTGGTTATGGTGTACGATTACTGTAAGCACGTATTTTTGAGACTGTCCGCGTTACCCACGGAACATGCAGTGATTAGTGTTGATCAAGAGGTACCTATCCTTCTATTAAGGTTGTTTCTAACCGCCTAATTTCGATGCCCAAGGTCGAACAGATATGGGTAAGCCTTCTCTATAGTTGCCTTACCGCACAGACAACCGCATCCCCACGGCTTATCGCAGAAACGACCCAAGACGACGACGACCATTCTGTATCTCATTGTAAGAAATGGTTCTGTTCAAGGGGCATAAGTTCTTCTGAGCCTGCCGCATTAGCTACGGTACTTTGGTACTCTGTGTGGTGTGTAAGTTTTGCTCGATTGCTCATATTATCATCATGGATTTCCGAACTATGATATAGGTTCAATGCCGCCGGTCGGTCGAGTCTACTCCGATCCTGGGAACAATCTCAGCTCACCTCATATTTAGTCTTTTTTTCTGACGTTTCCAAGGAGGTAAGAATCCCTTGTGCCGTGGTGGGCTTTTCTGAAAGGCCGCAATAGTTGTATGTGTTATCCAGGGACTAGCATTCTGTTCACTGATGACCTGTTGTATCCCATCCGCGTCACAGCTGTGAGCACCGTTACTCCCGTGTTGGTGCGATTCATCTGACAAACCTACAGGCAATACTTTCATGATTGTACAAGGCTGGCCCGCCTGTTTCCTAGTGTGGCTGGTACAAGGTAAGATTCTTGCATTTGAGTCCGTCAGTATAAAGCTGCTCACGTTACTGGTCAAGTTATCCTACAATTACGTCTCTACGCGTTGTACAACCGGTCCCGGAAGGTGTTGATATTTATGGGGTCTGGATTCCTAGTCGAGATTATGGCCATGACTGCAATTCTCGTCATCGCGAATCTCACATCTGGAAGTCAGTATCTAATCAGGTGTCCGTTGTACTGACTTTGTTGAAGCGTCCAATAAGCCAGCACCGAACCTATACCCGGCGTGAAGATCTGTACCAATGAAGACACGTCTCAAAGTTTTTACGTCTTCTGGCTACCTATACTATGTTTCGAGTTCCTATTGTGTTCCCTTGCTGTCCGGGCGGGCATACAGAGATCTAGAGATGACATCAGTTTCATGCCCCTCTCTAACAGAGTTTTTCTTTTGGATGTTCTGGTCAAGGGAAATGTGGGGTATTTTCTAGTGTACGTACCCATGTTCCATTTACGATGGCGTTCATCAACCTTTAACAGCATTTTCTTCGTGGGGGTCGTGAATGCGGTTATGTGGGGTGCATTGTCCGTACGTGGCTTGCCCAGCTCTTGGATTACACTTACTAGACAAGCGGTTCTAGCCAGAGTGGGTTGAGGTACCCGAAGGTTTCCCGCACGCCGTAGCCGTTATTGCGGGCTGTCGGCTGATTTTACATATACGGAACGCAGCAAGTCCGCCGTCCGAGGACACATTCCAAGGGTCACTGGCCTTTGAATACCCTCTACAGCAAAGATCCGCTATCAGCGCGTCCACCGTGTAGCATAGGATCACAAAAGAGAATCGCTTATCAGGACCGTCCTGTCGATACCCTAATAGTGTACTTCGTATTGATCAATTAACGAACGGCACCCCGGCAGTGAAATTTGGGAACGTTTAGCAATTGCCTGCTGTCTGAGGGATATTCCAAAGGTCCTTGGCAGCGGTCTGAGGAGCTCCCCAGCTCAGGTGCCTGCGAGAATAACCCGATTGGTTCACAGCAAAAAGTGTATGGACGGCGACAGCTGAGAGATCCTGAAAACTCCACGACTTCCATCCCAGACTCATCTAGGACTTGCGGCACTGATATAAATGAGGTGTTTCTTTGGCATCAAGGTAAAGGCAAACCCTATCCTATGTGTACCTAACATATACTCAAATATTTATGCATCATCCCCAGCAGTAGTTATTTAACAAGCGTTGAGTAGTTACCTGGAGTCGATGTCGGGTAACGCTTATCGGCAAGTACATGTTTACCACTGGGGTTCTCCGTATAAGTCGGGGTGATCACTGAAACACATGGTACGCAAATTCATTGCTCTGTCGCACACCGCCCTCCAAAAATATTCGCCAGGGACCTCACAGATCAATCAATAAATCCTCCCGCCTTTCCTGCCCAGGAAGACTCGTAGGCACAGAAGAGCCGTACATATCAAAAGTTTGGGGATTGTTCGTTGGTGCTACCGGGAATTGTGGTAGGGCAGGTGAATGCCTCTGTAGTGGCGATTGTACCTGATGCGGTGGCTGAGAAGGAAAGACCGTTTGAAGTTGAGATTGGGATTGTGAATTATATCGGGGGGGCTGCACATGCGACTGTGTACGCGTATGCGCAACCGTAGGAGATCGCGATATACTCCCACTCACTTGACCCGCCCCACGCAGTGCAGTGGTTGTGTTACGTCTAACGAGGGCGGGTGAGGATGATGGCAGTGGAGGCTGAGGAACCAGAGCATAATGTGGGACCTGGGGTGACTGCGAAGACTGTCGCTGGGGTAGGGGGTCAATTTTGAGATTAGGGAGCATAGCAACGGGGGCCGCGGTGGGAGGTGGGGGCGGAGGGGCTGGTGCTTGGGAAGGCGGCAAGAATTGTGATGTTGAGATGGGTAAGGGCTGAGTAGCGGGCGGACCTTGCATTGGTGTAGGCTGTACGGATGGGGAGGAAACAGGAGGTTGAAAACTGTGCGATGGTCCCGAAAATCCGGGTAAATGGTGTGGCTGTGACGGAATGGCGGCGAATTGAGGGTGAAATGGTGGAGGTACATGGGTAGCAGTAGGCGCCTGTTGTCCCTGCGGCGTATATGTCATCATAGACCCGGGTGTTGGTGTCCACTGAGTATTAGGACGTCCATCCCGAGGGAATGTCTGTGCCTGCGGGATCGCTGTAGCCGGCCTCCAGGGCTGAGAAATCTGCTCGGTGAGGACTTTGTCATAGAGTTTAACAGCTTGAGAAAGTTTATCGTGCATCTCAGAAAGGAGTTCTGGGAATTCGAGTTAGTGTGGCCCAAGATAGGGTACCTCGGGCAAGGACTCACGTTCTTTCCGCCCAGTGTCATCGAGGCTCATTGCTAACTTGGGTCTTAACGCGTTCGCTTTATCATACAGGTCGTTCACAGCAGGATATCGTGACATATCCTTACCACCCTGTGCTTGAACCTGTTCGATGGTTTGACTGAACGTGAGGATGGCGTCTGCTTCCAGCGGCTCGAGATCATAGGTGGGTAACTTTAGTACAGATGGAGTGGGTGAAACAGTGGGTGGATGAGACTGGGAAAGTCCTGTGTCCGCGTACGGCAAAGATGAGTCCTCGACCGCCTGGACTTCCACAGGCGCACTTGGTTTCGGCATGTTTTCTTCACGAAGGCTTGCCTCTATAGCAGCACGCAAATCCGGATCATCCACGTCATCTTTACTAGCAGTCCCATTTGGGCGCGCGCCGCGGTCGACCGAGGGCGGCTCAGATGGTCCTTCCCAGGAGGGCTGGTAAGGTACATAACCCGGACGCTGGTAGAGATTGACACCAACTTCCTCCAGTGATAGTTGAATAGCTCGCTGGAGTTCTGCATCGGCGAGGTCACGAGCGCTACGGGAACGGTACATACTAGTGGAGTGTCGGTGTCTGTATGTGTCATGACAGTCAACGTCAGTAGCTACAACAACAAAATGCTCACATTCTTTCAGACTTCTTAGAAAGTTTGGCATGGCATCCATCGCATACTCTGACAGCTTGCGTTATGCCGAAATGTGGAAGCGGAAGCGTCTTGGCGGAACATTGCTGGTCAAATACTTGGCCGCAATTTCGACAGTGGTGTTTCCGATTTGTGAAGGTGAAATGAGCCCGACATCGTAAGCAGCGGTCTGAATCGATCCACTCTGGCGCAGTGTTCGTGTCTACCATAGCGGCATTCGCAAGGGCGAGGTCCTTGGGAGGAAATTGAAACCCTGATGACGCAGTTATATTATGAATTGATTCAACGCATGCGACGAACGCACCCTCGTTCTTGAGCGTCTTGTATACCTGACCCACATAGCTAAGAGAAGGTTTCCCCTCGAAAGCAAGTGCCCAATTCTGAATACATTTGAGAATATCGGCCTTGACGAGGTGGTTAGTGCCAGGAACTTTGAGGATCGATACGAGATTATCGATGAATTCTCTAGATGCAGCCTCAACAAGAAAGTGGTCGCCACCGTTCTTGACACACGTATCTGTCAACTGCGCGGAAGGTTACCTTGCAATCACTGAGCGCCGACGTGCCATACTTACGCTAAGAGCAAGTAGCTGGACATTGGGGTTCTTGTGATCGAGTCGACGCTTCAACGCGCGCATGGCATCCTTTGCTGGTACCGACTTGGAGCGAATCTGATCGCATATTTCAAGGTTTAAGGCAACGTCCTCAGACCCGGTGGGGATGAGTTCCGAGGTCGCCTTCTCTGATGAATCGCAACAGTTAGTTACTAACTTGTCGCACGCAAAGATGCTTACCGATGGCATCGTCGAGTTGTGACGTTCCCCATAGCCAGCTGGTCAGTGAAGCCATGATAGTCGTTTCGGTTTGCTCCTAGCGCTGACCAAATGCCGTGATGACAAAGGGGACATATTCACGCTCCGACTAGAATGGCCACGTAACAACTCGTTCCACCTCGCTCTACTGTCGCACAAAAAGTCGTGAATCACACATGTAAGTCTTGACGGCTAAACGCAAGTGATTCCGAACTGGGTCTCACATCGTCTTTTGCTGACTTGGGTGTCAGCGCGAGGCCGACCGCCATTTGTGACGGAGCATGTGACAGTTGTGACTTGGCTTCAATTGAAGCGGAGTTGGAAAGTCAGGCTCATCCACAGGTTGTGCTGCTACAACCATCGTCGCTGCTGCAAGGCTCGTTGTCGAAGGTCAAGACAACGTCAAAGTGACTGTTTCGACGTCGTTAAAGCCGACTGGATCCATTGAAATTGCATTCGCACGCTTTTTCACTTGTCTTTCGGGTGCCCATTTGTCTTTTTGGTAGTTCAAACATCGGCCCACGTCTCAGTTCGCGTACCCGACTCCTCGCGTCCCATTCTCAAGAAAATGTTGGGCCACCAGTTCGCGTACTCTGCTGCTCCTGTCCGAAAAGTGAAGGAGGTCCAGTTTGGCATCCTCTCACCTGAGGAAATCGTTAGTGACACACATTGACTCCGTTCTTAAACTCCCGCTTATAGACTCACCCTGCACCCTACAGAAAGCCTACTCTGTGGCCAAGATTGAACACCCAGAGGTCATGGACGAAACCACTCACAAGCCGAAGTTGGGCGGTTTGATGGATCCTCGTATGGGCACGATTGATAGGAACTTCAAGTGTCAAACTTGTGGGGAAGGCATGTCGGAGTGTCCCGGGCATTTTGGCCACATAGAGCTAGCAAGGCCCGTTTTCCATCCTGGTGCGTTGACCTGCAACCTGCCCTACCGCAGTTCCATGCGCTTATTTTTCCAAAGGTTTCATCGTAAAAGTGAAAAAGGTCCTGGAGTGTATATGTGTGAATTGCGGAAAACTAAAGGCTGATATCGTGAGTTACATCCAGCTTTACTTCTTTTGCATTCACCTCCCGATTACTTCAATACCATATTTGTTCCCGTAGTCCGACCCCAACTTCGCCGACAAGATACGGCACGTTCGCGATCGTAAAGCTCGGATGGCCATCGTCTGGAATCACTGCAAAACGAAAATGAGTTGTGATAGTGACGAGTTGCGGGAAGATGGGGCTGAGGCGGATCCTGATGAACCAAAGAAAGGTCATGGGGGCTGTGGTCACCAACAGCCTCAGATCAGGAAGGAAGGCTTGAAGCTCTTCGTCCAATACAAACGCCCGAAGGATGATGACGAGGTTTGTAGCGAGCGCCGCTCGCACCATCAGCGGTGTTAACGCTTTGCAGGATATTAAATCGCTGCAGCCTGACAAACGCCTGTTCACGCCGTCAGAGGTGTACACGACATTCAAGAAAATGTCGGATTCTGACCTCCACTTACTTGGTCTCTCAGACGAGTATGCGAGGCCGGAGTGGATGATTATCACGGTATTGCCAGTACCACCCCCACCTGTTCGCCCGAGTATAGCTGTCGACGGCGGCGTTATGAGGAGTGAAGATGACTTGACGTACAAGTTGGGTGACATCATCAAGGCTTCTGCCAGTGTTCGGCGGTGTGAGCAGGAAGGTGCACCTGCCCACGTCATAACCGAGTTTGAACAGCTGTTGCAGGCGAGTACCTTACCGTATTCTTTCGCGGCCAACTCATGTTTCTTGTATAGTTCCACGTTGCAACCTACATGGATAACGATATTGCTGGCATTCCCCAAGCTCTGCAGAAGTCAGGCCGGCCTGTGAAAGCAATCCGTGCACGATTAAAGGGCAAAGAAGGACGCTTACGTGGTAACCTGATGGGTAAACGTGTGGACTTTTCCGCCCGCACGGTTATTACGGGTGATCCAAACTTGGAACTGGACGAAGTTGGCGTTCCCATAAGTATAGCCATGAATCTTACATACCCTGAGCGAGGCATGTTTTAGCAGCTAATAATTGGCAGTGTCGCTAACGTTTCCGTAGTGACGCCGTACAACATTGCTTATTTGCAAGAACTCGTTCGAAATGGGCCCTCGACTTATCCAGGAGCAAGATATGTTGTCCGAGATACCGGGGAACGTATTGACTTGCGGTACAACAAGCGTACCGATGCATTTCTCCAATATGGCTGGATAGTAGAACGACATTTGAAGGATGGAGAGTCAGTCACATCTTCAAATCCTTGTATCTGAGGTACTAAGGATGCATTCACAGTTTCGTTCTTTTCAATCGCCAGCCGAGTTTGCATAAAATGAGTATGATGAGTCACCGGGTGAAGTTGATGCCCTATTCGAGTAAGCTTTTAGATGGCCCAAAGTTTCCTGTGCTGACATACGCCCAAGCGTTCCGCTTGAATCTCTCTGTGACGCCCCCTTATAATGCCGATTTTGACGGCGACGAGATGAACAT
Organism: Pisolithus albus; assembly: GCA_024613165.1. Lineage (NCBI taxonomy): Eukaryota > Fungi > Basidiomycota > Agaricomycetes > Boletales > Pisolithaceae > Pisolithus > Pisolithus albus. Next base: position 17,478 of record JANFAB010000027.1, read on the forward strand.
GCAGTAAGTCCAAGTTGTCAGTTACTAGTTGTATGGGTTCACGACCATCGTTCAGTATACCCCAATCAGAGGAGACTCGTGCAGAATTATCACAGATTGCATGGGTACCCCTGCAGGTCCGTGCACTTTTCTCTTGCTCTGTTCTTGGCGGGTGACGCCATTTCAATCAGATCATTTCGCCTCAAGCTAACAAACCTGTTATGGGCATCGTGCAAGATACACTTTGTGGTATCCGCAAGTTTACGCTACGAGACACGTTCCTTGATTGGAACCAAGTTCAAAATGTTCTCCTCTGGGTACCTGATTGGGATGGTCATGTCCCAACACCAGCCATTATCAAGCCGAAACCTCTTTGGACGGGGAAGCAAATTTTGAGTATGGTTATTCCGCGCGGCATCAATATCCATCGTGCCCCAGACCAGAAAACATCGAATCCAGTCTTCGATGATGGCATGATGGTCGACAACGGTGAAATTCTATATGGTATCGTTGACAAGAAGACAGTCGGCGCGACCCAGGGCGGCCTCATACATGTCGTCTTTCGCGAGAAAGGCCCCGAGGCCACGCGTCAGGTCTTCACTGGTATACAGATGGTCGTCAACTATTGGCTTTTCCATAATGGTTTCAGTATCGGCATCGGTGATACTATTGCTGGGCCGAAGGTGATGAGCTTTATCACTGAAAAAATTTTGGAGAAGAAGCAGAGGGTCCAGGAGATTATCGACGACGCATATCACGACCGCTTGAAGGCCATGCCCGGTATGACTATCCGAGAGTCGTTTGAAAGTATGGTTGAGCGCGAACTTAACCTTGCTCGTGACCACTCTGGTCGATACGCACAAGAGCACTTGAAGGAGGACAACAATGTCAAGCAGATGGTCACTGCAGGGTCGAAGGGTTCATACATCAATGTCTCGCAGATGTCTGTCTGTGTCGGGCAGCAGAGTGTAGAGGGAAAACGTATACCTTTCGGCTTCCGCCATCGGACGTTACCTCACTTTACCAAGGATGACTTCAGTCCAGAGGCGAGGGGATTTGTGGAGAACTCGTACCTGCGTGGTTTGACCCCACAGGAGTTCTTTTTCCATGCCATGGCTGGTCGAGAAGGTCTCATTGATACTGCTGTCAAAACGGCGGAGACAGGTTATATTCAGCGACGTCTCGTCAAGGCGCTGGAGGATGTCATGGTCTGCTATGACGGTACAGTGCGCAATTCGTTGGGTGATTTGATTCAGTTTGTGTACGGAGAGGATGGAATGGATGGTGCATTCATTGAGCGCCAGAGGATCGACACGTTCGGGCTCAGTGACAGAGAGTTCGAGCACAAATACCGTGTTGACGTCACGGATAAGGAAGGCGGCTTCCTTCCTGGTGTCCTGCAGATTGGCATCGACGACAGCTCCCTGGAGTTGCAAGCGAAACTTGACGAAGAATATGCCCGCCTTGTACAGGACCGTCGCGAGCTGCGGACATTCATTTTCCCTCGCGCGGACAGCCTCACTCCTCATTATATGCCGGTCAATTTGCACCGTATCATTCAAAATGCCGTTCAAATCTTCCACATCGACCGGCGCAAGCCTAGTGACCTCGAACCGGCGTACATTATTGACGCAGTACACCAACTCACTGGGAGGCTCCTGGCTGTTCTTGGTGACGACGAACTTAGCGCGGAAGCCCAGGCGAACGCTTCGCTGACCTTCCGCATGCACGTACGGGCCACACTTGCTACCCGCCGCGTATTGGAAGAGTTCCACCTCAACCGCGAAGCGTTTGAGTGGGTCTTGGGTGAAATCGAGGCGAAGTTCAACCAATCCCTCGTCAACCCGGGAGAGATGTGCGGTACCCTTGCCGCACAATCTATTGGAGAACCGGCTACTCAGATGACCCTCAACACCTTCCATTATGCCGGTGTATCCAGCAAAAATGTTACGCTCGGTGTGCCCCGTCTGAAGGAAATTATCAACGTCGCCACCAACATCAAAACGCCCTCGCTTTCTGTGTACCTGGAGTCCGATATTGCCCAGGACAGGATGTTGGCGAAGAACGTGCAGCAAGAACTTGCTTACACGTCACTTCGAACTGTTACCGCTGCAGTTGAGATCTGGTATGACCCTGACCCTACGTCGACCATTATCGAAGAAGACTCGGTGTTCGTCGAATCCTTCTTTGCCATCCCAGATGAAGAAATCGAATCGAAACTCCATCTTCAGTCACCATGGCTCCTTCGGCTGGTGCTCGATCGCGCCAGAATGATTGATCGGAAACTTACCATGGCATATGTCGCGGGCCGTATCGCTGAGAGCTTCAAGACGGATCTCTTCGTCATTTGGAGTGAAGACAACTCCGAGAAACTTGTCATCCGTTGTCGTGTATTAGGTGGTGGTGACAAGGATGATGATGGGTTGGGTACAGTCGAAGAAGACGTCTTCCTCCGCCAACTGGAGAATACGATGCTAAACTCGGTCAGCTTGCGTGGTGTACCTGGAGTACATCGGGTATTTTTATTGGAGCACGATAAGGTATATGTTAATGATGAGGGGGGCATCAAAACGAAGAAGGAGTGGGTTTTGGAGACTGACGGTGTCAACTTGAAGGCGGTGATGTGCGTTCCGGGTGTGGACTTCACCCGCACGTACTCGAACAGTTGCGTGGAGATCTTCAATATACTCGGGATCGAAGCTGCTCGTGCCGCGATTATGAAGGAATTACGAGGAGTCATCGAGTTTGATGGCTCGTACGTGAACTATCGTCATTTGGCATTGCTTTGCGACCTCATGACCCATCGCGGAACACTCATGGCAATTACCCGTCACGGCATTAACCGCGCTGATACTGGTGCCCTAATGCGTTGCTCGTTCGAGGAAACGGTGGAGATTCTGATGGAAGCAGCGGCTGTCGGTGAAAAGGACGATTGCCACGGCATCGCAGAAAACGTTATGTTCGGCCAACTCGCGCCAATGGGTACAGGTGCTTTCGACGTCGCACTGGACATCGATATGCTGAAAGATGCTATCGTCGATCACCGTCTGCCAGTACAAAACATACTTGCTGCGCACGCGGACGGCGGCATGACACCGGGCCAAGTGGCAATGACGCCGTATGACACGAACTCCCCCGCATGGTCGGAGAGTAACTTCAAGGGCGAGTCAGCGGCATTCTCACCCCTGGCTGTCAATGGCGGAGAGGACCCAGCCAACTTTTCTTTCCTCGGGTACGGACAGAGTCCCCTTGGTGCAGGAGGCATGTCGCCGGCCGGCCCTGGGTACAGCCCGAGTTCACCCAATGCGTATTCGCCTACGTCCCCCTATGTCCCTCAGTCTCCATACGGTGGAGCGACCTCACCATTTGGCACGTCGCCATATGCATCATCCCCGTTTTACGACAGAAGCAGGGGGGCCACATCACCGACGTACTCCCCGACGTCCCCTGCTCTCAATCTCACCTCACCCGGCTATTCACCCACCAGCCCGCGGTATTCACCCACGTCGCCTTCGTTCTCACCAACGTCACCGCGGTACAGTCCGCAGTCACCGTCCTTCAGTCCCACATCTCCGCGGTACTCGCCAACTAGCCCGTCGTTCAGCCCCGCATCTCCTAGATGTGAGTCTCGTTTATCTGTGGGTGAACTGGTTGTTAACCTCATACCAGATTCACCTAGTACGACGTTTCACCTTGTCCCGAACACTACTGACCATTCCTTCTCTTGTGCCCGCTTTGTTGCAGCTTGTAAGTGATCTAACTCCTTGTGTAGTTACATGGCTCACGGCTCTGTAGCGCCCGCGCAAATGTCTCCGTCATCTCCAAAATACTCGCCCACGTCACCAGTGTCACCCTCATCACCTAAATATTGTGGGTTGATTCTTTATCCCTCAATTTACATACTAACACCCCTATAGCTCCAACTTCTCCAACATATTCTCCAGCCTGTGAGTTATTAGTGACATTGATCTCCAGTCCTACCAGTATTGACTACCATCCCTTTCACAGCTCCCGCCTATTGTAAGTTTTTTCTACACATTAGCAAGATTTTAGCAGCTCACCTCTAGCAGCCCCTGTTTCGCCTGCGTACAGTCCAACATCTCCGCAATGGTCGCCTTCTAGCCCTGCCCAAAACGGCACAACTCACCGCGGTCACTCTTACAGTACGTCCCCATCATGGGAGTGAGTGTGTGGGGGGGATTTTTTTGGCTTGTGCCTATTGTCTCATGCTGGACATCCCTTTGGGTTACCGGCACTATCTAGTACGTTTTCGTCGTTATGCACCCCATGTAGATTACCGCACAATTTTATTATGCAAGCTAGACAGCAATAATGTTTGTGTTGAGTAAAAATTCTGCCACGTATCGAGACCCAAATGTATCGACAGGTTCAAAACTTCAGAAGACGTGTAGGAGAAGATATGCGACGATTCTCCAACGGCTTGTCTTTGGTTGAGACACTGACGTCCAGAAACTTGGACAAGAGTTCGAAACATGCACAAGGCCAAGGTTCCCTCCGTACCAGGCGTAGCTAATATGTCTTACATAATGACCATCGATCGCGCTATAATATCGTCCTTGAGCGCTGAGCCGTATCATATAGACTTGACAACTTCACCCATGGCAGATCCCACAAGTCAATCCAACTATCTTCTCATCGCAACCCGTCATCTGAGCCTCGAGTGGACGCTCGATTTTCTGACGCGCACAGTTCGTGGGACAGCTGTATATGAATTAGAGGTGAAGGGGAACGATGTAGCAGAGGTGATGTGCGTTGGCTACCTTTCCACGACTTCTTTCTGTCTGGGAGAACCATGAACCGGTAGTCCTGACTGACATATGTGCTGGATACAGACTGGACACTGCCGATTTAGTCATCGACAGCATTCATGTAGATGAGGACTCTGTCGCGGTGAGATGATCCGTGAAGTTAACCTCCACCGGATCCTTTCTGCTTTTCACTGTGCTATGACGCTAATCTGTATACTAACTTTACTTTTGACAGTTCACACTCGGAGCCAAGCACACGGTCATGGGATCAGCACTTCACATTCCTTTCCCGTGTCCTGCAACGAAGGGTGCAAGCGTGAAACTCACAATCGAGTACGAAACGACGACAGATTGTACGGCTTTGCAATGGCTAGACAAGGAGTGCGTATCTATCTCTATTCGGTTTTCCCGTGGCGCAGCGTTCCTGCATCTGTCTCCCATACAAGCGACCGTCAACTCACCCACTGAAATATTTCCAAAGACAAACCCAGGGCGGTAAATTTCCGTTCCTATTCAGCCAATGTCAGCCTATATACGCGCGGAGTTTGGTACCAATTCAGGGTGCGTTCATAATGTCTTGTCTTCGGACGTATTTATTTCCTTGCTTTTATGTATGGTTTGAAAACTGGAATCGGCGGGATGCTTACTAGTCTTTTTTTCATTGACTGATGGATTGAATTAAATATTCAGATACCCCATCAGTCAAATTCGTATGTCTTTCATCCCTCCGTTCGCCACCCATTCCAAGGACTAACAGCGGTCGTCACAATATCTTGTGTAGACCTACAACGCCCGCGTCACTGCAGCCCTCCCCACTCTCATGTCCGCGATCCTCATATCCCCTCCCTCGACCGGCCCTCCGCACGATGGAAGAAAGATCGGGCAAGATCAAGTCACGTATGTCTTTCAGCAGGTGGGTATCTGTTTCCATTCACATGGCTGATCATTGGATATAACTGATACTCTCATGCTTCTATCTATCGCCACCCGGATTCCGTCATTCGTGACACATCGACATACAGCCTGTCCCAATTCCTTCTTACCTTCTCGCCGTTGCATCTGGAAATCTGCGGTACAGGCCTTTACCTGTTCCGAAAGGGAAAGACTGGACGAGCGGCGTATGGGCGGAAGAAGAACTTGTAGATGCAGCGGAATGGGAGTTTAAAGAGGATACCACGAAGTGCGTCCCCGTCGATCTCTCTACTCTCTCTGTGGGGGTAGCGCCTGTGCTCCATACAGTGGCTAGGCTGACACGGAAGTGCATATTGGTAGGTTTTTGGAAGCTGAAGAAAAGATAACGATGCCATATCGGTTTGGAGTTTATGATTTATTGGTCCTTCCGCCGTCATTCCCATATGGAGGGATGGTAAGTATTCTTCCTTTCTTTTCCGTTCCTCACCCCTCGACCTCGACATACCCCTACCCGCTTGTTGATTTTGGTGTTCTGTCATGCAGGAAAATGCCTGTGTCACGTTCGTGACGCCCAGTACGCGCATCCTCTACGACTTTCTTCATTCTTCTTATGTGTCATAGCACTACTCACTGGGGACCGAACGCTAGTTGATGTCGTCGTACATGAGATCACTCATTCGTGGTTCGGAAATGGGGTCACGTTAGTACATTGATCTTCCACTCCTGCTAATTCTGACTGCTAAATTCACATGTCAATCTTCTTGCGACGTCCCTTCTATGACTTGCCCCTACCGAACCATGCTGTCTTGTTACGCTATTTAACTAGGCATGCGGACGCCTGCCACTTTTGGCTCAACGAAGGCTGGACGACCTACGTCGAACGTTTACTCCAACAAATTCTTCAAACACCTGCACACCGCGGTTTTTCGTTTTTGATAGGATCTAAAATGCTCTACGACGATCTCAAACTATATGAATCCCGCCCATCGTATCAGCGACTGCAGATCGCTTTTGAGTACGGTGAGAATCCAGATGATGCATACAGTAGTGTGCCGTATGAGAAGGGCGCAAATTTCTTGTTGCATGTTGGTGAGCATCGCTCAGTCAGGGTTTGGATTTTCGATCTGGAATGGGCGAGTGGTACTGAATATCTCTCCCACTTCACCGATTCTCCATGCTAGAACGTACCCTGGGTGGCCTCGACGTGTTCCTACCATATGTCAAAAACTATGTACAGACCTTCATGGGAAAGAGTATCACAACACAGCAGTGGAAGGATCACTTGTATGCTTACTATCGCGAGCACGGGACAGGCGACAACGTCGAGGCATTGGATAGCCTCGATTGGGATGTACGTCGTTTGCCTGTCTACGACTGCTCCCCCATTTTGTTCCGGTTCCTCTTGCCATATTGTTCTCACACGCCGTCAGGCATGGTTATATGGTGAAGGCTTAACGCTCCCTGTCCCCGTCGAATATGACGTGACGCTTGCTCTTCAATCCAACTTACTGGCTGAGCGGTGGGACAAGGCCCGTACCGCGACGGATCTTCACGAACTATTCAAGGCGTCGGATTTACAAGAGTTGAATGCAAACCAGATCGGTGAGTTCCTTATTCTCACGCACGTATTCTACATATTCATTTTACGCAGTCGTCTTCCTCGAACGCCTCCAGTCCTACCCTGCTCTCCCCAAACTTCATATTAGCTTCCTGGGATCGACGTATTCATTTGCTACCACACCCAATGCGGAAATTCGCCTCCGGTTTTACCAAGTCGCCCTGTTAGACCCTCAGTCGGATGCCGCCAGGCAGTATGCCGTAGATGCTGCTGCGTGGGTTGTTGGCGAAGAGACCCCGAAAGGCAGTGGCGGAGAAGGAAGAAAGGGTGTTATCAAAGGTCGCATGAAGTTCTGCAGACCAATATTTAGGGCGTTGCATACTGTCGACGCGGAGTTGGCACGGGGGACATATCGACGGCACAAACTTGCCTTTCATCCGATTGCAAGGAATTTGATCGAGAAGGTGAGAACGGGTGGTGCTTTTATCATTAAGCATTGACCATTGTTTATGAATGGGGATGTTTATAGGATTTGGGCCTCATCTCGACAGACGTCAACGCCAACTGAGCATGTAATAGTTCAAAGGGGATAGGATATAACAGGCACGAAAGGTCTATAGACGGCTTGCAGACAAGGATTAATAGCTTCCACGGAGAATTTGTAAGTTGTATGTGCTGCACGTATACCAACGATATGGCATCGCACCGTATCCTTCAGCTCAGTGCATCATCCGTCCTTTTCGCTCCTCTAAGCGTACGCACACAACCGCTATGTCTACGACTGATCCACCTACTTGAAGTCTCCCCACAAATCCCCAAACACGTCGTCCTTCCGCGATTGGGACAACAAGGACTGTCCTGAGTTCAGAAACGTACCACCACTACCTGCGCCAAAGATATCGCCACCGTTGGCGTTAGCGGTACCGACGTGGGGAAGATTATTAGTTGCCGCGGTGGAATCAGAAGACGAAGCCCATATATCCGCTGTATTGAACGTTCCACTAGTGGTATATCCGACTGCTGCAGGAGTCCCGGAAGAAGTCCCACCCCAATTCCCACTGGTGGGAACAGGAGGGGTCCATCCTGACGAAACGCCCCATGCACCGATGCCGCTCAGTCCCATCATACTTGTCGTCTGCGGCACGTCGTTTGGCTGCATACTAACACTAGAACTAGCTGTTGCGGTCACTGGCACAGATACGGACGAAGAGGGTGCCGAAAAAAGGGACAGAATGTCCTGTTTGACGTCTTTGATGGCTGGCGAAGGTGACGACGGCACTTTTGGGGGCGCAGAAGCATGGAAGTCAAGCGAGAAAAGCTCGTCGTTCGTCGTCGTAGATGCCTGCGGCTGGGACTCCAGCTGAGATTGTGGTTGGGACTGTCCTTGTTCTGCGCGCCTCGCAACAGCCGCTGAAAGGAGCTGACGTGGTTGGGGTGGATTCCTCGTATATGTGGACGAAGTCAGCGAGGGAGATGCAGCACGAGGTGCAGAGATATTGTTGGGGGCGTGAACGTGCGTTGCCACCGAACGCGATGATGGTGCGGATGATGAAGCAGGATGCGGTGCGTCCCCACTGTTAAGAGACGGCGTCGACTCTCCTCTGTCTTCAAGTACGGATGGGTCGGAGGGAAGAGGGCCATCTAGTGCCCATCTTCTTGACTCGTACTTGGAACGGATGTACGATTCCATTTTACTGCAGTGTAAGAATGAGAATAAGAGTCAGTATGGGATCGGCACTCCAGCAGCCAATGATGGTCGTTGGTAGCTGGGGAGGGAGGGGGAATAGGCACGCACTGATCGGGAGGGATATGTCCAGCTTTTAGATGGGCTTCCCAATACAGGTTTGCACGGCGATTTCCCCACTTCTGAATGGACTGCATATCGAAATCGAACGTCACCAGCGATCAGTGGGATCATCGGTGAGTATTCCAATTCATGTTTAACAGCGAAGAGTTTGGTGGAGAGGCATTATCAGTTTCAATAACAAGAGCGGCACTGAGGAAGTGAAAATCATAGCCCTCGGGGGTCCCGACTCAATCCACCGCATACAACAACACCGGAAAAAAAGGATAAACATGAGAAGGAAGCCACCCACCTCCATCTGTTCTGGTGTCCACGTATCTAGGTCGATCGACTTGACACGGCTGATGTGCGTGCCCATCCCGCGATGGATACCTGAACAACGGATGCAGAGGAACACGCCTCTGGTGGGTTTGTTGGAATACAGACAGTAGTTGCAAGTCAGAAACGGACGCACATATTCCACGATGCCCATCGAGGATCTAAACGTAGTGTCAGCGGACCAGCAGAACGAGTGAGGTCGAAGTAGAGATGCTGGCTCACCATTCCGCTTGCAATCCGCACAAACCTTGTTCTCCTGTCTTTTCACGAGCTCGCGCAGAGTTTTAGCGTGTCGCTCTGTGGTGGCCTTGTCCTGTCTTGACATTCTGGAGTGAGCTGGCAGGGTAAGGCGTGTGTAGTGTGTGTAGTACAGAAAAAGCAGTGTGTAACACGTTGCAACTTGACTTTCGCCTCGACCCCATCCACAACGAAATATGTCGTCGCCGTCAGCAGCACGCGCAGAAGCCCGTCGAAAAGCCATTCTCGGTCGTGGAAGCGACCGTCTCGCAAAACTAACGACGTCCGCACGGGGCGAAGAGGCCACGTCCTACATTCAAACAGGTTCGTCTGACACTCCCCAGTACCCTGTGAGTTATGACAACGGCGGACACTCAGATGTACCACTTCGGGCGGGAGCCAGCACGGACTTGGCCTCTTTCACAGGCGAAGAAACACCTTCTATGCCTCACGTAGAGGTACCACGGACTTCGCCATCACCGCCATCCGTCTCTGGCGCTGCTGCTGCATCTGCTTCCGTCCCCACAGATCGACGAGCCCCATCCACATGGACGGATGACCAGCAACGACAGTTACTGGAAGCGCTCATGGGAGGCGGAGGTGCACCGCCCACTCCTTTCTCGTTGCCTCCTGGGAGTCAACCGCCTTCGGACACCAACCCCATGAACACATTCCTGACCCAGCTTGCTTTGGCCAATCAAGCACAAGGACAAGGTTTTGGTCCATCAGTAGCAGCGGAAGGAAAGCCTCCCGTCGCAGCGGCATCTCCTACTCGAATCCAAAAGTTGATACCCTTGATACACGCGCTGTGCTTGTGGTGTCTCCTCGCATTCTTCGTATTCCGGCACGAACCAAGGGTATACGCTGAGAAGGCAGGCGTACATCAGGACCAAGCAACGATATGGAGACGGTGGCAGTTGCTTGGATATGGGCGTGCAGAGGATGAAAGTGGGTGGGGCGTGCAACTGGTGGTACGTACAACAACTGGCCAACTCACATATGTCACAATACGTCTAATTACGTGGTTCACCAGCCATTCTTCTGGGCACTGATGACGCTTGAAATCATGCTCCACAGTATCCGTATATTTACAGGACACGTACGTCCCCTGTGCAACTGTCTTTGCTACAATTAATTTCACATATGCAGGTCCAAATCAACCCACCCCAACTTCTTGCCCTTGCAATCAACCACCTCCCGCCCCCCGTCCCGTCGCTCATAATGGATGTCCTGCGGTACCTTCAAATGGTAAACTCATTCGTGGATGACATCGCTCTGATCGTGTTTGGAATTGGCGTGGTCGTAGTGGCTGCAGGTTGGGTTACTACTTAATGATTAGGTGCTTAGGCTTTGGGTGCTTGACACGGTATTTAGTGTTCGTCCACGATGTGTAATGACGACGACAATCACGATGCATAAAATGCCGCACAGATCACGGTAATATGGCAGCGGCACCCATCTTCGGTCTGTCCGGTGCACTTAGCATCTCTTGCACCCTGACCTCCTTTTCCCTCTCGCCCTCTCTCTGTGACTTTCTAGTGGCAGAATCCCTCTGCGCACCCCTACCAGCAGCAACCATGCGCTCCCGTTCCTCCCCCGGTAAAAGAGGGTGACCAGCTTTCAGCGCAGCCGTTCTGTATGCTTTCCAAGCGTCCCCACCAGCAATGTCCATCAGCTCCTTGGTAATCGTGGTCGACCATTTGTTAGACATGTCAATGGTTTTGATGGTGCCGTTTTCTGTGTATGAGTGTGTAGGGAGTAGTGTACGTTGGAAGAGGCGAAGACTTAGTAGATAGCAGTAGTAGAAAGGAGTAAAGGTGCTCACCATACTCGACTTCCATCGTCGGCCTCACCACCTCCTTCATTACCTCGTCCTGCTGCTCTCCCTGCCGTTCGCGTGTCCGAGCACCCACCTTCACAACCTGAATGTCCAACGCAGGGTTTGTCCACCGAATCCTTGGCAGCTCCTCCTTGACAAAATGTCTGCACCACAATGCTCAGCGCTGGGTTCGTTCACTATGTCATGTCTGGCCTCACCTCGCACCGACATGTTCGTCCTTGACCATCCGAAGCCGTATGGCCCTTAGGTTCCTTTCAAGTGCGAGACGGGGCCCAGTGTTGAGGCTCTGCAGGACCTTGAAAAGGTGCGAAGGTGGTAGGGGCCGTTTGATCATCAAGCCGAATGGATTTTCTGGGGAACGAGGACTGCAGCGAAATAGAAGAAAGAAACCCTAACCCTGTTGTAGGAGTTCAGGGTTGTCTCAATGGGTATCTTGTATATATATACCGATGCTCGCGAACTGCTTTTGCCAGCCTACGTACACCCCTTATTTACAAACCTGCTGTACGGGTACCGGAAGAAACTAGTAACCTGCTAGCCACTTCCATCTGCAAACGGTTCTCCTCCTTGCCAGCAAGTTCATCTTCGCGTGCCAGAACCTCCCGCCTCGGCGGGTGGAAGACACGATACAACATGGTAACTGCTAGGATCGCCGAAGAAGTTGGTAGGTAAAACAGAGACGAGAAGGTATCCTGCCGCGTGCGGTCAGCGCCGCGGTATCCTTGGGAGACCTACTTCACATCGTCCACATATTTGTATACCTCGGATGAAGTTACGAACACTGAGTCCTTGATAAGCCTGTCGATCCTGCGCGACTTACTGAAGGACGACCTCAATAAACTGTAGATTAGGAGTGAAAGTTTAAACACACCTCATCACTCGTTCAATGATCACGGCGTGGTCACCCAGCCATTGTTTGGCATTGGTATAGTCTCGGTGGCAGCCCTTCACGGAAGGAACATCTGCACCGGAACTGGTGCCCTTTCGCTGCACCGCAGGGGGGAGGTAACGGGATGTGAAAAACGATCAACTCGTTGGATGCGTGTAGTAGAGCCAGCATCGTAACTACACGGCACCCCGTGCACTTTACGCACACCCGTTGTAGGGGACTGAACTTTAAATGAGACGCTGCCCGCAGTATAATTTCTGCCAGGCCACTGAGAGTGTTTGTTGTTCGATGCAGTCTGTGCAGTCCTGGTTGAAGATTGGTCGATGGCCTCGCGGGTAGCGAATGACACAGGGACATTCTTGACCCGTGGGATGCCCCTCGGCGTGGGCGCCCCAGTCACGTGGATCGTATGAGCGGTGGGCAAGGCCCGCTGATCAGAACAAGGTGCAGTCTTGTGTAGGGTCTAGCAGGAATCAGACCTGGGATGCTTTGGGCAGCAACGAGCTTACGTTACGGCTACTCGGAGACGAGAGGTTGGAACGCAAACGCGAGTCATTCGTATAACTCGATTTGGATGGCGACGTCGGTATCGGTGTCCAGCTCGATACTGGGACATCGAGGGGCGACAATGGGGTCGCCGAGTTCGGCGAGGTTGAACCAGGAGGACTACGGAGCTCGGAGAACGTAGGTGCAGATGTCCCAAACCCCAGTTGACGGTCCACTCCGTCCAAGGCACAGCCCGGACACGGAGCGTCTTCAGGTGGCAAGCCAACGCAGGTCCACCGGGGGGAAGTAGGAAGCGGGATAGAGCCCGGAGAGTGCCACTCCTGCTCTTGATGATGATGGACCCCAGCATTAGGATAGTATGGGACGTTCATGGGTGCCGTGCGAACTGACATTAAAAGGACTGATTATGACATGAAGAAAGGAAATGAGTGGTTATCGAGTACTGCCATGTGCGAACCTTTTATGTGGGTTCTGGTGAGCGCTTGATGGCCACCGCCCGACTGGGAGCACGCAGTGCCCGAAAGACTCGTACCAGTGGAGTACCGCCTCGTGGTGATGACGTCATCAGCTGGCCAACGGGTGGAGGTGCTCGCTGACTGGCATCGTTGACTCACCAACTACCAGGTATCCCACCTTATATTCTTGGCAATAGACCACATCGGTATCTCTTCGGAAATTTCGGAGATCGGTGACACCGAAATTCACTACTGGTCCCTTTGGTCCAGCTAAGCTGGTTCGTTCGCTCTCTCCATTAGAAACTCTATCGAGCAGAGTAGGAAATTTACTTATGGAGCACGTGATCTTTTGGGGGCGTTCATCCTGTCCTACTCGTCCGTATCCCACCCAGAGATGGAAATTGAGCAACAACCTGCATGATGCGATGCACCACATACAAGTGCCTTCGAGCCGTGAATTCATAGAGTTGTCCGTTATACATGAGGAATTTTTTGTGATTAAAAAACATAAAAGCCCGTGCCTTCTTGAAGCGGTCGCAACTGAAGACTCTTCATTTGACCCGGCTCAACACCACCGCACCAGGGAGACCCGTACGCATCTAGTTCCTTCAAAGGCCCCAAACGCATACGATGGTGTTGGTCAGGAATCACTGACAAGGAGAGTTCAGGCTAAGATGATGTACTGAAGAGAGGTACTTACTCTCACCCCCTCGGCTCCACATCGTAGCAATGCATTCCGACAGACTGCGGAAATGCGAGCTACGTGGGCATCATTATTTCTTCCACCCCTCGGGGCCCAGGGCGGGTCCCGGGCCACCGTAGGTATCCGTTAAATTCCACAGGGCACTTTCGTATTCTTTGCGAGCGGCTCCTGTCAGCGTGCCCGAGGAGTTCTCCTGACGGGCTGGAGAAGGATGGGTTCCCGACGAAGGGGTAGCAAGAGAGGGGTTAGATGTTGGCCACCTCACCCACTTCTTGATTGTCGTTGGGGGTGCTGAAGAGGGTGCTGGACTGGTGTCAGGATGGAAATAGGTGCTTGGGAGGATGGGTGCGCTCCCGCCAACGCCATATTGCGCTTGGAGATCGGAGAAGGCAGCAGAATAGTCTTTTCGTGTGGCGCCAGCGTTCTCGTTCGGACGTTTAGAGGTGTGCTGGAGAAGGGAAGCAGTGGATGTCGATGAGCTGTTCATGATAGTGTTAGGTTCGGCCCGAGCGTTGGGGGCGGTAAATGTATATATGGAGGGGTGAGATACAGCTGGGCTGGTAATGGGTGCAGAGCGTTTCTTTTTCGAAGGGCAGCATCGAGTGGCTTTATATACGCGTGCGTCAAAGTCGCTAATGCTGTTGTGACGCTCAGTTGGCCAGGTCACCAGACTGGTGACCGCGAAAGAGAAACGGGGTGCCGTGACGTTGAATTGCCGCAGCAAACTCACCAGTTAAATCACCGAATCACCACCAATGCGGCTACGGCGGTGCATTCACAGTGTCCCGCTCGTGGCTCAAGACGTACAGGATCCAGTGAGAATCCCCAGTCAGTCTGAGACCGAGATCTGTGGCAGACTCACCATGATTCGGAGATCATACGCAAACGTTTTAGATGCGAGCACCGTCTATGTACGGTAACTTTGATTGACGCCGGACACCAGCCTAGTACCTGAGTTTTAACCACACCAAGACACCCAAGACCCTGGACTGAGTCATCGCGGGCACTATACATGCCATCTGTGGCGGTAACCTGTAGGAGGACGTGAGCCGGAGAATGCAAATACAGGAGTTCCAGCAATGGCCGGGATCACGAAGATAGATCACGGTAGCTGATATGCAGGCCGTTGCACCCCCACAATCAAGTGAACGGTGCCAGCAAATCAAATCAAAAATCTCACCAGGAGTAAGCGCTGTGCAAAAACCCGACGATACCGGAATACCAGCAGTGCTCGCCTCGCCGAGTGATTTTGTTCTATGCCATTGATTTGGGGATTGGTAAGGGCGCTAACGTTGCACGGCGGTCGACGCTTCAAATAGAGGACTCGAATATCCAGCGGACGTGCAGCGGAACGAATAGGCTTCCTCGTCATATACTGGAATCTCATTTATGGTAGCTACGTACGCCTTGCGTACATCCGGTATGTTCCATCTTGTGTACTCACACTTTCTTCCCTTGCTGGGGAAGGATCTCATCCATGAGCGGGCGCACGGCCGCGTATCATGGCCGTGCGGCGCTCGAGTCGCCACTTGGTTTGTCAAGATCGTTATCTCAACACATATTTGCCACTGAACACGCTCCACAGGAAGATCACGACCGGGACGAAGCCCTGATGAACCTTGCTGGTCCCGGCAGTTGGAGGCGGCATATCAACAACCTACCGTAGGAAGTTCGACACGCGCATTCTACCTAATTTCACGGTCAGCGCATTGTTCTTTACCTTCCTCTGTCCACACGTTGAGTATTGCGTTGTCAAGGGGAATTTGTGACTGACTGCGTGGTAGCAATTTACCGATTCAACGTCCCGCGAAGCTTCAATAGTATGGTCACGAGCATGACGCCTTATAGGATTACCAATGTCACTAAACGACGCGTTCGACTTGACGTTTCGAACCACGCATTCGCCCCTTCACACACGGCGAATAAGTCGTAGTCATGTTTACACAGCGATGCTGCTGGTGGCTGGGGCGCTCCTCCGAACTTACGGGTACCACGATTTTATTTACCGTTGGCTCCAGTGAGTGCAGTCAGTCACCTCAACGCTCCGGTGTGTTCGCACTTTGCAGCGACTGGTAAGCCACTTTCGACGAGTGGTGCGCTAATCGGCGAACAGTAGCGTCGACAAGGGCAATATGTCGCTGGCGCTAGGTGGATTGGCTAGGTCTTTGCTGATTTATGTCGGCCAACATCGGTCAAACATCGCATTTGAATCAGTACCTCCAACTGCGGTCACGACGAACGCTTTTGCGGACCGGCGAGCTATCCCACGTTTTCCCTATTCCACATATGCCGAGGCGCAGCCGCGATCAGTTCCGGCTGCTATGATTCGGTATGTTTCACTTGCGATTGAGAGGCCCATTCTGAAGCGCATTGTGGTAGAGTGTTTGAGTCAGAGCTTTCCGGATAACATTTGATTCCCTGTACTCAATGGAAGGGGTCCACATGTGGTTTGCGTGTGAAATTTTTGGTGTTATGATAGAGCGACGAGCCGTCTATCTAACACTGACTTAGACGAAAATGTCAGGACCCGAAACGACCTGCCCTAGAGTGTAGTGTCCTCGCGCGATTGGAGAGGCAAATCAATACGGAAATTTTGAAAGCTCACATCTCATATACTACTGACTGTCCGTGGTTTCGAATTAGCATCACCCATCTCGAGTAAGCACTCTGTATATTCTGTGGTTTACTGAAATAGTTGGCCAAAGAGCCATAGTGTTATTCGGAACGTTGACTGCTCAGGTTCCTGGAGTGGTAAATCGCTCCTTAGACGAAGCCAAAGGAAACGGAGTATCGAACATCCCTCAGATTCGTTCATTAATCTCGCCCAACCACCTAATGCACAGCATGAAGCGCTTCCGACGCTATTGGCACGACGACTCTGTATGGCTAGATCCTCGCATATCCCCCAGGAGCGATCAACTTCGGAGATCGTGGCGGTCACAATGTGGACTCAGCAGGCCGTGTTGGATTTATGCTACCTAACGCCAACTATCACCCCCGCTGCTTTCTGTAAGTACTTTATCGCTGACAGCAAGATGGTACATCCCAAACTCGGCCACTTGACCAGGCTTGCCCCTGGCTTTCTCGGTGCGTGTGACCCCACGCCTCAGATCCCAGTAAAATTCAGGCGTTCAACCAGTTTACAACGAATGGCTCCAGTACTGCCTTTCTTCCACATATCATGGAATATCCCTGTATCACTTGCTAATATGGAATCATGTCAGGGAAGATTTCGAACTTACTCAAATTGGGACAGTTTTGCTGTCACCCGTTTCAGGCGTACCAGTGACAGTGGAAATTTTTAGGGACCCTCATTGTTGACGTATCCAATGGGTGAGCGACGTGAAGCACGTGCGCATTGAAGAACGTCCCCACCCGAGTAGAATTTTAAGGCTTGATTTCATATAAGCTAATCGGTTATCATCGATATCATCCCTCGCTTCTCTTTCGAGTACGCTGGATGGTAGTACATGGGACCGTTATCGGCACAAATGAAGGGTGGCGAAGACTGCAAAAGTGAAAAACGAACAGCGAGCAAATCGTGAGGCGAGCGTCACAGTACGTCGAGTTTGTGCTCCGGTAATACAAGCAGGCCGAAGAAACCTGTGTCATTTCGCCGCTCGTACCTTCGCTCAAGACACCAGCACCTTGCTTGATCTCATTCTATAGTTTCTCCTATGCAACACGTCCGTCACCTGTAAATTATGGTCTTACCAGGATCCGAGTCAGATGTTGGTTGAGGAAGTGGAGTCCTCTAAGCAAAGGAGTAGCAAGCTGGATCGTAAGCGGATTGGAGTAATTCGCATTCCGACACGCGCCCATCTGGTCGTGAAGCTGATCTCATTCCCCATGGCGTGGGGCTGGACGTCGGTATGTCTGAATGTGCGTGCAAAGGTATGCGGAATCCATGGACGAGGGTATGCCTAACAGACGATACGCATGCGACAGACACGCGGTGTATTGGGACATGAATGTTTGTCTTCATATGTGGCAGAAATGAGCAGCGCTTCCGGAGTCACCTTCTCATCTTTCGGAAGGTTCCCAATGGCACGACACGACCCGGGCTGGGGGATGCGGTCAATCATATGACTCGATGACGAGAAACAAACTGCACCCATTTGTAACGGCAGAGTGTCTGCTTCTTCGCTGGGATCATCGTGCCGATCCTGTAAGACCGATCCAGACATAGCGTAAATCGATCAGAGCTGTCCGACTCTTGAAATAACTGTGACCGCACGTGCGGCTGATGCGGATGCAGTGACTGTCCGCGACGTATCAAGTTGTCACCAGTTGCATGGTGAAGGACAAAGTGCCCCCACCACCAGCGTCTAGGAGGTAAAAACTGTCTTATCTTATTGCAGAACAAAGGAGTCGTCATTGAACCCTGTCGACACTTGGAGTACAAAGGAGACGGTGATAGTGGTGACAGCCGTTGTTCACAGGCTGAGAAACTTGTGGACGAGGCGAATGAGACGCCGACGGTAACGACATTCGGCATTTGACTTCTGCCATGCACGTACCGACACTGTTGCCAGGATGTCCGTCCGTAGAGTCTCAGGGTGCTTGCAAATTCTTCACAGTGATGCAGGGCTTTTCGCACACGCTCACGTACGTCGGGGTTGTAAGTAGAGTGTGTACTGACAGCGTTCACAGGTACAGGGCCACTCTCTGGCTTTCCTGTTGTAGGGTGACCGGACCTCCACCAGGCAGTATCGAACGCAGCGGGCAATCACACCCGGGGGCCTGTACTCAACTCCACAGCGTGATACCGTTGATCCGTCGTACGATCGCGAGAACTTAATGCCACGAATCAATGCAGCTAATCTCCTGCTTTTCCACACGATTCCACGTCAGGAACCTGCCAAATCGTTCATCATAATAATGCATCCTATCATAAATTTATCGCATCAATGTCACGCCACGCACCTGACCAAGTAAGGACGCTGTCATGTTGAGATCGCGGCAGTATTGTGGGTAGCCATGGTGAGCACTCGAGCAGAAACCCAGGACAACGACGACCTAGCAACTACACACCACTTGTCAGGGTATACACGCGGTTTGTTCCCTTCCATCACAGTCCTTTCCCTTTCCCTTCCCCTCTCCCTTTTTCTTGATACACCCGGCATCAAACGCTTCGCTTTCCCGGCGTAAAGAGGGGTTCACTAGTCATCCAAAATTCTCCCCTTGGCACAGTCCATCGCTCCGTCTTAAATCAGTCCGTCGTTGACACCTGCACATTCTTTTTACGCTCCGTTCGTTCATCTCATTTGCGCACACCTCAACGCGCCTTTAAGCACCGTAGATCTTGTAAACATAGCAGGAGTAAAGGTGAGAGTCAGAAATTTGGCCAGAGTCTTCAATCGTTTCCTGACAACCCTCCCGACACAGTTTTGATTCTGGACCTGAAGATGCCAATGCAACGCAAACCCATATCTCATCGTCGCGTTGCCGCACTTAGTTCTCGCGAACATTCCAGTCGGAGTCTCACCTCGGCAGTTGGTTCGCTCCTGGGCTCTCTTCTTGGAGGGTCCTCTGGCAGCAGCAATGGCGGTTCCAATGGTGGAAGCTCTAGCAGCACGCCGGCGTCCCCATCTGCAACAGCCAGCACCTCGAACTCGGGGGGGAGCAGCGGTGGTGGGAACGGCAATGGTGGTTCTGGGAAGGCCAGTGGTTCGAGTGGCGGTAATGGTAACGGTAATGGTAACGGTGGGAAGGGGAATTCTGGCGGCAGTGCTGGAAGTGGAGGAAGTTCGAACGGGTCATCCAGTGTGGTAGGAAGTGGAACATCAGCGACGCCATCGGTCAATGCTGGGGAAAGTTCAGGCATCCCCCAACCCAGTGCACCGAGCGGCAGTTCAGTCCCAGGCAGTCCGCCATCCGGTTCCGCAGCCTCTGCAACGGGTACTACGAGCTTCCCGGGTAGTGCCCCGGGCAATAGCAGTTCCGGGCAGCTCACTTCTCCCCCGTCGAATGTGGGGGCATCGCCCTCGGTTAATTCCAGCTCGTCCAGTTCAAGTGGTTTTTATGGATCGTCGAGTCCGAGCCAGGTTGGTGACCTTGGATCGGGTGGGTCTTCAACTACTGGCATCACTGGCTTGGGCGCCACTGCCACTCCAACTATCGGTATTGGCGCGGGCGCAACACAAAACCGCCTATCCTCAGGCGCCATTGCTGGCGTAACCGTCGCGTCTTTGCTTTTCCTACTCACACTCACTCTCGTACTTATCCGTCGCCGTGCCGTGGCTCGTCGCGCTCAGCGTTTCAAACGGTGGCTCGCCAACAATGCCACCTCTCACAGCTTCTCATTCGTCGGTGTTAGCAGCGACTCCTCTCACGATTCCACGGGACGGAGTGCTGGTAACAGAGCTAGCGCTCGAAGTTCCTTTGCCACCAACTTCGATCACGGATTACTCTTTCAGCTTGCATCCCCTGCCCAGCTGGGCATACCCGAGCGTCCGCCCATGGCTGAGGCTCGGGATTGTAATCGCGTCCTGATCTCTACGGGCGGGGAAGCAGCTCGGAGGGAATCCTTTGCTAGTATGGCGAGCAACGGCAGCAATACCAACGCACAGTACCTCGTTGCCCCAACAGATTATAACAACGATACCGGAACCCCCTCTCCCATGTCTGTCCGCCCCTTCTCTCCCTCTGAGACCTTTTCCTTCCCCAAACCGCCGGCACCATCGTCGTCCCCTATAGTACCTGCACGTCAGGGGGTTGGTTCACCTAGTGCGTCGACAGCGACGCTCGTCCAGCTCAGCCCTCCACCTCCAGTATTCCACCGTGAGCTAGCGTCGCCTCCCTCTCCAATTATCAACACTGGAGCGGAACTTTTACCTGTGCCTACGATTTCCGTGAATCCATTTGAGGACCCAATACCAGCCTTCTCTGGCACGGAAACAATACGCCGTCCATTCACACCGAATCTAGAGGACGAACTTCTTGTATCAATGGGGGATACTGTACGGATTTTACAGGTCTTCGATGATGGGTGGGCCTTAGTGGAGAGGATTAGCGTCAACACTATCGCGGCTGGGGACTCCCACGGCCAGCAGCGACGGGGCTTGATCCCGGTGGATTGCTTCAGAGAGACGGGACAGGAGTTGCCCCACTTCCTTGCACAAAAGAGGTTGAGCGATTATGCAACTCCACATGGAATTCGGGCTGCTTTCTGATATTTTTTCCCTTGTATGAGGTAATGTGTGTGAATGCTACGATTCGTGGGTCCTATTTTCCTTTTTTTTATTTTTTACGGATCCTGACGTGGCGTTCCAGGGTTGCCGTTCGCATTTCTCATTTTACTCGTGGGCGCGGAGAAGTTGCGCGTCTATCTTATACCCATTTCTTTCTCATTCTTTCCATTACTCTTTTCTCGGAGGAAGGATTATTGTTCTTCATCGCCTGTTTGTAATCCATGCCATTATGGTCCATGTTTCTGCTAGTGAAACTTCCTAGTATTTGTATTCATTGGACTCCAAGAGGCCCGTCCGATTCCCCTCTATTCCTACGTTCCTACACTTTATTATGTGCTGGTAAGTAGAGCTACTATAACAACCCGGGTACCGGTGTATTAGTCAGCATGAAATCTGCCATCGATGATTGGCCGTAGCGGAAGCCGACCCGACCCGACCTGCCCACTGCAGTAAACACCTGCCATCGCGCTTCTTCACCCACCACGATATATCATGCAGGGCGTTCTACTAACAAAGTCTTCCGTTGCTGCCGCCGCACGGACGCATGTACCACGCCTCTCTTCGCGGTCGTTCGTATCGAGCGCTGCCAGGTGGCAGGCAGTTCCTACGGAGAAACCGGTGTTGCAGAAAGAGTTCAAGATTTATCGTTGGGTGAGTGATACGTCGCCTAGTGAGACGACTCAGAACTGAGGGAGCGTCTTTACTTGCAGAACCCGGATGAACCGGATAAGAAACCTACGTTGCAGTCTTACACCGTCGATCTCAATCAGACAGGGCCAATGGTAGGTCATTCCCCTGGTCCTGGTCAGCCGTGTCGTGACTTGCGCGCGCAACCATTGCAATAGGTGTTGGATGCACTCATCAAAATCAAGAATGAGATTGACCCCACACTCACTTTCCGTCGTTCCTGCCGAGAGGGCATTTGTGGATCCTGTGCCATGAATATCAACGGGCAGAACACCCTCGCTTGTCTATGCCGAATCGACAGGGATGTCAGTAAGGACGCCAAGATTTACCCGCTCCCTCATAGTACGTTGCCATTCCTGCTCTGCTCTGCGACCGCTCTAACGCCTGGTTCCTTACCTTTCCGTTCTTCTGCCCATTCGCTAACTCCGCATTCCAATTCCTCGCAGTGTATATCGTCAAGGATCTCGTTCCGGACCTCACTCTCTTCTACAAACAATACAAATCCATCAAACCCTACCTCCAAAACGACAACCCTCCTGCTCAAGGAGAGTTTTTGCAAAGTCCCGAAGAACGCAAGAAGCTTGACGGTCTTTACGAATGCATCCTGTGTGCTTGCTGTTCTACGTCTTGCCCGTCGTATTGGTGGAACCAAGATGAGTATCTTGGTCCTGCGACGCTGATGCAAGCGTATAGGTGGATTGCAGATTCGAGGGTATGTTTTCATTGTTGCAGGCACCGTATAGCATCGATTCGTTTTTATTTACTGACTTGTAGGATTCGTATGGCGCTGAGCGCAAAGAAGTCTTGCAGAACGAAATGAGCCTGTATCGCTGCCATACCATCTTTAACTGTATGTCCTCTTTTACCGACTATATATCTACGGCAGCTCACATGACTCCGATCAACAGGTGCACGCACGTGCCCGAAGGGCCTCAACCCCGCAGAGGCAATTGCTAAGATTAAGCTCGAGCTCGCAATGGAGTAGGGACAATTTGTGATCCCACCGTCGTCATATTTTGTTCGAACGCTTCGCATTTGCATAAATACTGCGTTTGGGTGACAGGTCATAATGTACCAATGTGGATGCGTTCTAGTACATAGTGGGGCAAGTGGAATGTTTATTTTTCTCGCCAACCGTTACATCAACACCGGTCCTACTGGCGGAACTTGTTTGATGTAGACCTGCGATCCGATTCGCCGTTGGTGGCTATCCAACTAACCTCCCTAAACCACGACGCCAGTCGGGGGGTGCAGATAGCTGGACGTATTCCGGTGTTTGAGACTCTGTCTAACAACCAGACGGACCAGTATCGAGCTCTGAGAATTCGTTCACTGGACTGAGGATAATTAGCTCCTCACGCCTTTATTCTTGCTCCTCCCCTTCTCCCTTGTGCTTCTTCGTAGGTCTTTCTGGTTCCTCTGAAGAGGCACTCGACGGTGGGACAACGACACTCGGTGCAATGTAGCACCCCAACGATTCACTCCAAGTATACTCACGTGATAAGATCTTGGTCAACGTGTGGAAGGCCGCCACAGATGCAAACGGGACGCTAGTGCGGGGGTCGAGGTAGCGCGCAGGAAGACCCGTGATGGGGCACATCCGCACCGGTCGGGCTGCAGGAGATACGTGTATAAAGATCAGTGCCAGTGATTATCGTGCATGTCCGTCCCGTCGATGAGTAAAAAACACGAAGACGGAAAAGGCAATGTGCGATGCAACAAAAAGAAAGAAAAAGACGTACCGAACGGACGGTTTTTACCAGTGTACACGCGTAGGTCCCCCCATGCAACGTGATCTCCGAACATGGCAGACATGGTATCTACCCATAAAGGTTTCTTTGCTGATTGCGTTTGTGTGAGTTCGTGTATAACGTAGTTCTTGCAGACCTCTATCGTGCGCTCCTCGATTAGTGGTTGCGGTGCAGTGGAAGTGGAGGTCTGGGGAAGCGTTGGCAATAAAGTCGTCGATGGGGTAGGTGCCCCCAGAATGGCTGCATTAGTTACTGGTGGTTGCGGTGCAGATGAAGAATTAGTTGTGACAATGCCCGCAATATTTGATGTCTCGTTGGTCGCAGGCGGACCTTCTGCAACGGGAGGGACATAACTGACAAACG
The DNA here is from genome assembly GCA_024613165.1 of Pisolithus albus. Taxonomy (NCBI): domain Eukaryota; kingdom Fungi; phylum Basidiomycota; class Agaricomycetes; order Boletales; family Pisolithaceae; genus Pisolithus; species Pisolithus albus. The sequence continues at coordinate 41,443 of JANFAB010000027.1, forward strand.
GTCCTCCGGTAGTACCAGAAGCAGTGGCGCCGACTGCAGAGTGAACCGCCACGCCAGTTGGGTAAGTAAAATTGTAGTATGGCACATACGTCTTCGGTGGTTGTTCGAGCTGCACTGCTTCTTTTGTTTGTTCTTTCTTACTGATCCAGCGTAATACGGGACCAGTAATTGATTGGCGCACCACACGAGCTCGAGCACGCTTCTCTTCTTCTAGCTGGAGGTAATTCCGATGTTCGAGAATATTCCCTTCTTCTGTGTCCAGTGCTCGTGCGATGAGTTCGTCCTGGGTGGGCATGCTCATGATAATCTTCTGCTTCTTTGGTAGGGCGGCCTAATCAAACAATGGTGTCTAGTCATCCCCAGTAGTAGCCAGAGTCGCGCGCACCTTCTTTTCCTCTGCATCTTTCATGCGAGTGGCGGTCGCAGTGGTACTCATCACCGTATGTCGTCTTTGACTCTGTCGCTTGACGCCCACCGTCATGGCCGTTGTCGTCCCTGATGTAGTGCTCTCGATGACTTCCCCAGTCTCTGCATTGACAACCGGTCCCAGCAATACACGACGTCTCGACTTTTGTACGGAAGACTTGGAAACAGAAGGTGTGGCTCCTGGGTCGAATGTAGCGCGTTGGCGGGCGTGTGCAGTTGCAGTTGCTTTCTCGACTCTTGCTCGAGCGGCCTCCGGCAACATGAGCGTCAATATGAAGCGGTGAAAGAGAGAAACAAATACCTGTCTCTCCCGTCTTTCTGCTTCCTGTACTTCCTTGTCCCCGGCGTGGTCCTCCTGCGCAGCTTCCTCATCGGTACTCATAAAATCCGACTCGAATACATCCTCTTCCTCTACAGATAACACAATGAAGATCAGACATGACGAACGTATCTCCTCTGAGAATTACCTCTTTCAATGATGAAATCGGCGTCGTCCTCTACTTCTTGCGTTTCCTCGAGTGCGAGTTCTGCCAACGCGAGCTCCATCCTGGACGTCGTGAGATATCAGATTGATGATAATAAAAAGTATTACCTGTTACCGGCAGTGCTCCGCCTTGGTCTGCGGGAACTGAGGCCCCCTTCTTCCGCCATGGCCTGCCAAGTGTCGAACTACAAACCTCCCTTCAGACGTAGTTGCAAGAGGAGACGTCCCAAACAGGAAGGTCGTGGTGACATTTTGACATTACCAAACGACTAATTACATAATACCACCAAAGGGTAACTTATCGGAATCAGCGACTGCACCGACGACGATATGTATCGACCTTGCTTCATGTTGTTTTGGTTTCATCGTCAGGGACTTACATCCTCGTGGAATACACGACTGGTCAAAAAGTATGGCAAGGAGAAGTGCTGGATTAACCTCCGACCTGAGACTTCCCACATAAAAGCGGAGCGTACATCACTATGGCACTTTGCCCATGGTGATCGCGTATGGTAACGTGGACGGTTATCGACAGTCGTATGGTTGCGCTATTTAAAGCCATACCTCTTGGAACGTCTCTTCAGGTGTCAAGCTGGGAGGGTATTTGCTGATCTTCCCGCTGGAGTCTGCTTTCGTGAGCCGAGACCATGCCTTTTATCCAGCATTTAGTCCATGTATTGGAACTGACGATCAAAGACAACCTGAAAGCATTCTGGCGTGCCTTCCCATACGTGACATCCACACCATGGACCGGGGGGCAGGCTACCAGGCAGGAGCAACCATGTGGGTCAATCCCTCCGATCATTTTGAAGCTGATCTCTGTTCTCATCGCATCCATGATCTGTATCACTCGGTCAACCACGTTTTCCCGTTCTCCTCAAAATTTGGATGCGCCCGGACCTGATTCCAGGTATCCCCACCAACATATTCCATAGCTATGAATTCCGATCCGAACGTACAGTCATAAAACACAGATGACCGTACTGGGTATGTTGAGGGTGGCTCGGTATCATTGACAGTATGTACAGCCTGCAGCCTACGGCGATGCGGGTTTGCCATCAGGAGATAGCATCTGATTCGGTTGGAAAGCGCGGAACGAAGTAGAGGGAATGGACAAGTTCGCCGAAACGGGGGTAAGGACCTGTACAATTGAAGTTGTATCCCCCTTCGGTGGCATCTGCCCTTCTACCCTAGAAACGAACTCAGGAGACAGCTGAGTACTGTACGATGAATATTCCTCGCCGAATCTGTGATGTTAGCAAATATCAACAAGGGGATAGGGTTGAGAGGGACGTCGTGATCCAATCTCGCCATGAGGTGCAGCGGCGATCAGGTAGAAGGGTAGTGAGGTGGAGGCCAACAATAGGGCACGGGCCGAGCTTACCCACGTTACACCGATAAACACGCGACAAAGACACATTACATATGTGAAATGCAACACACAGGATAGAAGGGTTAACGGGAAGAGATAGAAATACCAGAACCAGATACGATAGGAACATGAACGGGCATGTACATCACCACACCTCCCCCCTGCCCCCAGCAGACTTTCCTAAATAGTGCCCACAGGGTTAAGAAGCAGTTTACTCGGTCGTCGCCGTGTTGACGCGGTCTCTTAAGTTCTCCGTGAGCGTGTCAGGTGTGGCACCGGTCCTCGAAGACGCACAAGAGTTGAGAAGGAGAGGCTTGATCAAGCGGTTGTAGGTGACATAGCCACCCTGGGGATCGAGGAGGGAAAGGGTTAACGCTTGCACTTGAGCGAGAGTGAGCCAGACGGTTAACTTACCCTGAAAGCCGGCAACTGCAACCACAGCAAAAGCACCGTCTTAATCACGAAATACCAGGGTAGGTAATACAGGACCACTCCCATGGCGAAGGTCTCTACGAATCCCAACGACGCAAAGATGACCCAGTACGTGATCCACTGGACATCGTCTTGGTGACCGGGGGACTCGAGGGCCTTGAGGGAGAGGTAGGCGGGGAGGGCAAAGCCCATGACGTATGAGACTGGAGCCGCCACCGGGGTTATGAGGTGGAAGATGGCGAGCAGGACCAAGGTGGCTAGGAAAAGGTAAGTTTTTGGGATTTGCGTGTGAGCTTCGATGGAAGTGAGAGCGGGGTACTTGGTTAGCTATATGAAGAGGAAGGGGTGCGTGGGTGCCGCGTGTGAGGTGTATGCCACACATATCAGGGAGCAAATCAAGACGAAAACAAGAGCCACAGAGAGCGCATCCACATGTGAGTGGCAAGAATGGAAAGAAAAAGGACGAACGGACCTCCTTGTCGAGTTGGCTCAAGTGATATTTGGCCTTGTTCTGCGCTTGAACGAAGACTGGATGCTGCTGCAAATTGTGTGCTGCCGACATCTGCGTATAAGAGGTCATTTTTGAGGTTTTAAGAATGGTCAGAACGCATCAGTCGAGAGAGAAAGAGGATCGTGGACTGACCTTGGGTGGTGTAGCGATGTGAGGTTGGCAGAGACGAGTGCTGCTGCGGGTCAAACGGAGTTGGAAGGGGAGGACACGAAGGCTATGGCATTTGATGACGCGTGTTTGGCACCCACGCCAACGCTCACTACGTCAGCGCCATTCAGATCACAACAACCATCATGGACTATGAAACCATCCAGGTAGGCCCTGTCAAAGCTCAAGTGAACCCCCTGCTCACGGAAAAAAAAGACACTCCACAATGCTCTTCCCCCTTTCTCGCCTTATGTGCCCACATCGCTGCTGCCGTTCATAGCACTCGTGCTGCTCTCATCGACGTTTGCCCTTGCATTCTATTTCTCCACGTACGCGTCGTACTACATTACAACCGATGACCAAACTATAAATGTTCCTACAGACTCCCTAAAACTGCCCCGGTTCGAGAATTGGGTGTGGCATTGCTCGCGAGTGTACTTGGTGGATTTGGCGTTGTGGCGCTCTTCTGCAGTGTTGGGGTGTATGTGTAGTCGTGGGCACGGTCACCCCTTCGCAACCGCACGGGGCGCTGGTCAATTGTTCACTCTCCAGCCGTGCTTGCACGACACGCACTTGCGGACGTCGTTGGCATGGGCATGATTAGCGGTCTAGAAGAATGACGTACGGTATACAGAATCGTGGATCCCTCGTCTGCGCTTCGCATCTAGAAGCAGAGTATTAGAAAAAAAGAGAACAAGGGCAACGGGGACTCGCTTGTTTCTCTTCGTAATACGCCTCCATATATCCACATGCGGGACACTTTTCCGATACCTAAACCCGGGAAATTATGACTGAATGAGTACAAGGAGTTTCCCTGACGAGCCGCCACTCGTCTGACGACGTGCGGCGGGTGGCATATCGATGGCGGCCAAGCGATGCGTACCTTGGGCAACACCTTTCCCTGGTGTACCTTGGTCTGGGTCTTTCGCTTCTGTCGGAGTGCAGATGGGAACGCATCTGGATGGGAATGGGTCACGATCTCGATGTTCTCGTATGCTGTGTGTTTTGTGGGCGTATGTGTGTGCGTGTGGGAGTGATCGCAGTAGCAGCGTTGTTTTGTTTCGATGAGATAGAGAATGGCTGTACGTACATGATGTGGGCTCCAAGTGATGGCATTGTTCGCATTCGACGGTGGGTCCATCGTCTGTGGGAGCAGACAGCAGAGTCCCGCACTGAGGACAGAACAGCAGCGAGCCTGTTTGCACGCCCGTGTCAGTCATCGAAGATCACGTGAATGCGAGTGGACACGCGCCTATCTTGTGTGCAGACTGCATTTGAGTGGAGAGAGGAGAGGAGAGGGGAGAAGAGGATCGGATGGTCACGTGGTGTCGATCACTTTCCATTCTCGATGTATTCTTTTATATTCTCCTCGGACATCCGACTCGGAGGGCGTTTGCTTTGTTGTCTCGAATATATAAAATAAAATACACAGCGAAGGTATGCCAGCGTCGATGATGATTTCCTCTCACTGCTTCAGCCAGCTTGCCCAGACTCTTCGCCACGCCAACAGACGATACACTCTCGTCGCACTCTTTCATCGCTCCACTCTCCATCTGACACACCACGCCAAACGCACTGCGTCTCATCTTCGCATCGACACACGAAAAGCACTCGGGTGTCCGATCCATCTCGTATCCCGTCAGCCATTGCCACTCCTGGAGTCGTTGTCCCCGCTGGTTCCGGTCAGGACAACCACCGTGGCTATGCAGGGCAGTACGCAGGCTATGGATGCAGGTGTCGATGCGATGGTGTCCACGGCACTCAAAGGCTTGCATTATTCATACCCGGAACTTCTCATGTACTCTGATGTACCAACTCCGGGTGCGCCACTTCTCAAACCACGACAACTCCCGGAAGTCGACATCTCAGACATTCCTTGTGACTCATCACCAGGCAAGTCCACATCATATGTACATGTGCCAATCCTAATTACGCCTCGATCTAGCCGGTCTGTCTTCGTGCGGATCGCTCACTACTGTGCGTACATCATCCCACCTCGCCACTCTGACGTGTCACTGATGACAGTTGACAAAGCCCGATGTATACCCCGCGCTCCGGATCATCATCCCAGCCCGGAACAACAAAAAACGGAAGTGGCAGGACGCCCAGATCGAACTAGACGATGAAGATACCCACCGGGCAAAGGTATCTTCCTACTCCATCCTGTTTGAATGTCCTCTTCACTGTCCCCGGTACGCGTAGCGAATCGTCTTGAATACGTGGATAACGCCACACATTCAAACGGACGAGTACATCCACACATAACACGCGTGCCCCTCCGTTCGCGATCTCATTGCATATCTTTCTGGAAGAGCGTTGGTATCCCTTCCCGTCTCACTCGCTATCCGCATGGACAATCAAAATTTTAATTATACCGCACCTCACGTTTCCCCTCCTTTCTCGAATCACACTGACTCTCCGTCGGACTGGCATACTTACATGTGGCACACTCTTGCGCTCGGCGCGGTGTCTAATCGGACTCGTTCATACGTACGATTTTTTTGTCGCTCTAGAACTCGTCCCCGGAGGATGAGGAGCTTGTTCTCCAAATACCCTACCGTACTTCCCCCGTCGTAATCCACAATACTGGCTCGATTGCTATCGAATGTACCTACGATCAGTACTGGCAATTCTCCCGTAGCATTTGCATGCTTGTTGTGTAAGTGCATACCCACTCCAACTTCAGATATCCTGCATCCTTCACATAAAGGTCGGGAGATGGTTTCTTCGGCGCAGCTAATAAGTCGACACCGCCACCTGCAAATTTCTCGCACTAAGTCAGTTTATTCCGGGAACACGGAGGTGAGGACTTGAGGCTCCAACGTTATTCTTCCCGTCACGGGGGGGTGGGGGGGAAACAGCGCCGGAAATCAATACCATAAACATGCGCGAACGAGCGTATGGTTCAAAATGTAGGACTAATACTGGTAACTCCCTTCGAAGCTTTCTCCTTCCCACCATGAATGATGTCACGATATATGTACATATGATTTATGGCAACACATGTGCCAGGCTCAAGTACATCTCCTTTACATGTCGTTCTCTGGCAACTGCCTCGACCCTCTCGCGCGTGATAGCAATGACCACGCGGTCACTATGTTCCAGATCGCCCTCGATCCCGTTCCCACTCCCATTCTCGTCCCCATCGTCCATCTTATCTTCCTCACCCACGCCACTGTCACCATCAGCACCCCTCTGTCGAGCAGCCACCTGCACTCTCTCCAACAACCCACATTCCGCTAGTGCAAAGGCCGCATCGTCAACCCTCAAATTCGTAGCGCGGGCGATATCAGCAAGCGTACATCGTACCACGACATGCGACGTGGCACTGCCATCGACATTGGGTGTAGTGATAACCTTGCGGAGGGAAGCAAGCTTGGCGTCGTGCGCTCCAGGTACCTGCGTGGATGTCGGTGCGGGTGCGAACGCGGAAGTGGCTGGCGTGAGACTCCGGGGGGCGTATCGGTGAACAGAGGGAGAAATGGGAGGATGGGGAAGTTCTCCGTCGAAGCCCTTCGGGGCGCGCTTCCGTTTGAGCTGGGTAGAAGTGCCTGTTGACGAGGGGACATCCTCAGCGGGAGGAAGAGCCAGGTCGGACGGCGGCTGGGGATGATGTGAGTGGGATGAGGATATTGGCTTCGTCTGAGGCGCTGTTCTTCCGCTTTGCAAAAGTATGGGTGCAAATCCTTCGGTCGTTACTTGAGCACAGTCGGCTGGGAGAACGGAGAGAAGATGTCTACATCGAAAACCACGTGGAAATTTACGACATACGAAACGGACATGAGCCACGGGCAGGTGCTATGGAAACTGACCCCACCTCAAAAACCTTACGATCGTAGCGACCCAATACGTCAGGTAACTTCTCAGTCCGAGATCGGATAACGGCCGTTCGGGTGTACCGACCTTCCCTGCGCGTCGGGAGAGTTCGTAGCCTGCAAGGAGACGAGTTCACACCGCGAGACAAAGATATACATATACCGTGGTACGGAAGAGGAACACGCACTGAACTCAATCATCAGCATTCCGTATCCTTTCCGTTGGTAAGGCGGTAGGACGACTATACACGCCAGATTGTAGTCATCGTAGGAATACTTCTCCTGAAAGGCTGTGTGGATTGGGGTTGCACGGAGGTAGAGACGAGTTATCAATACCTTGGAAAAAAACCCAAGTACGTGGTCGCGTTGCGAGTCTGCGTCCGTCAGGATGTAGAACAAGACTGTAACAGGGGGACGAAACGGAGAATGACAATATGTAACAGGAGTAGCAGAGATGAGAACCGACAGTTATCACAGTCGAAAAAGAGCGTCTTGACGTCGATGAAGAATTTACCGAACAGGGAGAGATTTTGGCAGTACAGCTGGTAAACGTCGACATCAGTTTCCATCACCGAGTCAGCGAACATACCTTTTCGATCGCCCCGTCGACTTCCCATATCGTATGTGCCCCACGCTGATACACTTTTCTGCCAGGAGGGTGTTTCCTATCGCATTTCCGCTGTCGATAACCGAACGCAAGGCAGCTCTTTTGAGTATCGTCCAACCGCCACATGCATACGCAGAAGGAGTGACACGGATAAGAGAATACCAACTCACAACATGCATCTCCCAAACCGGTCCCTCCGTTATATACTTGAAACACCGGTCGCAGACCCACAAAACCGATTTCTCGCCTGTCAAGTGCGACCGAGTCAGTCCGCCTGCGAGAAGATCGGAGGTGCGCCCGTGAGAGCGGAGAGTGGTCCGTTGAACACCTGAGATTTTCGGTGGACGGCCGACTGGTTTGGGCGGGCGTGAAGGTACACCGCTAGAGGATGTTGGGGATGCGCGAGATGATGGTGGCTTGTGGTCGCGGTGGCCAGTCGCCTGAGGTTCTTCTGCTTCGGATTCTGTGAGTGGGTAGGGCGAAAAGTACCTGTTCGACGCCATCCACACACACACACGGTATAGTCAGCCAAAGTCATAGACTGGCATTACGAACGACATGCGCATGCACACACACACACCATGTCTTGATCTGCCACTGTCCGAAGTTGACCTTGTCAAAGTTGCGACGGGCAGTGATCTGCCTGTGTTGAACCTCGAGTTCGTCTTCTTCCGACGTCATCATCCGCGGTGGCCCGGTCAGTAGTGGTAGTGCATCGTGGCCGCGACCAGGAGGACTGCCAGTGCCAATGTCGTCGTCGTCGTCGTCGAGACGCGGGCGTGCATGTGGATGGGGGATTTCTTCGATATCTGAGTCTTCGTTCTCTCGTTTCTGGTTGATGTCTATTGTATTCATGGTAGTCAATTGTGTAGTGGTTTGGCCCAGCTGACACTCTTTGAGATCTTACACCGACCAGTCGTGGACCTCAGCAAAGCCCTGGACTCCACATGCGTCAGCGCTCCAGCGATCTACAACATTATAATCCGAGTCTGAGTACGCTACCATTTGCCTAACAGGCCCGAGACACCACCAGGACCACGAACAGTTCTATCTGGAGCGTTGCACATTCCGGCGCTCTCATATTACGCACGCGAGCACGACCTACGTATACTATACACACCGTACAACGCACCGGCCCATCAAACAAAATGGATCTCACCTCACCTACCTATCAACATTGCCGCAGGCAATCAACCACGACACCTTCATACTCTGATACTCTAGCTTCGAATGTGATAGAGCGTACAAGGAGAGAGATGTTCTACAGAGCGTGTGCGCAGGGGTTTCCGTATTCAACGTAAGCACTTTGGCTGCTATCCTGTTCATCAGCGACTGCCTACGTGTAGTCGTTTCTCGGTTTGTTTCGTGCGGGCTGACTGGTCTGGTTGCCTGAAGTGGTGGATGATGTCGGGCAGCGCGTGGTGCGTCTCTGTGGTGGAGGGATACCTACCCTTACGCTGCGGCATCCACTGATCTACGTTTGGGCTGTGGTGAAAGCTATGATTGTGTGCCATCGGGCTGGTTTTGTGATCGTTGCTAGTGCCGCTGACCTTTTCACGTAGAAAATTGACAGCTCACGTCTCATGCGTTAATTACCTCGTATTCTCGCGTAAGGGTGGCAGATGGTTGGCCAGTGCTGGGGATGGTGTGTCCATTTCCTCCCTCTCCCGAGTGTCTTTGTATGATAGACCATATCAGATTTTCGTATCCTCCTATGGGATTTCAATCAGGAAGACTTGAGATCTCCTTCGGGAAGCTATTCCGGTCCATCGGTATATTTTCCTCGACCTTTCGCTTGCAACCGAAATGCCTCCCCTCATCATACCTTCTGGTAGGGAAATGTATTGACCCTTGACTTTTCGGCGTCGAATCAATACTTGATTAGGTGCGTGATACAGCTTACAGATATGTCTTCGTGAACCGTGTGTAGCCTAATGCGCCTCGTTCTTTCCGAATTTAGCGGAGGTTCGGACAGTCTGGTACTAAGGTATGACATGTCGAGACTGCTTCCGCCAGGCGTACGATGGGACCCAGAGAGACCGTCTCCTGCGTTGAGCGTGCATAGGGGACATGATGTGTGTCCAACAATTTTGTTCGTGTGCCCCTCGTTGACAGTGTTAATATATGCGATCATTGACTTGCTGTCGATGATGGGTCCAATTGAACTCAGGGAAGCGTGCGTTCCATCAGTGCCCATGCCCACCACGATGAACTCTTCTTTAGCGCGGGGTAAACTTCTTGTGCTCGGTTAGAGTTCGTGTATCTCACAATTTATCTCGTCCAGCGAAGATGGAAGGATCATTCTTCATGATGCACGTGTCGATAGAAGGTCTTCGAGAGCGCAAGGAATATATCAACACACGACTGAGGTTACGGGCGTACAAGCACATCCTGTCATGGAGCATGTCTTCGCAACGAGTGATTCGCGTGGGCAAGTGTGTCTTCGCGATTCACGAATGGCGTTCGGACCGCTGTCGACCAGGTCCAACGAGGGTATTGTGCAGACGGTATGCCTTCTTCTGTGTATCCAATCGAAACTCTCTATTTATCTAGGGCAGTATGTTACGAAGCTATCCAAGAGGTCTTGCGGACATCTCAGTAACCCCGAAAGCAGTAGCATCACATTCGATCGCGACGGTCAGTCACTGCATCCTTCTCAGTTAGTTTGTGCTATAATATGCACCTCTTTCAGGAACTCGATTGGCGCTCACAATGTTGGTAAGTCCCGTGCACACAGAGGCATGCTGTCCGTCTATCATCATGTGAATAGCACTGGTATCCAACGATATATGCTCTTTCCGATCCCTATCCACTGGCTATATGTACTGGGCGCAATGGCCCCGATGGGAATCCAATTCCCGCTGGCGAGCGGACTTACTCAAATTCGTGTACGATGAAGGTATGGCATTCCTATGCGCATTGACAGATTAAGTTGATGTTGAATTCAGTCAGGTGCATTTGGAGGTCCCGGAATCAGCGAGGACATTCTTTACGCAGCGGGCTCTGACGATTTCAGGGGATACGTTTGGGAGATACCTGATGCGACTACGTTGGCGGGTCTCAGACAGGAGATTCCTACAGAGGAGTGGTACACACAAGAGTGGCGCGACGTTGTAGGTGAGCACCGGTTTCATGACAAATCCCGAAACGAACGACTTTTGTTCTTGCAGGTTATTGTGAGGGATTGTTGGCCACTCGTTATGTGCCTTTGGAGATATCGACGCCGTTGTGTCGGTTGAATGGTACGTTCTATCTGTAGAATCGAGGCTATGACACACCGGGCCTTGTATCACCACAGGACATCGCTCCATCGTGAACGCAGTCGCAATACATCCGTCACAACTCCACATCGTCACATCAGGCATCGAACGCGACATCATACTACACAGTCCTACACCCTCTTCACCCGTCACACAAAATCTCGCTTTGACGCCGTCGGAGGTGAGGAAGTTGGCGGAATGTAGTCCTGAAGACGAGATACGCTTCTTGGGAGCGTTGTTGGGTACGCACCCGACGCTACATGAGGGGGATACGGGTCAATCGCACGACGAAAGTCATACGATCTCGCTATTTGACCAGTGGGTAAAATATATCCTGCATTCCAACATCAGTCTTACGACAATGATGGGAAACAGTATTCTTAGGGAGGAAGGTGAAGGCGATGTTTTTGAGTTGAAGCCGTGTAAGGACGATAATGAAGATAGTGAGACTGAGGAGGATGATCTTGGGGTCATCGATATCATGAGGTCTCCATTAGACTAAAGGTTGGCAAGTACTTGTACTATTTACCGACTATGAGTACGAAAACTTTCCACTCATGCTGTGTCATTTTCTTAGTTGGCAAACGGGTTTGCAGTGGCAGTGCGCACAGCCACTGCAAAATTTCCGGAATCAAACCGACGTGCGTGTCGACCAATTATGGATGTCATATTACCGTTTCCGACACCTTTCGCACGATATCGATTCAGTCAAGCGGTCGACCATTGCCGGTGTACGTATTGAGAACGACGGGTGTATGTACCCCAAACAGCTGTCGAGTGGCAGTTGATGCAGACGACCATCTTGACCCCTGCTACAACATGGAAACACTCCTCCTCCACTGTTGGGTTTACCGCGGGGATTCCGGGAGGCCGTTTACGGTCAGGATCTCCAGAGAAGCAGACGTGGGAGAGCTGAAGGACACTCTGAAGCGTGAAAAACCGCATACTTTCTGCGACGTAGAAAATATGGAGAATTTCAAGCTCTACTCCTTGTTCATCCCATCAAATGCAAATCGCACAGTTGAACTTGAAAATTGGGGATTGGAGGGAAATGAGCCTTTGAAGGCGGAGGACAGAATGGACCAGGCCTTCCCCGATCGCCCCAATGGGAGATGGTTTGTCGTTATCTTCCATGGTGCGCCGCCATTTCTGCACGATAACTCGATACTCACATCATCTTATACGCAGAGACTCTTCTCTATTGGATCTGCGGCGAAGACTCCACCGCTGTGCGCAGGGTCGAGATATCTTCGGAAACAGACGTGGCAGACTTGAGGAACGCCTTGAAAAAAGAGAGGTCGGACACTCTCGGAAACGTGGATGCGAAGAATCTCAAGCTCTACCCCTTGTTCGTCCCATCAGATGTGTATTACGAGGATGAAGTCGAAAAGTGGAGGCTGCACGGTAAAAGGCCTTTATGCGCAACACAGAAGCTGTCAAGTGTATTTCCCGCAACTCGGGAGGGGTTATGGTTGGTCGTTGTCCACCATCGTGCGCCTCCACGTCTGTATGATAATTTCATACTCACACCATCCTGATATACAGCGACCGCCAGAACGCAGTTTCAGGTCTATTTCAAAGATGAGATTGTGCGTGTATCAGCTATGGCGCATAGCACGGTCGGGATTTTTTTATGGAGCCTGCTACGTGATGAACTATATGCGGATATTTTCGGAGGCATTTCTGCTTCGCAACTCAAGGTTTATCGATTGAATCCGCCAGTACTGAATACAGAGAATGGAAAATTCCTGGAACACTTGGAACTCATGAAAGACTCCGACATAGTCGAGGTGTCGTTTGGTGAATCCACGGTTACAGGGGAGCATGTATGCATGGCCCTCATGCTCGTGAGAGGTACGTTTGATTTGTGTGATCATTGGTTTGCCTACCCCTGATGCGTTTTCTGCCTGGCCCTCGTGTGCCTCCTCACCAGATGAGTCCAACATGGCTATCAAGAGACTGAGATGCAACCACTCGGATATCTTTTTATGCCTGAAACTAACTGTGCAAAGAGCACTCAACTGGACAGAGGATGACGTGCGAAATAATCTAGAAGGTGGACTGTACACAGCGCAGGATGCACCTGCTGTTCCGGAGATCAGGAAGATTCAAGAGTTATTACGTTCTCGTCGGATATATGATGTAGGTCGCGGTCCTTCTCCCGCTAATTCGTAAGGGCTAAGGAAATGTCAAGAATACTGTTCTGGGGACTACAGAACAAGATCGCGATTTTAAAACAGCTCGACAAATCGACGAAGAGCTATTCGACCAAATATTCCAGGAGTTTTCGGGGAATCGCATTGACGGGTTGATGGTCCGCAACTCGCGAGAGTTTTCAACGTTTTATCACGTTCTACGTTGCTACCACGAAGATGCGAGCAAGCTCCGCGACCAGAAATCTTCTGCTGTCAAGGCGGGCAACTTCGCGGCCTACTTTATACAGCCTCCTTTTTTGTCCCCTGAAAATCCCGATATTAAATACGAGACGTGAGTGTTCAACTAATGGCAGTTTCCCTCACTCATGCACCGAAATTCAGAGAGATGCCTTGGGGTTTTCCAATTTTCATCGGAACCAGTTATTCTGCTCATAGTTGGCGCAAGTACACGCCGAAGAGCAACCTCGTGGTCTCGTCTGCGGGTCATCTGATCCCTTTCTTTGTCTCGGTTATTTCCATGGCGAGCGAAGAAGACCGTTTTCGAATGCTCCTCCAAGCGATTGCCGTCGCTCGTGCAGGCAAAAAGCTCTTGAAGAACACTTCTGAACGCAATTTTTTCGTAGTTGCGGTATACCTTAGCGAGAAGATGGTTGCCTCGCGGTACATTGTCATGCAAACTGGTCGAGACGCGGAGGACCCTGATAGGGTTTATCAACGGAAAGCTGTGGGTGGCTTGTCGGTGCCCTTTGATGGATATAATTATGTTATATGCAACAGGTTTCTATCCACCGCAATGACTTTGATCTCACCGACAGGACCAAGGCGATTGAATTTGTCCGTGAAATGTACAATCTCGTAGGAGAGGTTAACAATCTCGTCAAGGACTTAGACGGGGACAAGGCAGAAACCCTCTCACGGGTGGTAGCTGCCGCCAAAGAGGTCCTTTCACTCCACTCGAAGGACTATCCCATGTCGCGGGATCCTGTCAACGACCTTGGCATTTTCGGTGCGAATGACGTCCAAGAACAGCTGCAGGCCTTGAATTACGCGATCGATTCTCGTGTCGATGGGGTCTGTTTATCTCTTCCGTATATTCAGCGCCGTTGGTTGACACATTGCAGTACGAGAACATCGCTGTTATCAAATCTACGATCGATGATAGTGTTGGTTACCTCAAGTTCGTCCAACCTTCACGGCAGCAGGAGGTTGATATTCTGGAGTTTCTCGGCGGTCTTCAGTCTCCGATGAACCATACCATCTCTGGAGCCCAGTTCTGGTCGGTAAAGGGCGGGACTATGATATCTATGCCCTCCGCTGGCGGTCGGCTCACGTCTCTTGAGAGGCCGGATGAGCATCTCTGGTCTGCAGCAAGCCAGCTCATTGAAGGGGTTGCATTCATGCACACTCAACTTATCGCACACATGGATATTAAACCAGAGAACATCATCATTCCTCCTACAGGTGGCCGTCTCTCCATCATCGATTTTAGCACGTCTATCCGCCTGAAGAGCGAACAAGATGAGTTCCGTGGCGTAGTCGGCACGACAGGGTATATCGCCCCTGAAGTCGAACGCGGCCATGCGTACAAACCGATGCAGGCCGACCTGTGGAGCTGCGGTCGAACCTTGGAGGTCTTATGCTCGGAGTGCGAGACCTCTCCGGATCGCGATTTCCTCCTCAGGGTGGCCGCCAAATTAAAGAGCGGAAACCCCGACCATCGGCCGTCGATGAGCAGGGTCCAGGAGTGGTTTACTTCGAGGAAGGGTAACCCTAAGTGCGGAAACACTTGATTCCCAATCAGAACAGCACTATAGAATCCATTCCCATTTGGTAGCATCAGCATGACAAATCACCATACTACCAGCATACCACACCATCGATGTATCATACTACCGACGTGCCGCACGACCGCAATACCAGCATGACGAATTACTGCAATACTGCGTGACGAACTACCGTATTACCGTGTGCCGAATTACCGACATGCCACACTATCGCGGTGTCCGGCGCCCATCTTACAAACAAGCCAACATACCACCGAAAAAGTTCCCATTTTCAGGCATGATTGCCCGGCTGTCCATAAGGTAGCACGGCAGCTGCGATTGGGCCGTGGCTCGTGGCTTCTCAAAAGGGCAGGCCGGACCCAGCACAGCACTAATTTGGAGGCCTTGGAACCAGCAAAAACGCTATTTACGCAGCTGGCTCTGACGATTTTAGGGGATATGTTTTGGGAGATACTTTATGTGACTACGTTGGCAGGTCTCAGACAAAGATTCCTATACTTAGAGGAGTGGCACACACAAGAAGTGGCGCGACGTTGTTGGTGAGTACCGGAAGTACTACCGGTTTGACAAAATTCAGAAATGAACAACTTTAGATCTTCTTCGCTTTTGTTCTTGCAGGTTATTGTTGGCCCCTCGTTACGAACTTTGGGAGATATCAACGCCATTGTGTCGGTTGAACGGTACGTTCTAGCTGTGTGTAGAATTGAGGCTATGACATACTGGGCCTTGTAGTATCACTACAGGACAACGCCCATTGTGAACGCGGTCGCAATACATCCGTCACAACTCCATATCATCACATCAGGCGTAGAACGCGACATGCATGATGCATGTCGCGTTCTACGCCTGATTAGTCCTACACTTCTTCACCTGTCACACAAAATCTCACTTCGACGCCGTCAGAAAGGAGGAAGTTGCGGAATGTAACCCTGAAGACGAGATACGCTTCTTTGGAGTGTTGTTAGGTATGCACCCCACACCACATGAGGGGGCCATAGGTCAATCGCACGACGGAAGTCACACAATCTCGTTATTTGACCAAAGAGTAATACACTGATCGGTGGGCTGGGCTGTCATGAGGACTAGTCTAGATTGCACAGAACCGCTCTGTTACCATCGATTACCACTTCGTACGGACTATAGCTAGTCATGGGCCATATCCTGCATTCCAACGTCAACCTTCCGAAAATGATGGGAAACAGTATTCTTAGGGAGCAAGGATGTTTTTGGGTTAAAGCTGTGTAAGGATGATAATGTAGATACGGTGAGACCGAGGAGGATGATGACGGGGTCATCGATATCATGAGGTCTCCGTGATCAGACTACTTAAGTTTGGCGAGTACTTGTACTAAACATGTATGTACTAAGCCTAGTTCATGCACTATACAAGTATGTGCTAAGCATAGTACTTGTTCTATACATACATATATATGCTAAGCCTAGTCTCAAAACCAGCCGTTTTAGGACGCCTCGGGGTTGAAACGTTGTCACCCCCATTTTGCCGCAGCCTAAACCACGGAAAATCCCGAGTCTAAGCCGTGCAGTGTAGCCCTTTCACAAAACACACGCACATAAAGATCATGCTGAGTCATCAAATTTAATCCTTTAAATTCGCGTCGCCGTATGTGGCATACTACCTTATCATCCCGGACTACCATCTTCACCCCTGCTATAACATGGAAACACTCACCCTCCTGTGTTGGATTCACGGCGACAAAGTCAAGTCGGTGTTTACTGTCAAGATCTCCAGAGAAGCTGGTGTGGGAGACCTGAAGGACACTCTGAAGCGTGACAATCCGCATACTTTCAAGGCCGTAGATGCGAAGAGTCTCGAGCTCTACCCCTTGTTCGTCCAATCAGGTACAACTCGCGCAGCTGCACTTGAAAATTGGGAACCGGAGGGCAATGAGCCTTTGGATGTGGATCAAAGACTGGACCAAGCTTTTCCCGATCGTCGCGGTGGGAAATGGGTTGTCGTTATCAGGCACGATAACTTGATACTCACGTCTGTTCACTGTTGGATCCGCGGTGACCCCCTCGGAAAAACGTTCCAGGTCCAGACTCCTAGAGAAGCAAACGTGGATGACTTGAGAAAAGCCGTGAAGGTCGAAAGATCGGCCGTACTGGGGGGTGTCGGTGCAGGTGATCTTGACCTCTACCGCTTACTCGTCCCATCGGGTGTGGATTACGCGGATGAACTTGGAAAGTGGAGGCTGCGTGGCGAAAAGCCTTTACAAAGCATGGACAAGTTGTCCAAAGTTCTCTCCCCAACTGAGGAGGGGTTATGGATTGTCGTTGTCAACTATCGTGCGCCTCTACTTCTGCACTATAACATGATACTCACACCATCTTGATATGTAGCGACCGCAAGGACGCAGTTCCAGGTCTACTTCAAAGGCCAGATTGTGCCTGTGTCAGGTGAGGCGCACCGCACGGTCAAGTCATTTTTATCGAGCCTGCTACGCGATGAACAACACGAGGATATATTCAAAGACGTTTCTGTTCGACAAATCAAAGTTTATCGATTGAATCCCCCGGTGTTGAGCACAGAGGAAGAAAACCTCCTGGAACACTTGGTATTCATGAAACTCTCCGAAACAGTCGAGGTATCGTTTGGTGAAATCGCTGTTACGCCGGACCATGTATGCATGGCCCTCTTGCTCGCGGAAGGTATGTTTGATATGTGTGATCATTGGTTTCCCTATCCCTGATGCATTTTCTGCCTGCTCGTCTGCCTCCACACCAGATATGTCCAAAATGGCTATCGGGAGACTGAGAAACGAATACTCGGATATGTTTCATGCTTGAAAATAACTGTGAAAACAGAACTCAAATGGACAGAGAATGACGTGGGAAATAATCTAAGAGGTGGACAGTATACCACAGCGCCCGACACACATATTGTTCCGGAAATCGGGCGGATTCAAAAGTTATTACGTTCTCGTCGGATATATGATGTAGGTCGCCGTCCTTCTCCTGCTAATTTGTGGTGGCTCAGGAAAATGTCAAGCATACCGTTCGAGAAACTCTGGCCCAACGTCGCGATTTTAACACAGCTCAAGAGATCAACCAAGAGCTATTTGTCCGAATATTCCGACAGTTCTCGGAGAATGGCGTTGACGGGTTGATGGTCCGCGACTCGCGAGAGTTTTATCACGTTCTACGTTGTTACCACGAAGATGCGAGCAAGATCCGCGACCAGAAATCTTCTGCTGTCAAGGCGGGCAACTTCGCGGCCTACTTTATACAGCCTCCTTTTTTGTCCCCTGAAAATCCCGATATTAAATACGAGACGTGAGTGTTCAGCTAATGGCAGTTTCCCTCACTCATGCACCGAAATTCAGAGAGATGCCTTGGGGTTTTCCAATCTTCGTCGGCACCAGTACTTCCGGTGATGGTTGGCGCAAGTACAAGCCAAACAGCGACCTCATGGTCTCATCTGCGCGTCATCTGATCCCTTTCTTTCTCTCGGAGGTTATTTCCATGGCGAATGAGGAAGACCGTTTTCGAATGCTCCTCCAAGCGATAGCCGTCGCTCGGGCAGGAAAAAAACTCTTGAAGGACACTTCTAATCGCGATTTTTTCGTAGCTGCGGTGTACCTGGACGAGAAGTTGGTTGCCTCTCGGTACATTGTCATGCAAACTGGTCGAGACGCGCAGGACCCTAATGAGGTTTATCAAGGGAAAGCTGTGGGTAGCTTCTCGGTGCCCTTTGATGGATATAATTAAGTTATATGCAACAGGTTTCTATCCGCCGCGAGGACTTTGATCTCACCGACACGGCCAGGGCGGTTGAATTCGTCCGTGAAATGTACAATCTTGTAGGAGAGCTTAACGATCTCGTCGAGGATTTGGATGGGGACATGACGAGAAAACTCTCACAAATGGCGGTTGCCGCGAAAGACGTCCTTTCACTCCACTCGAAGCATAATCCCGTGACACGCACGCAAAATAAGACATTGGATACTATCCATGAAGAGGAAAGGGGAAGCCCTTTCGTTGCGAATGATGTCCAAGAACAACTGCAAGCCTTGAATTGCGCGATCGATTCCCGTGTCTCTGGGGTCTGTTTATCAATTCTGTATATATAACGCCGTTGGTTGACACATTGCAGTACGAGAACGTCGCTGTTGTCAAATCTAAGACCGATGATATGATTGGGTACCTCAAGTTCGTCAAATCCTCACGGCAGCAGGAGGTTGAAATTCTGCAGTTCCTCGGCAGTCTTCGGTCTCCGATGAACCATACCATCTCTGGAGCCCGGTTCTGGTCGGTAAAGGGCGGGACTATGATATCTATGCCGACCGCTGGCGGTCGGCTCACGTCTCTTGAGAGGCCCGATGAGCATCTCTGGTCTGCTGCGAGCCAACTCGTTGAAGGGGTTGCATTCATGCACGCTCAACTTGTCGCACACATGGATATTAAACCAGAGAACATCATCATTCCTCCCACAGGTGGCCGTCTCTCCATCATCGATTTTAGCACGTCTATCCGCTTGAAGAGCGAAGAAGAAGAGTTCCGTGGGATAGTCGGCACGACAGGATATATCGCTCCCGAAGTCGAACGCGGCCATGCGTACAAACCGATGCAGGCCGACCTGTGGAGCTGCGGACGAACCTTGGAGGTCTTATGCTCGGAGTGCAAGCCCTCTCGTGATCGCGATTTCCTCCTCACGGTGGCCGCCAAATTAAAGAGCGAAGACCCCGACCGTCGGCCGGCGATGAGCAGGGTCCAGGAGTGGATTTCTTCGAGGAACGTAGCCCCAAGTGCGGAGACATTTGATTTCCGGTTAGTCTTGGAAGCTTGATTTGAACTGCGACAAAGCTCATAACAGCACTATAGAATCTCTTCCCATTTGGTAGCGTGTGCTTGATTCGGCTCGTCGATTATACCTTGCTGGAGCCTATATCGTGTGTACTAAGCGAGTATCGTGTATGACTACGAAGGTGTTGATGTGGTGTATACCTCTTCGGGTGTCGGTGTTATCGTGTACCAATACGAATGTCGTTGTACGTCCTGTGTTGTCCTAAGGGAACTGCCTTCCTTGGGCCTCCAGGAAAGTCGTTTTACTATGATCATGAGGTTTCATCCAGAAGATGAGCAGTATAACCGATATTTCCATCCTTCACAATGACGGTGGTGGGATGACGACTTCGTACAGTCTCACGGCATCCGCCAGGGTGCTGTACTACCAAACCTTTGACGCCACGGTGGTCCGTATGCAGAACAGCATGATGAACGGGATGATATATACTTATCCACCAGAGTATAGTGCACCCCCATGGTATATTACCTGTAACCATCCCTGTTCCAAGAGCAGTGAACTGTTGAAAATGATTCCACGAGTAAAATTCTGGACGTAGTGGTGGTACAGTTGCATCCTGTTCTCGATGACTTGGTTTTCGATCCGAGCCTGAATGACTCTCTTGAGGCGCGGAAAGTTGTTGAAGAGGATTTGACGGGAAAACATACCGACATAATGGAGGACAAAAGGCATCCGACGTCCAATCGGCCTCAGAACGGGTGCCGGGGGGACGCCCAAAATTGTGGACAAACAGTCTCATCAGCCTCCCGTTGACCTCTAGTTTGAAAGGGCTCCACATATTGGCAAATAATAAATGCCCTACTTGCGTTCCAAGTCCGGGTACCATTTTCCCAAGGCGAAGCAAAGACCCCGTCGTTGAGATAGTCATACTATTTCAGTTCCGCGTAGTATTCATCCAGCTCTCTTACCATCGCATGCGTTCTCTGTGCTCCGTCGCTGAGTCGGAAGTAGAGTCGATCGGCAAGGATTCCGGTTCTTGGTATGCCCAGAGTCTCCGCCACCAGACACACGCATCCTGAGACAGACAACAACCCGAACAACGCGAGGCCCAGTATCTGAGAGACGTTATAATCAAATGCGAATGTCCAAGTAACATGCTGATCGAAAAAGCGAGATGGTACGGTTGAGCATTGACGCTGATATGGAGACCTCCTGCATCCCCGCGTCGAGAATCAGGGCCACTGTCGTTTCTTGGTACATTATCCACGTTCTGATGATGCACTTCTGTTGATACACCTTCATATTATCGCCTACTGGAACGCACAAAGTATCCATAAAAAAGGGACACGCCCATTCGTGCCGCAGTCTGCAAAGAGTCCATCAACGGTCTTCTGGATTCGCGATAGTTGGCAGATAGGAAGTGTATTTCCTGTTGGGTTTCCTAGCCTTTCAGACCGTCTGAAGAGCGAATTTAGACGCTTTCCGGGTCAACGGAAAAGATGCACAAAATGGCGACATATCTGCAATTGTTGTGAGTGGATGCGTCGGAAACAACTGCTCAAACTAGTTCCTTCCATACAGGCAACGGCCTGCGTTGATATCTAACGTTCTCTCCGACAGAATTAACAAGAGCAACCCGAGACATGCCTTGTGGTAGTGGTCCTCGTTGACAGTGTGCCAGACATCTCCTAGTGCCGCATTTTGAATGATCACCTGCTTCCTGATATGCAGTGAAGTAGTGCCAGCCTTCGATGCCTGATGATAGCATAGTCGCGGGCTATGTACGATGGACACCAGGTCACTCGTTGAAAATGATTAATGATCCTTCATGATTGCAGTGCCACGCGGAGCGCAGATCCAAGAGCACAGATAGACAGAGCGATCTGCGTCTAGTGGAATGAGAGATGGGATCGGAGGGTCCTCGCAAAAAGTAAGGACAGTTCCTTCAGTACCGCATAAACAGGATCAAGCAGGGAGTGCGAAGAGCGTTATAGAGTTACGATCGCGTACGACGGACTGCCAGCATCGCTGGTGACCACATCTTTGTTCTGGTGCTAAAATTTGCCCAGATTTGCATCGGCACGGCATGCCTCTGCAGCATCCCAGAGCGACTTCCACTGGATGATTAACTGCCGGAGCTTTTGCGTGGTGACTGTATTGAATTTTGTGTCTGTATAGTCGCTTGTTCAGTGTGAGACATAGTAGTAGCCATTGCATTCAATTCAGCAGGAGTTTTCAATATTGTCGGCCCAGCCCTTGCATAGGTAAAGAAGTCGCCTATCCGTCGTAGTTCTCGGTGCACTTGTATGGCACGACAACACTGCTAGCGGGATGCTCCATGTTTGGAAGTGATTTCACTACGACGTTGGAGTGGCTCCTGTCTTCATTCATCGATCGCCGCCATGACCAAGACGTACTTCATGAATAGCCTCATAGAAAAGGTACATCCAGACATTGACAACACACATCTATCTCACACAAACGACTCAGATGCAATCCCCGGACCAGGACTTTAGGTACGTCGGCTGACTCTATGTGCACAGACACCCAGCACCGACGACGATGCCCTTCCAGGTTCATGGGGCTGAACGACCTGTTGAACGAAATCAAGCAGGATCCAAATAGTTTCCTCGGTGACGAGTCCGTCGAGAACAAGGTCCTTCGCCAGGTGCTCAAGCTCGTGGAGGATAAGATATCCGAAATCAAGAATCAAGCCGTCAAGTGGTAAATCCTTTGTCTCCCCTATTTAACCTCGCAACAATATCGACTGATCCATTCCGATGCCACTTGCGCTGTGACGTCCGTGTCCCGGTCGATGCAGCCTCGGTCAACTGATTAAGATTATGCGAGAGGGCCAGGTTGAGTTTGTCGTGGAAGCCCTCATTCAGTTTCTAGTTGGAAAGGATGAAGAGCTGAGAGATATATCCGGTTTAGGTGAGCTTCCCTCAACTCAAATCATGGGCTCTCACATATCGAGACATCACTCCCTAGCTCTGAAGACGATTACTTCGGAGCTACCCCCAGACGGAAAGATCGCAGGAAAAACGTGTTCTGAACTTGCACCCAAATTGCTCAGTCAGGTCTTGAACGTGAGTCCCTCCATTTCTGTATGTCACGCGCGGCTCTCGTACCATTCCGTTCCTAGCCCGACACCCCACCAGACACACTGATCGAAACCCTTGCGACATTATCCATCCTTATCGCCCGTTTTCCAACCCACTTCTCCAATTCTCAAATCAAACCACAACCCCTCACGGCGGTCGCTCCCCTCCTAACTCATCCCCGTCCGGCCGTGCGAAAACGTGCCATATCAACACTGTCACAATTCTTCCCTGTATCCCCACCAGATTTATGCGCGCAACTTATTCAAACGAACATTTTTCCATTCCTTGAAGCAGATGCTAATCTGGAATCACAGCGTACGACCGTGAATCTGGTGTCTGCGATCTTAAGACAGTCCCCGCAACAGCTTGCGTCGTCGTTCGACCGGATTATTCCCGGAATACTGAAGGCCGTGCAACGCGACGACGACGAGTTACGCGAGGCGTGCCTACAGGTCAGTGCAAGTGGACATGATGGCCCCTGTGATTGATGTGGCTGCAGGGGCTCGAAACGCTCTTGTTGAGATCCTCTGCCGAAGCAACGCCGTTTCTGCCCTCTATCCTACAGACTGGCATACGATACATCAAATATGACCCCGTACGCACATTCCCATAATTTCTTGCCTTGCCCTCACCACTGCAAAGAATTATACCGGAGGCGACGAGGACGAGGAAATGGTAGAAGCAGAGGATGCCGACGAAGACGAGGACCTGGACGCCGAGTGGGTCAATTATATATCTCGTACTTGCCCTTACTGACAGGTGGGTGTAGGTATTCCGACGACG
This sequence comes from Pisolithus albus, assembly GCA_024613165.1. Taxonomy (NCBI): domain Eukaryota; kingdom Fungi; phylum Basidiomycota; class Agaricomycetes; order Boletales; family Pisolithaceae; genus Pisolithus; species Pisolithus albus. Next base: position 65,089 of record JANFAB010000027.1, read on the forward strand.
AGGATGCATCATACAAGATCCGACGCGCCGCAACGAAACTCTTAGGTGCTGTGATTGTCACCAGACCTGAACTTCTTACTCCCCTATACAAAGAAGTGTCTCCAGTTCTCATTTCACGATTCGGGGATCGAGAAGAGACAGTTCGACTCGAAGTATGGGCGACGTATATTACTCTCCTCAACCAGACAAGCATGTATGGCGGGTTACCACAGGTCCCCGACGGAGAACAAGTTGTAGGTGGGAAGCGGAAGCGTGAGAGCGAGGACAGTATGGATGTAGAGGAACACCCATATGCGCTCCTTAAATCACAAATTCCTTCCTTATCCAAAGCGCTACTCCCTCAACTCAAGGTTTCCAAGACCGCACCGACAACGTTACAAGCTGGATTCCAGGTCTTACATGCGTTGCTATCTGTTCTCCCTGGATCATTGTTTGCGCAGGTATCGCCAATTGTCGTGACGATCAGAGGTATCTTGTCTCAGTCACCGACCACGACGACCTCCACGTTACATCTCACGTGTCTTTCTTTCTTGGGACTTTTCTTCTCCACGCACTCACCACCGGTGTTCACGCCGTCGCTCCCGGTCCTTGTTCCTGTACTTCTCAAGTCACTTGGCGAACGTCACCCGCGCATTGCGTCCGAAACCTTCCGTACGTTTTCTGCGCTTCTGAACGCCACACGGCCCGTCAAGAATGGTGATTGGCCGGAGCGGCTGTACGACCACGCTATTCAACGTCTTAGCACGACCGATACTGATGCAGACGTGCGTATATGCGCAGAAGATTGCATCGCGGACCTCTGGGTTTGCGTAACTGATATGGTCAGAGCAAAAGATGGTAAAGAGTGGCACGCAATATGTCGCACGACGGGAAATACGGGAGGGGCTGTGAGGGTGGTCACCAAGGTATCGAGAAATGTGGAGATGAGCGATGATTGGGTAAATGGGTGTGTAAAGTGGGTCATGGGGTTACTGAAGAAGAGCGGCAGGGGCGGGAAGACGGAGTTGTTCACTGCATTGGATACGCTACTCCGAAGGTATGTGTACATTTTTTTCTGCGTGACATGTCCGTCGAGCTCCGGCGTGTGCTCATCCGAATCTAAAGATACCAATCCGGGATACCCGCCGACCTTCCATCGTCTCTCGTCTCTCAAATTAAGGTCTATATCAACACTTCTGATATCTCTGTTCTTTCTCAAGCCCTTTGTATCCTTTCCCTTTTACTTGAGCTCGCGCCAGAGACTTCATTCCCCCCGATCGAGAGCGAACTCTTGGGTGACATCTTCCCTATCGCACACTCTCCGCTCGTTTCTGGAACAACTCTCGACGCGCTACTTTCATTCTTCTCAACCCTGGTAGAGGCCGATGATCAAATCGCTACGCACGTAGTTCCCGGGCTTGTCGTTGCAGTTCAGAAATCAGGCGGGAAGGGAGATGTGAATCCGATGAATGTGGCAAAATGTATCGGCGAGATTGTAAGAAGTCAACAGGGGGTCGCTGCTGGTACGATTGCGGAATATTCTAAGTATATCAAGGTTGGTGGCTTTTTCGACCGGACTCGACCGCGGTCTCGTTGTGCGAAGGTGATGAGGTTACTGACGTACATTGAATTCTACTAGAAGAGTTCAAAAGCGAAGACATCGAGCGTCGTGTTGAGTTTACTCATTCTTGGAGAATTGGGGCGATTCATGTAAGTCCCTCCTTTGATTCATCTCCGGTACTGTGGTGATTCTCATACACCAACTCGAAACTTTTCTTTTAGCGACATGTCCCCTCAGCAAGATATATTCAACAACGTGATCGACCATTTTTCGTCCGACGAAGAGGGAGTGAGGACTGCTGCTGCTTTCGCTGCAGGTGAGTACCCTGATTCTAGAGTTGTACGTACTGTGGTTGACGCGTTTCGTGTATCAGGGAATATTGCCATTGGGAATTTGCATATGTTTTTGCCTGTGATTCTTAAAATCGCGGAGAATGATCCTTCCAAACGGTTACTCTCCCTGCACGCGTTGAAAGAAGTGCGTTGTGGTGCTTATTGTTTCAGTGTCTCTTGTCATACTCACGTCGATGATCGCCGACGGGCATCAAAACATGTTTTAGGTCGTAACACACTGCTCGCATGGTCAACTTGAGCCCGTAGCAGATCACCTCTGGACGCCTCTCTTTAACAACTCCACGTCCGATACAGAGGAATCGACGCGCAATGTCGCCGCTGCGTGTCTCGGAAAACTCACGATAATGGAACCTGGTCGATATCTCCCCTATCTCCATGCACATATTGGGGACGAGAATCCCGCGATACGTGCGACTGTGATCTCAGCGATTAGGTATACGTTTGCGGATAGTGCGCCGTCCTACGACGAGGTACTTGTGCCGCTGTTGATGGATTTCTTAAGTTTGATGAAGGATTCGGATTTGGTGTGTCGGTCTCTGGTTTGTCCGCCGTGACGGAGCTCATCCGATCTTTTGCGTTGATAGACCGTTCGTCGTCTGGCGTTGTCCGCTCTCAACTCAGCCGCGCGTACGAAGGTGTATCTCGTACGAGATCACTTACCTGCGTTGCTACAAACATTGTACTCTGAAACGGTCGTAAAGCCAGACCTTATACGGACAGTTCAGATGGGGCCGTGGCAACACAAAGTTGACGACGGCTTGGATGCACGGAAGACGGCGTGGGAGACGCTATATACCCTCGTAAGACATGTTTTTTGGAAGATAGAAGAAGCCACCGCTAACGGTACTGAGTAGCTGGACACGTGCCTTCATAAACTGGACCTTCCGACTTTCCTCACTCATCTCCTCCCCGCGTTGTCAGACCCATCAGACGAAATCAAGGTCCTTGCGCACCTACTCATTGGACGCTTATCGTCTATTCCATTATGCGCTCCTCTACTTCTTGCACGACTTGATGTGCTAACACCGGCACTCGACACGACGATGAAAGGTGCCCCAGTAACCAAGGACACAGTAAAACAAGACCTCGAACGTGCGGCCGAGCTGAGAAGAAGTACGATGAGAGCTGTCGCTGCGCTTGTAAAGGTCGTCGCCGTCGGGAATGCTGCGGGTGCTAACGCGACAGGCGGGTCACAGAAGTTCGAGGCATTGGTGGATGATATTAGGAAGAGTGAGCAGTGGGGACCCGAGTTCAGGGAGTTACTTGGGTAGGTATGGATCGATGGATTTTCTTGGAGAAGGATGCGCGGCATCCAAGTGTAATATGTGTACGTGACTACACGACAATGATGATTCCACGAGGTTCCTTCTACACAGCAACCTCAGGTCTGTTTATCGTAAGCAATGCATACATCCTCACTTTCCAAGCCAGAATCGCAGAGACGGATAACACAGTCCCTGGGGTCAGAGATGATATGGCAATATGGCATGGGGGAGTGCCATACTGGAACAATGAGGCGAGGGTCGCATGGTAGTGCTATTAGCATGCTCTACTACTCAATTTCCTACATTTCCTTTTGCGGAAGAACTTTCGCGCGTGTGAAATATTTTGCTTTTCTCAACGTTTTCGCAAACTGCACTTACATGCGAAAGTTACTCTCGCACAGTGAAGCATGGAGCAGTAACGGAACTGCTACGCCGCCGATCCCGGCGCCAATTGCAGTCGACAGGAGCTACTCCCCCTTTGAAGGTGCGCCAGGTTGCCATCCTCCTCTCCAACTACTTACGTGCTTAGAGACGGGATTCTCAGGGAGTACGTTCTAGACCTGGTGTGTTCATCTCTTTATGCGGGATTAGTGTCGTCCGGCAACATCACCATTGACTAACTGTAGGCTCCCCTGACCCATCTATCCCACACTCACCACCTGGACGGCGGTGGTAATACGTCGACAAACGGCAGACATTACTTTAGACTGGTTATACTCCAACAATCAAGCTTATCTGTGGCCCATACCATGCACCCGAGACAACATTATACATCAGCTCGTTACGCAACGGTGTCTATATCAACAGGTCCAAATCCCTTGTATACTCTTCTAAAGTCGAGGCGAATACATGCTGCAGCACATGTGTTTCGATCATGGTTCGTACCATCATTGATGACATTTGGTCATCATTCGTACGAATGGCTCGTCTCGATGTGTCGTTTGGAATACGCAATTGGGGCCTTCAGAGTTGATGCTTCAGGCATTTGTCGAGAACAGATAGGTGCGTGAAGAAGGCGGGGAATACGACCCATGGACGCTCAGTATCCCTGCATCAGTAACATGGAAAAGCTTTATTCGAGCATTTTTGGCTTAATTTGGCACTTTCAGGACGGTTGGGTAGTATGCAGACGAATAAATCTGCCCTGGAGAAGAGTGGAGCCGTGCGCAAGACGAAAGGAGCTGTGGAGATGATTTGGGGGAAGGTCATGGGTGGCGTGGCGTATGGCTGTGGGCTTTTGGTGAGTAGTGAGCAACGGAGACCTGGACACTTTCAAGGCAATATTCCCGTCGTTGAATGTAGTGGTGCCGCGGACTATCTCTCCTCGAATTAGAGGCTGTCGAACGAAGTGTCAAACTCAGTTTCGCCGCAGCGTCTTTAGTCCCTCTCGTATCCACGTACCACCCCCGTTTGGCACGTTGCTTTGCTGACAGCATTTGCTCTCTACTGTTGTCATCGTTGTGCAGGCGCATGAGCTGCCGCGCATCATTGCTCCACGGAAGTTTGTGGTGACATACAGGCTGTCCGGGCGGTGTAGTGTTCGCGTCCTCCTGCTGAGGGTTTCCTTCGCGTCTCCTGACCAACACAGAGCACCGAGGTCTGATCAATCATTTTCTTGTATTGTCGCAAGTACTAAGTCTAGGACTCGTTGCCGATTCATCTGATAATAGCCGTTCGTGCGTTCCATCATTCCTTACCAAGGTCGTGCTAATCTATCCCGAAGCACTGCTGAGAGTATATCTGTTTTGGAGAGGTCCAGAACCACATGTAAAAGAAGGCCGCTCATTAGGCTACGCATTCCTCAATCGCAAGCATCAGAAGGACTTTCATTAGCTGTTGCCGTTGGCAAAGGGGCGGTTGTTCATGAGCCATTTCGAAACCTCGGCAACAAAAAGGAAACTCGATGTCCAGTACATAACAAACTCGGAAGCTATTGATTTACAGCAACTTGTGCGACTTTTACAGTATGTCAGTATGCTGATTTCGGTAACCAATTGCGAAAGCAGAACGGACAGCCCTAAGTACGACAGCGCGGCTCCGTGTGGCGCAGAGCTCGCGGCCTGCCAACGCCTCATTATTCATAGGTGAGTGACTGAAACGCTCAGACAGCATGTTCCAACTCCTTCAGTCATGCGCCGATGACGTGAGAAATACAGTGCTACATCCTGTACCCTGCCACCCTTTCTGTGTTGGGTATGCAACTCAGAATCAACAATCTCCGCGGCGCTATATACGCCTTCTCGAACTGTGAAGGGGTTTCCAAGGCGAGTTTTCCCCGTCATCACATAATCGATGCGGCCCGTACAGGTAGACATACAGCACGAGCACCACCCCAGAGTGCTGGAATTAACAACAACTTGGGAGTGTTCTGCGTGATGTAACGTGATCGCGAACCATCAAAACACACGCTTGTCAGATTTCTCGGGTGAAAAACGTACCACGTACCACTCTCACTGCAAGCTCGGCCCTATCACAGGCAAGTTATCGTCGTCTTTTGGAGAACTCTGCATCCAACTCCAAAGTTCGAGGCTGTGATGTGGAAAGCCACTGCCATAGCTCTATGAACTTTCACCCCGCCCCCGACTGCGCAGCTACTTGTACGAAGAGAGACGAAAGTCTGGTAGTGGTCAAGACCGGTGCATCGGTGATATCTAAACATTGGAGGCAACTGGCCCATGGTCCCTGCACAAGTGCTCATGAATCTTAAAGCTTTCAAGTCTGGCTCATCTCGCGCGAATGACATTCAGCTTACTGTATTTGATCTGCACCCCTCTCTTCAACGTGGATTATTCGGTATTTTGTATATTCAAGGGAGTCCGCGACCGTTGGTCATCTGAAGTTGTCCGGTCTCATGCAATTAGGACGACCACATCTTTATATCGACTGCCGCCCACAGCAGACTCAGCTTTGAAATTGAAGTGTGGGACGGCGCAAGAGGTGGAAGTTGACGTTGTGCATCCTCGCTTCGCCAGACGATAGGCGAACCGGGGAAGCCGTCTGGCCATCACATGGGGCAAAGTATTACGGTACACCTCAGAGCTTGATCGCTGGACACGCACCGTTATGGAGTGGACGAGACCCCCCAAAGGCCGCTGGCAAGCTCAATCAACGGTCCCGGTCAGTCGTCATTGATTATTGATTCCTCCACAAACGGCAACGACCAGGCGAACCGGCCCAAGGATCCGAAGAGCCATCTCCATCCCCTCCGAGGCGAGTTTGATAACGGCAAACGTTTGTTAGAGTTCAAGCTTACACAAGGCGGTGTTCCAGTGGGAGATTCATTTACGCCCATAGAACCGTGGCGAGCATGCTCAGCTCGAGGTTGCCATCTACATTCTGTCTGACAAGCGAGTGGATTTAGTGTCGTCGATTCATCGGACCGGGTTCTCTGCCTTGATACCTATCCTTGGGTGCTGTGCGAGCGCAAAGTGCGGTCGCTAGGTGTCCGTATGTGGCCTTCCAATGGTATGATAGCAGCAACGACGGCTCCCCTTAAAGTTCAGACGATCTGCGACCAAGTGAGACGCAGCTCTGCTGTTTTCCACATATATACCTTCATTTCCCCCCCTACGTACCCTCAGAAACGGCGAGAACATAGACTCCACCCTTCGTGCCGTCTTCCCCTTCCCCCGTCGCATGCAGCCTGCATCTGATCTTTCCTCGCCCTCGCTGGCAGTGAAAGCAGATACGTACACAACAAAGCGACCCGAGTCTTCGTTTGCATCAGACTTACTCCAAGTCTCGAGCACTTCGACACTACTACACTCTCAGAAAGTGGATCCGCTGCGGGATGCTGAGTTTGACTACATGGCACATAGTGCGGCGCCTAGTCAATGCCCCTTTGACGGCGAGAAACGCGAGTGGACCATGTTAGTATCATTCCTGGCTGGAGTGCTTATGACTCACGTCCGCTATCTTCTTCAGGGATGGTTGTTCATCCGCTATGTCCGAACCTCGCCAGCGGCCCCCGTCCACCTGCGTGGATATGACAGGTCATATTCCAATCAGGAACAACCACCACACTCCCATTCGTACACCACCTGATGACCGCTGGGTCACGCACACCCACGCTTCCAATCCTGCCACGTACCCCGGCCATTTGACTTTCTCACCTCCAGTCAACAACTTATCGTTACACCATGCGATGAGACACTCGTCGGAATACCAACAAGTTAACGGGGGGACTCCAGCGTTTGGGGAGCTGCCACTGGTTCACCGTGCTTCCGCTCCAGCTATGACAGGCCTGGTCACCACTCTCCCCTATCGTGGTCATGCTTCATTCCAGTTTGGCGGCCAGGCAAAGCACCATGATGGAACCAGCCCCTGCCCTAAGCCCTTTGGAGAGGAGATTGGATCGGAGAAAAAGTGGTTAGCACCATCAAATTTGCTCGTGTCTCCATCCCAAGAATTGGTCCCCTCGTACTCTTGTGGCGGGAACGTCCTAACGCCCACGAATCCGCCCATTTGTCGCGGTTTCCACGTGGAGAACACTGCGAGTGCGGCAGTACCACATGACTTGCACGATTCTACCACAGGAACGACCTCCGGCTGTGTAGGTGACTACAGAAGGATGGATCTTGTTTCTGACCAAGGTATCGGCTTGAACTTACCGTCGTCCTCATTTTCAGAAGCAGCTCCGTCGCACTGTGAGCCGCGTACGTATGAACGTTCACTCTACACTGGCGAAGAGGACCTTGCAACACCTCCAGGACCGCTAGTAGCAAGTGATGCTGCTGCTGATGCGATCGAGCATCACGATGGTACGATGGACTGCGGCTGGATCGAGCCCGATGGAAAGGCTTGTAATCAGCGAATCGATTACAACTGCGAAGGTCATTTCGCCACGGCACACGGCATCCGCAACATGTCACGGCATATCGAGATCAAGTGCCGTTGGTGTCCTCCAAATGCGAAAAAAGTGAATCGAAAAGGTTTCATCAGACATCTAAGGGAAGTACACATGAAGTACCGGCGTTCAAAGAAAGAAGAAGCTCGCACACCTTGGAGGAAAAGGAGGAGGAGAATCTAACCCCGATTTCCCACTTCTCCTGGGATCGTACAAGGTGAACTTATTCGGCCGTTGGGTATATGCTTCGTAGGGAAGTACATGAGGGGACGGCCTCGAGAGGCTCGAGGACTGAGGCACTCACTTTTATAGATGTCGCGTACTGTTTATGTTCTTATCGCATACTGACTGATTTGGGGTAGTATTCAGAGGACAGCATTGCCCGAGCTTCTACTTTACGACCGATATGGATTGACCCGGGCTTACCCGTTAGAGTCAACAGCGAAGAATGCATCCAGGGTAGAATATAGCGACTCACTCGTTCACTGAACGTTCACGACCGACACTTGTGATATCCCCCACGAGTCTTGAAGCTTGACCATCAAGCCAACACATGGATTAAGTGAAGTGTATACTCGAAGGAGAGGGCTGGCCATTAGTCGCCGACAGACAGGGCAGATGAAGATATGAGCACAGGATCACAACTGTACTTCCGAAGGATATCGACGAGTTGGAGGATGCAATGGCCCGAGAGTGGGCCGGAATCGGGACCTCTTCGGAGGCACATCTTGGACTCACCTGCGCTGTGCAGCTTCGCCACGGTGACAATGACTTCCTGGGCCCCTGGATAACCAGTCAATGAAAGAAGAAGTTGCGGATTGGAGACTTGACATCGGGGTGAGTTAGAACACAAAAATCCGATCCACGGCCATACATGTGCACATCATTGGGTTCGGCACACAAAGAGCCGGTGGCAAGTACCGCTAGACTGAGCCTCAAAAGCGCCAGGAAGGGTTCTATCGCAGTAGAGGGCCTACGTGGAGCTGATGCAATTAAGTAACGGGCACTCAGGTTAACTTCTTAGTGCTGATACCACGGTTCACGATACGCGGCTTTCTCGGATTTTGAAAGTAACATACCTTGTTGGATTCAACTCACCTGAGAGGGAGCACTCGACGCTCGTGCAAAACTCGAGGCAGCCTGTGGCGCGTTGGCAACCAGAACTGTCACTTACATAATGCATCGTTGAATTTTTTGGGTTTCAGGCGTCATTTTTTGCACGTTCTGATAGTGGTGGTGGGTCGAGCCGGGGATTGCGAAAAGTTACTTGTGCGTCGTGGATGGCATGCTCCGGTAATGGAATTGCCGTGCGCATACGGTGACCGAGCCTTATCCCCGGGAGTCCGGGTACCCGGTGCTTGGATTCGGAAGGAACTTGCTGATAAGTTGGGCACTTTGAAGGTGCGCCCGTGCGTTATCTTTCCTTCGTCCATCTTCCTCATCACCACCCACTAGCTTTACTTGCCTCGCTTGCTCTGACGGCTTCAGGATCCGTATGGTGCGCATTCTACAACATGGCGCGTTTATCTCCCTACGTAGGACTTGTGTCCTGTGGCAACACCTGCCGTCGACCAACCGTAGGCTCCTGTCTATCCCACACTCCCCGCCGACATCGCGGTGGGGATACCGCTGCAGACGACGGACGTTGCTCCTGACTGGTCTCATATCTAGCTCAGCTGTGATCGCTTTCTGGGCAGATGCAAAGTCATGTCCTGACCCATCAGTCGACCTCTCCGCTCGCCCCTCTTCATCTCTAGAAACACCTATGTCGACACCCCAATCCCAGTCAACCGACCTTCTGCCTCTTATACGTGCATATGTCGTCTATAGTCTTATTTCCATACCCTTCGTTGTGGACTATGCCCCACAGGTTCTCCACCACTTGCTCAGAGTCCCTTTAGTAGGCCATGTCGTGAAGACCATTGTACGCGAGACTTTCTTTTCCCAGGTAAGCTGTGCATGTGTTGCGTCGATGCTCGTCAGAGTGTTTACCTATGACTCCGCCCTGGTGTGCTTGGTTTCATAGTTCGTGGGCGGAGAGACCGTGCAGGACGCTCTGCCACTCATCCGACGTTTGTGGTGCGAAAACAAAGGTACGCTGTTGTGTTACAGCGTAGAAGTCGACGAGAGTGTGGCAACGGGAGGCAGCGGTCACGGTTTTGCCGACGGCCAACGGTCACACGATGTCCTGAACTCAGAGCAACCCGTTCACAAACGTATCGTAGAAGAGATTATCCACAGCATCGACGCAGTGGGCGACTATGAGGATTGTCTTGCCAGGGAGTCAGGAGTCGCATCGTATGGAACCTGGATTACCCTGAAGCTTGTGGGTAGATTTCCGGCGTAAGGGAAGACGCTTGCAACTGACGCACTCGCTGTGGTCGTTAATAGACTGCTCTTCTGCCTCGTGCAGAGTCGCTTCGCAACTTCTCCATGCACCTCGTGCACACACGACCGAGATCATCAGAACTCGTGCCATTTCCCGGAACTCCAGATTCATCAGATCTTGCTATTTTTAATAGGCAACATCATAACCATCGGGGGTCTTCATTGATGGAGGAAGACATTCGAGATTTGCAAGAACTATACACCAATCTGAGAAGAATCTGCATGCGTGCGAAGGAGCGAAGAATCAAGATTGCGATTGACGCGGAATATACGTTAGTCTTCTTTTCGATAGCCTCAGCAACGGAACTTATATATATATGCGTCCGTAGTTGGTATCAGCCGGCGATAGATGCCTTTGGTCACGCATTGATGGAAGAGTTCAACAAACTGCCTGAAGAGAAAGCCTGGACGAACTGGTTGTTTCCTGGCCGGAGTTCTGCCACTCTTCAAACGGAGCTACAACCCCTAGTATATGTGACGTATCAGGCCTATCTACGGAGGTAACTCACTGACTTAAACCAGGTAGCATTGAACTGAATGTCTTCCTACCGACAGGACGTTAACCCACCTCACCCATTCCATCGCTCTCTCCCGTAAGAAGGGATATGCTCTAGGCGTCAAGCTTGTCCGCGGTGCATACCATCCACACGAGACAACGTCACACTTCAGCTCCCTAAACACGATGTCTATATCAGCTGAACCAGACCCCCCTGTATACTCCTATAAGGTGGAGACGGATACGTGCTATGACACGTGTGTTTCGATCATGGTGCATGCTATCGCTGATGACATTAGGTCTTCGTCCGCGCGGTCGCCTCGCCTCGGCGTTTTGTTTGGGACACACAATTGGAGGTCTTCAGAGTTGGTTCTTCAGGAATTAGTAAAGAACGGATTGGCGAGTGAACAAGGTGGGGAGAACGAGCCGCGAACGCTCGTTATTCCTCGAGAGGTTGCAGAAAGATGTTCGATTGCGCAGCTCTACGGTAAGCACGTTCGATTCCAGACGCTTCCCATGCGCCCATTGATTACTGCTGCGAGCAGGTATGGCAAATTCATTGACCGATCATATTGCTGCACGTATCACAAGCCCTATACCCTGCGTGATGAAGTGTATGCCATACGGCGCGCTCGGCGAGGTGAGCACCCCGAGTGACCAGAACTCTCGCACGATGCCCTGATGCTTCCTGTCTGTGACAAGGTTATGCCTTACCTCTCTCGACGCGCAGTTGAGAATAAATCTGTTTTGGGGAATGGTGGAGCTATACGAGAAAGGAAAGAAGCTGCACGGATGATTTGGAAGAAACTCATGGGTAACGCGGGGCTGTGAGCTTCTTTATGAAGGATGGAAACCTGGGCACATGTGAAGCAATATTCCTGCCATCGGGCGCACCGCGTCCTTTCTCGACTGTCCTCCAGTTATTCGAAATGAGCGTGTCAAGCCCACGAACTCGGCCGGCCCGCCGTCTGCACCTATACTTAGTCATTCCTTGCACATTCTGGCTCCCTTCGGCGCCCTGTCTTGCTGTCCGGAATTGGGTTTCTGTTCACATCCTCGTCGTGCAGCATTTTCTGGCACAGGTTACTCGTCCGCGCCTTTTCGCGTACCATAAATAAAGTCTTCCTAATCTTTACCCTCACTGTGCGATGTCTCCCTTGTTGCTCCTACATCCTGACTACTGTACTTGGCTTTGTTTGAAATCTATAGAGCTCCAGTACCTACTGGCACAGATGGTCATATAGACGAAGTCGCGCGGGATGGCTTTCGCACTACATCCAAAGTTTTAACGGGTTCACTGGTCGCGTCAGTGTCACCAAGAGACGCTATTGAGCCCCTATCATTTTTTGTCGTCAACAGCATGATAGGCATCAACAATGAACATGACAGAGAAAGAATAGCCCGCTTACTCTAACAGTCTGGGGTTGCACGGTATACAAAAACATAGCGAGGCAAGGTCACTCACAACAGACATACGTAGCAGAACATAGATCACCTCCCAAAAGACAAATGCATGGAAACGGATAGTCCCACGACACTATAGGTGACGGGGATCTGCTTGTCACAAACGAGATAGACCCTCCACGTCACATTGGGTGGATGTGGGGGCAGTCAACTGGCCACTCCGGCTGATCTTCCTGCTTTAGAATCTGGAGAAGTCTTCCAAGTTGGGGGGTGCCGGTTAAGACACGAGACGTGAGTGAATATCAGCATGAGATGGTAAGCAACATGCAGGATATACCACACACAACGTCGAATCCGCCGGGTTGACGAACTCGTGAGCATTACTAGAATTCACCGAGGATAACGCGCAAGCTCTTCTTGATGCCCAACTCCATGGTGGAGACCAAGCCGCAAGTGAAGGAATGAGCTAAAACGGTTCTCATCTTTGCACTGTCATACTATACCAAACGGGCAGTTGCAATGAAGGCGCAACGTAGTATGGACGCTCGAAAGATATCCGTAAGTGGACCCAAGGCTAGTCCAAAGAAACTCCACGCAGCCGCCGAAAGTCGAAAAAAAAGGTTCTCACACGTCTCCCCCAGCGCCTGGCGAGGATACGAAAGGATACAAATCAACACAAGTTGTTGGGGGCCAACTACGCACAAACAAGGCAAATATGCTCGTCTACAAGTTGGAAGACACACCGGGTCCGATATCGGATCGGAATTGCGGGGGTACTGCAACTGAAGTCACTGCGCGCTATCTCCCGAGGACGGCCCTTGTCCTCTTGCTCATCACTCTGTTCATGTAGAGTTCGACAACACGACATAGCCATACATCCTCCGCCCTCCCCTTATGCTTAGCTCGACTCCCATTCCAGCTGAAGGGACACAACACGTTTACCCACTCTTTGTCTTCTCGCGGTTTCGTTGTCACTGTCTAACAAGGAACGCTTCTCGATCCGTAGCTGGCCATCTTGCAGGTGTGGGTCTTTCTGCCTTCAACAGCATTTAGTAACCACGATGCCAACAGGATTGTCACCTCGACCACGTACATTATAGCCCAGCGCCTGCACCTGTGCGCGGGAACGTGAATCTTCTTTTCGACGGTCTTAACGGTTGAACTTACGTGTGCGCCGGTCGCTGGTATCAGCCAGCAATAGATGCCTTCTGTCACGTATCGATGGAACAGTTCAGCAAACTCCTGAGGAGAGCCTAAATGAAGTGGTTGTTTGCTAACCCGAGTTTTGACGGGTCACCCGTCAACTCATCAAGTACGAAGTCTATATCAACTAACCTGGGGCCTCCATACTCCTGTAAGTTGGAGACGGATACGTGCTGCGACGCGTGTATTGTTGTTAATGACGTTAGGCCATCATCTGCACGTTGCCCTCGTGTCGGCATTCTTTTGGGACATACATTCGAGAGTCTTCAGAATTGGTTAGTCAAGGTCGGATTAGCGCGTGAAGTTGGCGGGGAGATTAAGCCGCGGACGCTTGTTTCTCGAGAAGTTGCGGAAATATGCGTCTTGTACAGCTTCCGGTGAGTGTGCATGATTTCTGGGTCCTCCGATGCGCCCAATACCTAATGCGAACAGGCATGACGAATTGCTGTACGCAATATCAATCCTATACCCTGTGTGTCGGAGAACACGTCTTGGGGCCCCGTCGGCGAGAGCCTACGGGAGTCTCCCTCGGTGTTCTGAAGCTGCTTTCACTAAAGAGTTTGCCTTAGCTGTCCTGACGCGCACCCGAGAAAAAAACTGACTATTTCGGGGAACGTGGAACTATGCGTGAAAGGAGAGAAACTGCGCGGATGGATTGGAAGACATTCGGTGGCATAGGGCTGTGAGCTTCGCGGGAAATGGTGACCCAGGAACGTGCAAGGCAAGTGAGGTGATGCTGTGGGCTATTCGGTCAATCACGGGCTGGTGTGCGGATATACCCAGCCCGTGAGTGCTGTTGGATCCGCACATGAGGAGGTAAGGCCTCTTCCCCTTCACTTCCTCAGCCTTGGAAAACAGAGACTTGCCAGTGGACGCGCGTCAGAGGTGAACAGCAATCTCACATCACTGAGTTAGCTTGGGTGGGGCCCTCGTGATGGGTTCCGGATCTTGACACTGCATAACGGATTCGTACATTCGTCGACAACGAAGCTGGCTGGCCATCGCACCGCCTGGATTATTGACCTGTGCAGCGAAGCTACTAGCACGAGCATGCAACTTCCTGTTTCCAGATGCAGAGTCGATATCTTCCACGTATATCATTCAATAACGCCGAGTACCTTTCCTCTGACTTTCATACTGTCAAAGATGCTTACTTCCGGCGGACACCCTGCAGGTATTGCCCTATTGCCATCAGATGAGTTTGGTCAGTATTGCTGCGTAATACGTACAAGAACTCTGTCCATATTCCCCCTCGGATCACGTCGCGCCTCCAATGCCTCGTTGAACACACCATGCTTTGGAGGCTGCCATGTGTTGTTAATCTTTCCACGTTTCCCCCCCCCCCCCCCCCCAACCACCACGTCGCGCGTCGGATGCCTCGTTGAAGTCATAATACTTTGGTCTGTCGTGTGGTATTAATTCTCCTTTGTTATTGTGCCTGATATGTCATCATCGCGGATGTAAAGTTTTCCGTTTCTCCCTCCTCGGCGCACTGCCCCCCCCCTCATCAGATAACGGTTCAACGAGGCCTTTTCGTCCTCCAAATATCGCGTTTGAGCTCCACTTTGTGTGATGCGAGGCCCTGTTTCAGGCAAGCGAACATCAAGCACGTGCTGATGGAATGATCTATGCCACACCAAAATATGGGAAGGACATACCTGTTTGGCAGTAAGTATTGTGCTGCGCTCGGCGTGCTCGAGATCCGGCAACGAACTTTGTCTCTGCCTTACGATCCTATTAGCTTCCAAGTGCTAGGTTTGTACCTCCTTGGCACCACCGTTACTCCGACATTCTCATCGACGTTATGTCACTCCAGAGAACCCGAAACCCTGTCGCCGAGTTTATCAAGCGAAGGCGAGCACTCACCACTTTTTTCGGCTGCACAGTGGTGTGAACCGGGGGGGGCGGGATACTGGAACCCGTAATACGTACACAGAGCGCCGCTGATGCTTATTTGGTCGTATGACTGGGTTCCAGAACTTCTAGCCTCCTGTAGCCCCCGCTCCCTCCCTCCCTCCCTGCCAACACACAGCACTCTTCCGGCAAGGATGGGACCTGCTAGGGGGGTTACGCGCACGCATGTCGACGGGCTTTCAATTTTCAAACTTTATGTGTGTTTTCATGGGCTACGCCCCAGACATGCCGTCATCTTCATTAACGTGTTTTGGGAGCAATTCTCGACAAGTCTGGAACCTTCTAGCAGTGCGCCATTCTTCGTATCCTCGGGAAAGGGTGACCTGGTTCTTGGCCATAGGACATGCTTCAGTTTCCTCGCCATATTACTTACATGAATCCGTTCCACTCCAGGATCAGAGAGTGTACTTTGCGATGGCGTGATGCCGCTCGAGTTATGCTATCCTCATGGAAGAAAGACCCTTTCGTTCTTCTATTCTATTCTGTCCTTGACAGTAAAACCGCTGCTAACCTTGGTTCGGTTCTACCCCACCGGACTCAATATGTACTTGAATTTACTTAACTACATCCCGCAGACTCTCCCATGTCAACCTCAATCAGACCCATATAATATCTACTGGCTGCCCACGTACCGCTCCGTAATAAATGGAAAGGCAGTTCCATGTGTTGGAGGTGTGATTGTGTGATGCAGTGGCGGGAGAGTAAGAGCGGAACACCCCGGGTTCCAGTGTGGGAAACATCACTATCACTGGTCTTGGCCATGGAGTGGCCTCGCTCCACCATCGCGGCACTTTCACTGGTACATACTCGTCACTCGGTGCTCAAAGACTTGCTTCAGTTTCCCGCTTACACACATATAAAAAAAAATATGGATCCATCTGGTCATCCGGCTGCATACAAATTTCTCGACTCCCTTCCCTATAAGTTATTGTCCTTTCCCCCGTCGTAGTGGGCGCAGACTCCTATGCACAGTGAAATGTCCACTCTGGGTCACGCATCCTCAAGCAGGTCGACACTGCAATACTCTCAGGGCTTCTCTTGTCGAGGGGACTGCTATCTCGGTCACAGGGACTTCGCTACACCGCCCGGCTATGGTTCTGCCACCATCGATGGGCGGGAATTCCGATACCTCGAATCATGGATAGGGTGATTTGCATTCCTCCACCAGATTCTGCTGACTCACAGTTCGTTCTAGTGATGATTACTCTTTCTCCAATTGCGAGGTCTGTGAGCTGTCTCCACTCGCAGGCGGTTGTCCTTGATACGTTACCCCAGGCGCTGCGATTGTCAAGTGTACCCACGCCCCTTCTAGCTACGCTCAGTTCAGATCTATGCGGAGAACTAGATGTACGCCGCTTTCCATCGATCTTGACAGTCTCTCACCATACTTTTAGAGCGCAAAGCACCCATTATCGTCGGGCTATGTTGTTGGCGAAAATGAAGCATCGGCTGTCGTGAGTTCCACATGCGACATGTACCCTTCATGTCCTCATGCAGATCAAGGATTCTCTCATGGTCTCTCATCCTCGTGGCTACGGTGACATCCGGGCTCATGCCTACGGCTACCCAGCCTATGCTATAGAACAGTCGTTGGGATATCCACAGGAGACTGGAGACGCTTCAACACCCGCGGATCTGGACAACGGCTTCGCTGGACCCACGATGTACCTGGGTTCAATACCCTCTCAGCACGATTACACCTCTGGTCAGGTGATCGGCTCACATGCACCATCATCACAGCTTTCGGATCCGCTCCTTCTCTTACCTCGAGATTCACCTCCGTCGCACGACATCAATGCTGGCAATATTCCGCTACCACCAGAACAGACCCAAACAGAGATGGCTGCGCCACCTCAGTTTATCTCTGGTTCTACAGAACAACCGACAAAGCAGTGAGTGACTTGTCGAATACATCTTGTCCGACTAATCCATTTCATGCCTTAGAGTACACCCCTCGGCACCATTCCCTTACATATATCCAAACTCATCTCCGTCCAGCTCAACGTCTTACTGCGCTGCTGATGGCACGTGTCCTATCCCTTTCTGATGCCCAAGCAGTTCTCATACTCTCGATCCCCGCAAGAGCGTCTCAGATACTCCTTCCCCGTTCATCCTTACTCCATGTGGCCCGCAAATCCGCCAGGCCTCCATGGACGTGATACCAGAAGCAAGATGGAACTCCGCACGTCAGGCACTCTCGGCGGTCAGGCCCTCGGCGATCACCCATCACGTGTTTTTCCTTATCACAGGGCACATCCTCTTCGCAGTCACGCAACACACATTCCCGATAATAACACTACAGGTGGCGGGGTAGACGACTACGGAAATGTTGACGACGACAAATTCAACGCTGAGCCGGTTGCTGGTCTACGCCCACAGTGCCTGTTGCCTCCAAACCAGCTTCCACTCTCACCCGAGCTTCATTCACGCAGTCGTGTGTTCAGCATTGACGGTGGCAGCCTGTTACATCATACACGTCACCTCGCCACGGCCCAATCAAAAATCCCCACGAAATTGGCCAAAGCACGGACAGTTTGTGATCATGCTACTTCTTATTCCTGTGGATGGCGGGTCGACAAAGGCAGAAAATGCGGTATACCTATTAACTATGATGATTGTGCAGACCATTTTGCTGCTTTCCACGACATCAAGGACATGGCATGGAATGTCGAAGTCATCTGCTGCTGGTGTCCTTCAAAGCTGCGGAAGAAGGTCATACGCAAAAACTTATTGAGACACTTAAGAGAGGCGCATTTGTGCTACCCCCGCTCGGAGAAGGGGATTTAGGGCTATGGGTTTTGTGCAGGCGTTAATAACGACGTCTACTGTTCTTCCAGGAGCACCTGGCGCGCATTTTTTTTCCTCCTTCGGTCCGGTATACTATTGAAACTCCTTGACTCTTGATCACTGAGTTGGGCAAGTTACACTCTTATATCTATCTCATGGTTGGTTACAGTTCGTGTCTCACACACCAATATTTACTTCCGCGCCTATTTATGATGCTACACACTCTCCAGTGTTTGCTTTGCCTCATGCACCGTCGTCTGTTCCTCCGGCTCTTCTCGTCTTTTGCCATAAACTCCATCATTCTATATTTTGATTTATTTATTACTCCGCATGCTATGTGGTCTGCATCCACAACGATGAGGGTAGGTCAGACACGACAAAGGGCAGAGATCAGTATTCAGGATGGCCAGGCTGGATCTGTAATTAGAACCAATGGAAGCCTCTGGCGGTGAAAGCGCCGAGATGGCGAAGGCGTGGCCACGCTTCGCGGTGGTTACCAGAACCACAAGATGCATCAACCAACGTTGGCGGACTGCGCCCACTGCGCAGAGCAGATGATGGTCGGCGGTGGGCGAGTACTCGTGGGAGTAAACACTATCTCGTGCCATGGATTCGTTGATCTATTGGTGGGAGCAAACTGATGGCGGCATTGAGGGCCAGAGGTGGTGTCGTCTCGGAGACGTAGGACAGGGTGCTTGACACGTGCTTCAGAAGGGAGGGCGTGAGGGGTCGTAGAAGGCCACAGAGGGCACCGCCTTCCAGTTGACGCCGAATGTTCTTATGTTTTCATTACCAACTGGCATGAGGACGACGCATAACGCATCCAGCCTTCTTTCCCTTATCACGGTTCTTAATGGAAGCCACAAGTTGCAAAAGGGCATGCCACCTGCCTATCCGGTGATCAATGACATCTGTGATCGATCGCAACAACCCTTGTCGGCGGCAGTACTGATTCGGGCTTGAGATTCGATCTGGGCCAGCGATCTCGCCAGGATGCTTCATGCGACGAGCAAAGTACGGTGGTGGGCATGTAATGCATAGATATTCGCGAAATAAGTTAGACCTCAAGAGCACGTTACTGTTGTGCATTCCACTAACTACTGCGCTCCGATATATGAGAAATCTCCTGCGGTCACTCTAACATGGAAATCCGAAAGAGTGGCGTCCTAGATAAGCAACAATTGAAGAGACGGGGTGGTGTCGATACAACATTCAGGAATCGCCTGTTGTTTCGGAACGGGAGCAGCATAAACGTACCCCTGCAGATGCCTAAGTTGTGTCGTAAGACCTTCTTTTTCCCGCTTAAAGGACACCAACGGCAGAGCACTTTGATATCCGCTGCCATACTCCTAATACCGTAAAGTGCACCGCACAACCACGGTATATGACCAGCGCACCACACGTACTACCATCTTCGTGCTGCAGCCCATATCCGGGTTTATGATCGTGTTTCGGCATAATAATGACCTGGAAACCGGCTGACTAGCACGTGGCCTTCCTCTTATTATCGTCCGGTGGCGAGCTTTGGCACAACCACAAGCCCGGTTCGCTCCGTGCGGGTTAATGATGAGTTTAATATGAGGATATCTGCTTTTGGTGGCATCGCGAGTGTTGGAGGGATGCCACTTCCGATGCCAGAGGAAATATTAATCTTGTCGGTGGGGGTTTGGAGGCTGTGGGGCTGATGCTGACGTATGTAAGCTGAAAACTGAGCATTTGGGTCGTGTTGGGGTAGGGTTGGGAATGCGTGAGGAAGATCGTAAGGCGCAACGGACGGAAGTGAGTTGATTGGACGTCACATAATCAAAAATGGCTCACTTCGGTTGGTTTGCGTGGAGGAGGATAAGGTTGGCCAGTAAACCTATCTGAACCTGTTGTCCGTCCCAAAGGCATTGACCGTCCAGGTAGCCGGAAGGATATTGTCCTGACACTGATGACGTGACTGGGTTTGGAATTGCTGACCGCGATGGCGTCGTTCGCAACGAAGAGACACTTGCCGTTGCCATTCTAATTCAGGGAAAGTGGTGCCCGACGGGAATTGAGTAGTGGATATTGGCACACCGTTACTCGTATTCTGAGGTGAAGCTACAAAGGAACTCCATCGTGCAGTCCCCTGAATGGACTCGAGACCTGAGCGATGCACCCATTTACAGCCGCCGCTCTCCGCGGCATAGCCCGACTTTTTTTTTTGAAGCCGTGAGCCGTGACCGGGCAACTACCGGTGACCTGCGAGCGAAACCGATTGGATGCTCGCTGATTGCTTAAATTCCTAATATAGCATCAGATTCGAATCGGGGATAGACGTTGGTGAGAGCTCAGCCAAGTGATCGCGGTGTAGCTACCGAAAGTGTATGTCACGCGACGACGTCGGAGGCAGAGGCCCAAATGTAGCCTGCAGAGTCACTGTGCCATACAGGATGACAGAGCGTCCTAAGAAGGCTATCGACGGGTACAGACAAATTGGTTCAATAGCCCCTGATCCAGAAGACCGCATGCAGCTCCACAACGAAAAAGACATATTGCCCTCCAAGTGTTTCATACGTCAATAAGCCATGGAGCCTCTTTCTTTTCACTCGTAGCTCCACTAACCCCAAAAGCATATGCATTGTCGATGCGCGCCGGGAGAGGTGGTACAACGTTTCCAAGATGAGCATCAGAAGACTGGCACAGTGGCACTCACAGCTGGTCTCTCCCGAATGCGAAGGCAGGGAAAGTGTATGTCATTACAGAGGACACTGTACGGTACGTACAACGATATAACTGGTTACAGAATTGCGCCACACCTGTTTGGACACCCACTGTCGGTCGCATTATCCATACGCTGTGGCTGTGCACTGCTTGATTAGGGCATGCCCGACGACGTCGGTCTGGTCTCGGGCTGCGCAACTTGATTACAGTCGGTGTCAATTATTATATCATCGATGGAGGGTACGTCGCCTGCACAAGGGTCTCTCGAGTCCTGAGGTGGTCGACGAATGTCCACAGCAACTCGCGCCGTCACGTGGGCGGACCACGCAGAGCTGGATCCTGCAGTGAGAAGCTCACACATGCGCCCTTGTAACTCAGGTCTTGCTCTGATCTGCTAACCACTAACAGTCCCGCTCGTTTGATGCCGCTGCTGTGCGGCAAATGCCCAGGAATGGCACCGTTGACGTCCAGGATTAGCGACCGTACCATGGAGTGATGCAATGCCCCTGGAGTGGACAGGTTCTTCCTTTTAAAACGTTGTCTCAAAATATACCCAACGCCCATCAATACATCTTGAAGTATACTTCTAGAATTACCGGAGTACTCGTCACTCCAACACGTGGAACTAAATTAAATGATGGCGACTTCCCGACTGGCACGGGCGCTCATGGCCAACTGTTTCCCATGGAGCGTTGCGGCAACTTTTTCTGTTGTCCAAGCACGCACGCTTTAGGTGCAGTTTCCGGCATATACTTGCATAAATGTGGATTCACCTTGCGTACCCACTCTTCCACTCCCTCCCATTTTTCCCGTCCGATCTGCCCTCATCATAGACTTTCGTGCATGGACAAATGTCCGCTCTTAAACCCCCGGGTAATGCACCACCGAGATGGTCGACAGTACAACACTCTCGGGACCTAACTCGCCAAGGAGGTTGTCATCTCGAGGATGGGTATCGTATCGCAGCCTCTGCCTATGGGTCTCCCGCCGTTGACGCTCAGGAATCACAATATCTCGAACCATCGTCAGGGTGTCTGTCATTCATCATCTTATACTACTGACTTTCGCCCCAGTGACAACCCTGCTGTATCGACTTCCGAGGTCTGTGAACTGTGTCCACTTTTGATGTCAGTGTGGTTGTCTTAGCACGTTACCCCCAGGTGCTGCAATTGTCAACTTTTCCGACTGTATTCGGTCCCCAAGTTCTAGCGGGTAATCCAAATCTAGTCGGCCATCTAAACAGAGAGTCAGATGTACGCCACTGATTTCTTTCGATCTTGCTGTCATTCTCTTACCACGCTTTTAGAGCGCACAGGTCGCATTATCGTTGGGCCATGTCGCTGGCCAAAATAGAGTGTCGTCTATCGTAAGTTCCACATGTGACACATACCCTTCATGTCCTTATCCAGATCAAGGATTCTCCCTTCGTCGATCATACTCGTAACTACTCGGAAATGCAGGTTCATGCCTCCGCCCACTCCATGAACCATAGCACCGCACTTCCTCCATCGCACCTAAGTCCTCTTCCTCCCTATGCTATGGGACAGTCATCAGGATATCCACAGGTGATTGAAGACGTTTCAACGTCTGGGGATCCGGACCACAACTTCACCGCGCCTACGATGGGCATGTTCCCCGTACATTCCCCTCACGATCGCAGTGCTGGCCAGGTGACTGGCCCAAATGCACCATGGCCACGGCTACCGAACTCGGTCCCCCCCACACCTCTGGCGCTGCAGCCGTCAGACTTCGCCATTGGCAACGTTCCACTACCACCCAACCAGAATCCCTCTACCAATAAGCTCCATGCCTTAGTAAACGCCCCTGGACAACAATCCCTTACACGCATCCCATCCCAGTCCAGCTCAATGTCTTATTCCACCCCTCACGGTTACATTTGGCCCCACCCTTCGTTTCCGATGCCCAACCGGAACTCACTGTCCTCATCCGTTCGGCGTCGCTATGCGAGGCCTATAGATCCGCCGGGCTTTTACGGTGGAGTAGGGGCGCTCGGAGGTAGATACGAAGGGGACAGCCACCGCGAGCTTCGTCATCACGGTGCAACACAGCACTCACCCCAAACACACACAAAACATTATTCACGACTACCAGAGGCCACTCGCAACTACTCCATCAGCAAGGTCCACGACGATCACCCATCCCATACGCTCTCCGACCACAAGACACATTCCTTCTACAATCATGCAGCATACTCTCCTGGGGTTCATACTACAGGCGGTGCGGTAGACGACTACGGCAATTTCGATGCGAGCAAAGTCAACCTTGGGCTGATGGTAGACCTGCCTCCACAGTTACCGCCGCCTCCAAACCAACTCCCGATCTCACCCCGCCAGCTTCATTCACCCGACCGCGTGTCCTCCGTCGGGGGTAGAAGCCCTTCAAGGACACCCCGTCGTACGTGTCGCTCTGCCACCACCCCGTCGCCATCAAGTACGAGACCACCCAAAGCTTGTTATCACAATGACTTTACATCCTGTGGATGGCGAGATGACACAGGCAGAGACTGTGGAGCGGATGTCAACTGCGGCAATCTCAAAAAACATCTCATTTCTGCCCATGGCATCTATAACATCGAAGAGAATGCCAAGATCATCTGCCGCTGGTGTCCTTCAGAGCAGTCAGATGGCGTCCTTCGCAAAAACCTTTCGCGGCATGTGAAAGAGGTGCACTTGGGCTGCCGGCGCGGGTACTAAAGGCAAGTCTCCCATGGATACGATGTATTATTTAGATCCTTTGGTCTGGTGTACCATTAGAAATCTTTAACCAACGGGGTTTTCTTACGGTTGATTATACGGTTTGCTCTTATTCACGTTCATCATATCTTTGTCCAACCCATCCGTAACGTTATCATACTTTCCGCTGTTGCTCTACCTCATCGTATGGTCGTCCATTCCCCACCGCTCTCGTTTGGCTTGTAAGTTTTGTCATACTGAGAATATGGTCTGCGCATGAGAAAGGAGGTCACGCAGGCGCACCCATGGGAGACCTGTCATGCTCAGTTTGTCCCACGCCTTGATCTTGACACGTGCGGAGCCCAACCCGCCCTCACAGTTCAGTTTGGCCAACTAGGCCTGGCTTCAAGCTTGGAGGCCTACCCGTTTTTCATACGAACCACCTTTCTCTGGTCCGAGACAAGATGAGAACGCGTAGAAAGAGTCTGGGTGTGGCCTGCGAGCGTTTCACACGTGTGAACGCAAGATTTGGTGAAAGGCTAGGAACACACGTCGCCTTGATTGTTGAATCTGTTGCCAGCCCTCCGCTACCCTCATCTAGTGCCAGGCCCGTACCAGCTTTGTTTTTCGTCTCCCCTACCGGAACGCATGTGTGACTGACTTTCTCACCGATGCGCATGTCGCTCGATGAAACCCGAAACCCGGTGGCCAAAGTTTTCCAATGGAAAATGTTAGGAGCCACCGCACGGTGGTGTGTACAACGGAACAGTATTACTCGAGCTCGTTACAACATCCTTAAAGAGGAAGCGCCTTTGTTTCTGTTCGTGTACCACCTCCGCCACTGACTTTACTTCGAAATCCAGACTGCAAGTCTGCAGCTTCGGCTGGCTCCACTTGCTGTGGATGCGACGTCCTACATCTCAGTACGGCTTCTCTTAGTGTGGAATCTACAGACACTGGTAACAATGCCTACCACCCCATGCCACATGCGTGACCTATGATGGAACGCTGGTGATGCTTATTCGGTCATATGACGAAACTTAGCTTCAGGGACCAGTCCCCTGAAACAGCTTCGCTGTGCCACACTGACAGGCTTCCATTGTGATGGGTGCGTTTTGATTTTTCGTGACTGCCGTCAATACCACTGAGGGAGGGGTTAATGATTAATCATACCTTCGTCGTCAGCATACGCGAACCTCAGCATGTTGTTTCCCTGTCGTGTTGGAGGGACCCGCTGAGTACGGGGCTGCAGGTAAAGGAAGAGTTACCCGATTGACATCACCCCAGATCGCACTCGTAAGAAGGACATCTGAAACGTTTGACTGTCGGTGTTTACGCCACCACTAGGAGAAGGGCCGATCACGAGACCGCGCTGTGGAAGTGAAGGCGAAAACAATTTGGTGCAGGTTCACGGTTATTGTTGCCACCAAACCAACTCCCGCATTCACACGAATGCGTATCCCATATTGTGAGTGGAAGTCTGGCCCACTCCCCAGTCATGAATTTTGACGAGGCTGCACAAGGCACGTTCGGTCTGGGCTCGTAATATGCTCAATTCCCATGGACGATGGGATGAGGAAGGCTGAAAATGTAGTAGGCTTATCAGCTACAGCGATTGCACAGACCATTTTGCCGCTGCCCACGACATCAAGGGCATGGCATGAGACGTTAAAATTATCTGCTTCCCGTGTTGTCCGACAAAAGGTCATAAAAGAAAAACTTGCCAAGGCACCTGAGAGGTGCATGCGTGCTACTCATACCCGGAGAACGAATTTTAGTTGTGCGCGCTTTGTACAGGCGCCAATGACAAAGCTGCTCATCTCCCATGAAAACACATGGTGCGTCGCTTCTTTCTCGGTTCAGTGTACTGTTGGAACTCTTGACTCAATCTGCCCCGTGGGCCATGACTCATACTGCAATGATTTTGCAGCTCGCGTTCCCTTCTCTGCCCTGGTAACCACGTTACCAGCCAGTCCGCTGCCTTATGATCATGATTCACTTTTCCCGTCTGTCGCCTCTTCTCCGCATTGGCCCGGGCGCTTTTCATTTTACATCGTTTATCGCTTCGTCCGAGTCTCCGTTCACATCAACTTAAATAATATATTGTTGATGCAACCCCACACCGGGCACTCATTTCCGTTTGGCGACAGAACGTGTCTATGCAACACGTGTTATCTTGTCATTACTGCTCTGATTTCTTCGCTTACTCCCATCCATCTCCGAGCGATCATTGCTCCCTGTTAACTCCCTCGTGTCCACACCACTATCCCCTCGCTGGTAGACCCATCGAAGTGTGAAATAATTTGTTTCCGTGAGTTTGACTGTTTCGTTTGGCCGGTCTGCCTGATTGGTGAAGCCTAGAAGGTGACGAACCGATCGACCCAATGGTTTCGCCAGGAGCGAGACTAAACCCGTCATCCATGGCACCACCTGTGACACCCACATCGACCATCCGATTGCTAGCATTTTCTCGGCACGGCAAAAGCGAGGTATAATGAAGTTTGAACAGACAGATAATCGCTGACCGCAGATCCTCGACGAGCCTCGAAAATGTGCCAAGGTATGTACCGTAGCAGTGGACTTCGCGCCCACGGACCAAACCGAAAGTATGCACATCGACTACGGATCAGGCAGATCACTCCAATTTTGTTTAGCGATAGCTGAAACAAGTTGCCGAGACAGCGAAGGTGCGATGCCCGTAGAACTCTAATTGCCCATCACGAGTGACCCAGCGGCCTCATTCCGCGAGTAGTACACTCTACGGTGAGATATTCTCGTTGATTGTGCACGTGTGGCCTCTTAATCCGAGGTTATTGGAAAAAAGTGTGACGTGTAGTCCACGAGGTGGCTCCTTTTGACAATAGCAAGATGGGAATCGGCCTTATAAGAAGTATGCTGTCGAACTACACGTAGATGTACGAGTATCTCAGTCTATTGTTCTTCATATGCATACGGACCACATTTGAGATAGCAGAGTAATTTGCAGTTACCGTTAGCATTAGGATCACCTCGTTCCCAAGAGGTGCGAATGCAATGCAAGTTCCATCGTCACCTACCTGATCAAAGCACCCTTGAAGTCCTCCACTGCTCGTGCATGCAAACAAGCCACGGAAGGGTGGAAGTGGAGGTGTGAGGGTACAGACAGCAGCGATCTTGAGTAAAAGGAATGGACCGGTGCATTCCGGCAGGCAGGAAAGCTCACTCCACAGATGGCTTCATCCCACCGAGGCACGTCCATCGAGGCCGTTTCATGAGTGGGGGTGTTGGGGAATGAACCGAATATGACGATAGCGGTAACGCAGGGAAATTAGCCCAATTAGTACCCTAGATCGAAACATGGAAAAAAAGACCCTTACCGAAAGAGACCTTTCATCGAGTCCAGCACTACCAGTCACACATAGTGTGCGGCGAAAATTCACTCACGTGTATTGTGAAACACAACACCTTTCCAACGACGATTGAACCCGGGATGTTTCTCGCGATGAGACAGGCCTATGTCCCATCCGCTTCCCACAACACCGCATTCGATGGCTCGGGTCCGCCACATGTCAACAATGCTACGGGCAGAAGCCAAGTGAGCTTCGCAACGGTAGCCTAGGAGAATGTCACCAGTGTCCCCATTTCCTCCCCGGCCACAAGGCCGTCGGTCATCAGTAGGTACATGCGAAGGGATGGATACTGGGAAGTGTTCAGTGAAAACCTGGGCGGCGGCTGCAATGCGTTCGAAGCCGGAGTAGGGCCCACTAAGATAAGAGGACTGATAACGGTGATATCGCCATCACCGGAGTACCGATCTTTCGGATATCCCCCCAAAGGATTAGGATACCTAAGTGGGAAATTGCCTTCGGCGCCCTGAGCCGGGAATAACGGAGAATGAAAGGCAAGGGTCGTCAGACAATGGTGATCTCCGATGAGTCACTGCCCTCGTGTATATCAAAGCTAAACTTACATGAACCGACCCTGCGATGGGGAAGGGTACGCTGTCATGTGGATGAACAGAGACACTACAACAACCGTTATCTGCAATTTGCGCATGATATCCCGAGAACCATGGCCCCTGGTAGCAGGCATTAGGATTTCTAGATGGTCTCCGGAGCTCAAGAAGGGAATCGCTCTGCAGACTGTCACTACAATCGAGGGTAACGATGAGTCATAAGCACCGGGAGGGATGGAGTGCGACCTACTCTGACGATATTTCTCCCTGCTCCTCACCTGGAGGTAGACAGTCGTTGGTTGGCACGTCGCGGTGAATTTGGCGAACTGGAGCAGCGGATGTTGCTGATGGGGTAGGAATGAAACTTGGAAATTGATCCCGGGGCATATATTCGTTGCAAGTCAGTAACAGTAGGGAATCTGTGTGGTGGGAAGACAAGCCCCTCACGATGCTGAGAGAAGGAAGCTCCAATGCATTGAATAGAACCGTGTATAGCTGTTCCCAATTGAGAAATCTAAGAAAGAGAAATAAATATTAAGCAATACGGATTATCGGTGGCATCAACATACTTGTGCATGAAAATCGACAAGTTGTAAAGTGCAGAAATATCGTGTTCACAGGTAACGGGTACCCCCGTTGTTTGGTCCTGAAGGAGAGTTTGGAACTGGGCTCGGCTCGCGCAATGCGTAGCATTCCGTTTCAAGCAAGGAATACAATACGGAAGGAGCGAGTATGGCGCCAGAAGCAATCGTATTCACCAGGTACAAAGGGACCCGTTACGGACAAATAGGCACTCCTGTCTTGCAATGAAATTTCGCGCAGATTTTGCATATTAATGCGAGTGGGGGCTTGCCTTTGGATAGGAAACCCGTGGACGTGAAAGAAACTTCCGATAGAACTGTCGCAAGTGCATTCGTTCGAGGGCTGAACTCCGTCGTTGCATCGCCAGCTGGCATCCTGTGTAGGAGTGCTCAAGAATTCCTGTTCGGTGGCAGGGAGCCTGCCGCTCGGCGGCCCCCCGATCCTTCAACTCGGTCTGATGTCTAGGTCCGTCGTTCAGAGCAGAAAGAGGATATGCTAGTCTCAGGCAATCGTATCGTAGTCTTCGCCGGAGAGTTTTCAGTTTGTAGCCTGCGCGGAATTGTCCAACGGGTACCGGTGGTTACCAAATAGTAGTACGACTGGGCCAGAAACTCTTCAGGTAAGAATGGATTTTCCTGTGTACTTCCACTCACCGCACTGTTAACGACAGATACTTCGGAAGCGATCAACCGCAAACCTCCGCAAAAATCTACTGGTGATGTCACCGCGAGAACTGTAACGGCGACGAAGAGTCTTACATCGTTTCTGAGCCCTTAAAAAATTCCGAGAACGAGAGAATGGCCACATCATGGTATGCAGACTGCAATTTCGTATTCCTCAACTCTCCACTGGTTATGCATTCGAATCGCGGCGGCTTTGTATAGCCTTGCGACGTATCGTAAAGTATCATCCACCTATCCTATCGCATCCATGAGGAGTTGAGTCAGCGGTCGCTAGCGATCAACTGTGGGATGCTCCACAAGGCGCCGCTACCTGGGGAACATACGATATTAGAGTGATTAATCTGGGCCTTGTCCACCCACGACTGAGACACAGCTTACTTGTAGAGCAGCGCCTGGTGGCAAGGATGATAGAAGAAGGTCAAGACATCCCTGTGCTTCGAGGCCACTGCGTTGGAAAAGCTTCCATAATTCCAAATCTAATGAAGCAAATGGCACGACACGTGACATGAAGCGGCATAGGCCTAAGTGACAAAGGAGACCTACCAAAACATGCACCACCTGGCAGGTGGTCCAAAGCTTTCAGCAACAGCAAAGCAGGAATCATTTGATTAAATAATAATATGTATCTGGAACTACAATTAACAAGTACCAGAGTCCCCCATCTGTCGGGTATATGGAATAATGGATCTTCCTTAAGGTAATTCCGTGTTTGATATGATCAGAATCATCAACTGGCTGGTAGGAAGTGCAGACTGAATTCAAGTTATGTATAACGGAAGCCTGTTTCACATCTTGAAGAGGATTTGCAAGGATATCAAGTGAACAACAGTCAGCCATGAACATCGAGTGAGTGCATGTGTGCATCCAGGAACCAAGGACCGCCCGATAGCATGCCGCATAGCTCAGATCGCATTCCCCCCTGACAAGCGCGATTTGTAAACGCGGCCCATTGAGATTATGAAAGACAAGCTTAGAATCTCACCGTCACATTGATACCCAAGGCGTCACCTGAACGGAGTTCAGGTGAAGGAAAGTACGAGGAAGGCTGGGTGGCCTCTTTCCTTGGGCGTGGGCACCTTAGATGTACTTCCCTGAGGTGCCTGAGCATGCTTTCTCGCTTCACTTGTTTACGCAAACTTGGAGGACACCAACGGCAGTCAATTTTAACACTCGATGCCATGTTTTTGATGCCATGGAGCGTAGCGAAGTGGTTTGCCAAATTGTCCGACGTCACAAGATCACCACACGCCATTCCATTATCGTTCTTCCAGCCACAGGATACAGTGTGTCCACGAGACTGGTATGCCATGGGCAAGCTGTTCGGGGTGACAACAGGGGAATAGTCAGTCATGGGTGACCCTGTAAG
This sequence comes from Pisolithus albus, assembly GCA_024613165.1. Taxonomy (NCBI): domain Eukaryota; kingdom Fungi; phylum Basidiomycota; class Agaricomycetes; order Boletales; family Pisolithaceae; genus Pisolithus; species Pisolithus albus. Next base: position 95,231 of record JANFAB010000027.1, read on the forward strand.
CATTTGAAAATCCTTGAGACTGTCGAAGAGGTCGGAGAGAAACAGGTATGGCTCTTGTTGGGGATGTTTCCCCAGATCATAAGACGGTGACAACGGTACCGCCAAGCCAGAGTTCCAACCGGATGCACTATCGTTGCCGCGCACCTTCTCAAGATTGTCCGGACGGCCAACCTGAGAGGAAATGCGATCAGGGAAGGCTGTTCCTGGCGTGGTTCTGGTGGCGAGACTAGTGCTCGATGGGTGCACATTTGAAGCATCTCCAGTGCTCATGCATGCGTACAAGTCTTGAGAGGGTGGAAGTGGGGCGTTTGAAAGTGAAGACGGTGGTGAGCTTGGGTAAAAGGAAGAACCCGATGCGGTTTGAAGGTCACAAAGGCTCATTCCAGGGTTTGCTTTACTCCACAGAGGCAAACACGCTGTTCCGTAACTCCCAGTGATTGAGGATTGAACCGCACATGATGACAGCGGTACCGTGGGAACCTTGACCCGTTTAATACCCTGATTGAACGGTGCAAAGTCACCCTTACCTGGGAAGACCCTCCATCTAATCCAGCACCACTAGCAAAGTGTGGTCTACGCGAGGATATTATGAACCGCATCAACCGTTCACGATGGAACAACGCCTACCCCGAAGTAGAAGTTCCGCGTTCCTGCTCTGGGAAACCCCTGCCATCTGTGGAGATGTCGCCCAGGGCGCGGTTGAGATGACACTGCTGCTGTAGGTGGAGCGCACCCTGATAGAATGACGCTTGTGATGGGTGCACCTCCGTAGAGGCGTTTGGCAGCAGAGCTAAGTAAGATTGCATACCTCTTAAGTGGATCGAAGGAGCGCTAGAACTGGAGAGACGGAATATGATGGTTGGGCAGGATGGAACGGAATGAGAAGATCAAAGCTGCGATGCTTTTCATCGCGCTTTTGTACATAATACAGCTGGCAGCGCGGCGGTGCTGGAGTGGGCGGGTACCACTCCGTTGATGCCATTCCTCCCCAACATCGGCGGTTCAAGCAAGTCCGCCCACAACCTTATGTAGAGGAACGTCCCTATCATAGATCTCATTTTATGGGCCGTCCTTGAGGGAAAGTGCCGGAACGTCGCACAGGATCGAGGTTTCCACAGCTCCGCGCCCTCCCCCATCCCCGGGGCACAAGGAAATCCAAAATGTGAATCATTCAGTTGGCAGCAGATAACTAGTCTCACCAGGACACCGATCCTTGGTGGAATGGAGGGTTCTACGACATGGGTTTTCGTCAACGATGGAATCCAAGATGTCTCTCGCGATAGTGCCGCAAGATAGATCTGCGTCCCATGCGCTTCCCACAACGACCGCATTTGACGATCTGAGTTCGCGGCATGTCAACAATGCCATGAGCGGAAGCCAGGTGGGCTTCGCAATGGTAGCCTATGAGAACGTTGCATGTGTCCCCACGGTTGCCTCTCCAGCCGCATGGTTGTCGATCATCAGCGAATTGTTGTGAAGGGGTTGGGATCTGGAGAGCGGCTACGAAGAACCCGGATAGTGACTGCGGCAAGTCCGAGATGGAAGTGGGGCCCACTAAGCTCATAAGGTTTACAGAGGCGCTAACGCCAGGATTCGCAACTAGCATGTCGTCCCCAGCGCCCTGAGCCGAGAATTGCTTGCCATAGTCAGGAAACCATCCAGGCCTTACACACTATAAGGTAGAACTTACGTCGACTGGCCTCGCAATTGGAAGAGGCATGCTGCTTTGCGGCGCGGTAGATCCATTAAAACTGTTATCCGCAATCTGCGCACGGTATCCCAGACACCATGGTCCGTAGTCAGAAGTGTTAGAATTCTCAGTGCTGACAGAAAGTCTAGGTGGTTTCCAGACCTCAAAAAGAAAACCACTTTGAGGACTATCGCTAGAATGGAAAGGGTCAGTGGGTCATGGGCACTGAAGGGATGACGTATAACCTACTCCGGCGACGTTTCTCCCTGTTCCATGATACGTTCACTTGGGAGGAGATGACCATTAGCTGGCACTCCGTGATGGATTTGGCAAAGTTGATCAGTAGGCGTCGCGGCCCCGGTAGGGATTAGAGTTAGATATTGGAACCAAGTGGCCATGTTTACGACCAGCCGGTGGAAGCTGGGAATCCGTGGGGGGAAACAGGTTTTTTTACGACAATGAGAAGAGTGATGTTTTTAAAGCTTTAAATAAAGCGAATATCGCCGTTCCTGATTCAGCTCGTCGATCCAAGAAAGGAGATGAGTATCGAGCCATACAATTGTCGAGAACACTGACTTCCATGAGAAAATCTATATACACACAGCCCTGACAACTGCTTATAGAGAGCATGAACACCGCTCCGGTCTTGAATAGTAATGCACACGTACCTCAACAGAGATCTTGACTCGCGGAACGCATGGCAGTCCGCTGCATCTCGAGATCCGAGTCTCGAAAAGGAAGACCGACTGCAGAGGATATAAGTGTGGGGATAATCCGAATCCGCATTCACTAAATACAAGGGAGCATGTAGGCACTCCGAGCTTTAAAAAAAAATTTACACAGCTCTAAGTCAGGCGCTAGTACGAGTGAGCACCTACTCGTCTGCCGGGGAAGTCGCGGAAGTGGATGGAAGTTCCAGTGGAACTGTCTCTAGTCCGTTCGTCGAGGAGTGGCCTCCATCGTTGCGCTGCCAGCTGGCGTCCTGTGTTGGAGAGTCCGAGAGCTCCTGTCCGGCAGGCAGGGATCCCGCCACTCGGCATCCCCCGACCTCTACAGCTAGTCTCATGTCCTGACTCGCCACTCAGAGAAGAGGATACGTTAGTGAACACCAATACTCGTGCGAACCTACCGCCGCCATAATCGACCTGTTTTTGCATCTTTAAACCCAGGGCGATCGTTCACCGGGTAATGTCGTACACCAGACATTATGAATGGTGCCACGCAGATAGGTGAGTTACTCAGTAGCGCGCTGATATGTGGACAAGGAGCCGTTTGCACAGGAACCGAATCGCTTATTATGAACTTCGACTCACCATCTTATTGCCGACAAATGTTTTCGGAACCGGTGGGCCACTCTTCAATGACACATACATACGCTGAGATGCCAAGCACCGCGACAATGAACCTAATATCTTTGTTGTAGCTCGTCAAAAAAGCCGAGTCATCGTAACAGAGATCAACGCTGTAGCTTGGTTTCTACTGGACTGCCATTGGTTTGGTAGCCCCCTTGTTAGCCCGATGGGCCGTAAGGCCATATCGTCCACCTGTGCCGTCGGGTCGATAATGAACTGAGTCAACGGCCACCGTTCAACTGTGGTTTACCCACACAGGAGGTCATGCCTGGAGGCTGTAGCGAAGAGTTCGTATTCTCACTGTGGCTGAAACACAGCGCACTGAAAACAACAGAGTAGACTTACCCAAATAAGGTAACTCCGTACGGTCCCGATGATCACGTGAGAGATTGGCAAGAGAGGATTTTCTTGTCGAAATGCGAGCGGGACCTGGCGAAAAATGTAGGTAACAGCAGGCCCAAGGAGGAGGTATAATTTTATTCACGCTACGGTTACTAGCAAATAACCACCGATCACCGTCGCCGACACCACTAGGTCAACGGCGCTGACTTTGATTGCCCTAATCTGAACACGTAGATCGATCACTGTGTGCGACTCGGCAAGTACAGCCGCGGAGAGGGAAAGTGATCGGTGGAGAGAAATCTGTATACACTTGGTACGTTATTCGCATTTCCGGCTTCTGTGCTCCCATTGATGAAAACGCGGCGTGATCTGGCGCAATTCGCAAAGCGTAGAATCACCACTTGTTGTCAAAAACATCGCCCCCGCAGTGCACTGCCTTCGCTGATTGTGCCAGAACCTTTGTCTTCTGCAAGCCTTGGCCAACGTACTGGTGCAATGCTCGCCTATTGCGCGCTTGGATACGACCGGTATGATACAGTCACCGCTTCTTCACCCTTTCACTGGGCCAATCGCACTAATTCCGTGTGCACGCCTGATGGGGAGGAAATGAAGGAAGACGACAACGGAGGGCAAGTTTTGATAACGTTTGCACCCGTTTCGACACCCTTACCCATCTTACGCGAATGTGAGGAACTACGGTTGACCGAAACCTTGTCAAAATACTCGCCTCCTAATACGCCGCCGCTACAGCGATACGAATAGTATTGGTCTCGGGGCAGGCAGATGAGTTATGCAAATCCTAGTAGATCATCGCAACGCTAGTATGCTTCACTGAGGATCCTACTTGACGACGCTGTTAGACGCCTCTTGCGGAGTAAGGCAATGCGAACGCGACGGACCATGACCCAGATGCCAAAGTCTTTCGTCGACGGTCTTGAGTTCCTCAGCAGGGAGAGTACGACACATTTGTCCCGAGTTTGTTGTTTGGCGAACGAGGTATCGGATTAACTAGGGGCACAATGCAGGGGCTGAGGAGAGCACGGTGTGACAACGGGAGGCAGTAGCAGCATTATTTGAAGTGATCTGCGGCCGTACAGAGGCTCGTCAAGAGGCTTCACAGCCCGTTTACGAAGCGAGACCCGGAAAATTATCCGCAAAGTCGATGTTTGAAGATCGTACCGCCGACAGATTGGAGAATGAGGTGCGCGGAATGCATGGATGCCGCGGATTTTGCAAGGAGCTTCCCGGGGATAAAGTAACATGGGTGTAATTGACACGCTTATCTTTTGGTCACCGTATACCATCCGTATGCCTCATGCACGCTTGCTTCTCAACTTCTCCTTGCGCCTTTGAAGCACGCGCGGTCGGCGGGGATATCATCTCTTGGAAATCTAGATCCATTCGAATCCGAGAATACGCTAACTGAAACCGTGCGGAGTGACTCCTTGATAGAGGAGGACATCAGAAGTCTATTAGAGTCGTACGTTAATCTGAGAATCAGGTAGATTCCGAAGGAACGAAGGATTCGTTATGATCGATGCGGGGCTGACTTCTATATAGCTGCGGCGCGGATCGATGTAGCTGGTGTCAATTGGCGGGAAACGGATTCAGTCGTGCAGGACGAGTCCAACGAAGGCCCCTGAAAAGGTTGGCTCAATCCCCGCTAAACGAGCCCAGGTACCTAGGCCTACGACCTAGTACAATACGCAGGGGGACGCGCGAGGCTTATCTGCAAAAGCCAGTAACCGGATAAATAACACTACGTTAAAGCTCTTACATACCGTCAACATAACCTTGAGCAACATAACTACATCCCGCGGAAGGCGGGGGTGGGACACGCTCAATTGTCAAGTTCGTTGTCGTAGGTGCATGTCGGTGGGCACAGTAGAGGGGAAGGGTGTCTGGGGGACTGGTGCCAGCAAGGCATGGACTTTCGCTTCCTTCTAAAAAAGCTACAGTTAACGGTAAGTACATGACTACATCTGGTACTCACAATTGGGTGTCATCGAACCAGGAGTTATTTAGTCAAGAACGGATATCTGGCCTGTGCAGAGAGTGGGGCGAATAAACTGCGGACACTGATTCGTCATAGTCTCACTATTACTCGGCTAGCGAGCTCAGGGGCAAGCACCGACTTCTACACTTCCACGAACAGGTGCGGCATATTCGCTGACCAGTTATATTGTTCCGGGTACTGAAAGCCTTGTGCCCTAAATCCATAACAAGGTGCACGCCCATTCAACTCGAGCTCTGCTCGGCGGGTCAAGCCGCTCAACGCCTCGTGGAAGGTTTCTGTGGCGCTGTGCTGTGAATTTCCCGGAAACTTCGAAACAATTTTTCCATCAGCATCTGTCGCGATTAGTCCATCAGGAGAGGTCACAATGCTCAGAAGCTACAGCCGAGTCGGAGTAATCGACCGCAGGACGTCTCTCACATGAAGCGTGACATTGTTATCTGATTGGGCTGCAAACGACATGTGAGCTACGGATCATAAAATTTGTTGTACATGTTCCAATGCGCGATTTGGGAGGGTTACGATACTGGACACTACTCTACTAGCTAGCGCATATCAGCGCCTCTGCTTGAGGACTGCAGCTTGGTGTAGGATCTACCACGCTATCCGTTCTGATTCCACGAGGGCGTCCAACTGGGTGAGATGTTCACTGGGAAGCTAGTAGTCGGAAAGTCACGGGAGCGCGGGGGACCAGTGTGAGTAGGAGAGGGATCATGGGGAGGGTAGTGAAAAATGAATGTTGGTGATTCCACGGGCGTGCTCGCATTTGAGGTTCTATGCGAAGGAGTCGCCGAAGGAAACTGGGGGGAAGCTTGAGCAACCCGTTTCTTGGGGCGCTGATACCTCAGATGACGCTCTCTGAGGTGCCTTAGTAGGCTCTCTCTCTTGACTATAGTTCCGGGGGAACACCAACGACACATGATTTCGACATCGGATGCCATGTTCCTAATGCCGTGGACGACAGCGAAATGATGGGCCAGGCTGTGGTACGTAACAAGCGCGCCACATTCTCCGCCGCCGTAAACGCGCCAGCCACAGGGATATTCGTGTGCAGAGAGATTGGGAGGTAGGCCCGCCGCGGGCGCATTCATAGGGGGAACAGTGCGGGAGTTGTCTGCCTCTGGTGATTCCGCGTGCACTGAAAGACTCCCCATGCCATGCTGGTGGGTGGGATGGAGTGAATGTGGCCCCTGATGCGGAGGCATGTTGGAGTATGGAAATGACGGTGCCACATTACCGTAGCCATAAAAGTCTCCGCCCACCAATTCATAATTTCCCCCATGTCCAACCTGAGGCAGAGTATAATACATTGAGGGAGGTCCCGTCCCCACCACGTTCGTCGCCGTCCTGTCAGCGACATCTTGCAAACTTTCAGGACACGCGAGCACTGAAAGGCGCCCGGTGGGTGGGTGTCCGGAAGGCGAGAATCGGAAGTCATTCGGGTCATAAAAGGTCTGTTGCTCTTGGCTGTAGCCACGATGTCCTCCGATAGTACTCGGGCCATATTCCGCGGTCAACATAGGTGTACCAATATGGACGACATCATTGGTAGGAAAGGAATGGGCGTCGGGTAGCGGCGGTTTATAGAGGGGAACCTTGATGTTTGATTGAGTTAGTAACCCAACACCGTACTTTCCAAAGCCAAGCTTACAATCGGAGACCTGACATCTCCCTCGACAAGATGAGGTGGGAGTGCGTTAAAGGAACCGGCAACTCCTACGCCTCGAACGTTCCAAGCCGAATGCGTTTGGTCGAGGGAGTCAGGGCGGTAATGCGCGTCGGGTGGCTGTTGTACGGATGGGAGTCCTGTGTTAGAACCCTTCGTATGCCATTGGCCAACGTTGAACGCACCATGAACGCCTCAGGGTTTTCAGCATCACCAACGACATGTCCAGCACGCGGTGTAGACTGAGATCGCGATAAGTATCGTGGCCAACGGCTCAGCAGAATGGTTACTTACATCTCGAGCCCAGATCGTTTCCTCGGGGCGAATAAGGGTTGAGGGCCGTGTCGAACGGCTCAGAAGATGTAAATCGTACTAGCAGCGTCTTAGAGTTCCCCTGGGAGCAGAGAGGATAATAGGACGGCGAACCTCGGATGGGATCACAGGATGACCATATCTGAATACAGGATACGTCAAGGATTGCTGGTCATTGTGAAATGTCACCCACGTCAACGATGGGGTAGTCTGGACCTGCCGCAGTACATCTTTGCCATCAGAGCTGTACCTGGGTGGTGCGACATACAGCATGCGGCTGGAGTGGTATACCTGTTCCCGCCGTCAGTAAGTCACATCCCAACAGAGCGATGGCAACGAACAGCCCAATACATCACGCACGTTTAGTGACTGTGTTGAGTACGATAGATGATTTTGCATATCTGCAGAACAGATAACGAAGGTGTTAGGGAAAAGGAAGGTGAAGGAGAGGTAAGAAGGAATGGGAGAGGTAAAAACACGACCCCGTATATGTACAAATATGCTGAGGGAGTGGCAATGCAGGCAGGTTGACGCCGAAGTACGCGAACCCCAATCATAAGGAACGTGTTTTAGAAACAATCCCAAAGAAGACAAGCGTTCAGAATTGGACAGGTCAAATCCCCCAGACAGTTATCCATTTGTATGGCTGTATGGTAGGATAGGCGCATGGTCGCACCGTTGAACTGTAAATGGATAAAGCTGTGTCCACTGAAGTAAATGTTTTCTGGAATCTCGCGAGGAAGCTCAATGTCTGCGCCTGGATAGGTCTCCCATGCCATGTCGGGAGGTTCCGCGCGGCGCGAACTTACATAAAGTCGCAACGACCTCATGGGTGGGTTTCGTGCCATTCTGGTGACACTGCCAATGAGGACCAGTCACCTAAAAACCCCGGGGTAACGGGATGGCGAGACGACTTTGGGACCCCTGAAACCGACCGAACCAAGAGGTATTGTCCCCGAGTATCCGCGTCACAGGAACGGATAAGATGAGGTAACATCCATTCGGGTAGTACTAACACTTCATCTGGAATGAGACCATTAGCGGTGTGGCAGGAAAGCACCTCGTGGTTCTGCAAACCGTCCATGAGGGCACCCCCAAGAAGGAAAGGAGCCAAAGTAATGTGACACATTTATCACTTACTATTTTATGTAAATTCCTATCCACCAGACCGGGTGAGAGAAGACGAAAACTAAGAGCTGCGGAACGAGGACGAGAAACCCGACTGCAGTGTACGAGTTGAAGTGTATCTGGTTGTCAGCCAATATTTCACCGGAGCAGAAACGTTGTGACTATTATTTAATTGCGGGTATATGATGACCAGTACGGGCGAATCAGGTCGTTCATGTACACATTCATAGAATCATATTGAAGCGGGTCATATAAGAGAGATGAGCAATGAGCGCGAGAGAGTAAATGAAACGGCACAGATAACAGGCCCCTTTCTCCTAGCGTACGTAAGATCTGTATGCGGATTTAAAAAAAAACGTCCGTTAAATTCAACCAGCACGCAGAAGTGTTCATAGCCTTACCAAAGGACGATAATCCGTGGATTTTACGTAACATTTCGCCTTTGGCGAGGAATTCGAAGATGCACTTCCCTGAAGTGCCTCACAAAGAACTTGCGCTTCTTTCCCTCGCCACAAGCACCGCATACGACGACCATGTCAGCTGGTAATCCGCGAATTCTGTGCGCGAGGGCCAGATGACGCTCGCAGTCCCGTCCCAGGAGTTCACCGCATATACCCCCTTGGTCGTTTCTCCATTCGCAGGGCTTTAGATCACCAGATGACCGTGACGTCTCCTGTGGAGTCACTGAGGTTGCGGAGTCTTCGAGCCGAGCTGGGGAGGTGTGGGCTTGAGAAACTTCCGACGGGAAGCTTGCAGAGTTGACTGGGTTGGGAGCGCATAGCGTAGTGCCAGCGGCACCGACACCACTGCAGTTCTGTCCCACGTATTCTTGGCCGGGAGCGGGGTGTCCGATGGAAGTATTGGACCCAGTGGCCTGAAACCAGTTCATAGGGGGAAATGGCTGGGCGGGCTGTCAGGGAAGTTGAAAATCGTCAGCGAGGCGCCGTCGTTGTACGCATCGCACTCAAGCTCACATTAATAAAAGCATCTAGAGGATCGGAAGGTTCCAAGGACATGTCGTAGGAATTTGCAGTACTTTGTACCCAACCGTCGTGGCCAAAGACGTTACCAGTTGTTGGATGATTTACGTAAAACTCCGATGGGCCGGGCGCAGTGGGCGTATCCGATGAGTACAATTGCTAGAATATGGAGACATGCGTCAAGATGACTGCATGGAAGACAAATGTGGACAGTCTCGTTACCTCGAATGAGGGATCATAATAAATGCTATCACTATTGCGGGGGATGACGGTGAGGAACGGTACGTCACGGACATCGACGCAAAGCTTACTTTGGTAACGAAAACGGCGCTTGCTGTCCCGGCAGCTGTCCAGATGGTAGGAAACAGTGTTCGGATACTGCCTTTTGGTGAAGATGGCAGGCAGCAGTGTCTGATTCCACCGGAGCGTGGATAAAGGACGAATACTGTCTCTGAAGAGGCATGCTTTTGAAGGTGATGGTGAACAGAAGACAACGAAATTGTGGAAATGAGTGTTGGGAGGGCCGATATATATACGGAGGCTACGAATTCTTTGGAACATGAACCGTGGAAATTTGCCCGAGTATCTGAAGTGGAAAAGTGATGGCGTCGTTCGCAGTCGAACATTCCTGGCTTGGAGGGCAGGCAAGGACGGAGGCGGGCCAGAAATGGGGAGTTTGTTGGGAGGGCTGAGATACATATGGACGTCGTAGATCCTTCGGCACATCGACCATGGAGGCCAGTTCACATACCCTAAGCGGCATATGATGGCGTCGCCTTCAATTGAAAAGAGGCGGCCAGGAACGCAATCTGGCTAGGAAAGTATGCTGGCTCAAGCTTCAGCTCATCAAAATAAAATAACTACAGGGAAAGGTTAAAAGAAAATTCTATGGATCTCCAACGTCATTAACTTACCTCCAGATCTGGCAGCCGCAACTTACTTAGCCCAATTTAGCGAGGGGATCGGGATTGAGCTTCTCGTTGGCGGGACCCCCTCATCCAACTATTGGGAAGCCGGATAGTCGAGGAGGGGCTGCTTGAGTGATAACGGCTATATCTCCAAATTATGCATATATGGACTGCACAGCAACTTGCTGAGGAGACCTCCGGTAAGGCCTTGGATTATAACGTAGAGGCTATGGATTCTTTAGGCCAGGACATGGACAGTGGAACGTGGTGCAAGTATCTAAGTGGCAAGTGATGGCGTCGTTCGCAGTCGAGCATTCCTGGCTTGGAGGGCAGGCGAGGATGCAGACAGCGAGGAAGGGAATATTGTAGGGCTGCCATACAAATGGAGGTCATAGATCCATCGGAACATCGACCGTGGAGGCCAGTTTGAACAACTTGAGCGACATATCATGGTGTCGCCTTCAAATGGAAGAGGCGACCAGGAGCACAATCTGGATAAGGAAGTACGCTGGCCCAAGGCTTCAGGTTCTTAAAAAAGAAAAACTGCAGGGAAGGGTTAACAGAAAATTCTATGGATCTCCAACGTCATCAACTCACATCCCCTCATCCAACTATTGGGAAGCCGAGTGGTCGCAGAGGGACTACTTTGGGCGATAACGATTATAATTCCAAATTATGCGTATAGCAAACGCGCAGGAACTTGCTGAGGAGACCTCCAGTGAGAAGTAATTCAGCCGGTCGGGGAGGGAGAACATCGGCGACAGGATGAAATATGAAATAAAGTTCAAGAAAAATCCCAAGGAACACCCGTTTTCGGTATGGGCCCTCCAACAATGTGTCGGCAGTATGTAGCCTGTGCTGTTGCTGGGCTCAGCAATGTTCGACAGAGCGAGCCAGCCATAACTTTGGGCGCTCCTTTCCTTTTCGATCCCCCCATCGTCGCGATAGATAAATCGGGGAGGAATCCACAGCTGGGGATCGTACTCACAAGTTCATATGGCACTTCTCGACCTTCAACTTAAGAAGTTTTGGTCATCAACTGCGCAGCCCAGCGCCGGTGAGTGTGGAGGGTAGGGAAGAGGGAGGGTTGCTGACATGGGAAAGTGGGCTGTTTATCAACGTTCAACTAGATATATGCGGAAGAGAGCGTCTAATCGACTAAAGGTCCGCCAGCAAACGTGTGTGGGAAGCGAGTAGTCGTACCTCGACTTCGTATCATGTGCTATATCGGCCGTACAAGCAACGGCGACAAGAAGAACACTGCTAGATCTGGAATTAGTGGGGACCGAACACCGTCATATCAAAAACCAACCTGAAATTTGCCCTTTTCTGGCACGAAACCCGAGTTGGTCAGAATAAGTCTGGCGGGGTGAAACAATGGAAACTTCGACGTAAGTCTGTTGAGAAGAACACGAACCTCACCTGACGTGGTTATAAAACACTGTACTTATACAGCGTTGGCTGCTGATGTGTGTAGTCACGTGAGACTGGCCAATTGATGCGCTGAAGGTTTCCAACAGCAGGTCATCTGTCCTGTGTCAATACCAAACTCGGTGTCATGTCAACATGCAAATAACGTTCCGATGCAGACATGGATTACGATGGGTCTGACGAAGAGGTATGTTTTTATTCGTCTGTATTCTCGCTGATGCAACCACTTCAGTAGGCACCTACTCCCGTCGACGTCGACATGAACTTACATAAACGCGGAGATCGACTACCATGCTATTAACCGGTTGTTCAACAATCAGCTGTTTGGTGCGGACGCCGATGGCCTACAAGCAGGAAGTTTTGGCTCATTTGGTCTGGTCGGCGGCCGACTCCGGCGTTGGGAGTACCATCAAGACAGACGGCGAGGAGAGCGATCCATGTACCGTCCTTACTGTCCTGCGACGCGATGCACATCACGTACAGCTACTTGCTGTTCCCAGTTTCTCAGCCCTCGCTAATGGGAGGGGCGAATACAGAGGATAGTCCGGCACTCCTTGAGTACATGCTGTCAAAGACATCAGCGGATCTTTCCTTCCACAGTGCGTTGTCCCCCTTCCTCCCGCCCAAACACAGGTTCAAAATCAGCCGCAAGCCGCACGTAGGACTCGTCCTGTGCGAAAGCCTGATAAACATGCCTGTGCAGATGTATCGTATGCTCGTCGGCGAAATACGAGATGTGGTTGCGGACGTATGCTTTTTCTGCATCTTCATTTGATCGGTGATTGATTTCTACTGCTGTGCAGGGTGATCCTTATAATTTTATCCGTTACTTGTTTATATCCGGCGTATATCGCCTGACGCACGAGGAGGAGGCTATGGTCGCTGCGCAGTGCAACTCGAAACGCTACAAGCTGGCAGGAACTTCAGCATTAGGAGGGGATGGAGACGATGTATATCCAGATTCCCATGACATCCCCATTCGTTCATTCGACACGTTGCGCCGATCTCATGTGAATTGCAGCTCTCCACGCACGACCTTTTTACACTGGAACCAAATCGCTTGTGAACTGTCTTATTGCTGATGAGTTCTCAGGAAGCGTTACCACTCTTCGACGGCACATACATCCGCAAAGGTTCCAGACACCACGACAAAGAACTAACTTCATTATTGTAACCTGTGAAAGGGCCCCGCGTCAGGGGGGTCCGTGTTTGGCGCAATCGGGAGAACAACAGAACGGCCACATCATGGTATGTAGCTTGGTATTCCATCAGACTGCCACTGGTTTGGCGGTCGCTTCGCTAGCCCGATGTACCCTAAGGCCATATTATCCACCTCTCCAGTGGGATCGATGACGAACTGTGCCAGCGGTCGCCGTCCAACTGTGGACTATCACATTAGAGGCCACACGTAGGGGTTTAGGTTAGGGGGTTGGATCTCGTTCACAGTGGCCGAAACTGGAGGAGTGAGTTGTAATGCCCCCCCGTGAGATCCCGATCATCGATCAATCGATCAACTCAGACTATCAGCTGAAATTGCAGAGCCCAGAGTTCCACTGCGGTATCAATAGCGCTGACTTTTGATTTCCCCCATTTGAACACCGAAATCGATCACCATATGCGCGGCTAGTCCGCGGCCGATTCAACGCTGGAACACTTGCAGGGAAGGTAGCAGATATGACCCTTCGTCAAGGTGCAGAGCATCCCGAACGCGCTGACTCAGAGTGCAATGTTTACTTTCCGGCTTCTCTTTCCCTGTTGATGGACAGATAAGATACGCAGGCTAACTTGGCTGCAAAGCGTAAGTACACGTTGCCAAAAACTCCCTGCTCTCAACAGCACCGGCTTACACCAAATCACTTGTCTTGCACGCACACTTCATCAACATACCAGTGCCGGTCCTTTAACCTACCTATTGCGTACTTGAAGATGCAATACGCGATAGGTCACCACTACTCCTTACCACTCGCAATAATCTGCCGTACCAGGCGACCCTTACAGTTCCACCCACTACGTGCTTATATCAACAGCGTAGTACCTCATCCCCGAGCCGCTGCAGGGGGAAATGTCGTTTCAGAGGACGGCAAAGGACTCGAAAATTCAGTTGGGGTCTCACCCGCTTCGACACCCTCGCTCGAGCCGCTAATCTCATGTAAATGAAGAACTGTGGCTTTGCACGAACGCTTCAGAGTACTCGCCTACTCATGCATTGGTCTCGATCTTGGTATAGGGGTTATGCAGACCCTTGAAGACTATCGCGGCGCTAATACGTTTTACCAAGGCTCCTGTTCTATAACCTTGTTAGGTGAAGTACCAATGTGAAAGCAACTTGTACGTGGTGGACCCGATCCCAACCGGTGTCATATTCAAACGTTCGACATATGGGCAGCGTAGTCATGTTCTGACTCGTTCCCTGCGTCGTCGTGAGAAGCAACTCACCGGGTCAATGGACCGGACTCGACCAACCCGAATCTGATACCCATTGCCCCATTTAGGTTCCTTCACTTGACAGGGGAGACAGTGCGACACGCTTTGTTCTTCATTTGGCATTTTGCGGTACCAAGGCATTGGGGTGCGTCAGAACAAATAACTTGAAGGTCATCACGGGATATGGCGACAACTGATTTACTGGCAATTATACTAACGACCTGCGGTCGCACGGAGACTCCTCGAAGAGGCTTCACAGCCCCTCGACGAACGCATGATGGAAAAGAATTGTTCACAGCACTGATAGTAGTGAGCGACTTTGAAATCATATTACCGTTAGAATGCGCGGGCGAATGGATGCCACGCACCTTGCAGGTACTATTCCGTAGGGTAAAGTGAACTACTTAATCACTGTATACCATTCATTTGGCCTTGTCATTTCCTACGAGCGTGCAGATTTTTTCCCTATCATTTCCGTCCGCTTCCGATGCACGTGCGGTCGGGAGGCTGTCAGAAATCTAGGTTCATTTTTTTCTTATCATCCAAGATGGACAAGCTGCCACCACAGGATGGCTCGCCCTTACATAATGGGGAGAGACGTCGGAAGCCAGGTAAATGGATTTCTGTGCACTGAAAGAAGCAAGGAATAGAGTTTGTGAGCCGACTATCTTCTGTACATGGATCTGGGGATTGAATCAGCGTCCATATGCAATTGCAACTATCTACACAGTATCAATTGGCGGCAATGGGTTTAAATCCAGGTCCATGGTACACACGTAGGTGACACCTCAGCAAAGATACACTAGCATGTATCTCCCCGCAACAATTCCCGTGAGGTGGCAATATTGAAGGGGTCCCCGCATCTCATTCGCCCCAGCCAGTACGTTCTCACTTTGGCGGGGTCCGTGGGACGACCAGGTGGCGGTTTGCATCGTGGAATCTTATCTAGTTCCCGATGTCGGGAAAAGCACACTCGGCTTCATCCAGAGCGTGGGTAGCCTTCTTTCGATATTCATGAGCGGATATGGCAGCGTTGCTGATGAAATGACTTTGTTCCGAGTACTGGGTGCCTCGCAGGTAATACGGTTCGTGCCTTGGCTTGATCTTTGCTTGCAGGGTCAACGTCGCGTGACAGGCTTTCGTGGCACTCCATATTTCTCACCTTGCCTCTTCCGACAGGGGTCGCCAATGCTCCAAAGAAACCGGTCGGTGGCGTCGTGCCGGGAACTTCCCGGAGACTTCGTGACAAAACTTTCAATGTGATCGTTACATCAATCCATCAGGCCAAGGTCACCTGCACCTGTCACCTGCGTGAGGCTTCTGAATTCATGCCCTTTCAGGTGGTGAGCAAGTCTATACCTTCGTACCAGATTTGAACGAGGTCGATGAACCCAGTCATGTACATACATACAAATAAAGACCGCCAGAGCGAAAGGCGTAGGCCGGCCTTGTACAAAATTACATGTCCTACGCGTTCGGTTTGGGTCAGGATACCTTGGATATAATATACAATATATAACAAATAGTGCAGCTTATTGAGTTACAATACTGCTGGCATAGATCGGCGCCCCCGATGAGGACTGCAACATGGTGTCGGATCCAACCTTACTCGATCTGTCTTCACAATGATGTCGGAGTGGGTGCTGGGCAGAAGTTGGAATGTCGCGGAAACGCGGGGAAAAAGCCTGGGTAAAGGAGAGAGCATGGATCAAGCGAATGTTCAGAATTCCACCGGGGTGGACGGATTCAACCACCGGGGTGGACGGATTCAAAGTTCTAGGTGGTTAGGCTTTCGAAAGAGACTGACGCGAAAGTTGCGCAGTCCTTCGGCGCGGATGGTTCAGGTGCGCCTCTTTATAATGTCTCAACATACTCTTCCGCTTGAGTGTCTGTGGTGGTGAACACCGGCGACACTCGACCTCGCGACGGGATGGTATGTCCTTGATGCCGTGGAAGGTGGCGAGATGGTGTGCCAGATCGCCGCACGTGACAGACTTGTCACATGTTCTGCCGCTCATATCCTGCCAACCACAGAGGGCAGGCGCTATGGGGTTGCAAACTACGCATGCTACAGGCGCACTCCCGGGGGGCCCAGTGCCGGAATGGCTTGCCCCTGGTGACCCCCCGTGCACCGAAGGACTCCCAATGTTATCGGAGCGAAGGGAGTGAGATGAATTCGGCTGCTGCTGCCAAAGCTCGTTCGGCTGTGCCGCCTGGCCAGAGACGTGATAACCTCCGCCCATCCATCCATGATCATCCCCTCCCCCAGGTTGGGGAGCAGAATAGTCGAGTGGGAGAGGTCGTGTCCCTACGTTCATTGTAGTTGGATCAGCGGCGTTTGGTAAGATCGGAGGATATACCGCTGTTGGACTACATGCAGCGAACACTTGTTCAGATGGCGGAACCGTGTCGCATGGAAGTGGGGTTTGCGATTCGTGGAAACCACAGATGGTTCGTAGAGTTCCGGGAAGACCACGTCCCCCAACACCTCCTAGATTCATCGAGTTCGAGTAGCCATATTCCGCGGTCCGCGTCCACGTGGGACCATCGATCTGGATGATGTTGTCAATACCAAGCGGACCGGTGTCATGTGGCGGCGGCTTGAAAGGTAGATAGTGAAACTCAATCTGATTAGTAACCCACAGCCGTGCCTTACTGAGTCAGACCTACCTTCGGCGACCCCCCATTGTTTTCAATGGGATGGGGCGAGTATGAAGCATCGGCATTATCAGCCCTTAGATATTGAGAATTCTCAACCGGATATATCTGGTTGAGGGTGTGGGCCTGGGAGGGAGGGAGGGGACGCGCATTTGGCGGGCTGTGGTCGTACGGGGGTAACCTTTCGTCAATATCGGGTACTAATGTCCGAGATTATACCCACCATGGACGCCACAAGACTTTCAGCCTCGCTAGTGACAGGCGGTGCGCGTGGAGCATACTAAGGCTGCGATAAGCAACACGACTGAGAACTCAGCGGAATAGAAGCGTACGCCTTGAGTTCCGTATGTCTCTGGAGGCGGCGCGAGGGCCGAAATCCTTGTCAAACGGCTCGGTTGATACTGGTCATCCTGGTAGTATATTTGAGTTCCCTTCAACGAGGAGATGGTGGGACAGCGAACCTCGGACGAGTTCGTGGGATGACCGTATCCGACTACAGGGTATGTCAGGAATTGGTGTCCAATGTCAGAGGCCTGTGTCAACGGTGGGATGGTCCGGTCTTGAGGCGGTACGTCTTCGCCATCATAGTACTGGTCCGCGCCATACAGCATCTGACTAAAATCCCACGGCTGCTGCAACTGCGAGGGAGCCACGTCGCAAGAAGATGTGGGCGGCGAGTGGTCCAACGCGGCACGAACGCTACGAGACTGTGTGGGATAGGACAGATCGGAAATCCCTGTCAAATGGCTCGGTTGATACTGGTCATCCTAGCAGTATCTTTGAGTTCCCTTCAACAAGGAGGAAACAGCGGGACAGCAAACCTCGGATGAGTTCATGGGATGACCGTATCCGACGATAGGGTATGTCAGGAATTGGAGCCCAGTGTCAGAGGCCCGCGTCAACGGTGGGATGGTCCGGTCTTGATGGGCTACGTCTTCGCCATTAGAGTACGGGTCCGCGCCATACAGCATCTGACTAGGATCCCATGGCTGCTGCCGTTGCGAGGGAGCCATATCCCAAGAAAATGTGGGCGGCGAATTGTCCGGAACGCTACGAGACTGTGTGGGATAGGACAAATCGCGTTCCATTGTTGCCAAAGGGGATCCCGAGTGATGGAGTTGGACAGGAAGCGCCGGGTAAAGGGAGAGCAAGATAGTGGGTGAGGACCTCACCCGCACAAGGAATACGAGACGCTCAGTGCTTTTATACCATCTGAGCGTGGAAACATTGGCGTGCTGCCCGCAAACCTAACAGCAGAAATTGAGCCGGAGGCAGTTCCTCCAAGTTGAATCTTCGAGCCACAAGGCCAGATCGGCGGGAACGTCAACACAACCTTATCCGCGAATGTTAAGCTATCCGCGAAAGGGAATGTGTGCGGAAATCTCCTGGATATAATTGCTCTGCCACAGATCCCTCTCGAGATTCGGAAAGGTGTCATGCAGTGTGGACCTTAGCATTTCGTGGGTGAATTAGCCCAGTGCATCGTCCAGCCGTCTCAGTCTGACAATGACGAGCCAATAGCTGTGTTTCTCTGCTGGAATATCCTGTGAACAGTAGAACTGCCCCTGTCTGCATCACTGGAACCAGCGGTACGGTAACTCCCCTTTCTGGTAAGCCATTGAAATCACATCTGAGACCCAGACCATTGGAGTCGTTAGCGTGAAAGTACCTTGTGGCTCTGCAAACCTTGTGGGAGAACATTTTGAGACGATAATCGGAGCCAAAGCCAAGCGATATGAATTATACTAACCAATTCCATGGATCCGTCTTCCAGAACGGGGACCAGAAGCCGACAGCATTATACGGACGATACTGGGAGCCAAAGCCAAGCGATATGAATTATACTAGCCAATTCCATGGATCGGTCTTCCAAAACGAGGACCAGAAGCCGACAGCATTATACGAAGTGAGGTGTGAGATTAGCCAAGATTTATCCGAAACTGATGAGATGGCGAGTGGCTACTTATTTGTGAGTACGCGATGACCAGTACGGGCAAGACCAGCGTCGTTTATAACCACATTTATTGAACGAGATTGAAGGGGATCATAAAACAGGGATGAGCGACGATCACGAGAAAGTAAATGACACAGCACAAATAATGGGACTCCTTCTCGTAGTATACGCGAAACCTGTGCGGGGGTATCAAAAAAAATTATCTGTTAAATTTGGCGAACACGAGATAAATGTCCATAGCCTTACCAGAGGACGACAATCCTTGGATATTAGGCAGCATTTTGCCTTTGGCGCCGAAAATGAAGATGCACTTCCCTGAAGTGCCTCACAAAGAACTTGCGCTTCTCCTTCCTGCCACAAGCACCGCATACGATGATCTCGTGAGCTGATATCTTGCGAATTCCGTGTGCGGAGGCTAGATGATGCTGGCATTCCCAACCCACGAGTTCGCCACATATACGCTCGTGGTCGACTATCCACTCGCATTGCCTCAAATCGCCAGAAGACTGCGACGTCGTTTGTCGAGGCACCGACGACGAGGAGCCTGGAAGCTGAGCTGGGGAGGAGTGGACTTGAGAAACTTCCGACGGGGAGCTTGCCGAGTTGGCTGAGCTGAGGGAACCCATTGAAGTTCCAGAGGTGGGGACAGCGCTGGTATCGTTGTCGAATTGTCCTAAGTATTCTTGGGCAACAGAGGGATATTCGACAGGGATATTGACTCCAGTAGCCCGAGCAGAGACCATAGGGGGAATCGGTTGTGCGGGCTGCAGGGAAGTTGAATTTTATCAACGAGGGATGGTCTTTGTGCGCATCAGAGTCAAACTTACGAAGACATATCCAACATCTGCAAGGCAGGGGTGTTCCAATGGCCTGGCGTAGTAGTTTGCCGTGCTTCCCATACCGTCCTCAAAGCCAAAGGCGGCAGAGGAGTTCGGGTAATTTACATAGAACCTCGAGGGTTCAGGCATAGGTGGCATATCCAACATGCGCGGTTGCTAGGATATGGTAATAAACGTTGAGCTGGCTGCATGGAAGAGAGACGTGGATAGTCGCTTCACCTCAAGAGGAAAACCATAGCAGACGCTGCCGCTGTTAGGGAAGGTAACGTTAGAGGCCGGTACATCACAGTCGACGCGTGACCCACTCTGGTAGTAAAAACGCTTCTTGTTCCTGAGGGTGTTCATACGGCGGGAAACGACTGCCCGACTCAGGACGGTCGTGAAGATAAAAACCAGGCGCAACTGATTCCACCGGGGTGAAGTCCGAAGGCGAAAAGTGATTCTGAGAGTACATAGTTTTGAAGACGATGGGGGGGCTGAAGACGAGTTCGTGCAAAGGTGACTGTTGGGAGGGATACAATTTATATGGAGGTTATGGACTCCGTAGAGCGTGGGCAAGGAAAGCCCGCCAAGTATCCGAACTGGCAGCATGGGTGAGTCGTCTGCCCCCGTTTGGAGGTCAGGCAGGAATGCAGACTAGGACAGGTGGGATTATTGGGAGGCCTGCCATACGTGTGGAGGGCATGGAGGGTATGGACGCCAACCCGGTAGCCCAAGTATCTGCAGCGGCGACGTGACGGTGTTGCTCTCAAATGAATGGAGGCCTGCCAATGATGCAGGCTAACCAGAAGGGTATGTGAGCCCAAAGCCGGAAAAGAACTACAAGAAAGGTTAACAGAAAGTTTGAGGACTTCCGCCGACCTAAACTTACTTCCAAGATCTGGCGGCACACCACCGACAGGTCCCGGTATCAAGGGCGGAATTTCTTGCGGTCGTGGGACCTCCTCCGACTCGCCACTATTCTGATTGCATTCTCGTCTAACTATTGGGAAGCCCAGCAGTCCAGAAGGGGTTGTCCGCAGCGACAATTACTCAAATTCAGGATAATGCATACAGCAGACGTACAGGAAGTTGCTGAGACCTTTGACAGGTGTTTCGATCAGCTGGAGGGGGGCGCTGGCGTGCAGTTGATTGACTGCGTCGGCGATGCCCGTGATCAGACGTAAGTGTGGCAAGGAAAATCCAACGAGAACACACAGCGAGCACCCATTCTCAGTACGAGCCCTCCAACACTGCATCGGTCGCCGATATCATATGCTGTAGACGGACACGGGGAACGTTCGACAGAGCAATTCGATCAGAACTTTGGAGATCCCTTTCTTTTTCAATCTGCCTTTCGTCGCCATAGATCAATCAGAGCGAGGAACCGCGGCCGGGGATTGCACTTACGTGTTCACACGGCTCTTACAGACCTCCAAGCTTGCCACCAATAGATAACGGTCCAAGGGATAACACCTAGTACCAGGTACCGGCCATCAGCGGTGCAATCCCCGCGCAGATGCGTGTGGAGGGGGGAAGGAGGGAGCGTTTTTGGCATGGGAACGTGGGCTGTTTTATCAACCAGATATACATATGCCAGACACAGCGTTTAATCGACTAACACAGGCCAAGGGAAGCGAGTAGCGCACCCTGACGACTTTGTACGTTGTGCGGCGCCGGTAACGGCAACGAGGAAGGGACGCTGCTTCAGAGCTCAGTGAGAGCCGAGCAGCATCGTACCAAAGACTAACCTGAAGGTTACTTTTTGCTGATACGAAAACGAGAATTAGCCAGAATGGAACCAGTGATCGTTGAACCGTGGAACGACATACAGGATGTATCTGACGAAGGGTTGAATGTGGTTTCACCTGAAATGGCTGTAGCACAACGTAGTTATACAGCGGCGCCTCGCTGGCATCCTGCGAGGTGATGTAAAGATCACGACCAGCTGTCTGTCGGTATGAGGCCATCTGGTGAGAGTGCTTCCCCGTTTCAGCGAGTATCACGTGAGAGAATGTCAGCTTGGCCAATTGATGCGCTGGGAGATTTCACTGATTTCCACAGCAGAGCAGCTGTGGTCCTGTGTCAACGGCAAAGGTCGTGTCATGTCAAAGCGCAAACAAGGTTCCGATGCAGACATGGATTACGATAGTTCTGATGAAGAGGTGCGTTTTTGTGCGTCTGCAATAGCGACCATCCTCGCTGATACCACCACTTCAGTAGGCACCGACTTCCGTCGACGTCGACTTCGATTTTTTCAATTTGAACGCTGAGGTCGATTACCATGCGATCAATCGGTTGTTGATTCAACTGTTTGGCGCGGACGCCGAAGGCCTACAAACAGGAAGCTTGGCTGATCTGGTCTTGTCAGTGGCCGATTCAGGTGTTGGAAGTACCATCAAGACAGATGGCGAGGACAGCGATCCATGCGCCTTTCTTACTGTTCTGAGCTGCGACGCACACCGTGTACGACTACTTGCTGTTTCCGGTCTCTCACCTGATGAACGGGGCTATTGCACAGGATAATCCGGCAATGAGGGCACTCCTTGAGTACATGCTGTCAAAGACGTCAAAGGATCCTGCCTTCCACAGCACGCTGTCTTCCCTTCTCGCCCCAAAAACACAGGTTCAAAATCAGGCGCAAACACACGTAGGACTTGTCTTGTGCGAGCGCTTGATCAACATGCCTGTGCAGACCGTTCCACCTATGTACCGCATGCTCGTCGACGAAATAAAAGATGCGGTTGCGGACGTATGTTTGTTTCAGGTCTTCATTTGATCGGTCGATTTAATCTCCAGTGCTGTGCAGGGTGATCCTTACAATTTCACCCATTACTTGTTTATATCCCGCGTGTATCGCCTGACGCCCGAGGAGGAGGAGGCTATGGTCGCTGCGCAGCGCAACTCGAAGCGGTACAAATCAGGAGGAACTTCAGGACTAGGAAGGGGCGGAGATGGTGTATACGGATTCCATCCAGAGGATGAGGAAGTAATGAAGGTTCGTGATACGCCACCGTTCGTTCATACGACACTTCACATCGATCTTATGTGAATTATACAGGTTGCCACGCACGTGTTGACATACTCGTATACTAAAGCGCCGCCACGCGATGCGGAGAGTATTGGTCTTGACGTTGGTGGACGAGTCATGCTGGTTCCTGCTGATCGGTTTGAGGCACTAGTGCGCACGATTGGAGAGGTATTCTCTGCACCGAACTCTACATAATCAGCTCTTAACCGACAAGTAAAAAATATCCTGTGGTTGCATAGGAAATCTGTACTGCCTTCTACTGCACAGCATTACGTAAGTGTAACTGGCAAGGGTGCTGTCGACAAGCGAGTGAAGTGACGAACCGCTCGCGGCGCTGCGCACCGACCTGCTCACCCGTTCGTCGCGACTCAAAATGGCGACCACACCGACTATGCAAGTCCCTGAAGAGGGAAAACTGCTGAGCGAAAGTCTCGGTACCGTCAAGTTACAGGCGGCTCAGATGAGGAGACATCTGGTATGTACCTCGGTTACTCTCTCCCAGCATTTATTGTCTTGCTGATGCACAAATGACTTAACCTTGGTCTACAGGACAATGACGACATCATGGATGCACTGAAGAGTGCCAGCTTAATGCTCGCCGAACTGCGCACGTCGTCCCTATCTCCAAAGCAATACTATGAACTCTGTATGTGTTGTCCATACCATGTCTCGTCGACCTGACCCCCTTGCAACGCAGATATGGCCGTCTTCGACTCTCTTCGTCATCTCTCAAACTATCTATACGATGCGCACACCCAGGGTCGACATCATCTCGCTGACTTGTACGAGTTGGTCCAATACGCCGGCAACATAGTACCTCGACTGTATCTCATGATCACCGTCGGCTCCGTTTACATGTCTATCCCCGAAGCTCCCGTCAAGGAGATCATGAAGGACATGATAGAAATGTGCAGAGGCGTATTGAATCCGGTCAGAGGGCTCTTTCTCAGGCACTATCTCAGTGGCCAGACGAGGGGTTACCTACCAGTGGGAGATGACCCAGGGTACGTGCTCGTCTTTAATGAATGTGTATCGCTTTAGTCAGACCTGCTGACAGTGCGTGTCCCGCGCCAGACCCGGTGGAAACTTGCAAGATTCCATATCCTTCGTGCTCACGAATTTCATCGAAATGAACAAATTGTGGGTTCGCCTTCAACATCAGGGTCACTCGCGAGACCGCGAAAAGCGCGAAATGGAACGGCGCGATCTACGAATACTCGTCGGAACGAACCTCGTCCGCCTGTCCCAGCTTGATGGCGTAGACCTTGACATGTACCAAAGAACCATCCTTCCTGCTATCTTGGAACAAGTGGTCAATTGCAAGGATGTCATCGCCCAGGAGTATTTGATGGAGGTCGTCATACAGGTGCGATATAACAACCATAATTTGACCCTGAGGTATTGGCTCACTGGACCTACCCGCGGGCTATGCGAAACCGTTACGGTCGTTGTTTGATAGGTCTTCACGGACGAGTTTCATCTGCATACACTCGGCCCTTTCCTATCAGCAACTGCTCAGCTTCATCCAAAGGTGAACATCAAGTTGATAGTAATTGCTCTCATCGATCGTCTTGCGGCCTATGCTGCACGCGAAGCAGAGAGCGAAGATCCAGAGGAAACTAAGAGGCAGGAAGAAGCAGCCGCACGACGACTTGCGGAAAAGGTCAGGCTAGCACGCGAGCGGGCGAGTGAACCTCGGGTGGAACGAGTGCAGCAGGACGGTGCGGATGCCTGGGGAGACCATGCCGCTCACGCTGCAACAGAGGTTGCGGTGAATAGTGTGGTGAGCGAGAAGGTGAATGGCGTGCCTGAAGAGAGTAAGGAAGAGAAGGGCAAGGAAAAGGAAAAGGAAGGTGCATCAACGCACAAGTTCCGGGGTATACCAGAAAATGTGCAGTTGTTCGAGGTATTTTGGAAACAAGTCGTCGAGCTTATCAAGGTACGTATGTTTGCAGTGGATGAGGGTTCGAATTGACCTCTTCCCGTTAGGCAAGACCGGATCTTTCCATACAGGATATCACGGCGTTATTCGTATCGTTAACGAATCTGTCGCTAAGTTGCTATCCCGATAGGCTGGAATATGTGGACCAGATTCTTGGCTATACCCACGACAAGATCAAGGAGTTCTCAAAAAGGTATGGCTTCAGCCATAACCCAGAAACCCAGAACAAGATTAACTGATAAGCTTTTCCTAGCCCTGATCTCCACGCTCCTCAAACAGCTGCCAATCTGGCCGCCCTCCTTGTTGCTCCCATCAACTCCTACCAATCCGTTCTCACCCTCCTAGCTATCCCTCGTTACGTTCCCCTCCTCACTCAGCAGCTGTTCTCTACTCGCCGTTCTATCGCGCACTCTGTTGTCTCGAGCGTGCTCAAAAACGAGACGTTCATCGAGACTCCGCGTGACGTGGATGGCGTACTGGACTTGTGTCACGTATTGATCAAGGACCAGAATGACGCAATGCCTACACCGGGCATCGGTGTCGTTAAAGAGACACGACGTCAGGGACCACAGTTTACAGAGAGAGGGGATCTCGCTGAGGAGCAAGGTTGGGTCGCACGTATGGTGCACTTGTTCAGAGCGGAATCGCTGGATACGCAATTTGAGGTGGGTGAATTCGGTGTGGACTGTGAGCAGTTGTTGACTTTATTCGTGCAGTTGTTGCAGACGGCGCGAAAGCACTTCGAAGCGGGTGGGGAACGCATGCGCTATACCTTCCCTGCTCTCATCACGTCGAGTATCAAACTCTGTCGCCGGTATAAGAACCGGGAACATCTGGTGATTGTCTAGTTCTGGTTATAGTAACTCTCGCTGATGCCCGGGTGTACAGGAGGAGGACTGGCAATCGAAAGTAACGACGATCCTCAAGTTCGTGCGACAGTGTACTTCCATCCTCGCCACCCAAGTCGACGCACCCGCGCCGGCCCTACGACTCTTCCTGCTTGCCGCCCAAATTGCGTCTGAATGTGGATCCGAATTTGCCGATCTCGCGTATGATTTTTACGTGCAAGCCTTCTCGGTGTATGAGGACTCGATTTCGGAATCGCGTGCGCAGCTCGCAGCGATTACGCTTATCATCGGCACCTTGCAGACATCTCGAGTGTTCGAGGTGGACTCGTATGATACGTTGATTACGAAAGCTGCCTTGCACGGCGCAAAGCTGTTGAAGAAACCGCATCAGGCTATCGCAGTACATGCGGCTAGTCACCTGTGGTGGCAGGAGCCGCCCGCTGAGGGCGATGGTGATGGCGACGGCGATGGCACGCGGACGGACGACGAAAAGAGCGAGAGTCCCAAAGACAGGGAGGCGGGCGCGGTTAGATCTTTCGTTCTTATTGTGACCTTGAATTATCAACCTGACCATTCGTGTTTTCAGTTCCCTCACCAGGACAGTAAGCGAGTACTTGAGTGTCTGCAGAAAGCGCTGCGTATCGCCAACTCTGCAACGGAGGAGATCGTGACGGTACAGTTGTACTGCGAGACGCTAGACCAGTACCTGTACTATTTCGATCACGGTGCACCCGCGGTACGTCACACTCGGAATGTCTTCTTATAGCACACGTTTCAAATAACCGACTTTTACCCTTTCATGCAGATCGCTCCCAAATACATCGTATCGCTCGTCGAACTCATTGCGTCATCGATCGACGCGATCTCCTCGCCCGCGTTCTCGACTTCTTATTTGCACCCTTCACAGAGAATCGAAGGCGTTGCTTCGCCGGAAGTGATAACCCGGCATTTCCACAACACGCTATCCTATATACATGCCAAGAAGACGTCCGAGAATCCGGGTCGGTACGACGAAGTCGATGTCGTCGGCGCGTTCCTGAAGATGGGCATCACGCGGTAGCGTATATATCTCGTAGGGATGTGGTATGCTGTGCGAGTTGTGATATGAACATATCAAGCTTTCAAGGATGGTTCCCTAACACCCCCCTAGTGATGTTGTGGTTTAAGATTCTGGCCATACATATGCTTGTATGCGTGTCCTTGCACTTGGGGCACGGGTATGTAATCTGTACAGAATACCCTCTCTTTCTCTTATTTTACTTGCGTGCATACTCCTTTGCTCAAGATTTTTGAGAGGTAACGATTAGGACTGTGGAGAGAAATCGCTCATATCTTCAAGGTTCTTCCGTCCACGCGAGCGATATAGACTCCAGGCACGTCCCCAATACTTCAGTGCGGAAGATATAATCAACCCTTGAAAGAATGGTTTTCCCAGTAAAGGAATAATCTAAATTCATCGACATCAGCGATAAAAAAAGCCACTCCACACCCACCTTCGATCATCGATCATATCCCTGAACGGAACTGCGTCGATGAATCTTCCGGGATTTGCAGGGAGCACCCCTGAGCGTGGAGGTAGGGACGAAAACACCTCGTCGAGTTGCTTAGTAAGATACGACTAAGGTTTTGGTCTCGTGGTATCTAGCGTGGAAAGGTGTTGTGCGACGACGCCACTACTCTCCTGTATACGCTTCAGTTTCTCATAGAGAATCTGGACTTCCTGATTCATCTCTGTGATGAGGTGCTGCTCCATTAGAGGACCTGATGCTGCGCCTTGTGCATCGGGGGGTAGGAGTGGATACGCTCCGACGCCCGTGGTCTTCAAAAAGTCCGCGAGCGTACGCAGAGCTTGGTCGAGAGCGATCAAGTCCGCTGATAATAGTAGTAGCATTTCCATACTTCAGTGGGCGCGCAACGATCCGATACCAGTACCGTACCTTCCGTCTGAGCCGGGCTGTTCCCAGCCTGGTATGCATTCTGCCTGATCTCGAGTGGTCAGAAAGTAGGCGGATTGCTTCAGGTGTATCCATTAGCGGCGCAAACTTACATTCCGTTCAATCCACTGCGAGCAAGTTCATGTATTCTGGCCACCTGATCGAGGGCTATCTGAACATTCTGCTTGAAAACCTCTGG
The DNA here is from genome assembly GCA_024613165.1 of Pisolithus albus. Classification (NCBI taxonomy): domain Eukaryota; kingdom Fungi; phylum Basidiomycota; class Agaricomycetes; order Boletales; family Pisolithaceae; genus Pisolithus; species Pisolithus albus. The sequence goes on from JANFAB010000027.1 coordinate 122,862, forward strand.
TGAATTTTGGTCCGTGACACTGGTTGAAGATTCCTGGGATAAGAAGGGGACGAGAGAGTAGTTGGAGGGTAGCGTGGACATGGAGTATGCCAGTCCCATGGATGCCTGGGAGCTGGACGACGCATAGGATTGCTGGCTGAAGTTCATCTTTAGTGAGTTGAATGACTTGTCAAGACAGACGGGTGAGCAGGTAACATGGGGTCGACTGTTTGTGGGTGTTTGTCTGTTATCTACCTTGTCGCTGCCAACGTCGACGACGAAGCTGTTTCCTCTCATCGCAGCACACTAATGACTGTTTGCTAACAGCTTCATCCGACCAGGAATACATCGCATGGCCATACCCCAACCGCCCACCATCTGTAAAAAATGAAATCCGTCATAGAGCTTAGCTAATTTACGTAGTCTCTGTCGTACACTGTTGTAATCACAACTTTGTAATATACTACCTCGTACTACATCGTCGACAGGGCATCCCCCACTTTCCTAACGAACTACGAAAAATTTGAAAGTTCTGTGTCGTACACTGTTACAACTTACCACAGCATTCTAATTCGTAGTACGCCATATATACCCCAATCAGAGGAGACTCGTACAGATTTTTTTGCAAATAGCATGGGTACCCCTGCAGATCATTTCGCCACAAGCTAACAAACCCGTAATGCGCATCCCCACTGCACCGCCGGCCATTATCAAGCCGAAACCTCTTCAGTTGTGGAGACAATTTTTGAGTATGGTTATTCTGCACAACATCGATATCCAATGTGCGACTCGCGAGTCGCGACTCCCACTACGAGACAATACTACTGCAAAGTCAGCATATAGCAATGCTCGATTGTCAAAGAACAGACTCACGGCCCGCCCACCCACCTGCACCTCCACCTCTAAAATAGTCACTTCCCTGCACGTAGTAGTGCCAGGGAAGTCTAGAAATGGTTTTGGTACCGGTCGAAGATACTAACATCAGGGAACCTGTGATGTGCTGGTATTCCCAGTTAATTATGGTAAGTAGTTATCTGTCTGATATGAATTGGATAATGGTATATAGGACATGATCATCTATAAATCATAATGATAATAGTCAGATAAGGCATTACAATCCTGAGCAGACATTTTACTATCTGGTCAACTGCAAATAGGCCTGATATAAGAATTACAATACTTTTGTCATCATGATGTAATGATGACAAGAGCTGATATGCCATATACAATAATACTATGTATTTGACATTACATTATAATTGCTCATCAGATAATATCATCATCATATCAATGGCAATATTCTTTTCAGTCTGACTTCACTTTGATCATCAATATCTAGTCTTGTCATCTATGTCATTTATGATCATTTGAACAGTTCTTCACCAGCCACAAGTGTGGGAATGTCTTTGTAATGACTGTACAGTACATGTTATATAAACTCATCCTCTCTCCCCTTCTCTCTCTTCTTCACTCTTGTCTCTGAGTTCTATCTCAGGGCAAGAGTCACTCTAAGACTCTAAGTCTTAGGGTTCATACATCCAGGTAAGTGTACCCTTGTGTGAAGCCATCTGTGAGTGTCTTTTTCTCTGCTTTATTTTCGCTTTTTTGGAGGTTTAAGTAGTTCATACTTAGTAGGTAGTGTACTCAGTAGGTACTGATTATGTAAATGATATTGAATGAAATTGCTTAGATCTTGTAATACCATGATTGATAAGTTGAATTGAAGGTTGCTATAGCAATTTTTATTTTTAAGCTGTTGGTGGTGTCAATGACAATTGTTGGTAATGTCTGATAATGATAGACATATATGATACATATGATCCACTCTACCTCAAAGATAACTTTTGACCTATGCTGCCATGGCTGCCCAAAAATATATAGCATGACCAATGTGTGTGTCATTATGATAAACCTTATAGGGCTTTTCAGGGTAGATAAAGTCTTATATAACATAATCATTTCATCACCATTTCCCTGATGAAAATCAATATACCTGTTTAGATAGAATGTGTCAGTTTCTGTCATCACACGGCCCTGAACCCAACAAGGATTGACGGGCCCTTTCGCGAACCTAGGAACAAGATGACAAGGCTGGATGAGATGATGAATGGGGATGATTGAAGCGTTCGGACGACGCTGTTGAGTTGAGCGTGCTACACGGAACATCCCAACACTGCTATCAAAATGGTTCAGCGACTTGAACCAATGAACATATACCAAAGGGTGCGGGCAATTGCCGAGGTGCAGCGGCAGCTTGAATATGACACGAATTTCAGCCATGCGGAGTCCTAGGGTTAAATTCAGTGTGCGATGAAATACATCACAGTTGAACTACAACTCACCATGGAACCCCCCACGCTGTTGTGATTCTTCGTCAAACAGGGTGAGCGCAGTGTCAAACCTCACCGGCGTTGCGGGTGTGCGGGGACCGTTATCGCGTTGCGGATGTGAGTATATCCTCGCAGTATAATCCCTACTAGTAGTATTTGCCATGTAGTCATGAGGCGGTAATCGAATCACAACGTTGCTGAAGCAGTCGAAGCGATCGTTGAGGTTCGGTTGAAAGTACTGATGTCCAAGTGTCGAAGTGCTGAGGAAATCTTGGAGGGCATGAAGAAAGTCGACTGCTCCATGGTTTTCCTGCAGATACTGCACCGTCCTCCGCGGAAATTGAGGCCGTTTTGAGACACGGTAAGACGAACCGGAAGGGAGGGGCTTGGCCGACCTTGGCGTTGCGTAGTTGAGCGGTTGGGTAACATGTACAGGTGGCGCGTCGCTCTCGTCGCTCCCGCTGCAGTCGTCAGCCGGATGGGGTACTGGATGCTTGTTCCCATTACGCCATGCAAGAAATGAACTGAACCAGATTACAGCTTCCTGACGCTGGAGCCATCTTGTCATCTGAATCGTGTAGTCCCTCCGATTGCTTGCAGCGTATGCTTTCTTCGCAAAGTCGATATGAAGCCGTTCCGAAGTTTCCGTGTTGAGGCCGTCAAGGCTGCCCAAAGATCTAATCGTCTCTATGTAATGCTGGAGTGAGTGGATCTTGGGCACGTTGAAGTGTTCGCGGCATCCGAGTTCGACAAAAATGTCCTTGGCTGCATGGAAACCATCAAGAGCCTGCTGTAAAGCGGCCAGTGTGCGATCCGTATGCGATTGGTATTGGGCGAGGTAGATAAAATCGAGCAGACAGGATCCTGCTTTGATAACATCTGGATGCGGTGCAGCGCCGACTAGAGCCGCAAGAAAGATACGCTGAACCTGTTTGTGATCAGCGCCAGTCCACTGCTTAACCTTGGAAATCCCATCTTTAAAATGGCGCAGCCCCGAAAATACAGGCATGGCGTGAAAACGAGCATCGAAGTCTTGTTTGCCCACGAGTACCGTACACCATTTTTTGAAATGGTCCTTGAAGATACCTTGGTGTAGTTGATGCAATATATCGGAAGTAATCGCGGTGAATATGTCGGCATGGGGAAGCTCAGCCCAGAATGGGGAAAAAACGGGTCGAAGGCCTTGGGCAACGAAGTTGGGTGGGTATTGGCCAGTAGCTTGCTCGTGGAGTGTGCATGTCGTTTGTGTGTGATCACGTGGTGGAAAGCGTGTGTTGACGCCTCGTTCCTTGGCTGGCACCAAACATTTCGGACATCGGTTCTCGGCACAGCATGCAACAAGGCATTGCTCGGGATGATCTCCGATGTATGCGGCCAGGATAGGGAAGACCCTCCGAATCTGCCCGTCTGCACAGACCAACTCCACTCCATTCCGACCCGCATCTACCAAAGGACGAAGCATCCGCCTCATGCAATAATGGAACAGATGCTGTCGACCAATTGAGTTGTCGTCGAACGATTCAAGTTTGGACACGGGTAAGTAACCAAGTAGAACTGATGCATGGCGACCAGGCTGACGGCGCACTTCTTTCGACAGATTTCCGATACTCAAGTACACCGGCCATGCATTCTTGTCGCCTTTGAATCGTGACAGCTCAGTCTTGTCAGACGCAAGAATAACAGGTGCAACAGTGCTCCCCGATGGCAGACGACGCTGGTTTGTTCATCAAGTTCGTGGTTTACTATGTATCAAGTACGTGTACCCACCTGTGTTTCCCACCACCAGTCGCCCGTCCACATTTCATCATACCGTCGAGTGGTTCCATGCAGGTCTGTGAACACTTTCTCAGGTGCGTACGCGATCTCCCCATCAAATGCTGGGTTTCCCATTAACTCCCTGACGCAGGCGACTGGATCGCACACCCAAAGCTCCACTTCTTCTCCCTCCATGGTATGATCTTCATCTCGCTCCTGATCATGCCCGATGTCTTCAAACTCTCCGCGTGTATGTACCAGTTCGCACCTCCATTCAGGACCGGTTGGAAGCTTATCGATGACTTTCATGAATGTATAGTTACTTCGATAACTTGGCCGTAACCGTGATCTTGTCTTTGAGACTCATAAGTATGCAGATAAAAATCTCTGATCGCCTACGACTTACGACTGGTAACTTTAGGAACTCATCTGCGGCCCGCTGATTGACGTTGTCGATTAGCCACTGAGCTAATTCCCAGTCCTCGCGATCTTCAAAAGGAGAATATGTTATGAGTCGTGCTTGAGTGACACAGTCAGGCTAGACTAGTCGACGAAAGACAACGACCAAAGAGGAACACGGAACGAAACAAACCAACAACCAACAAAGGCGGGGACGAACGACGATAGGGGTTAGTCGGGGGGAGGACTCGCAGATCTTGACGAAGACGACGATGAAGCCTAAGCGAGGCTAGACGGCAGTCACTCAATCAGAGACAAGTGGGAAACGCCCAATCACGAAAATGAATAGAACTAAGGAACTAGTACAGGGTAGTGCCTACTTATATACTCTCTATGTAGTAGCCATGAGGAGGCCTCAAGGCAGGGCACAGGGTATGAAGTCATAGGTGACGTCAGTATGACATCACTATGACGACATGATGACATCAGGACGACATCATCGAGGACTAGACCTAGGTTCTAGGCAGTAAGTATAAATAGCTCTCAAACGGTAAAAGGGGTAAAGGGATCTGTAATCGGGAGCCTGGATCGTGGCTGGATAAGGGCTAGGCACACAGCCGCACGAAGAAGTGCCCTAGATAAGATCAAGATGATCTAATCGGCTATCTAATCAGTGATTAGATAAGATGAAAGAAAGGGGCAAATCTGCGATCCATTACAGAATAGGCGCTTCCTCCAAAACAATCCTGGAGTTCCTTCATCTTTTCAAACGCTGTCTCACCCTTTCCCAGAACATCAGCAGCTGGGCCCTCGTTGTACTCACGAGCATAGCGTGAAGAGCTGCTAACCCCATCATCCTCGTCATCTGCGTCCTCGACTCGAGCTGCGTATGACCTTGGAGCGTAATCCATGTTGCCTATGTCGTTCATGTCAACCCCGTCGGCCTCTTGGTTATGGCCGGCACCGGTGACTATGTCATCGTGATTCCTTTGGCTAACCCACCGTGTCTGGCACAACAGTGAATGAGAAATATGCCGGCGCACACCACTCTTTGTCGGAAAACCGACGCCACAGTGGGTACACTTGTGTAGTGATTTTCTAGCCCGCATCATGGTGTCGAAGGTGAAAACGGGACAGTCCTGTTGCTGACATCTTCCAGCTGCTCTTCGCCTCCGGATACCCTTGGTTTACTAACGTTTTTACAGTCCTGACAGCGCCCTCTCCCGCATTGGGGTTCCATAGCCATACTAGTAAGTCTCCATTTTTTTTCTGTCCCTGTTGACACATCTTCTAACCAAAAGTAACGACAGACGTATCGAGACCCACGTCAGACCGCGTTGGACCCTTGTAAACAACCCACGTCAGACCGCGTCGAACCCTTGTAAACGTGTCGTACGCGTTGTGTACGCGTGGCGACTCTCGCGAGGGTATAAAACCTCCTGCCACGTATCTTGGTAAGTCGTCTTCGTTTTCTCACCCTCCACTTTTTTGGGTGATTGCCAACACTCGAAATGCCTAGGGTATCAGACGATGTTCAAAGCTCCCAGTTGAACGACGTTACCCGTACTGGTCGAGCACGTCGGCCAAGCGAGAAGGTACAAGCTATGCTAGGTAGGTGTCCTTTTAGCTCTGCAATTTTTTATTCCCTGACATTCACTATAGACGAGCAGCAACAAGAGAAGCAAAAACAGGACCAGGAAGCTACCTCCAAGGCCAAGCGACGTGAAGTCTCGATGCGTAAGCGAGAGCAAGCCAGCCAAGCGGCCAAAACAGACCTGCGTGTGCCAGCAGCTGCGACGATGCGAGTAGATGAGGCTGGTATGGGCCCGCTGTGAGTCGACGTGTGGATCTATGGTGAAAACACCAAAAAAAACCAACACAAAGACAAATGCCGAGTCGGTGGTTTACCTCCGCGGACTTTGGCTCGAGGGATCAGTTACAGCAAAGAGGGGGAGGGGTTCTGCACACCTAGACGACTAGGGCAGAAGGGAAGGTGCTCCTGACGAGAGGGGAGCAGGGGGAGGACAGGAAAGCGAAGATTTATAGGCTACTCGGAGCCTAGAAGCGACGTAGAATGACAAAGATTACAGTAAGTAGACCCTTAATGGAGTCTCAAATACTGCAGCAGTGAATGATGAATAAGAAAGCTTCAGAGCGACGATAATAAGGCAGTTAATGAAGATAATGATTGGGCAGCAGTCTCACTACAAAGGGGACGGTATCCTATGCGGGGGGCTACTTGCTTGTGTACTTGCTGCGACGTATTGGTACTTATATACAAAAGGTAGCGCAGCCTGAAGTAAATAGAGGGAAACACTTTGTAAGGGGTTTGTAAGCGATTGGTAAGAGGATTGGTAAAGGATTGGTAAGGCCGAGCAAGGACAGTAAGCGATTGGTAAGTAAAATCAGTCAGCATGACGAAGAATATCACAAATCATTTGAAATAGAATGAGTCATTAAGGAACGGATGAATAATGCGACAGAAAGGGGGATGAGTAAGCGCACTGGTCACTGCTGAATAAGGGGGTATGACTGCAAATGAGTCACTCTGACTCCTAGATCTGAGATCCAGATTCATTGGGGCGATATGCTGCGCGTCTGAAAGAAGAACTGTGGGGATTTCTGCCAGGGGCCAATTTTGGGGGTCTCCAGGGTAGTCAGGGCTTAGGATTTCGCAACTTTCCCCCCCTCTCTCCTCTCTGCAAAGCGACCTGTACCAGGTGCAACTAGTGCTCTGGAGGGCATGAGGAGGAGGAGGGGCCATCTTCTCCAATGAGGGCAGGGAGAAGTGCCTCAAAATCGTCATGAATGCGATCAGATAGTGTAGATGATAGTAATTGGTACTGGAGCTGTCGCAATTTTGGGAGAACGAAAGATGAGATCGAGAGATAGATGTTGCAGGGGGCAGGAAGGAAAAATCCATAATCCTTTTCGACTGGAGAGACCGAAACAACCACATAAGACCTCTCAAGCCTGACTACAGACTTGAGGCGACCAAAGAACGTCTTCTTTGACGTCAGACTGACGAGAAGAATGCGCTGTCCCAAAGCGATAGGATGGGAGGTCATGGACGAGGGAGGGATGAACCAGGAGGCTTCAGGGCGAGAGCTAGTGGGGATTCCTGGCAAGTACTCGTAGTTATTCTCCCTAGCAAAGGACACGAGCGAAGAGACGGTCGAGGAGGTGGCCATTATGATAAATATTGGCGAAATGGGCGTTCGTTGGTAGAAATGATACGGAAAATCGTGGAGTGCGCGGATCGTTACCAAATTTGGTAGGCAGGATGGCGTGGTCGAGAGCTTCCTGTGAGCGTGGGAATGGTGTCGATATCTTTAAAATTGACGGAGATATTCGAAAAATCGGAATGCCGTAAACTAGCGCTCAAAAAGTTTTTTTTGGGCGCTCGAGCGGTTTCTTCCCTAACGTTAAGGATGGTTCTTGTGCGATGGATGACTGCTGGCAATATCAGTCATTCTTCGCATTAGGGCTAGGCTTCTCCGTTCTTCATCATTCAGCTTCTGAGTCCATGCTCACGTCGCCAAACACCTTTGGTGCGTGACATCCGCCAGCAACAAGAAATGCAATCGTCCCCGATTGCGACCAATGCAGCAAACACAAACGGGTGAAACAAAGAAAAGAAAAAAAAAGAATCTGAAAGGAGTGGCTGGAGATAAATGAAAAGTAGTGAAGGAAATCATGAGAATTCGTCAGAGTCATAAGCATTATTTTCGTTCTCGTCGTCATCTTCGTCATCGTCATTGCTTGGCTCATTGTCTCCACTGAGGAGGATATCGTCAGGTAAAGGAGTGTCGCGTGAGTAGTAGGGAATGAGTCGGAATGCAGCAATGCCTCGTCTAGAGATAGTGCCATCGAGTTCTTTGAGGACGTAGGAGCCTCCCTTGGTGCGACGAATGACTTCATAGGGACCAAGGTACCGCGGCTTTGATTTTCGATCAAGCTCCTTCTCAACCTGGCTATTGCGAACCAAGACAAGGTCTCCAGGCTGGTATGATGACTTTGCAAGGCGTAGGGCATACTTTCTTTCGAACTGGTCTTTGGATCGTAGGCGTGACTTCTGTAGGGTAGTAAAGGCGGCATGGATATCATCTTGTCTCTTCTCCAATTGGCGAATGCGAAGTGAAAGAAGCTCCTCTGAGCTCATTCCAGAATAAAATCCTTCAACGAGATACGTAGATTCAAAGAGATCAAATGGGAGAATGGGATCGAGACCATGAAGGAGGAAGTAGGGGCTGAATCCAGTAGACCGTCGAGTCGTCACTTTGTCTGCAAAGAAAGCATGATGGACCTTGGTAGGCCAGAGATTGAGATCGCCTTCGCAAGCCTTGACGATGGCTTCTCGAATGATAAAGTGTCCTCGCTCCACAACTCCATTAGCTCGAGAATTGTAGGGCGAGATGCGAATCTGAGGGATCGAGTAGCGCTGCATGAGTTTCTCGAAGGCACCCTTGATCTCACTGCCATTGTCAGTGACAATCTGAGAGACTGTTCCATATCGACAGAGTATCTCTTCCCAAAAGAACTTGGCAAGATTATCTGCATTGGCATGTCTGAGAGCACGGCCTTCTGCTGCGAGGGAAAGATCATCTCGAGCAGCAACAAGATAGCGATAGCCACGGGCTTTGGGCATGAGCATGATGTCGACATAAACCTTCATGAAGATTCGGGGGGATGCAGAGATCGTGATGGGGATTTCGGTTTTACGAGTGCTGCGAATCTGGCATGCATGGCATGAGCGAACGTGATGGGCAACATCCTTGTACATCTGAGGCCAATAGAAGCGCTCTCTGACCGTCTGAAAGACTCCAAAGACACCTCTGTGACCGAGTTCTTCATGGGCTTGATTCAGTATCTGTGCACGAAGATCTGGGTCGAAGATAATTTTGACAGGGGTACGGGAACCTCGACGTTTGAAGAGATGGCTTCCACGGAGGAAGAACTGCAAGGATCTGCGAATGAATCGCTTTCGAGAGGTGTTGGAAGGGAAAATGGGAAGTTCGGCAGTGCGAAGGAAGTGTAGGATTCGGCATAACTGGGCATCTTGGGTCATATCATTGGAAAGGAATGATGGGAGCGTCATGGCGTCATAAGGAAGGGGATGAGTTTCTGCAAAGAAAAGAACGTTCTCTAACCAATCATCGGCTTCCTCTGCATCAATACGGCCCTCCTCGTAGTCTTCCTCGGTAGGTTGACGACGAGAGAGTGCATCCGGACCACGGTGCTTGATAGCGGGTACATGGATCAACCTGAAGTCAAAGAGGAGTATACCTTCAATCCAGCGATTGATCGTTGCATTGGGCTGAAGATCCGGGTCATTAAGCATACCCTTGATATACTTGGTGTCGACTTCGATCCATAGGTGACGAACACCGTAAAGATGGAGGCGGTAGTGTCGTAGTGCTCTGAAAAGACCGTAAAGCTCCAGCTTAGGCTGGCTATAGCGTGATTCTCGTTCGTTGATAGGGAGTGAACCGTAGCGAGCAGGGCGTTTGCGTCCTTCTGAGTCGTACTGCGAAAGAATGAATCCTATGGCGACATTGCTGGTGTCGACAGAAAGAACGACGGGGGAATCGGATGAGTAGTCGATGGGGCGAAGGGCAGGGGCAGTTGAAACGGCATGCTTCAAGGCATCAAACGCCTCCTGTTGGGGCTCTCCCCATTCGAACGGAGCATTCTTGCGATAGAGGTCGACCAGCGGCCGAGCCAGCTGCGAGTAGTTCGCAATCCAGATACGAACGGTACCACAGAGGCCTAGGAACGACCGTACATCTTTGGGTGTAAGGAGCGTTGGCCAATTCACAATCTTCTTCACCTTGCTGTCGTCAGGGGAACGACCACGAGGATGGCAGGTTTGGCCAAGAATAGTGACACGAGGTTGGCAGATCTGAGATTTGGGACCGGAAAACGTTCCTCCGGCATGAGCAAATCGATGCATGATCCGATGTACATCATTGGCATGTTCCCAAATGAAGCGCCGGATGCCAGAATTCTCGGCTAACCTTTCGGCATGGCCATTGGCATCTTTGTAACGTGTAGCAGGGCCTTTGATAGGCAGATCGTCGATGAAAACGTTGGCGATGTGAGGGATTTCGTCCTGAAGAATGAATGCTGTGCAATTCTGGAATTCCGATGGCGAGTTGGTGTAGCCTTGAGGCATGGCAGTATGGCGTAGCAAGCCAAGCGGCGTCAGGAATGAGGTAAGATCTCGGCTATCGGGGTGAAGTTGGCGTGCGTCGAAGCCAGAGAAGAGATCGAACACGGTATAGCATTGCCGGCCAGCGAACGGCTCCACAAAGTCGTCCAAGATAGGAGGAACACCAGCGTCCCGAATTGTAACCTTATTGAGAGGCTGCAGATCATGGACGATTCGGATCTTTCCGTTCTTCTTCATAACACAAAACCATTTTGAGCGATAGGAGGACTGAGCCGGTTCATAGAGTCCGGCTGCAATCTTATCCCGAAGAAGCTGTATGACTCAGTCTCGGATACCGGGGGGGATTGGAATGTTACGATATTCCCATGGCTCGTGGGGCAGGACAGGGATTATGTAAGGCGAGAAGTAATCAGATCTGAAGTTGCCACGTTCCGATTCGTCAAAGGCAAGCGCGCACTCGTTTAGCTTCATTATGTGGCAAAAAAGTTTTTCCTCTTCTGGCCACAGGAAGTTGTCGGCATTTAATTTCATGGAGTGCAGGCGTTCCTTGGTAAGCTTCTTCGTGGGAACAAAAGTAGGGGGGTGAGGCGTGAGTGGAATAAGGGATTTAAGGGGGTCTTCCAGGAAACGGCGATGAACGTGTGCGTTTTCTGGATAAACGCCCGGAACAGGTTTGACCTTGCGATCAACTCGTTTATAAGCGCCATATACTGAGCGTACATTGTCGATATCTGGGTTTTCTGTATCTGTAACAAGAGATCGTCTAAAACGTAACAAATCAAGGAAATCAGATAAGGAGAAAAAGATTTTTTGTGGCTTTTTGTTATTTTGAATAGATAACGAGTCTGGAGAAGTCAGGGGTCTGGAAGGCGAAGGAGAACACGAAAAATTACAGTAAAAAGATTTTTCGAAGCACTGAACCAAAGCGAGCATAGTAGGTGGTGGTACAGGAGTATGAGAGCGAAGAATTGTCTGTGGATTTAGGAGTTTAACGACTTCTTGGTCGAAGTGAGTAGCATAAGAAGCAAAAGGAGAAGCATAGGAGGCATATGAAATAAAAGGAGAAGCATACAAAGCATATGGAGAAGCATAAGATGCATATGAAATTGAAGGAGAAGCATACGAAGCATATGGAGAAGCATGAGAAGCATATGATTCATAGGAAAAATCGTAAGTAATATCGGAAAATTCAGAAGATAGACTCATCCGAGGACCATGATGAAGTCTGAAAGTGAAAGGAGTCGGAATCAGGAATAGGTGGGTAAGGTCGGTGGTTGGCATGGATAGGTGGTGTTTCCGAGGGAGTAGAGGAGTGATTCGGGTAGGAGATCGGAGGATCAGGATCAGGAGGTGGATCATCAACCCGAAACAACAGTGAAGACTCGGAAATATCGGTAGCAGGCACTTCAAGATAGGCGAGCCCAGTAATGGGTGAAGGTGGAGGATTTGGGGCTTCAGCAGGTGCAATATTCATTTGCGAATGAGGGGAAGGAGGATGAAGAGGACCTTCATCCATAGAGGACCGAATATTCATCTGAGAGTGCAGGGATGGATTATCTGGAGGAGCATCGGCTTCGGAGGACCACATATTCAACTGAGAATGTGAGGATGGTAGATCTGGTTCGTCAGGAGGATCAGGGGATAGGATGGGGTCGTTGGGAAGTGGACTCCGATCCGCAGGATCAGGGCGAGGATCGGGATAGAAGCGAGCATAAGTCGAGCCAGTAAAGTCGATGCAATCATTCCATGAAGCTCCAGGAAGGCGTTGAACTAGATAAGTATGCAAGAGGATGAAGTCCTGATACTCATGGTCGTTCTGGTCGATGCCCCTTGCACCAGCAAGGGCATAATCGGAGTCGAAGTAGAGTCGAAAGAAGTGAGGGTTCCGATGAGTGAATCTAGTAAGAATTGCCATGAGGGACTGACTTTCCTCCCTCCTAATTCGTCGACGAAGAGCAGCTACAGAGGGATCATCATCCACAACACTCGGCTCAGCAGCCTGTAACTCTGCATGGAGTGCACGAAGAATATTTGAAGATGGTGGGCTCGATGGTGGGGCAACAGTGATGGTAGGGATGGGATGGGAATCTGGAAGTCCAAAAGCGCCATCTATGCCATCTGGAATCGAGTCTGGATACAGGGGAGTCGAAGGGGGAGTTTCATAAGGTGGCGAAGGTGATGCAAAAGTAATGGGTGATTCAGTAGCAGGAGATTGAGGAGATGCTTCATCTGCAAAGGTCCCAGAGTCTTCTTCGAAGCTAGAAGGCTGGAGAGTTGCCATGAGAGCAGTAGCAGTCGGTTCAGCAGTCCCTTCAGTGACACAGAGCTCGAGGGGATGATCTTTGTCTGATCCAAAGACTACAAAGGTACCAGAGCCTCTCTCAACGATGCTGACAGCATTCCCATGTGCCCAGGGGCGGCCTAGAAGCAAATCAAAGCCTGCATCGACATCAGGGGCAACAAATAGATTGGTCCAGGTCCTAGCAGCACCACAGAAGAGCGGTGTAGGCGCGGCGAAGCCCCGACTACGAGAAATAAGGTATATTGAGGGTTCGAGGGCGAGGGGAAGTTTCGAGAGAGTAGTCGAGGGTTCGAAGAGCTGTAGGAAAGGTTCGGGAGGGGTTCGACGGGTCATAGGAAGGTGTTCGAGAGCGGAGATGGGAGGTTTAGAGGGTTTGAGGGGAGTCTCGAGGAGTCGAGGAGTCGAGAGGGACTTAGGTGCGAGAGGGGAAGTAGCGGGAGATGCCGGGCGCTGACTAAGCCCGCGCCGTGCATAAGACGCATGTAGAACACGATGGAAAAAACAATTCATCCACCATCGTTGAGCTGTCTCATAGGCGGGATTCGAAGTCCGGAAGTGTTCTATTCTCTATTCTACCAACTGTTAAGTCTCGAGAGGTATACTTCTAAACTTTTGTGCTAGGTTTCGAGGAGCCCCTTTGGGATGAAACTACATACTCGCATATTCCTTGTCTGTGCCCTAGATTCTGGGCTACCCTTATTTCAGACTCTTCATCTGGAGCCCACCGCGAGGGGCTTCTTTTGGAAATCTGGCACACAGGTATCCTCTTCGTCGTACTGCAGCTCGCGCCGCCGAAGAAGAAAGGCAAAGAAGATTGACAGAGCACCACGAGGCAGGACCAGCGACTGCCACGAGACACGCAGAACCATCATCCCCAGCAAGCGACGCACTTCCGTTTCCACCTACAGCTTCGCCAACACAAGTTCCACTACCGCCTTCAGTCGCTTCAGCGTCGCCGCGCGTCAGTACTCGTATCGCATCCCTTGCAGTTCCACCGGCTACTCCGAACCTTTCCGAGTCACAGTTCTCCGCTTACAGATCACCATCTCCTCTGATACCGTCTTCACCCGAGGAAGAAATCAACTCGGCCGAAGAAGCGGACCGGATCTTACGAAATTCGTTATCTCCACTTTCTTCCTTATCCGAAACGACCGCGCTAGGGTCCGCACCCCCACGCTTGCGAACACCATCTCCGTTACGTCTACGTAGTACACGAGACACTATGGCTAACTCTCGAGGCTACTTGCCTCCGCGATATCCAGAGAGTGGGCTTGCTTCTCCTAGACTGGCCGAGCGAAGGGAGTCGCCATTGAGAAGATACTCGCCTGTCCAACCAGCCGTGAGAGCCCTGTGGGCTGACCTCGAGGAGGAAGAAGAAAGAGAAGAGGTCGTTGAGAGGGCGTCATCGAGGCGTGAAAGGAGATCGCCGCTCCTCGCGGATCACCAGGCACAAGGCCAGCCATCACCTCGAAGGGAAGAACCTCTGTACCCATTTCCAGTGCGTCGAGCGGAAATCGAGGCAAGATTGGCTGCAGCAGATGTGGGAAGGAGGCTGGCCCTCCAGTTGGAAGATCGTGGACGCCCGCAAGCTCGCGCGGGAGTCGTAGTTCGAGAATACCCTGTCGAGCGACCTCGGTCTCCTCCTAGAAGGCGCTCGCAGGAAGGACAGTTGCCACAGCGCGAACCCACGCCTCCTCGGTATCCAAGAACCATCCCCCTAGATAACCCCGAATACGAAAGACCACCCCCACGTTACCACCCTCGTGCGAGACCTTTGTCTCATGATAGGCCTACGTACGGGAGGGGCGGCGAACGTGATGAATATCTTGATCTACGAAGGCCGAGGGGCGAGGAGGAACGACCACGAGTAGTGAGGAGAGAAGAAGCATACCCCGAGCCGATTCATCGCCAGAGATCGGAGCCTATCGAGACGATCAGAAGGGGCCTCGAGGCCCTGGGTAGGCCGCAGAGAGAGGCTGAGCCGCCAAGAGCACGCCACGTCGAGAGGGCACTCGAGAGAAGAGAATCGGAGGCTGATGCGGTACTGGAGATGTTAGGCAGAGGGGCCGTGAACTCGAGAGCACCCGAACCTCTGGAAGGGATGCCTCTTCGAGGGTCGCCGAAAGCACCGAAGTTCTCTGGCAAAGCGCGGGACCTCGTGGATTATTTGCACATAATACAGTTCTTGTGCCAAGGAGCAGGATGCAGGAGAGAGCGGGAGTGGGTTAAATGGGCATGCTGGTACCTCGACAGGGAGACAGCGACTCTTTGGAAGGCCATCGCAGACGAAGAGGCGAACGACTGGAACGCCTTCGTCACGAGCCTCGTCGCAATGTACCCAGGAGCGTCGAGATTGGAGAGGACCTTCGTGAAACAGGACCTGCGCGACTTAGTAGAGGCGCAGGTGAGAAAGGACATCGAGACCGAAGAAGATCTCGGCGAGTACTATCGCAAATACACCGAGATCGCACGCTACCTCGTCGAGAGGAGGAAGATTACCTCGGACGACTTCGACAGTCACTTCCTCGAAGGTCTCGACCCTGAGCTTACGCAAGAGGTTCTGTCGAACCTGAAGTGCCGCTACGGAATTCGCCGTCGTGACGACCCGTGGCCTCTGGACTGCGTCATGGAGGAGTTGAAGTTTCTGCTGGAAGATAGGTTTAAGACGACGAGGACTAAGGCTGCAAAGAGGGGAGTTGTACGGCTTTCGGCAGGCGAAGAAGCCACTCGAGTCGCACAAGAGCTGGCCCAGAGGCAGCCACAAGTTCGAGCCGAAGCAGCCGCGCAGCAAGCCGCCGCGGGGAACCCCGAAGCCGGTAACCAGTTCGTGGGTCGAGCGAATCCGGCGGGGCGAATCTGCTTCTTCTGTTTCAATGCCGGGCACCAGGTCTCGTTTTGTCAGCAGCGGATGACTTATCTGAGAGAAGGGAAGTGTCAGGTCGTTAATGGGCAGCTATGCTTCCTGGACGGCACGCCGATTCGTCGGACGAACGGGTCGCTGAAGGCGGAGATCGACCGTTGGTTGACCGAGCATGGCGCTGCCGAGGGAAGAGCAGCAGGGGAAGCAGCGGCCCCGAGGCCCGAAGCAGGCGCCCAGGGGGCTCATATTTTCAGGGTCGGGGACGAAGACCCGCACCTAGCGTATGCGCAGATGGCGATGACGGCGAGGATCGAAGAGGTACCGTCTGGGGACGAGGGGGAAGAAGAAGTCTGGGTTCACCAAGCGGAGCTCGTCCCACGAGACCCCACACTCGAGTACGCCCTGGCTCTCAACGAGAAGGACAAGCCCCAGCGCAGGCAGAAGTTCGACGGCGTCGTAATATCGAACGCGCCCCCGAAGGCTCAAGGCGCGAACCCAGCACCGTCAACGTCGAAGGAAGCGCCCTCGAAGGGGAAAGAGAGGCAAGTGGCGAAGCCTACGAACACGCCGAACGACTCTCAAGCAGGGTCGGGTACTTCGGGCTTCCACTACGGGTCCACAGCGGACATTCCGGACATCGAAAAGAAGATCGTCAATTCGGCGCTCGATGTGGTGGTCCCAGTACCCCTTCGAGACCTTGTCGCACTCAAGTCGGTTCAGAGAACCTTCCGGGAGTACACGGCAGTTAAGAGGGTATCAGGTGGAGGGACTACTGCTGGCGCGCTAGCCGCTGTCGAGACCGAAGGGGACGAAGAAGAAGAAGAAAGGGTCGAGCCGGCGGCCGAGGACGTACAAGTTGCGAGCGTCGAGTGCGAGGGTGACGAGCCCGAGATCCAGAGGCTGACCACGATGCCTCTAACCTTCGTGCCCGTCGAGGTCGCGGGGCAGGTCAGACTCGAGGGTATCTTGGATAGTGGGTCGCAGATCGTCGCGCTGCGAAAGGAGATCGCCGAGGTGCTCCGTCTCCCCATCGAGAAGGATGGTAGTATCACGATGGAGACAGCGAATAAGGGGAGAGAAGCTACCGAGGGAGTCATCAGCGACTGCGAGATCGACTTCGGAGGGGTGACAGTGTGCGTGCCGGTTCAAGTCGTCAAGAACGCGGCTTTCGATATTCTTCTCGGACGACCCTTCTCGTGCGCGCTTCGAGCGAAGACCGAGGACTTTCCCAACGGCGACCAGAAGGTCGAAATTACAGATCCGTGCTCGGGGAAGCGCATTGTGATAACCCCTCGCCAGCAAGGTCGATACGTGAAGGCGCCACACTTTAAGGACCCGGTCGCACAAGCTGAGTATCATCGTCGTATGGGCCATCGGCTGAAATCTGTGATGGAAGTAAGGAAGGAAATGGGTTTTTAGATGTCGTCAGGGAATCGAATCGCCACCGAGGAGACGTGAGATTGGGACTGGCCGCCCCTGTAACGCTGGGTTATCTGGCTCAGCCTATAGCGGTGTACAGTGACGAATGGACTGTATATGACGATAGCTGAAGTTCGATTACACACGATCGTGTAAATATTTCGTCATCGAAGCCAGACTTAGAGGCGTCGAGCGACCTAGAGCGGGAAAGAAGAAACGAGGACGTGGAGTCGAAGAACCTTTCGAGGAGGTTCGGATCAATGGAGCAGTTACCGAAAGGGGTTCGAGAAGGAGAAACAGGGGATCCGAAGGTGGAGGCCAGGTCACGAGGGCAGGTCGAGGGCCACGAGGATGATCGGATCAGGATGGACCATCGGAGAGTTGAGGAGAAGGAGTGGGGGGGCGCGTGCACCCCATTCGTGATTCGAGAGGAGGACGCCGTGTCCTCGGGTTTATTTTTGAGTTCGTATGTGGTCCAATCGCTGACTGATACCTCGCAGGACGAATGCCCCGTGATCCGAGCTTTCAAGTATAAGCCGGTAGCGAAGAAGGTTCGCCCCGTGGCGACCGATACCCCTGCAGAGTTTAGAGTGGAGAGGAGAATGGTGGGAGATCCGTTGGCCGACTTACCGAAGTTACCAGTCCATCCCCCCGAGTGGGAGCCGGGAACGAGGTTGACGAAGGAAAGGGGGGAGAAGTTCGACTGGGACCCAGGAGGATTCCTTTGGCCCGAGGAGCTGAAGCTCGTCAAGTGGCTCGTTCGAGCTCACGAGACGGCTTTCGCTTGGGACGCGAGTGAGCGAGGGACGTTTAGAGAAGACATCTTCCCTCCCCTCAAGATCCCGACCATACCCCACAAGCCGTGGGTGTATAGAAATATTCCGATACCACCGGCAATCTACTCGGATGTCGTGGAGATCATTAAGGAGAAGATTGCGGCTGGAGTCTACGAACCTTCGACGTCTTCGTATAGATCGAGATGGTTCTGTGTGGTGAAGAAGGATGGGAAATCGCTACGTCTCGTTCACGACCTCCAACCGTTGAACGCGGTCTCGATTCAGGACTCGGCAGTACCCCCGCACGTCGACAGTATCGCGGAAGCCTTCGCCGGCCACGCAGTATTCGGCATGTACGATCTGATGGTGGGGTACGACCATCGCGTCATCCACGAGGACTATCGTGACCTCACGACGTTCCAAACGCCAATCGGGACGTTCCGGCTGACGAAACTGCCCATGGGGTACACGAATGCGGTGCAAGTTTTCCATGGGGATGTCTCGTTTACCTTGCAGGACGAGACCCCTGAGGTCACCATGCCGTTCATTGACGACATACCTGTCAAGGGACCGAGGACGCGTTACCCGAAGGAGGATGGTACTTACGAGACCATCGAAGGTAATCCGGGGATTCGAAGATTCATCTGGGAGCACCTCGAGAACACCAATCGGGTGCTTCAGCGCATCAAGTACGTCGGGGGCACTGTCTCCGCGAAGAAATTCGTGGTCGCGGCACCTTCGATCGTGGTAGTGGGGCACAAGGTGTCCTTCGAGGGGCGAATTCCAGATGAGTCGAAGGTTCAGAAAATTCGTGACTGGCCTTACTGTACCAACGTCACAGAAGTTCGTGGGTTCCTCGGACTGTGCAGTTACTGCCGAATCTTCATCAAGGACTTCGCGAAGAGAGCGAGGCCTCTAATCGAGCTAACGAAGAAGGGGACGTTCTTCAGGTTCGACGAGGAACACGAGGAGGCTATGGACGATTTGAAGAACGCTCTCGTGCATTCGCCGGCTCTTCGGCCCATCGACTATAAGTCGGGTCGAAGGGTGATATTAGCGGTCGATACGTCTCATATCGCGGTTGGGTACTTACTGTTGCAGATCGGTGAAGATGGCAAGCGGTATCCTTCGAGGTACGGCTCGATTGCTCTCAACGAGCGAGAGAGTCGGTACAGTCAGGCGAAGCTCGAGCTCTTCGGGCTCTTCCGAGCCTTGCGAGACGTTCGGAGCCATATCTTCGGAGTCAAGGACCTGGCAGTCGAGGTCGATGCGAAGTACATCAAGGGGATGATCAACAACCCCGACCTTCAGCCGAATGCGTCGATCAACCGCTGGATCGCGGGTATTCTTCTCTTCGAATTCGAGCTGATTCACGTTCCTGCAGAACGGCACAAGGGCCCAGACGGGTTATCGAGGCGACCCCGAGCCGACGAAGATCCGGATGAGGAGGACGACTACGAGGACTGGATCGACGAAGCAGGAGCCTTCGCAATCGAAGCGCTTAACCCGCAACGAGGGGGGAAGCCCGAGTCTTACTTCGAACGGTGGGGCTCGAGCCGACCAACCTGCGGGGATGTGTTTGAGGAGAGGGGGGAGGAGAGTGAGAAGATGAGGGGGTTCGTGGCAGTCCAGGTGGAGTCTTCGGAAGATGAGGGGACAGATGCTGCGCCTGACGTCGAGATTCCTAGGTCACCACGGGAGAAGGAAAAGGACGAGAGGCTAGAGCTCGTGCGGCGACTGCTCGAGACCAGCGAGCGTCCCCCGGGGCTCACCGACCCGCAGTTCGAGTCTCTGATACGATACGCCACCAGGTTCTTTGTCAAGGATGGCGAACTCTGGCATCGAGATCCAAAGGGGAAACACCAACGAGTCCCGCCCTTCGAGAGGAGGTTAGAGCTGTTGAAGCAGGCGCACGATGGCCTGGGCCATAAAGGCGCGTTCTCCACTAAAATGAGACTCTTGATCAGTTTCTGGTGGCCGTCTATCAGCGCAGACGTACACTGGTATGTTCGGACGTGCCACGAGTGTCAGGTTCGAAGGATGGACAAGCTGCATATTCCCCCGGTCGTGGCCATGCCCGAGCCGCTGTTCTACAAGGCTTACATGGATTCGATGAACTTACCGAAGTCGAGCGGGTTCAAGTATATCGTCCAAGCTAGGTGTTCCCTTACTTCGTACCCCGAGTGGCAGATGCTGCGATCCGAGACAGGTAAAGCCCTCGGGAAATTTATCTTCGAGCAGATTCTATGTCGGTGGGGCGCAGTCGGCGAGATCGTGACCGACAACGGATCGGCCTTCGTGCAAGCTCTCGACTTCTTGGTGAAGACCTACAAGATCAACCACATACGGATCTCGCCTTATAATTCGCAGGCGAACGGGATCGTGGAGAGGCGGCATCTTACCGTTCGAGAGGCGCTAGTCAAGACTTGCCAAGGGGACATGTCGAAGTGGTCGAACCACGCGGCCTATGTGTTCTGGGCCGAGAGGGTGACGATAGCGAAGTCCACGAAGCTATCTCCTTACCAGATGGTACATGGGGTAGAGCCGCGGCTTCCCTTCGATTTCGCTGAGGCAACCTTCCTCACGAACTGGGACGAGGATAAGTATTCGACCGAGTCATTGATCGCTCACCGTTGTAGGCAGCTCGAAAGAAGAAAGGAAGACTTGGAGAAAGTTCGAGACCAGGTGTATGCGGCTCGATGCCGATCTGCAAAGGAGTTCGAGGCTAGAGTGAAGCGCTCGATAAGGCAGTACGAGTTCGAGCCTTGCGATCTTGTGCTGGTTCGGAACACGAGGATCGAGAAAGAGCTCGATCGGAAGACCAAGCCTCGATACTTAGGGCCGATGGTCGTGCTAAGGAAGACTCGAGGAGGAGCATACCTCCTCGCCGAGCTCGACGGCTCTATTTCTCGTCTTCGATACGCGGCCTTTCGCTTACTCCCTTACTTCTCTAGGTCACGAGTCGAGATATCGATCTTTGAACTCACAGGTCGAACCGAGGAAGAACTCCTCGAGATCGAGCGCGAGTCGATAGACGATCTAGCGGGTCGAGAAGAGAATTACGTGGATGAGGACGAAGGGGACGAACCAGGTGA
The DNA here is from genome assembly GCA_024613165.1 of Pisolithus albus. NCBI lineage: Eukaryota > Fungi > Basidiomycota > Agaricomycetes > Boletales > Pisolithaceae > Pisolithus > Pisolithus albus. The sequence continues at coordinate 143,949 of JANFAB010000027.1, forward strand.
GGGTGTCTAGAGCCTCCTTCGTATATAAACGCGTGTCGTATCTTCGTTCGAAGACGGCGCCGACCTGCGATGAAGTCAAAAAAAAAAAAAAAAAAAAAAAAAAAAAAAAAAAAATTCTGATTCATGTTCACACTTCGCAACATCACGAGGAGACCGGATCGATTGCACTGACGAAACTTTGTAGATACAAGAAGAACGAAGCTGTTGAAGCTTCGCGCGACGGACGTGCAAGTGTTAAGGAAACAGCGATGATAGCAAGATCTTTCTACTCGCGAGCACGGCGCTTACCCTGACCCTTCGACGACGAACCTTGGCTTTCGAGACTTCGCACGAAGTCGTTGGCAGCTGCCACGACGACGTCTCGAAAAGCGGATGCGACGGCGACGCAAGAGTGGCAGCTCGAGGGAGCGGGGGAGTCGTTCGAAGCGGGAGAACTGGAAGGGGTTGGGGATTCTACACGGACCCTCTTCTTCGATCGAGTGACGACCGTGGACGTGGACTCGGGTTTAGTCGAGGGTCCGGCTTCGAGCTGGCTCTCGACGAACTTACGACCTTTGATGAGTGCCCTGGAGCGGGCTCGACCTTCGAGTGTGTCTTGCTAGGGAAGAGCAGGGGTAAGCGGGGTAAGTAAACGAAGGGAAAGGAGAGAGACTTACATAGAGCGAACAAACGGTGTGACGCGCCTTGCATCGGGCGCACTTTACTCCGTTGACTCCGCTGCAAACGGCCTTCCCCTCAGCGCAGTTGGAGCAGGGTGCCGGCGGGTAAACCGTGCGCCCGTCATCGTTCGAGTCGCACGGGACAAGTTCGAGATGGCAGTTCGGCCCATACATGCGCCACTCCATTTCAGCGTCAGGGCGCGCTCCAGATCGGGGATTGGTCAGTTGAGCGCGGGAAACGAGAGGAGAGTCGGCTGGGATCGAGCGGGCAGGAGTCGAAACGGGGGGAGTGCCGGGAGCCCGAGGTTCGACCCTCTCATCGGGTTCGAGGGTGGCCTCGTGGGTAGCAGGGGCGCGAACGGGGGAAGTCGACGGGGTGAGAGTGGAGGTCGATGAGAGGCGGGAAGGGGTTTGTGAAGGAGGGGGACTGCGGGAAGTTGAGTCGTCAGCAGGGGAGGTCGGTGTCTCACCCATTGGGACGTCCTGGGGCACGAAGGGGCCGGTAGCGCCCTCGGTGGGTAGACGCTCGGAGACGGGTGGTGCGGCGTCCTCCATGGGCGCGTCGGATGGGGAAGCAACGGCGGCGGCAGGATCGAGAGGGAGTGCGGGAGTCGTCGAGCGAGCGGACGTGCTCGACGAGCGGATGAAGGCCTACAAGAAAAGAAGAAAAACGTGGTTAGTAAACGATGGGGAGGTAAGGACGGCCACGACGCACCTGCAGGGTTGCTAGACCCTCCTCGCTATCGGGGGCGATCCCCATCGAGACCGAAAGCTCTCTGAGGAGAGCGCGGGTGCGGTTGGGGTCGGTTACAGGTGACGACGGGGGCTGGGGCTGGGCGTCGTTGTTAGTGGTCGTCATCGTGCACGGGAGAGAGTGGGAGAGAGAGGGAAGAGTGGGGGGGGAGAACGAGTCGAGTGCAGTCTTGCGGGAACAGATGTGGCTGTGAAACAAATCAACGATCACGCTATATCTGGAAGTGATTGCCCGCAAGTCCAAACGCACGAGAGGATGGCGCTCGATAACGACAATAGAAGTTCTATTCGACTCACGAAGACACTAGAAACAATTCTTTTCTTTCCCTCTTGCGTGTATCCAAGAGTCTGACTAGTTTCCATAGGTACCTGAGGCGCTTCGAAGCTTCGAAAGCAACGTTCGAGCCTCGAAGGTTGACCCGACGGCTCTACGGGGCTCTCGGGCTCGAGTCGACATCCCTACACGGTGGTCCAAGCTGAAACGAAGGGTAACGGAGCCTGTCCCAGGGCTACGAACACGTTACGAGACCTTCGAGGCCACCTTCGAAACTTCGTGCCAGCTTCGAGCGAACCTTCGACCAAGCAGAACGTGATACGACGACCGAGGACGGTCGTAATCTAAAACCCCCATCGGATGTAGGCGCGGCGAAGCCCCGACTACGAGAAATAAGGTATATTGAGGGTTCGAGGGCGAGGGGAAGTTTCGAGAGAGTAGTCGAGGGTTCGAAGAGCTGTAGGAAAGGTTCGGGAGGGGTTCGACGGGTCATAGGAAGGTGTTCGAGAGCGGAGATGGGAGGTTTAGAGGGTTTGAGGGGAGTCTCGAGGAGTCGAGGAGTCGAGAGGGACTTAGGTGCGAGAGGGGAAGTAGCGGGAGATGCCGGGCGCTGACTAAGCCCGCGCCGTGCATAAGACGCATGTAGAACACGATGGAAAAAACAATTCATCCACCATCGTTGAGCTGTCTCATAGGCGGGATTCGAAGTCCGGAAGTGTTCTATTCTCTATTCTACCAACTGTTAAGTCTCGAGAGGTATACTTCTAAACTTTTGTGCTAGGTTTCGAGGAGCCCCTTTGGGACGAAACTACATACTCGCATATTCCTTGTCTGTGCCCTAGATTCTGGGCTACCCTTATTTCAGACTCTTCAGCGGTACATCTTTGATTAGACCAGTAAGCATTGATACTCCACCATTGGCATCCTTCATATTGATGCATCTTGAGATGTCGATGGGCATCTGAATGACAGATCGTGCTATACTCGATTTGACCACATTAAGGGTGGAGCCTGAGTCGATGACAGCTGTCACCTGTCGACCATTACAGGTGAGATTAATTGTTATTAAGGGGCTAGATGTCAAAGCGAGATAAGAACTGATGGGAGGTGTCCCATCGACAGTTCTGACAGATTGAGTGATGGGTTGACGCTTGTATCTGATGAGTTCCTGAAGGTGATGAGATACATCCCTTGATGCTCCTATCACTTCCCCCAATGAAAGAGTCATAGGGGTAGCCAGAATGCGATCCACAATAGCCTTTGGGTCTGCTGATTGAGATAATGGTGAAGTCATGGCAGCAGGGGCCTTGGGTTTCCTCCCCTTGTCAGCAGGGGACTCAGAGGCCTGTTGCGAAGGTTTATTGATGGATTCATCTTCCATGATGGCATCATCATCATTCCCATCAAAGCCACGACGATGGACATCGACAGGAACAAAGACAGGGGCTTTGGGCGCAGTGACATTGACAGGTGGCTGTGCGACAGGTGTCGGATAAGATTGATTTGATGGCTGATGGATAGGGGCTGATGGGCGATCAAATTGTGGGGCTGATAGGCGATCAGAGTGTGGGGCTGATGGTGGCTGAGGCTGATTGGCAGGTGTCGATGAGGTAGATTGCTTCGGAAATTCCCTCTCTTTGCCCTTCCCATGGTTCCGAGGTGGGAGGAGCACTCCATCGAAGACTTCCCTTCGCTTATCCTTCGAGATTTTCGCATTTCTTTCTGCAGCAGCAACAACAGCGTCATCCTCTAACTCATAGATCTCTGCTCCAAGAAATTCATCGGCTTCTTCATGGATAACAAAGTGGACACTACTGGGGGATTGGGTCGGCTTCACAGATCTCTCATAAGCCTGCAAGATCGTTTCATCACCATTCCTGTAGATGCGCTGCCCATTGGGATATATGACGCGATGGTTGTCATCTCTAGCCAAAGAACCCTTCTTGATAAGATCATTGATCGCATCGCAGGTGTCTAGGCCATGTCCATTGACTCCACAGCCAAAGCAGACGATGGGCTTCCTCTGGGGGCGTGCCTGGGATGAATTTGGACTGACAGGGGGCGCAGTGGAGCTAGGAACAGGGGCGGAGTGGAGTGCTGGCGGACGAATCACCTTTGCAGCATCGGGATCCATCTTGATGGCTCGATAATAGAGCAATGAGTAATCTGGATCGTTTAAGGACATACGAGATAAGGATTTTATCAGGGTTTCGACCTCATCCTGCTTCTGAGCCATGCTTCCCTCCCTCTCCAGTGTCTCCAAGTTTCTCCTGGCATCCTGGGGTGGTAGAAGCGGTCGAACACTCCCTCCCCTCGCATCATGCTGCTGTGGAGGGATATTCTCCTTTTCTGAAAGACTGGATATGGATCGAGGACCGAGGAGGTCAAGGTCATCTGCATCGAACCGATCTCGACGCAGCACCTCTTCTGCAGCTCTACAGACTTCGTCATAGGGGAAAGGTATGCTGACATCGAGGTTGGGATCCTTCTGCTTGAGTCTACCCTCTACAGAGCTTCGAAACAAGGGAGAAAGTCCAGCCCAGAAGTAGCGATCGTGTTCGTGTTCAGTGAGCTTTCCCTTGTGCTTCATCCAGCCTCCAACTCGAGTGAACTCTCGGTTATAGGCTCGGAAATCGTGGAGAGACATGATAGGCTGATTCCTGAATCGCAGTACAAGAGATTTCAGGTCCCTCTCGAAGAACCTTTCGTCGAAGATGTCGGCATCGAAGTAGCGAAGCAAACTGGCCTTCAATCTGGCCCAGTTGGGGGTATGGAAGTGAGGCATTCCTTCGATGATTTCTCTGACACGAGTATTGCAGTAAGGGAGGATTGAGGCGACCATATCATGGTCCGAAGTGACATTATGGAAGGCACAGAGTCGCTCATAGTGGTCGAGGAAGGTGCGAACTCGAGAGCAGTCGCCCTGGAAGAGTTCTGGGGAAGATTTGGTTCCAAGAAGTGGCATAGTGAGTACAGAACGAGCAGAATTAACAGATGCAGCTGCCTGAGCTTGCACTGGCATAAGTGGGTTCGCAGTGGTCGAAGACATGGTGGGAAAGTACGGGGATTATTCTGAGGGGAATTGGCGGTCAAAAAGGCGAGTTGCGACGAGGTGGAATGGATGGTTATCGGCGATGACGAAGATTTCGATAGGGCAGACGATGTAGGAGTCGTTTACGAAGAATATGAGATGGATTTCAAGCCAAATGTAACCACCCCTCGCGGTGGGCTCCAGATGTGAGTCGACGTGTGGATCTATGGTGAAAACACCAAAAAAAACCAACACAAAGACAAATGCCGAGTCGGTGGTTTACCTCCGCGGACTTTGGCTCGAGGGATCGGTTACAGCAAAGAGGGGGAGGGGTTCTGCACACCTAGATGACTAGGGCAGAAGGGAAGGTGCTCCTGACGAGAGGGGAGCAGGGGGAGGACAGGAAAGCGAAGATTTATAGGCTACTCGGAGCCTAGAAGCGACGTAGAATGACAAAGATTACAGTAAGTAGACCCTTAATGGAGTCTCAAATACTGCAGCAGTGAATGATGAATAAGAAAGCTTCAGAGCGACGATAATAAGGCAGTTAATGAAGATAATGATTGGGCAGCAGTCTCACTACAAAGGGGACGGTATCCTATGCGGGGGGCTACTTGCTTGTGTACTTGCAGCGACGTATTGGTACTTATATACAAAAGGTAGCGCAGCCTGAAGTAAATAGAGGGAAACACTTTGTAAGGGGTTTGTAAGCGATTGGTAAGAGGATTGGTAAAGGATTGGTAAGGCCGAGCAAGGACAGTAAGCGATTGGTAAGTAAAATCAGTCAGCATGACGAAGAATATCACAAATCATTTGAAATAGAATGAGTCATTAAGGAACGGATGAATAATGCGACAGAAAGGGGGATGAGTAAGCGCACTGGTCACTGCTGAATAAGGGGGTATGACTGCAAATGAGTCACTCTGACTCCTAGATCTGAGATCCAGATTCATTGGGGCGATATGCTGCGCGTCTGAAAGAAGAACTGTGGGGATTTCTGCCAGGGGCCAATTTTGGGGGTCTCCAGGGTAGTCAGGGCTTAGGATTTCACAACTTTCCCCCCCTCTCTCCTCTCTGCAAAGCGACCTGTACCAGGTGCAACTAGTGCTCTGGAGGGCATGAGGAGGAGGAGGGGCCATCTTCTCCAATGAGGGCAGGGAGAAGTGCCTCAAAATCGTCATGAATGCGATCAGATAGTGTAGATGATAGTAATTGGTACTGGAGCTGTCGCAATTTTGGGAGAACGAAAGACGAGATCGAGAGATAGATGTTGCAGGGGGCAGGAAGGAAAAATCCATAATCCTTTTCGACTGGAGAGACCGAAACAACCACATAAGACCTCTCAAGCCTGACTACAGACTTGAGGCGACCAAAGAACGTCTTCTTTGACGTCAGACTGACGAGAAGAATGCGCTGTCCCAAAGCGATAGGATGGGAGGTCATGGACGAGGGAGGGATGAACCAGGAGGCTTCAGGGCGAGAGCTAGTGGGGATTCCTGGCAAGTACTCGTAGTTATTCTCCCTAGCAAAGGACACGAGCGAAGAGATGGTCGAGGAGGTGGCCATTATGATAAATATTGGCGAAATGGGCGTTCGTTGGTAGAAATGATACGGAAAATCGTGGAGTGCGCGGATCGTTACCAAATTTGGTAGGCAGGATGGCGTGGTCGAGAGCTTCCTGTGAGCGTGGGAATGGTGTCGATATCTTTAAAATTGACGGAGATATTCGAAAAATCGGAATGCCGTAAACTAGCGCTCAAAAAGTTTTTTTTGGGCGCTCGAGTGGTTTCTTCCCTAACGTTAAGGATGGTTCTTGTGCGATGGATGACTGCTGGCAATATCAGTCATTCTTCGCATTAGGGCTAGGCTTCTCCGTTCTTCATCATTCAGCTTCTGAGTCCATGCTCACGTCGCCAAACACCTTTGGTGCGTGACACCGCCTGGCCAGATCCCAATCAGACAAGACAACGCGGTACTGGCTCCTAATCCCATTAGAACTGTAGGCCTATATTTTAACCATTTGCCCTAGTTTACTGTTAGATCTGTGGTAACGCCTTCTGCCGAACACGGCAATCCTCGTGGTGCTCTTGCACCACGGCTCGTCTTGCGAAGGGGCAATGTGCCACCTGTCGCAGGTAGGACGCCTGTTAGACCTATAGTAAGTTTTCTCTACACCGCACTGATTGCGTCGACATAGCTACACTAACTACTGCTTTCAGGCAGCACTTCCGGCACGCGCACGCCTCCTCACACGTACCCCATCGATGCTGAATGTCTTAGAGGATGCTAATAGTGGCGATGAAGCCACCACTCGGGCTCCTCTCATCGGCCATAAGAGAGTGCGAGAACGGGAATCTACCCCCTTCTCCTTGTAAGTCTACGGCGCTTTTTTCGCTATTGTGACTGACATGTTCTGTGTATGCCTGCTCCTCACATCAGTGAGCAGCCGGAGTGTGATGAGCATGACGATGAACCCATGTAAGCCGTTTGGCATTCATCAGTCTCTAAATATTTCAACTAACACACTCTACAATTGTCAAGCCTATACGACCATAGCCCGGAACCTGAGGCCTCCTTCGTAGTGGATAAGTTGACTAACGACTCAAACGTGTATCCGAGGAAGCGCGTACGTCATGACGTGGCTTTCTGTGACAAAGATGAGACACCGGAGGGTGCCAGCAAGTCGCATGCCACGCCACGTTCATGGCAAGGGTTACCGTCTCTGGGCCTGGAAACCCTCAGTGCAGTCGCATGCGAGTCTGACATGCTCGTCGAGTCTGAGCCTGTGGTCGACCAGAACACTAGCCCCGAGGTGAAGGCTTTGGTGATCAATAGTGCGAACAAGGGGTGACCAAAGGCGGCCGACTACGAGTTAGATGTCCGTGCTGTTCTCGAAACAGCAATCGAAATTTACTGTGCAATCCTCCTTATGGAGAATCCATTTCCTACGAGCAGCCAGGAAGTCGATTGGGCGAAGAAAGCTTGGACTCTTGCCGCACATCATCACAACACTAAGCTCGCTCACGATGGTGGAATTTTAAAATTGGTGAGCATTCAGGAGCATTCCAGTGGTTTAACTCAACTACGAAGCAGATTACAGCACGGAGCACGCACATACGTGGGCAGTTCAAATCGAGGGCTCGACCCATTGTTGCAACTACGTTTGGCTTCGAAACCAGTGCCAATAAAGGAGTGCAGACGAGGAATCGCCTTCTTGTCAGTGAGCTGAAGCAGGATTCAGCGTTCATATTCCGTGTAAGTCGCTAGCTCGCATGCCACGCTGGTGCACTGACCCGATACTTCCCAGGTGCGTGGGTCTTCTGTCGATGAACATTCCGGTTTATACACCAATCCCGCAATCCAACAAATCATCAACGAGGTTTTATTCAAAAATAAATCAGACGATGCTGTCAAGTGGGGAAAGTACTACAATCCATTCCCTCGGGTGGCATTCGCGCTCGTGCTCACGGCGGTAGGTTTCATGCTTACGAATTTTACCATATTGACTTCCATGTTCAGATCGAGTGTGCAATTGATGAGTGGGCATTGGGTTCGTGCGAATTGATTTCATTCAAGGAGGACGACTATTCGGGAGTTTTCAATAGTCACCTTGCATCCCTGGACGAATTCAGCAAGGCGGCGGGTAAGCTAGACCTGCTCAAGAAGCTCCTTGAGCAAGTCTACAGCACCGGGTGGTGAGTACGACCCTCTCGCAATTGGAAAGGGCTTATCCAATTTTTTTCGCTCCAGCATCCATGCCGGTGTCACGGTGAAAAATACCGGGGATCAGAAGAAAGCTATTCCGAGCCGCGTGTTTTTGAATGCCATCCGTGAGTATCAGATGGCCGACGATAATGATTCGTGCTAGACTATCCTACTACGTTTGTAACTCGGGTCCATAGAAATCAATCTTTTTGGTTGTCTACTTCTCACTATATAGTGTGACGAAAGGTGTGACAGCTTATTCATGGCCTGTTACATAGTACAATGTCGTGTCACAGTATCAGTGTAGGTCACTATGTAGTGTGACATAGTGCTGTAGCATCGGCGCTGTTCACTACATAGTACTATGTAAGGGTGAGAAGACTACAATCACTACGGACACTATGTTGACTACTTAGTGCTACATTGCACATACATTTTTTACAGATGACCTCATACCTCCCGCCGATTGCAAAGATCGCATGTTGTACTTCGACGCAGTTACTCGATGCCTTGGTGTACCTCAAACTGTTATACAACCCCGAAGTTCGCGGTTCTCATAGGTTACGTTTGAACCCCGCGCGTAATCGGGGATCTCCTCCTACCGATATAAAATGGCCTTGCGACGACGAAGACAATGATACCCAGCTAATCCGATCGGATACTTTCGAGCGCTCATATACGATACGATGGCTCATCGCATTAGTAGCTCGAATGGAGGATTTACTGGAGTCGATCGATGATACCCAAATAGAGTCGGCGTCGACCTTTCATGGACCTGTACATCCTGAAACCTTAATGCAGCAAGCCGCCTCCCTACTCGCTATATGCTCCGGCGTTTCTGCCGCGGGGACGGTAGAACGCATATTTTCGTTCAGTTCTGGAGATATTGGGAGGATAAACATACGTTTGACGGATATTCCATTAGAGAACGAGGATTATAGGAGTGTCGGGGCTCAGACATGGGGTGGAGCATGTGTGTTGGCGGAGATGATCGTCGAGCACCCGGAACAATTCGGTCTCGGTTTCCTTACCAGAGAAAATGATACCTGCGGCAGACGTCCCCTCCGCATACTCGAACTGGGTGCCGGAACGGGGTTGGTTGGGCTGACTGCTGCCAAGGTGCTTGTTGCGTCCTCAGCCGGGAGGGATTGCAGGGCGACCGTGGTAGCAACAGACTTTTACCCGTCGGTCTTAAACAATCTCAGGGCTAACATCGACAAAAACTTCCCGGGGGACCCGAGCGACGGTACTGTAACCATCACGAGTCACTTTCTAGACTGGTCGAAGTTGCCAGCCATGCCTTCTCTCCCCGAACTTCTCTCCGAGCCGTTCGACGTTATTTTCGGCGCCGATATCGTGTACGAGGCAAACCACGCCATCTGGATTAAGCAGTGTCTGGAGCGGCTTCTACGCGGCCCAAGCTCATCGGCAGCTTGCCCCCTCGTCGCCACCTTCCATCTAGTGATACCACTCAGGCCAACGCACTTGTTAGAAGCTGGCAGTATCGAGACTACTTTTCGGCGAATGGACGACGTACCATGTGAGGATTTTCCGGAACTTGTAATATTCTCAAAGGAAACCATACTTTGCGAGGCATACAGAGACGGTGACGGGAAGAGGGGATGTGATGTCGTAGAATATCTGTATTACAGGATTGGATGGTCACGACAGTCACAGGATTGACCTTACGCGGAAACGTAGGAGTTATTGACCGCGTCTCTCAATCAACCAACTCTCGAGTCCTTGCACTGCGTAATGCTACTTGCGCGGTCCGAATATCAGGCTGGTCAGGCTCTGTGATAAGCGGGCCATGGTACGAGTAAGCGCTCGCAGGCTGCACCCGAATGAAAGACTCGCAACGTGCCCGAAATTTCCACAATACATGTTTCTCAGCCGCCTTTACCAATTGTGCCCCCTTACAGGTGAATGCCCGCGGGCCCCGGTGAGCGATTGTAAAGTGCGTAGGCTCGAGCGCCAGCCCGGCTACATGGTTGCAGCGCAGTACAACGACAAGTACAGTAAGTATACGACACTCCACGGGTATCAAACCATGTAAAGGCATTGATATGCGAATAGTTTAAACCTTAGGCAATCGTAAGCATATAGGTTTGTGACGTTTAGAACGGCCGGCGTGAATGGGGGACTAGTTCCACCGGGAGCACTACTATCACGGACTTTAGTCACAATCCAGTTGTGATCAGTTTTCGGTTCCCTGATGGCTAGCTCCGCCAGTCTAGATATAGGACCACTCGGTGCAACATAGGACTACAAGTCCTCGCGCACTTGGTAAACTCAGAAAGAAAAAAAAAAAGGGAATAAGTAGTCAAGGGTCAGGAATTTCCAGCGGTACACCAGACCGAAGGAAGGGAGTAACGCACCGCATTCACCGAAGAGCAGTAGACCCGTTGTTAGGGCATGCACAAAGCCCCTATACCTTTCCTCCCTTCTTCGTGCGTGAGCAGCCCAAATGCGCCTCTCTCATGTGCCTTAAAAAGAATTTGCGAGTGACCTCCTTCTCAACAGGACACCAGCGGCAGGTGATTTTGACATTCCATTTTATTTTCTTGATGCCGTGAACAGTGGCAAAATGACCTTTACAATCGTCGGGGTGGACAAGCGCACCGCATTCGTTGCCTTCGTCATCTCGCCATCCACAGGGTATGCTCTTGTGGTCGGAGAGAGTATGTGATGGGTGATCGCTGTGGCCCTGTGCTGTGTAATTATCGAGAGTGTGTGGTGCGTGCATTTCCATCGAACTTCCAGTATGGAAGCCCGGCGGACCTGCACTATAGATATGCTGGAAGTGAGGTTGAACGGGGGAGGAGTATCCGGGATGCTCTTGCGGGGACCAAGAGGATAAGTTCTGGTTAGACATCGGAGTTGAATAAGACGTTGAGTTTGACTGGGATGGGATATGTGTCAAGGACTGGTGTGTGGAGGTGTATGATAGGGCGGGGAGTCGAGGGTGCGGCGCTTGAAGTGAGGGGCGGACCGAATTTGGAAACTGTGGCCTGGGTGCATTTAAGTTGATCACCTGGCCAGCAGTGATATCGTGAGAGGAGGGTATGGGGTTCAGGCCCATCGTAGGTGCAACAAAGCTGTTGCCCTGAATCCCAAACGTCGAGGCATGCAGGAGTAGAAAGCTCGTGTACGATGGTGGAAGTGTGGTGCCATGGTACGCGGTGTAGTCGAAGACATGATTCTGCGTGACCCGAGAGTCATGGGTACGATCAACCAAGCGAGGATCCTTAGCCTGGATGAGGACATGAAGGGTACGTGTCGCATGCGGAACTTACAATGGACGATGGCCTATTTTGGTCAGCAAAGTAGTCCAACGATGATGCGACCTGTGTGCTTGGTGAGAGGATGGCAATGTCAATAGAAACTGGCATACGCTGACTACACCTGAACCACGCGCTAGACCTTGGGAAGGACGACTTGGCAGTTGCAGCGCCTGGAGGGAACGTGTTAGGAAAACCACACTAGAAGTGGAGACAGTGCACGGACCCCGGAAATAGATCCATCACGAGCACCACTAGAGCGAACTGTGAGTCAGCAGGACACGACGAGCGAACGACAATTACCCTGACAATGGTCCGGGATATTGTGATTCACAAGTCTCTATCAATGCTGCAGTATGATGTCCCTGCCCAAGCTGACAGTCCCAATCCCCATGGACAGTCGAGTCCTGAGAGTGTTGTACTGTTGACCTGCTTGGTGGTGCACGATCAGGAAACGGCGGAGTGAGCATCTCGTTTTGCAAGGGAATCTGAGGCCACTATGACGAGAGCGGGTCGGGGGGGGAGGGGGGGAATGGAAGGGGGACGGGGAAGCTGGAGGCTGGATGACCAGGCTTTATGCACGGAACTCATAGCCCTCCACGACAAACTTGGAATCTGCTCTCCAAGAGACAGCCGCTGGGATGTTCCGCCAGTGGGGACTGATTGCGTGCGAATTTCGATAGCTGTGTATAAGGGCGGTAAGGCCTATGGGTAGATCAAGCGTAGGGAGGTAGCTTGGCACGTATGCGTACGGTCGATCAGCGCAAGCTACGCGCGGGTGGCAAGCGTCGAAATGGTTGCACAGCCACTTGGATTTAGCTTCATACTGGAAGCAAATTTTTGGGGCTGTGCTGCGAGTTCTACATACACAGAAATTCTGGTAAGGTCTTTCCTTTTCTGGAAATTAGCAGCACTCTATGCATCCCCGAACAAGAAAGCACTTACTTTACTTATTATGCACACGAGGAATTCTGTGTAGAACACGGAGCACAGCCCCAAGATCTTTGGCATCCACGCCGAAGTTCGCATGCTTGGCAGGCACTTGCTACTTTATTATTATTGGCGACCACCATCCGTGTGGCAATGGCGGCATTCTTGAAGCAACCCCGGCCCGGGTCGGTCTCAGCTTTGCTTTGCTGCACATGTTCCTGTAAGTCTATACTCTCCGTCCGGAGCTCGGCTAAAGTGCCCTGCTACTACAATTAATCTGTCGCCTTCACTCCTTGAGACCTGTAGACCTGCCAGGCTTTCTCACTACGTGCAGTGGGGTAGACGACTACGGAAATTTCATTGAAAGCAAAGTCAACTCTGAGAAGGGTGTGGGTCTAGGTCCACAGTTACCGCTACCGCCAAACCAGCTCCCCACTTCACCCCGCAGGCTTCTTTCGCACGACCATGTGTCCCGCATCAAGGGTAAAAGCCTTTCAAGGACGTTCCGTCATACGAGTCGCCCTGCCGGCGCCCGGTCGCGATCTTCGAGACCCTGTGGATGGCAGGATGACCAAGGCAAAAAATGCGGTATGATTACTAGTATGGCGATTTCAGGGATCATTACGCCTTGGTCCACGGCATCAGGAATGCAGCATGGAATGTCAAAGTAATCTGCTCCCGGTGTCTTTCAAAGCCGCAAAGATGGTCACACGCAAAAACTCTCTGACGCACATGAAAGGGGTGCACTTGTACTGTGCATGCTCGGGCAATGGAATCTAGGTGTACAGCATTCGTGCAGGCGCGAGCTAACGAAATGTCTGTTGCACTTCCTTTCATCCTTCGGTCCGGTGGATCTTCTCGACTCTCGAGCAATGGGTTAGCAAGCTGCAAATCTCATTTGTTTCATGATTGATTGCAGTTCGCTCTTATTCGCACGGAAGTACATATCTTTATCCAACGCGTATCAATGATACTATCATGCACTTCGCTGTCTGTTTTCCCTCTTACGCCGTTGTCTGTTCCTCACATTGCTGCCGAGTGTTGTCCTGTGTCATTATCACCGCCGGTCTGTCTATCATAGTGGCCTATAAATGCACATGTTTATCTCCGTTTCAATTCCCTTGGGTACGCTGTGTGAGTTGTGATATGACACATCAAGCTTTCAAGGATAGTTCCCTGACACCCCTAGTGATGTTGTGCTTTACAGGATGATTTTGGTCACATCCTTGTATGTACGTCCTAGCACTCGGGCATGGACATATAATCCGTACAGAACACACTCTTATTCTACTTGCGTACATACTCCTTTACTCGAGATTTTTGAGAGGTGACAATTAGGTCTCTGAAGAGAAATCGTTCAGATCTTCAGCGCTCTCCCGTCTATATGGACAATATACACTCCGCACACATCTGCGTACACCTCATGATTCGAGTATCCACTTATCACTGGCTTCGCGAGTCAGCTCACCGGAGAAGACTAACCTGTTTAGAGTCAGAACTTCAAAGCTTCAGCGCCGAGCCTTCTGGGGGAATCGTTCTCCCGGTAGGAAAAATCTAAATGTATCGACATCGGGATAAAAAAAAAAGCCACTCCACACTCACCTTCGACCGTCCCTGAATGGACTGCGTCCATGAAAATTGTCGGATTCACAGGGACCACCTCTGGGCGTAGGACTAGGAACAAACACGAGAACGCCTCGAGTTGCTTAGTGAGATACGACTAAGGTTTCGGTCTCGAGTGGAAAGGTGCTGTCTGACGACACCACTGCTCTCCTCACGCTTGAGTTTCTCATAGAGAAACGGAACTTAGTGCTGCTCCGTTAGAGGACCGGATGCCGCGCCTTGTGCAGGAGTGGATATGCACCGACGTCTGTGGTCTTCAAAAAGTCTGCGAGTGTATGCAGAGCTAGGTCGAGAGCGATCAAGTCCGCTGTTGGTAGTAGTAGCATTATCATTCTTCATTGTCCGTGTAACGACACGATACCAGTACCGTACCTTCCGTCTGAGCTGGACTGTTCCCGACCTGGTATGCATTCTGCCTGATCTCGGGTGGTCAGAAAGTAGGGGATTGCTTCAGGTGTATCCATCAGCGGCGCAAACTTACATTCCGTTCAATCCACTGCGAGCAAGTTCATGTATTCTGGCCACCTGATCGAGGGCTATCTGAACATTCTGCTTGAAAACCTCCGGTGAGTTTTGGTCGGTGACGCTGGTCGAAGATTCCTGGGAAAAGAAGGGAGCGAGGGCGTAGTTGGATGGTAGCGTGGACATGGAGTATGCCAGTCCCATGGGTGCCTGAGAGCTGGACGACGTATAGGATTGCTGGCTGAAGTTCATCTTTGGTGAGTGAAAGGCTTGTCAAGACAGACGGGTGAGCAGGGTAACACGACGTCGACAGTTTGTGGGTGTTTGTCCGTTATCTTCTTGTCTCAAGTCGACGACGACGAAGCCGTTTTCCTCACACTAATGACTGTTTGCTAACAGCTTCATCCAACCAGGAATACATCGCATGGCCATACCCCAACCACCCACCTCATACCTCCCGCCGATTGCAAAGATCGCATCTTATACTTCGACGCAACTACTCGATGCCTTGGCGTACCTCAAACTGTTATACAACCCCGAAGTTCGCGGTTCTCATAGGATACGTTTGAACCCCGCGCGTAATCGGGGATCTCCTCATACCGATATAAAATGGCCTTGCGGCGACGAAGACAGTGATACTCAACTAATCCGATCAGATACTTTCGAGCGTTCATATACCATACGATGGCTCATCGCATTAGTTGCTCGAATGGAGGATTTACTGGAGTCGATCGATGATACCCAAATAGAGTCGGCGTCGACCTTTCATGGACCTGTACATCCTGAAACCTTAATGCAGCAAGCCGCCTCCCTACTGGCTATATGCTCTGGCGTTTCTGCCGCGGGGACGGTAGAACGCATATTTTCGTTCAGTTCTGGAGATATTGGGAGGATAGACATACTTTTGACGGATATTCCATTAGAGAACGAGGATTATAGGAGTGTTGGGGCTCGGACGTGGGGTGGAGCATGTGTGTTGGCGGAGATGATGGTCGAGCACCCGGAACAATTCGGCCTCGGTTTCCTCACCAGAGAAAATGATACCTGCGGCAGACGTCCCCTCCGCATACTCGAACTGGGTGCCGGAACTGGGTTGGTTGGGTTAACTGCCGCGAAGGTGCTTGTTGCGTCGTCAGCCAAGCAGGATTGCAGGGCAACCGTGGTAGCAACAGACTTTTACCTGTCGGTCTTAAACAATCTCAGGGTTAACATCGACAAAAACTTCCCGGGGGACCCGAGCGACGGTACTGTAACCATCACGAGTCACTTTCTAGACTGGTCGAAGTTGCCAGCCATGCCTTCTCTCCCCGAACTTCTCTCCGAGCCGTTCGACGTTATCTTCGGCGCTGATATCGTATACGAGGCAAACCACGCTATCTGGATCAAAGAGTGTCTAGAGAGGCTTCTACGCCGCCCCAGCACATTGGCAGCTTGCCCTCTCGCCCCTACCTTCCATCTAGTGATACCCCTCAGGCCGACGCACTTGCCAGAGGCCGGCAGCATCGAGACTACTTTTCGGCGGATGGACGACATACCATGTGAGGATTTTCCGGAACTTGTAATATTCTCAAAGGAAACCATGCTTTGCGAGGCATACAGAGACAGTGACCGGAAGAGGGGATGTGATGTCGTAGAATATCTGTATTACAGGATTGGATGGTCACGACAGCGTTGACCCATGGCAAGGATAATAAATTTGGAGCCTGCACACATGAGAGGATGGCCGAATGGCTACAATATTACGAGTGGATGTGACTGGGGAGGAGCTGTGGTGACCGCGAGGTGGGGTGAGTTGCTAGGGGCCCGTCGATTGTCGCAGAAACCTATTGCGAAATTGCCAAGGTAAGTCACCGTCTCGTTCACTTTGTGAGCCTCGCCTACACTGAAATGTAGGAGTTACTGACCGCGTCTCTCAATCAACCAACTCTCGAGACCTTGCACGGTGTAATGCTACTTGAGTGGACCGAATATAGGACTAGTCGGGCTCATAAGGTACGAGTAAGCGCTCGCAGGCTGCACCCGAATGAAAGACTCGCAACATGCCTGAAATTTCCGCAATACATGTTTCTCAGCCGCCTTTACCAGTTGTGCCTCCTTACAGGTGAATGCCCGCAGGCCGCGGTGAGCGATTGTAAAGTGCGTAGACTCGGGCGCCATCCCGACTACATAGTTGCAGCGCAGCGCAACGACAAGTACAGTAAGTATATGACACTCCACGGGTATCAAACCATGCAAAGGCATTGATATGCGAATAGTCTAAACCTTAGGCAATCGTAAGCACATAGGTTTGTGACGTTTAGAACGGCCGGCGTGAATGGGGGACTAGTTCCACCAGGAGCGCTACTATCACGGACTTTAGTCACAATCCAGTTGTGATCAGTTGTCGGTTCCCTGATGGCTAGCTCTGCCAGTCTAGAAATAGGACCACTCGGTGCAACATAGGACTACAAGTCCTCGCGCACTTGGTAAACTCAGAAAGAAAAAAAAGGGAATAAGTAGTCAAGGGTCAGGAATTTCCAGCGGTACACCAGACCGAAGGAAGGGAGTAACGCACCGCGTTCACCGAAGATCAGTAGACCTGTTGTTAGGGCGTGCACAAAGCCCCTATACCTTTCCTCCCTTCTTCGCGCGTGAGCAGCCCAAATGCGCCTCTTTCACGTGCCTTAAAAAGAATTTGCGGGTGACCTCCTTCTCAGCAGGACACCAGCGGCAGGTGATTTTGACATTCCATTTTATTTTCTTGATGCCGTGAACAGTGGCAAAATGACCTTTACAATCGTCGGGGTGGACAAGCGCACCGCACTCGTTGCCTTCGTCATCTCGCCATCCACAGGGTATGCTCTTGTGGTCGGAGAGAGTATGTGATGGGTGATCGCTGTGGCCCTGTGCTGGGTAATTATCGAGAGTGCGTGGTGCGTGCAGTTCCATCTGGTTTCCAGTATGGAAGCCCGGCGGACCTGCACTATAGATATGCTGGAAGTGAGGTTGAACGGGGGAGGGGTATCCGGGACGCTCTTGCGGGGACCAAGAGGATGAGTTCTGGTTAGACGTCGGAGTGCAATAAGACGTTGAGTTGGACTCGGATGGGATATGTGTCAGGGACTGGTGTGTGGAGGTGTATGATAGGGCGGGGAGTCGAGGGTGCGGCGCTTGAAGTGAGCGGCGGACCGAATTTGGAAACTGCGGCCTGGGTGCATTTGAGTCGATCACCTGGCCAGCAGTGCTATCGTGAGAGGAGGGTAAGGCGCCCAGGCCCATCGTAGGTGCGGAAAAGGTGCTGCCTGGAACTCCAAACCTTGAAGCACGAGGCAGAAGTAGAGAGCTCGGGTACGGTGGTAGAAGCGTGTTGCCATGATTATGGCGTGCTCGGAGGCATGACCTTGCATGACCCAGGAGTCACGGGTACGATCGACCAAGCGAGGATCCTTGGTCTGGATGAGGACACAAGGGGAACGTGTCGCATTTGGAACTTACGATAGACGACGTTCTATACTGGTCAACAGCATTGTCAAACGATGATGAGATCTGTGCACTCGGTGAGAGGATGGAGAGATGGATAGAAATTGGCATACATCTGGTTCTCTGCTCGAATGGCCAACTACACCCGAACCGCGGGCCAGAATTCGGGAAGCACTACTTGGCAGTTGCGGGGCCTGGAGGTAACGTGTCAGGGCAACCACATTGAAAGTGGAGAGAGTCCACAGATCCCGGAAACGGATACATCGCGAGCGCTACTAGAATGAACTGTGAGTCAGTAGAATACGACGGACGAACGACAATTACCCTGACAATGGTTTGAGATATTGTGATTCCCGAATATCTACGGATGCTGCGGTATGGTGTCCCTGCCCAAGCTGACAACCCCGATAGCGCGTTAAGCCCTGAGAGTGCTGTACTGTCGACCTCCTCAGTGGCGTGTGGCCCAGAGAAAATGGTGGAGCGGACGTCTCGTTGGGCATGAGAATCTACGGCCACTACGACGAAGGCAGGCCGGACACGAAATGGCGAAGCGCATGAAGGGAGGGAGGAATTTGGATGGATGACTGGGCCGTACGCACGGATAACGCGTGGCCCTCCATTACCAACTGGGCGTAAGCACTCCAAGAGACACCCACCATACATTGCATCGGTGGAAACTCGCGAGTGAGTTTCGACTGCTGCGTCCGCGCGAAGTAAGGGTCGAAGATAGGCATCGCGGGAGCAACGTCAACTCGGTGCGTATACATATGGTCGATCACGGTGTTATGCACAGGGTTGGAATGGTTTGCAGCCAATCGGATTTCTCCGTATGTAGCTA
This sequence comes from Pisolithus albus, assembly GCA_024613165.1. Lineage (NCBI taxonomy): Eukaryota > Fungi > Basidiomycota > Agaricomycetes > Boletales > Pisolithaceae > Pisolithus > Pisolithus albus. The sequence continues at coordinate 162,964 of JANFAB010000027.1, forward strand.
GGCAGTTCCTCCTACAGTAACACAATCACTCATCTCGTGCCCACATCTGCAAAACTAGCCGCACCGTAATGGACCGTAATGGACACGTGTTGGCAACGACGTGCCAAAAAGCGCTTGCCGAGCACTCAAACAATTCAAAAACTGAAGGAAGCGGATGCTGTAATTCTTCCAGTTCGCAGATGCAGCCACGCTATGTCCTTGCCAATGACGCAAGACCATGGTCGGCAGCAGCGTAAAAGAGAAAAGTGTAGGTTGCCGAACACGTCGGTCAAAAGTCAAGCCCAGTGAGAAACGGAGATATGCCACGTACACGCGTCATGATAAGGGCCTTTGACACGACGTTCACTTGTATGTTCATTCATTTATCCGTTGCTTCTCTCCATTCTGTGCATATACTAAGTCTCTTCCTGTTCTGGCCGGGGCGTAGTAGCATCCGCTTTATGATGCAAGCCCGCCCATGTAACTTAGCAGCTTCTCTCCAGGCCAGCATGTTTTCATTACGGATTGACTGATGCCATCTTTTCACTGTGCCCGCTGCTAACCCGCGACCGTGATTGCAACGATCACTTTGGCTTTTTTATACAGGAATACCATCCCTGCCACACTTTCGCTGTACAACGTGACGCCCTACGGACTACTGACGTATGGAGAAGCAGTACGGACAGAACCGATGATCTGATACGATTACGAAAGCGGAAACGTAGTCGAATCGGAATGAAAGCAGGGAGCTCAATTCGACAAATTGGGTAAGAAGAAATTGCCTGTCGTGGCTCCTGGCATCCCCCATGTCGCAGTACCTCTGGTGTCGTACACCCGCTCTTGGGACTATCACATTCTTGTCTTCCATTTAGTGACTAGTGGCCGTTACCTCGCAGGTCCGTCCACCGAGAAAGTCACAACGTGTGAGAGATAGGCAAGTCTACAGCACGAAAGCGAACGAGCGCCCACACCGCATCCGATTCCGGACGGTGGCGTCGGCCGAGGCAAGTCCACATTGCCGTTTTACTGCTGTTGTAACTTGTCAGAGCCGATCCAGAATCATATCAGTGTCAACCACCTTACCAGCCAGCCCGGTTATGATCCTGACTTCGCAACTTCTCGGGGTTCAGGCATTTTTCATTTTACACTAACTCTTCGCCTTGCTTGAGTCCCCATCCACATGGACTTGTGTAATATTGTAGCCGTTCGGCCCCTCATCGCGTGCCCAGCCAGGTTCTTAATTTATTGTCCTCGCCATGGGTCGGCTCTACGTGACCACCCAATCCCGTATTACGGATATTCTACAATCTCACAGCCCCTCTTTGCGTCTCCATCTCCGTATGTCTCGCAAAGTACGGTTTCCTTCGTAAATATTACAAGTTCCGGATGATCCTCGTGTGTTATGCCCGTCCACCGGAAAGTGGTCTCGACTGCCAGCCTCTAACAAGTGCGTCGGCCTGAGGGGTATCACTAGATAGAAGGTAGTGACAAAGGGCCAAGGTGGCGACGTACTCGGACGGAGTAGAAGCCGTTCTAGGCACTTTTTTTTGATCCAAATAGCATGGTCTGCCTCGTACATAATATCTGCGCCGAAGATAACGTCGAACGGCTCGGAGAGAAGCTCGCAGACCGAAGGCAAGTCGACGAAGTGACTCGTCACCATCACTCGGGTCTCCGGCAAAGTTTTCATCGATGTTGGCCCTGAGATTGTCCAAAACCGACGGGTAAAACTCTGTTGCTGCGACGGTTTCCCTGCAATCCTTCCTGGCAGAGGACGCAATAAGCTTCACCTCACGTCTGAGCCCCAAAACTCCTATAATCCTGGTTCTCTAACAAAATGTCTGTCACACGTACGTCAAATCTCCCAGTTTCGCAGAACCGAACGAAAAGATGTGTTCTACCGTCCCCGCGGCAGAAACATTGAGCATATAGCCAGTAGCGAGGCAGCTTGCTGCATTAAGATGTCAGGAAATACAGGTGGATGAAAGGTCGACGCCGACTCTATTCGGGCATTATCGATCGACTCCAGTAAACCCTCCATTCGAGCAACTAATGCGATGTCAGCCATCGTATCGTATTTGAGCGCTCAAGAGTATCCGTTCGGGTTGCTTGGGTATCACTGTCTTCATTGCTGCAACACCACTGAATATCGACGGGAGAAGATCCCACGATTTTCGAATATATCCTATGAGAACCGTGAACTTCGAGATTGTATAATAGTTTGAGGTATGCCAAGGCGTCGAGTAACTGCGTTGACGTGTAAGATGCGATCTTTGCAATCGGCGGGAGGTATGAGGTGGGCGGTGGGGGTATGGCCATGCGAGGATTTTTGGTCGGATGAAGCTATTAGCAAACAGTCATTAGTGTAATGCGACGAGAGGCAAACGGGCTTACAGCTGTTTTCATTTGTTCGGGGAAAATCCAAAAATCAAAAATCGCCTTCGGGCATTGCCGGCAAGGACCCCGGAAGCAGCTCTAGTTAGAATTTGTAGTTGCTAGTCGCACTTCTTTCCGAGCCAACATCATGTCATCCCCGGCTCCTGAAGACGAGCTTCTGCAGTCGTTTTCAATTTCACTGACGGTATATTCGAGGATAAAAAAGACGTCTGCGAAAGGGAAGACAACGTCGAAGGAAGAAAAGTCTACGAAGATGAAAGAGCTACTGTTCAGTCTCACCAACTCGAACTACGTCGAATTTTTGCAAGCCGTACTCCGCAAGCATGGCCTAAATGACTACGTGGTTTCCGAGAGGAAACACTTTCCACTGAAGTACATTCCACCAAAGGCCCGAGGGTGCGTTTTTATATGTTTCGTGACTGTAAAAGCTACTAACAACTGTCTGGGTAGGCAACGACTATCTGATGCCATCGATGTTGACAACGTAGTTGACTACAAGGAGATGGTGAAGAAGATATCCGAATATGAAGGCGAGCTGTCCGTAGTGAAGCTCTTTGTGGACATGCGACAGGTCGAAAAGTTACCTCGAACCTCGAAGTCCAAAGGTTCTGGGAGCTCCGAGGATGACGATTCGGAGCCTGCCTCTGACAGTGCCAAGGTACGTACTTATTCGAAGCTCACCATGTGTAGCTAAAGTATACGATTCAGACTAGAAAAGCTGACCTCGATAGTCGCCTTGCAAGGTGGCGCTTGAAACTCCACAGAGTGTACAAGAATGAGAATGATGAAGGGCTCACATACATTGGCCCCCAGGGGCCAATCCCTCTGACGCCTGCCATGGTCCGTGATTGGTGTTTAGCGCTGGTAAGATTTCGAGACGTCTCTATGCACACAGTGATAACGTGTCACTAGGAGGATGGACAGGCAACCATCACCACCCCACCGAATATCGAGTCATTCAACTTAGCCAACAAAGTGCCATTCCTTCACCCTGCGCGCAAGGCTGCTGCACAACCAGTGACCCCCGCCGCAACGGATCTCAACTCGTTGACATCAGCCCTTCTCTTACGGACTCTCACTCAGCTCGACACCGGTCTACGTCAATCACCAGCTTCCCCTGCTTCCACCTCGCCCACGTTTGCCTCGCCCACTCCACAGACTCCCGTTCGGCATCAAGCCCACAGGACATCATCACCGCCAATCCCCTCTCCAAGTCAAGTAGTACGCTACCTGCAGTACGCCGAGACTAACCTCGGTGTGCGCTACGCCCTGTCATACAAATCAGCCTTTGAACTGCATGGGATCGGACCAGACGTCCTCCCTGATGTTGACGACAAATTTTTAGCAGGCCTTGGGTTGTCAGCGGGCGATGCAATTCGCCTGAAGAGGGGTAGTATTGCATGGTGGAACGGTCCCGATGCGAAACGAAAGCGGAGCGACGCCTCAGTCTCCGAGCCATCATCCAAGCGAAACCAACCCTCGGAGGCTGGAAGGCCAAAAAGAGTATCTTACGAGAAGCGTTTCCATGGAGGCGGCGGCAACCGTTTCACTGCACCCCCTATGAAAAAGGATGAGGACGATGATGGTCTCCCCCTGGACCGAGACTACGATCTGGTTTATTTTTGTGAGACATTCAAGGAATGGTTCCCCGTCCCTCGTGGCTATATCGTAGATGAGACGGGGGAGGATGAAGCGTAGCTTATTGTAGTCGTTTTTTTGTCGTAGTCGTTTTTTTTTTCTTTCAAATACAGTATCCGGCGTTGTGATCACAAACGACGGTTCGATTGGCACAGAAAGGATACATGGAGAGAAAAAAAAAACATGGCTACAATCACACTATGTACCCCGATGCCTTGAAAAAACCCTCTGCTTTGTCCGGCATAATACTCTGACATGCGCGGACGATCGACATCAAGGACAAGTCATGCGGGTGGCGACGGAAGTACGATTTGATGGAGGAAAACGCTTGTTCAATCGGGTTATAGTCGGGGGAATACGGGGGGAGATAGATTAGCTTGCATACTACAAACGTCAGCAGCAATATCAGTAAAATGCATGTGGAGAACTTACAGTGATCGCCCTCAACCAAACGGCGTATGTCTTCACCATGGTGGATGCGGCAATTGTCCATTACGAGGACGCTGCGGGGGCCAGGGTAAGGGTTGGTAAAAGGCATCTTTGTTCGGGTTAGAAATCGATGTAACCAATAAAAAATTATCGTGCACGTACCACTTGTTCCTTGAGGAACTTCAGAAATCGTTCTGTGTCGACAGGACCCTGCACAATGTCGTATGCAATAATGCCATCAAGCGTGATGGCGGGAATGATTGAGTAGCGCGTTCCTCGAATGAATGGCCTCTGAACACTGCATCGAAAGCCCCTCCCCGAGCGCCCATGTCTCCTCAATACGGTACGCCCATCCCTTGCAGCCTCATCGATGAACATCAACATGTTCGCATCCGGGACTTCTTCCGCGATCTTGTTCATATAGAGTGCTCGTGAGAGTTCGTTCCGTTCGAGTGCACGGGCGGAGATGGTCTTGCGAGTTATACCTAGTTGCTGGATGGCACGAGAAAGAGTCGGAAGGGAGGCGTGAACATTGCGTTTGAGTTTGAGCTCGTCCTGCAGTTCATCAAGGTAAATTGATGGACGATGGCGGATAACGGCAGAAATGAAAAAAAGATCATGAGAACTGAGGATACGAGGACGGCCCACCAAGCACGAGTAGGTGTGGGGGTTGGAGACGCTGCCAGTGTGTCGATAACGGCTGAGAACTCTATATACTGTAGTTTTTTTGATACCCAAGAAATGACAGATACGTTTGACAGGATAGCCCTCGTGATAGAGGGCTGGGATGCGAGCCTTCAGATCGTCTGAGGCCCCTCGTCGTGGCATGAAGAGAACGTGTGGTTGATTGCTCGTGGGAAACTGATTCTGCGTTCAACAACAGCTGGTCAGCTAATTAGAACTCGTAGTAACTACAAATTCTAACTAGAGCTGCTTCCGGGGTCCTTGCCGGCAATGCCCGAAGGCGATTTTTGATTTTTGGATTTTCCCCGAACAAATGAAAACAGCTGTAATTGGTCGTCGTCGACTTGAGACAGGTAGATAACGGACAAACACCCACAAACTGTCGCCGCCGTGTTACGTGCTCATCCGTCGACGTCTGTCTTGCTCACAGACATCCATGGGGATGGCATACTCCATGTCCACGATACCATCCAACTACGCCCTCGCTCCATTCTTATCCTGGGAATCTTCCACCAGCGTCACCGACCAAAACTCCCCGGAGGTTTTCGAGCGGAATGTTCAGAATGCCCTTGACCAGGTGGCGGAGTAAATGAACTTGCTCGCAGTGGGTTGAATGGATTGTAAGCTTGGGCCGCTAGTGGATGCACTGAAGCAATTCCCTACTTTCCGACCACTCGAGATCAGCCAGAATGCATACCAGGGTAGGAACAGCCCAGCTCAGACGGGGGTATGGTGCTGGTATCGTATTGTCATACAAGCACTGAAGAATAACGGTGCTACTACTATCACTGATTGCTCTCTAAACTCTGCATACGCTTGCAGACTTTTGAAGACCACAAGCGTCGGTGCATTTCCACTCCTGCCCTCCGATGCACAAGGCGCAGCATGTGGTCCTCTAACCGAGCAACACCTCATCGCAGAGATGAACCACATCTGCAAACCTACGCGAGCCGTTACTGACCGTAACGGACACGTGTTGGCAACGGCGTGCCAAAAAGCACTTGCCGAGCACTCCAACAATTCAAAAATTGAAGGAAGCGGATGCTGTAATTCATCCAGTTTGCAGATTGGCAGGAAGTCGAGTTTCTCTGAAGCGTATACAGGAGACCGGTGGTGTCGTCGCACAGCACCTTTCTACGCAAGATACGACGAGACCAAAACAATAGTCGTGTCTAACTAAGCCACTCTGAGGTTCGTCTTCATTTCGCTTCTAAGTACTTTGGACGCAGTTCGTTCAGGGATGATCGAAGGTGAGTGTGGAGTGGCTCTTTTTTATCGTTGATGTCGATACATTTAGATTGTTCCTTCACTGGAAAAACAACCGCTGTCGTCGCAGCCTTAAGGGGAGCAGGGTATTTATATCATCCCCTTACAGGGAAAGCACTCTTCCGAGGCTTGATTATACCTTCTGCACTGAAGTATTGACTCTGAAAAGGTAAATCTTCTCCTCTGATGAGCTGCAACGCGAAGCTAGTGGTGAGTCGAAACTCGGATCACAATTGCTACAGCACGAGTCACAGACACGCCTGGAGTATATATCGCTCGTGTGAACGGGAGATCTGGGCGATCTCTCTAGAGGACGACAAGCGGCAGCAGTGTGAGGAACGGACAACAATGAAAGAGGCAGAGCACGCAGCGAAGTGCATGATAGGATCACCGATACGCGTTGCTAACCCATCGATACTGCTTGAGGGTCACGAAGATCCGGTCCGGCAGTACACCGGACCAAAGGATAAAAGGAAGCTTTCAAGAACAGCGGACCTTTTGTTAGCCAGCGCCTGCACGAAGTCTGGCACCTAGACTCCAATGCCCGAGGGTGCACAGCACAAGTGCACCTCTTTCATGTGCATCAGAAAGTTCTTGAGTGTGACCATCTTTTGCGGCTTTGAAGGACACCAGCAGCCGATTACTTTGACATTCCATGCTGTATTCCTGATGCCGTGGCCGAGGCGTAATGGTCTGTGAAATCGCCATACTAGTAATTATACCGCATTTTTGGCCTTCGTCATCCTGCCACTCACAGGGTGTGGACGCTTTATGGCAACAAACCGAGCGCGCCTTGCACAAGGCGTAGGTCGTGACCGGGCGGTGGCAGGGCGACTTGTATGATGGAACATCCTTGAAAGGGTCCACCCCTTAATGCGGGAGACACGGTCGTGCGAAAGAAGCTTGCGGGGGGAAAGTGGGGAGCTGGTTTGGAGGTAGCGGTAACTATGGAGCTAGAACCACAGCTTGCTCAGAGTTAAATTTGCTTTCAACGAAATTTCCGCAGACGTCCACCCCACCGCGTGTAGCGAGAAAGCCTGGCGGCCTACGGGTCTCACGGAATGAGGGTGAACGGGTTAATTATAGTAGCAGAGCACATTAGTCGAGCTCCGAATGGATAGTATCGACTTACAGGAACACATGCATGCAGCAAAGGAAAGATTTGCGGTGAGAGGGGCTTTTAGAAACAAAACGCCACCATTGCAGGGCGCAGGGACGGTGGTGGTCATCAATAGGAAGTGCTTGCCCAGCGTGTACGCGGCGTGGATGCCAACGATCTCGGACCTGTGCTCCGTGTTCTACACAGAATTGGTTCCCGGATGTCGAAGATCCCAGTGGGGATGGTGGAGGTCACTAATAGTGAGTGCATGTAAATGGCGCGGATGCCAGACACCTCGGGGCTGTGCTCCGTGTTCTACACAGAATTCTTCGTGTTCATAAAGTAGAAGTGTTTTCTTGTAAAAAAGGAATGACGGAGGGCTGCTGGAACCGGGAGCATGTCTGAGCTTCAAATTCACTTCTGACAAAAAGTCAGTATGTACCTTGCTTGCAGGGTTTCTGCACCCCCACTATTACAGCCAGTTGCAGAACGTTGTAGCGTTTGACCAAAAATGGCAATGTGCGGACTTTGAATTCTGTAGCCACCGGCATCGTCGGCATGCCACTTGCCCTTCTGCCGAAGGAGCATGCATGCTGCGAAGCAGACCAACTAATCAGATCAAAGTGGTAGCTTTCAACTTACCGTGGTATAACGAACTGAGCCAGATCTGAGATCTCAAGTGAACAAAGTCACTGAATTCTGTTCCGTCTGGTTGTGTTGCTGCATGGCAGCATGATAACAAGGCAGAGCCTCCAGTAGATGGTATACGGGACCCTAGGGTAGAGCCATTAATAACCCAGTATCATTCAGACCCCTGCAGACTCCCAGTCATTCTTGGCATTTACTGCCGCATAAGTAGCTAGCAGGTGAAGTCAAGGTCATCCAAAATGTAATTCTAAATTCTGCTGATTACATTGGGTGAATCATTTTTGTACAATCAGCCACTTGTCATTATGATACTGCCACTGGTTTCAGTTCAATTCAACACTTCGTTCAGCTTCGCACCGTCAAACTATACCGAACTGACTGTCAGAGACTCTCAAAATTTGCATCAAAGTGAACTTCGAGTTGAGTATGCACGTTGAGTGCCCAAGTCACGTGAGGATTCCCTGTTTGTTGCTCTTACCCCATATGGGAACGTTGGCTGCGGTCGGAGATACATTTTTCGAAGTCACCCTGTAAGTAGCCAAAATTTTTCGGACCGCTACAACGTTCTGCAATTGGCTGTATGTCTTATCGGAAATTGCCATGTGTGTTTAGGCGGCGCTCCACATTTTGGTGCAAGTATGGTTCCCGCCGAGAGGTCGAGTCCGCTGTTTGATGTGGATTTCCTCGTTCAAGGTTTTCTGTCCGACCGTCACAATTGAAATCTGTTCGTACGTCCTGCGTGCACCGCCAACGTCTGCACTTTCCTATCAACAAACGCCGTGCCCAGAAGCTGGGGTCCACCTCGCAACCAGCCGACTTTGGCCAGTAGTTATTTTTGTTATGTCTTTATGCAGTTCCGGTATCGCGCCCTTCGACGAGGTAGTCTGCTTGCGGCAATGCCTCGACCTGCATGTTTCGCAAAGGCCGGCCAAACACTGTTTCCGCCACTGTGGCCGATGTTTATTCGGCCATCTATCGTCGAGCGCATAATTTGAAAAAAAACCGATCGTCCCTGCAATGTCGGTATGAACGTCCATCGTCATCGTCGTCTCTTGGAGTGCTGATTCCAAGTTTGTTATGGAGGGCCACGCATTTTGTGTGCATATAAAGCACATTCATCCAACCCCCAGCTTCCTCGTCCCCCTTCCGTTTCCTGCCCGACCTGCTCTCGTCATATTGGCTGCAGACTCCCGTGCGCAACGAGATGTCCACTCCGCCGTTTCTGGGTCGTGTACTACCGAGCAGGTCGACAGTACAACACTCTCAGGGCTTAACTCGCTATGAGGACTGGGATTGTCAGCTCGAGCACGGGCATCATAGTGCAGCATCTGTATATCCTTTGGAATCCCGATGTCTTGGATTATCGTCAGGGTGATTGTCATTCATCCGCCGTATTCTGCTGACTCACAATTCACTCCAGTAGTGTTCGTGATGTATCCATTCCTGAGGTCTGTGAAACATCTCCACTTTCAATGTGGTTATCACAACATGTTACCTTCAGACATTGCAACTGCCAAGTCATCTTCTAGCCCGCAGTTCAGGTGTAACTGGTGTATGCCAGTTTCTATTGATCTTGCCACTTTCTCACTGAGTGCACAGGTCGCATCATCGTTGGACTATGCTGTTGACCAAAATGGATCATCGTCTATCGTAAGTTCCACATGCGACGCATACCCCTCATGTCCTCATCCAGACCTAGGATCCTCGCTTGCTCGATCGTACCCAGGGTCACGCCTTTGACTACACCATGAACCATGGCAGCACACTTCAGCCATCGTACCCAAGTTCTCTACTTCTGCTCCATGCTTCAATGTTTGGGGTTCCAGTCAACAGCTTTTCTGTACCTACGATGGGCCTGAACCCCATACCCTCCTCTCACGATAGCACTGCTGGCCAGGTTATTGACTCAAGTGCACCCTGGCCACGGCTCCCAAATCTGGTCCGCCCCTCACTTCAAGTGCCGCACCCTCGACTCCCCGCCCTATCATACACCTCCACACACCAGTCCCTGACACATACCCCATCCCAGTCCAACTCAACGTCTTATTCAACTCTGATGTCTAACCATAACCCATCCTCTTGGTCCCCGCAAGAGCATCCCGGATACCCCTCGCCCGTTCAACCCCGGGTGATGGTGCTGTAACCATCATGAATCACTTTCTAGACTGGTCGAAGCTGCCAGCCATGCCTTCTGTCCCCGAACTTCTATCCCAGCCCTTCGATGTTATCTTCGGCGCTGATATCGTGGACGATGTAGACCACGCTGTCTGGATCAAAAAGTGTCTGGAGTGGCTTCTACGCGGGCGCCCAAGCACGTCGGTAGCTTCCGCCTTCGCCGCTGTCTTCCATCTAGTGATACGACTCAGGCCAACTCACACGTTAGAAGCCAACAGCATCGAGACTACTTTTCGGTGGACAGATGATATATCGAATGAGGATCATCCGGAACTTGCAATACTTTCAAAGGAAACCATACTTTGCGAGGCATACACAGACGGTGACGCGAAGCGGGGATGTGGTGTCATAGAATATCTGTATTACAGGATTGGGTGGTCACGACAGGATTGACCCATGGCAAGGATAATAAATTTAGAGCCTGCCCGCACGAGATGAGGGCCAAATGGCTACATACAATATTGCGAGTGGATGTGACCGAGTCGGGCTCATAACTGGGCCGTGGTCGTATAACACGTGTTTACTTTCCTCTACGTTCCTGCCCTCGTACGAGTTAACGCTCGCCGGCTGCACCCAGATGAAAGACTGGCAATGCCTAAAGTTTGGACAATGCGTGTTTCCTAGCCTTTACCAATTGTGCCTTCTTACAGACGACTGCTCGCAGGCTCTGGTAAGCGATTGTAAACATGTGAGCCCAAAGGCGCGCCTGGCTCTACATAGTTACAGCACAGTACAACACGACACTTAACAGGTATCAAACCATGCAAAAGCATTGACGTGTGAGTAAGTCAAAACCCTAATCAATCGTAAGCATATAAGTTTGTGGCGTATAAAAATGGCCGGCGCAAATGGGGGACTGGTACTACCGGGAGCAAGACCATCAGTGAACCGGATCGTAGTCGGAACCAGTCACAATCCAGTTGTGACCAGCCCTGACCAGTTGCAAGTTACCTGATGGCTAGCTCTGCCAGTCTAGATACCAGATCACTCGGTGCAACACGGGACTACAAGTCCTCGCGCGCTTAGTAAACTCGGAAAGAAAGAAAAAAGGAATACGTGGTCAAGAGCCAAGGAATTTCCAACAGTACAGAAGACCGAAAGAAGGGAGTAACGCACTGCGCTCACCGAAGATCAGTAGACCTGTCGTTAGAGCGTGCACAAAGCCCCTATACCCTTCCTCCCTTCTTCGTGCGTGAGCAGCCCAAATGCGCCTCTTTCACGTGTCTTAAAAAGAATTTGCGGGTGACCTCCTTCTCAACAGGACACCAGTAGCAGGTGATTTTGATATTCCATTTTATTTTCTTGATGCCGTGGACAGTGGCAAAATGACCTTTACAATCGTCGGGGTGGACAAGCGCACCGCATTCGTTGCCTTCGTCATCTCGCCATCCACAGGGTATGCTCTTGTGGTCGGAGAGAGTATGTGATGGGTGATCGCTGTCGCCCTGTGCTGTGTAATTATCGAGAGTGTGTGGTGCGTGCATTTCCATCGAACTTCCAGTATGGAAGCCCGGCGGACCTGTACTATAGATACCCTTGGGGTGGGTCGCCGGGGGAAGATTTTGTCGATGTTGGCCCTCAAATTGTCCAAGACCGACGGGTAAAAGTCTGCTGCTGCCACAGTCGCCCTGCAGTCAGCTGTGGATGAGAACGCAACAAGCACTTTTGCGGCAGTCGACACGACCAACCCCGTTCCAGCACCCAGATCGAGTATGCGGAGGGGACGTCTGCTGCACATATCATTTTCTCCGGAGAGGAAACCGAGACCGACTTGTTCGGGGTGCTCGACGATCATCTCCGCCAGCACATGCTCTGCCCCATGTCTGAGCCCCAACACTCCTGTAATCCTGGTTCTCTATCGGAATGTCTGTCACACGTACGTCTATTCTCCCAATTTCTCCAGAAACGAACGAAAAGATGCAATTCTACCGTCCCCGCGGCAGAAAGGGAGCATATAGCCAGTAGGGAGACAGCTTGCTGCATTAGAATTTCAGGGTGAACACGCCCATGAAAGGTCGACGCCGACTCTATTTGGGTATTATCGATCGAGTCCAGTAAATCCTCCGTTCGAGCCACTGATGCGATGAGCCATCGCGTGGTATATGGGCGCGCGAAAGTATCCAATCGGATTAGCTGGGTATCACTGACTTCGTGGCCGCAACGCCACTTGATATCGATATGACATGACCCCCGATTACGCACGGGGTTGGAACGTATCCTGTGAGAACCGCGAACTTCGGGATTGTATAATAGCTTGACGAACGCCAAGGCATCGCGTTCAATATAAGATGCGATCTTTGCAATTGGTGTGGGGTATGAGGTGGGGGGTTGGGATATGGCCATGCGACGATTTTTGGTCGGATGAAGCTGTTAGCAAACAGTCATTAGTGTAATGCGATGAGAGGAAAACGGGCTTCGTCGTCGTCGACTTGAGATAATGGACAAATATTTACAGACAGTCGACCACGTGTTACGCGCTCACCGTCTGTCTCATCGAACGCAGACAAGTCAATACACCAACTCAGTAGCTCACCAATGATGAACCTCAGCCAGCAATCCTATGCGTCATCCAGCAGCTCACAGACATGGATGGGGCTGACATACTCCCTATCCACGATACCATCCAACTACGCCCTTGCTCCATTCTTATTCCTGGAATCCTCGACCGGCGTCATGGACCAACATTCACTAGAGATTTTCAAGCAGAATGTTCAGATCGCCCTTGACCATGTGGCCAGAGTAAATGAACTTGTTCGCAGTGGCTTGAATGGGATGTAAGCTTGGGCCGCTAGTGGATGCACTGAAGCAACTCCGTACTTTCTGATTCCTCGGGATCATTCAGAACGTTTACCACACCGGGAACAGCCCAGCTCAGATAGAAGGTACGGTACGGGTATCGTATTGTACCGTTATACAAGCACTGAAGAATGACGATGCTACAGCAGACCTGATCACTCTCGACGAAGCTCTGCCCCTCCGATGCGCAAGGCACAACATTCAGTTTTCTAATGGAGCAGCACCTCATCGCAGAGATGAATTGGGAAGTTCAGTTTCTTATGGGAAACTCAAGCGTATATAGGAGGGTAGTGGCGTCGTCGGCACAGTACCTTTCTACGCTGGATACAGCGAGATTGAAACCTTAGTCCTATCTTATTACAGTAAGCAACTCGAGCTGTTGTCGTGTTCTTTGTCATTCCGTTTCTTTCCTACTTCCAGGCTCAGGGGTGTTCCCTGCCAATCGCAAAAGATTTATCGACGCAGTCCGTTCAGGCATGATCGATGGTGCGTGTACAGTGGCTTTTTTATGGTTGACATCGATGCGTTTGGGTTATTCCTTTACAGGGATAATGGCAGCTGTCATCCCGTCCTTGAGGGGGAGGGGAGGAAGACAGCCTTACAACTGTGGATCCTCGAAGGAGCGCTCTTATCATGATACCACTCTCAAGGTGTGATCATACCGTCTTTGTCCCTGTCGCGATAAAACATTGACTCCGAATAGGTAATGTTGGATTGTGGGTTCGATGAGAAAGACGGGGCTGACTGTCGACATCGTGGACGCGGCCAAGTTGCTGTCGTCATTGCGCTGATGGCGGGGTAACGACGCAGGATCAGAGTGACGTCATCGATCGTCTCCCCTTCTTCTCGGTGGATTAGCATTTTCCAATCGTATCCAGGTCTACGAATATGGATTCTGTCGTGCATGGAGACGAAGTGTAGTTATCGTTGGCCTAAAGTACCTGACGTTGTCGTCTCACGTCTGACGGCGTTCGCGAAGGACCGGAACGGTTGTTATGTGTGAGTGCGCACTTTCGTCGTTCGATGCAGATATTCACAACGCGGGTGCAGTTTCCCCTGGCACTTGCTGCAAAGTCAAACCCGGACTATGGTGAGGCAGAAGTTTCCAAAGAAAGAAGCCACGCAAGTATCAACATAGGCAACCTTGCAGGCTGAATTTTAATCGGTAGTAGACGTCTCGTTGATCAGTACCATGCCACTCACGCGTACTTCAGACCTTATATCAGACTTCATACACAGCCAATGGATTTTCGCCTCCCTCGCGGATACTAGTGCATCATTTCTTAGTTTCTCCGAACACTAGCTCCCTGTGGATGCTAACTGCTATCCCGGGGCTTGCGTATGGTACGAGTAGACGCTCGCAGGCTGCACCTGAACCTAGTGAACGCATTGTAGTATGTCAGCCCGAAACCCGTGCGGGCCCCACTGAATCTTGGTGCAGCACATCTCAACTACCACCACACGCAACACGAATTTGTGATAGAGATAGGCGGTGCCAATGGCATAGGACAACAGGCAACATAGCGTGAGAGACAGACAACGATGCAAGATGCAAAATGGACAGCGAGGTGTATGATAATACCACTGATACGCGTGGATAAACCTTCACTGTGTGAGTAGGAGCTAAATGAAATCAATCATAAGGTAGGTGAGTGTGCAACTTGCGCAACCCGTTGGTCGAGAGTCACGAAGTTCTAAAAGTACACCGGACCGAAGGAGATGGAAAAAAAAACACCACATGTGTTCGTGGGGTAGCAGTAGATCTGTCGTTAGGGCGCGCACAAAACCGGTATACGTAGATCCCATTCTCCGAGCGTGGGCAACCCAAATGCACCTCTAAGATGTGCCTTGAAAAGTTCTTGCGTATGACGGCCATTTGTGGCCCCGAGGGACACCAGCAACAGATGACTCTGACATTCCATGTTAAATTCCTGATGCCGCGGGAGGCGGCAAAATGGCCTGTGCAATCGCCATGACTAATAGGCGTACCACATCTTTTGCCTCCGTCACCCCGCCATCCACAGGGTATGGTTAGATTACGGGAACAAACCAAGCGTGCCTTGAGGGGTCGCTTGGGCGGGGCGACTTGTACGATGGAGTGGCCCTGAAAGGCTTTTACCCTTTATGCGGGACACACGGTCGTGCGAAAGACGCCTGCGGGGTGAAAGCGAGAACCGGTTTGGAGGCAGCTGTAACTGTGGACCTAGACCCACAATCTGTTCCGAGTTGGATTTTCTCTCTGCAAAATTTCCGTAGTCGCCTACCCCGCCACCTGTAGTGTGATCATCGGGAACGTGTGTTGAATGACTGCGAAGGTGTGTCTTGTGGTCAGAGGGAGGGAGTATATGATGACTGACCGCTGCTGACCCGTGCCGTGTAATCATCGACAGCGCCTGATGCATGCAGTTCCATCTTCCTTCCAGAATCAATCCCATGGAAGCCTGGTAGGTATACAGGTCTCATGTAGTGAGGGTGAATGGGTAAGGGGTATCCGAGGTGCTCTTGCAGGGACCAAGAAGATGAGTTCTGGTTGGGCATCAGAAGGGAGGAACAGGACGAAATCAAGGGAACGTCTGACCCTGGCAGCCATCCGGGCGCGTGGCGGATATAGCGGTACCGTGACCAAACGCAGTATACTCACGGTTGACAACGTTGACACCCTCCTTTGCCGTTGCGTTTTAGTCTTCGGAAGATCCCGAGGTCTTGCGTGGAGAAGACGAAAACGTCTGGTGCGGTGCCGTGACTACTGATAAAGTATATCCGATGATTGATGTTGGAGTCTCTAGTGTTCAGGTTCGTGTAGTGTACTTTTACAGCGCGGACACCAAGGACAGCACGTGACGCGTATACGCATAGATGCTACGGTAGCGATCTTTTCTTTCTTTCCTCAGTCCGTTGTCCAACGACTGAGGTATGCTCACAGTACGTTACGTGTTACACCAGGACTGACTTGACTTCGATAGACATTTCTCTGCTTCTAGGTTCGCAGTTCTCGTGTAGATTAGTTAGTCCGTTGTCCAACGACTGAGACATTTCTCTGCTTCTAGCGATCAGGTTATGAGCCCCGAGCTGGCCCCATAGAAAGGCGAGCTCAACTCGATAACGTCTAGAACAGAGGACTGGTTGGATCAGAGGAATATACGCACAAGATCGGAGCGCATATAGGCACATCCGTAGACTGCGTTATGGGGAAATTCGAAAACGTTCCCGAGCTGCGGGGGACTGAGAACTACTACGAGTGGAGAAGACAGACCGAACAGTTGCTCATCGGACAGGGGGTCTATAATCATGTCAGCACCGGTACGAACCCGTTTGACTATCTCAGATACGCCTCCGTCTGTCCGACACCTCTGCTTCCAATGGCTCCAACTCTGGCAGAACAAGAGGAGATTCGATCGTGGTTGAAAGACGATGGTTCGGCCAAATCAATCATCCTAAGAAAGATAAGCTCGTCAGTCTTAACCCTCATTCCCGACAACATCGATATCACCGCACGCGAAGTCTGGAACACACTCGCAGAGCTCTACGACCGGACAGACGTCTCGCTTCAGTTTTCCATACGCGCCCAAATAGCATCACTTCAGATGAAAGGGGCAGCCGACGCGGAGAAGTACGTCATCGCGCATATACACGCAAACGATAAACTCGCTCGCATGGGGGTGAAACCGTCAGAGGCCGATGCAATATATGCACTCTTGCGGGGGATGCCAAAGACAGGGATGTGGCCGATGATACGAAGGGGCATTGAGATGGATCTGGAGCGCAGTGAACAGCAAATGAGGGCTTCGTCCAGTCTTCTGACGCCAGTGCCCACCGGGAGCAGTCTTGTCTCGCAGTCAGGATGGCCGCCCCCAGCCAGTACTCCGGTAACACCAGTGAACCCTTTCATTCCGGTGCGACAGTCAACAAATCCCTTCCTCACTTCCATGTCACGGCCGGTGATGCAGCACACACAGGCGTCTGGAGTCGGGACTTACACCTTTAAACACGCTGCACAAACAGTCATAAAGGAGGCAGTACAGATGATAAGCGAATCGTCGACACCCGGTCCTGGCTCAGAGTATGCAAGTGCGGCTATAGCAGGAAAGCGAGGGGAGGTCAACCCTGAAACTGGCCTAAGGAAGACAAGAAATAATCCCAGCGGCACGCCATGCACTACGCCCATCTGCGTGGGACGGAAGAGGACCGATCACGACTGGAATAATTGTTTCCAGCCAGGCGGGGGGAAGGCTGGTCAGGCACCCTGGCAGAGAGGAAAGACGAACACGACGGGACAGGTGGCGGCGACGGCAACACCACCGACGACGTCGGTACAGCCAGTAGCAGAGGGGAGTGCAAAGTCGACACCTGGCGTACCATTGGCAGCTGCGGCAATCTCATGTCCGCCGACCGATATGTTCTTCCGTGATCTTTCTTGTGCGCTCGTGGAGGAAATCTCAGACGAGACTAACCCGAGTGACAACACAAGCCTCACCTCTCTGGTGACCTCGGAGTCGTCCACCATACTAGATTCGGGCACAACGACACATCTCATTCGAGACCCATCGTTTTTCTGGACGTTCACTCAGGACTCGAGCGTGTCGATGAAAACCGCGAATCAAGGAAGTTTGGACACTAAGGGCTACGGAGACTGCGTGGCGGTTCTCAAACTCGGAGGCCGTCGAGTTCGTTTGCGGTTGCAGCACTGCTTATATGCTCCGAATGCTGTTGTCAATTTACTGTCAGTCGGCCGCATGGTGGAACGAGGCTGGGATGTACGGTTTCGAGGGGGACCCAGTCGGTGCGAACTGGCACACGAGGAGGTAGTTCTCGGCAGTGTCGACATGAAGGCGCAGTTGTGCTTTCTCGATATCGAGTTTATTCGACCCTCTGATGGACGGAACGTTGTTGAGCCGTTCAACTTCACAGCCTTCATACCGAGTCCACTCACCTGGGACTTGTGGCATGCGCGGTTGGGGCATGCAGGGGGTGACGTTGCGAGGTATCTTCCAATCACAGCCAGGGGCGTGCAGGTCACTTCGTCAGCAGCTCAGTCTCGTTGCGAGGCGTGCATAGTGGCAAAGCACCCACACAAGCCTTATCCGACCTCAACGTCCTCACCCACGCGCACTTTCCTCGAACTCGTTCACACAGACCTCTGCGGGCCGTTTCCGCTTGCCACCCTGCATGGGAAACGGTACTTCATCGTATTCATCGACGACTATACGAATGCCATCAGCATTCAGCTCCTAGCAACGAAGGATCAAACTCACGAGGCGTGGTTGATGGTCAAGTCCCGTTGGGAGAACAAGTTTAATGCCAGAGTGAAGGCGATACAAACGGATAACGGGGGAGAGTACATGGGAGCGGAGTTTACCAGAGGCCTGGTCGACGCGGGAATTGAACACCGCAGGTCCGTGGCATACGCACATCAGCAGAATGGAAAGGCGGAACGTGGCATACGCACGATCCAGGGTAGGGCGCTAGCGGCACTGAGTCAGGCCAATCTCTCCGCGGGGTACTTTGGTGAAGCCGTTCTCACCGTGGGGTACCTGTGGAACTTGACCGCAACGCGAGTTCTCCCTGAGGGAAAGACACCGTTCGAGATGCTTTACGGGTACAAGCCTGACGTGTCTCACCTTCGTGTGTTCGGCTGCCGCTGTTTCTCTCGAATACCTCCGGAGCATCGAGTAAAGAATGGACCTCATTCATCCGAGGCACTGTTCATGGGATACCCCGACGGAGTCAAGGGCTGGCGGTTGAGAGACTGCGCAACGGGCGCCTTTTTCAACAGCCGGGACGTAGTGTTTGATGAGGGTTCAGTCATGCATCAGCGGGATCTCACTCTTCCCTGGCGGGCGCTGGACGCACCTTCCGATTCCTCCCGACCTGGATCAACGTCCTCAACACTTGCACCCTCCACCGATCAGTCAACCACTTCCATTGAACATGGGGCTCCTCGCAGGTCTGGTCGTCTTCGTACCCTGACGGAGAAAGGCAAGGCAGTAGAAGACGAGTTTCGTCGGTTGAGGGGCAATCGTCTTCAGGAAGTTCCGGGTACAAGTGAGGGGGTGATGCAGGACGACGACTTGAGAGATGTTAGCGATGAGGGCGAGGTCGACGGTGAAACGTTCTCGGAACATCAGGTCAACTTGATAATAACAGAACAATCACACCTATCGATCAGAAGCGACAGGCGACGCGATCCAGGTCAACCAGGGTACGACATGTCGATTCCCCCGGCGACGTATGAAGAAGCTGTAAAGCGCTCGGATCACGATGGATGGAGAGAGGCGATGGAGAAGGAACTGAAGACGATGAAAGAGATGGGAGTTTGGAGATTAGTGGAGCCGCCACTCGGCCGAAAGCTCGTGGGAAACCGCTGGGTATTCGAGTTCAAGCCGGTAGACCTAAAGGGAGGCTCGAGGTTCAAGGCACGGCTCGTCGCGCAGGGTTTTTCACAGGTTCCAGGAGTTGATTTTCATCAGACTTACGCTCCAGTTGCCAGACAGAGTTCCGTAAAACTGCTCATAGCGCTCGCGGCAAGGAACGACTGGGAACTCGACTGCTTCGACGCAAAGAGGGCCTTTCTCCACGGCAAACTCACAGAGGAAATCTACATGAAACAACCAAGGGGATTCGAACAGTATAGCGACACGGGGGCGCTTCTGGTGTGTCTACTTCTGCGGTCGTTGTATGGGCTCAAGCAGGCCGCGTTCGACTGGTACATCACGCTATGCAAGCTCCTCAGCGAGCTCGGTTTCACTCGTTCTGATCTGGATTTGGCCGTTTTCATTTTTGACAAGGCCGGGGAGGACGGACGAAGGATAATCTGTATAATCGTCTGGCACGTTGACGACGGTCTCGGGGGTTCAAATAATAGGTATTTTCTGAACTGGGTAAAGGGAAAGATTGGGGAGCGCTTTGGCATCAGCGACCTCGGGCCCGTTTCGTTGTACCTCGGAATCGAAATCGAAAGAAGGCGAGAGACACGGGAGGTCTGGATTCATCAAGAGTCCTACATCGACCACATTTGCGAAGAGTACGGGCTTGGAGACGCTAATCCGGTGTCGCTCCCAATGGACCCCACTCACCCCTTCGGACGGGATAGCGACATACATCCGGACGTCCCAAACCTGACGCACGCGTACAGAAAGATAGTCGGGGAGTTGACGTACCTGTCCACGTGTAGCCGACCAGACATAGCGCAGGCTGTTCAACGACTAGCGCAACAGTGCGCACATCCGGAGGCACGCCACTATGCTGCAGCGAAACGCCTGCTACGCTATCTGAAGGGAACAAAGTCTTTGCGCATTCGATACGGAAATCCAAACGTCAACCACGATGTACACGCCTTCACCGACTCAGACTGGGCAACGTGTCCAGCGGACCGCGTCTCGGTTACAGGTTACGTCTGGTTCTTCTACGGAGGTCCAATAGCGCACGTTTCTAAAAAGCAACAAACGTTGGCACTGTCATCTACCGAAGCCGAGTACATGGCGCTCGCGGCCTGCGTTCAGGAGGGACTTTGGATACGCTCAGCGTTCAGCTCCTTGAATCAGGAGGTCACACTTCCGTTTATCATATATGCAGACAATACGGGAGCGATATCGCTATCCTCCAACCCGCTCAACCACTCTCGCACTAAACATGTGGATGTACGCTATCACTTCCTTCGCGAACACATCAGCAAGGGGGTGTTCATGCCCAAGTGGATCCCGACTCATCAGAATGTCGCCGACCTTCTCACCAAGTCTCTCGCTCGTTCTTCTTTCCAGGTTCATCGCACGGGTCTGTCGCTGGTGCCGCGCTGAGGGGGTGTGTTGGAGTCTCTAGTGTTCAGGTTCGTGTAGTGTACTTTTACAGCGCGGACACCAAGGACAGCACGTGACGCGTATACGCATAGATGCTACGGTAGCGATCTTTTCTTTCTTTCCTCAGTCCGTTGTCCAACGACTGAGGTATGCTCACAGTACGTTACGTGTTACACCAGGACTGACTTGACTTCGATAGACATTTCTCTGCTTCTAGGTTCGCAGTTCTCGTGTAGATTAGTTAGTCCGTTGTCCAACGACTGAGACATTTCTCTGCTTCTAGCGATCAATTGATTGGAAAGTGAAGCCGCCCATAGACGCGGAAACAAAGTTCTAAAGTATGGAACAGTGACTTACATGCACGTGCCTTTGCAATCTCTGGTGAGCAGGACTGACTACGAGCACGTTCCTCTCTCTGCCCAAATACCCCGCACTACTGGCCACTGGCCACTACTTACAGCTGTTCTCGGAGCTTCGCGGAAAACGTGTCGCAGCGACTGAAAAATCACGATGCGCTTTCTGCAAAGCTTTGAAAACAGCTGTAATCTGTATGTGTGGGCACCCTTGAGATTTGATTGTCTGCTTGTGTCTTTGGAGGGCTGCTCACCAGAGATGGCAAAGGCACGTGCATGTAAGTCACTGTTCCATACTTTAGAACTTTGTTTCCGCGTCTATGGGCGGCTTCACTTTCCAATCAATCATCGGATATACTTTATCGGTAGTCATGGCACCGCACCAGACGTTTTCGTCTTCTCCACGCAAGACCTCGGGATCTTCCGAAGACTAAAACGCAACGGCAAAGGAGGGTGTCAACGTTGTCAACCGTGAGTATACTGCGTTTGGTCACGGTACCGCTATATCCGCCACGCGCCCGGATGGCTGCCAGGGTCAGATGTTCCCTTGATGTCTATCATAGCACTAATAGAGTCCACCTATCTACCAGTTTCCCCTCCACTGGAGGATTCACGGATCCTTCGACTGCTCCACTGCACATGTTTCTGTCTTTCCCTGAGGCGTGGGTTGTGAGATAATATCAGCGCCGATCCAGATCTCCTACCATGTTTGCAGCCCTCCCTCTCTCTCCCCTCCTCTCATGGAGTTGCCACTTGTTCCCTGTATTTTCAAACCCAGCCAGCTACAACTGAGCGCCTCGTCATGTTCAAATGCATCAACATTGTCGCGGCACCTTCATCGTTGGTCAAAAGACATACCCTAGCCTCCGCCATGTACTCCCATAAATCTGGACTCATCCGCGGTCATCCTGCGTGCCGATTTCTCCACCATTTTCCTCTTATCCCGTTTGGTCTTCCCCATTGTAGTGGGTTCGGACTCCTGTGCACCGAGAAATGTCCACCCCGCCATTTCTGGGTCGTGCACCCCCGATCACTTCAATCGTACAAAACTCTGGAGGTTTACAGACTCGCGAAGGGGACTGTCGTCTCGAGCACAGGTATTATACTACGGCACCTGACTCTGGGTCTGCCCTCGTTGATACGCAGGAGCTGCAATGCCCATCATCGGCAGGGTGACTTTCTTTCCTCCACCAAATTCTGCCGACTCACAGTTCGGTTTAGCGATGGTTATTCTGCCTCCGTTCCAGAGGTCTGTAAGCCATTTCCGCTGTCAGTGTGGTTGTTCTAAGATGTTACCCGCAGGCGCTACAGTTGCTAAGTTGTCCGGTTACACGTGCTCCTCTTCGGGTACGCGATTCAAGTCTACTTGGTTATCTAAGTGGCGAACCAGCTGTAAGCAACTTTCTATCGACCTCGTCATCCTTTCACCACACACTGGAACTGCACAGGTCGCCCGTTCGTTGGACTATGTTGATGGAAATAGAGTATCGGCTATCGTAAGTCCCACATGCGACACATACCCTCCATCTCCTCATTTAGATCAAGGATTTCCCCTTGGTCGATCATGCTCGTGGCTACCGGGTCACGCTGGGTCACACCTCCGACTACATCACGAACCATGACTCCTTCCTTCCCCCATCGTATTCAAGTCTTCTACTGCCTTATGCCATAGAACAATCGTCAGGGCATCTGCGGGAGAGCGGGGAAGTCTCAACATTTGGGTATCTAGACAATAATTCTACTGGACCTACAGTGGGTCCGGGCTTTGTACGCTCCCTTCGCAATCGCACCCCTGGAGGGGTGGTCGGCTCGGATGCGCCATGGCCATGGATTTCAGATCCCCTCCCTCCCTCACTTCAGAAGCTGCATCCGTTGGACGACGTCACCTATGGTAATATTCCACTAGCGCCCGAACAAACTCACAGGGCAGGGATGGTAGTTCCACCTCAGTTTCTTTCCAGTATTACAATGCAACCGACAGAGCAGTGGGTCACTTTTCCAATAAGTCTCGTCCAACTAATCCACTCTGTGCCCTAGACTACGCCCCTGGACACCATTTCCTTATGCATATCCAATCCTATTCCAGTCCAACTCGACATCTTACTCCACCTCTGACAGATACATCTCGTCTCAGAACACATCCTCTTGCTCCCCTCAAGAGCATCTTGGATACGCCTTACCCGTTCACCCTCACGATGTGAGACCTGTAGAGCTGCCAGGCTTTCATGGGATCGATACTGGAAGCAAGATTGAACTGCACACATCAGACACTCTTGATAACTATGCAGCACAAGTCCTCGGCAATCACCTATCACATACTCTCTCTGACTGCGAGACATGCCTCCTTCACGGTCCTTCAACACACATCCCCGGTGATCACACTACAGGTGGTGGGGTAGACGACTGCAGAAGTTTTGATGGAAGCAAATTCAACTACCGCGCATCCCGCAGCAAGGGTAGACGCCGTTCAAGGACATGCCATCATATGCATCGCTCAGCAACCGCCCAGTCACGACCTACGAGGCCACCCAAGGCACGCTCGGGGTCCATACCTTGTGGATGGCGGGATGACGAAGGCAAAAAATGCGGTAAACCTATTAGTTATGACGATTGCCCAGGCCATTTTGCCACTGCCCACGGCATCAGGAATAAAGCATGGAATGCCAAAGTCATCTGCAGCTGGTGTTCCTCAGAGCCGCACAAGGTGGTCACACGCAAAAACTTTTTGAGGCACCTGAAGGAGGTGCACTTTTGCTATGCACGCTCGGAGAATGGGAACTAGTGTGCAGGCTTCGTGCAGGCGCCGGCGTCTGCTGTTCTCGCGTGCTTTTTTTTCACCTTCGATCCGTTCGACCTTCTTGACTCTCGAGCAGAGCAATGAGTTGATAAGCTGAATGAAAATCTCATTCGTTTATGATTGATAGCAGTTCACTCTTATTCGCGCGGAAGTATCCTTATCCAACGAGTATCAGTGATCCTATCATGCACTTCGTTGTCTGCTTTGCCTCTTACGCTGTAATCGTCTGTTCCTCACGCTGCTGTCGGCTGTTGTCCTATGTCTTTGTAGCAGTAGTTGAGTTGTGCTGTAGCCTATAAATGCACATCATCATCATGTTTACTAATTTACTTCCGTTTCAATTCCCATGGGTTGGATTCTTCCCGTCGTCGTTGTTCCGCCCAATTCGGTCTTTTATCCTTTACCAGCCTCTGCCAACGATAAATATACTTCGTCCCTGTGCGCTGCAAGAGGCTGCCGTGACGGAATCCTTTTTCGTAGACTTGGGTACGACTGGAAATGCGAATCCACTTTGTTCCCGCATAAGCGCAGTGCCACGGCCGACGTCAGAATTTGGCCACGTCCACGATGTCGACGGTCAACGCTGCCTTTCTCCTCGCTAGTGTTTTCCCGGCCCGGCTTGGCCTGAAGCCCGGGGCTTGGGCCCGGCTTTAGAGGGCTCGGGGCCTGGGGAAACCCTGAGCCGGGCCCTAAGCCCCAATAAGCCCCATCCAAGGGCTCGGCCCGGCCCAAAGCCAGGGCTTGGCGGCCTGAGCCGCGGCTTATGACAGAATGACAGTAAAATTTTAAGGACTATGTAGTTCTACACATGTAGATGTACTCAGTCCGAACACTACGCGAAATGCAGGAGATGGAATGTCGGATATACGTGTCACCAGAGTGGGGGCACCTAAATGTCAGCAAGAAATGGTAAAAAAATATCCTCGTCTTCGTCCATCAGCTCCTCGTCCTGATCGGCCTCATCGATAAACTCATCCCTAGATTCAGTGGACACCTGATGTTCCAGCATGTCGGCATCTAAGAGAACAGAGGGATCTTCACGAAAGAGCAGTTTTTTTTTGGCGAGACATTTCAAGAACTGCAGGGCCTCAACAATATCAGCTTTCAGGCGGTTGCGCCGCTTGCTAATGGTAATGCCGGCTGACGAGAATGCGCGCTCACAAGACACCGAGGAAGCCATGATTGGGAGGAAGTCCCTCGCGAGCGAACCCCAAACCGGGTAGCGCGGAGAATTGATGCCCCACCACTGCACGATAGGAATGCCACCAAGGTTTTCACGCGTGTTGAGATAGGCGTGGAAGCCTTGGAGCCACGGCTGCGACGGATCGCGCGACTGACTGTCGACGTCGGCTGACGAGGTTAAGGCGTCATTGTCCTCATCGTCAGAGAGCTCGCCAAAGAGGGCTTGCAACTTTGGATTGTTGGACGTGATACGCTGACTGGAGGGCACCGTTGCCGAGGCCACAGAGCTCTTCTGCAACAGATTGTAGCGTTCCTTATACTTTTTTCGTGAGTCAGTAGCAACGTGTGGAAAGGGTATAGCTTACAATGTCCTCGGCATACTGCAACACCTGCGTGAGCTGTTCTTCCCCCCAGTAGGTACGGATGTGATTCAACTTCTGAGCGGGATCGAGTACTGCAGGCCGGTGTTCAGAATGCTTAATCCTTAACAGAGAAAAAAAGACGTACACATAGCCATGATATGCGCATCAGAAGTTGCGGTTCGTTCATAATACTCGTTGACTTTGGTCAAACCGGCCTCCAGGCCACTGCTAAAATCGACATATTTTGCTGAATCCTTGCGGCTTGACCAAGCCTTGTGCAACGCCTCCAAGGCAGGAAGAGCGGTGTGGAGCGTTGGCCCCTGCTCTGTGGAAAACGCGTGCTGAGCCTTCTCAGCATACTACGGATGTTAAGTATATGCAGAAGGACAAGTGAAATCTAAGTAAAAACATACGCTGAGGAGGGATAACAAATGTTGAACACGTTCCCACTCGGCATCCGTCAACTCAAGCTCCATAATCTTGCGACGCTTGTCTGCATCACGCTCTTGCAAGCTGATATGCCGAACGAACCGATCAACGTCCTGCAAAGTCATGAGTGCATTTGATGACACAGTGAGATGGAGAACTAACCTTCCTCAAATCCAGTGCACGACGAAGCATTAAAAACGTAGAAGACCAGCGGACTTTCATGTCGATAAGAAGTTGCAATGGTGCGCCTGGTTGCTCATGGCCATCATCCGAGCGCACTTGAAGGTGCCTAAATAATTCTTTGCGCTTAGCTGAAGAGCGTTCCTGTGAAGCAAAAGTGAGCATAGAATCAAGCAGTGCAGTCCTGTGCACCATCTTACCTTGACGACGATAGCACGCACCAGCCCAACCTCGTCGCGGTCGACACCATCTCGGATGGCAGCGGTTATATCAGTGTCGGGGGCAGCCGGGTCGTAATGCTTAGACTTGCTGTGCGCGGATAGAAATGCTTGAGTGGCAAGATTGATGATGTGCGCCATGCAACTGGTGGAGTTCAGTATTCTTCTTATCGCAGTAGAAATGATTCTTACCGGAGGCGACGCTTTTTTGGATCAATAGATGTCCCGGTGTTGGATGTAATGCGGTCAGCGAACTCCTGCATCATCGTGTCGTTGTTTGACGCATTGTCGCACGTAACATAACCAACCTATGTACCATGTATCAGTTGTCACTGGAACGACTTCTAGCTTCAATTGTCACTGACCTTATGGGCGACACCTGCACGTTGTACGACTTTATAGAGAGCCTGACCGAGGCGAGTGCCATTGTGTGCATTGTTGAGCTGCACGAAACCCAGGAGGGCCGCTTCGATCTTCCATACGCCGCGTGACGGTTCTTCTACCCAAGATCCAGTGACAGCAAAATAGCCATCTACGTTCGAGGCCTGCCAGGCATCACAGGTGAAGCTTACACTCCCAGAGACAGCCTCGCTCTGTTGATATAAACCTCACGTGTGAGCGGGTTCATATAACACGAATACACACCTGAAGTCGTTTGCGAAGCTCACGGAGGTTCGATTTGAAAAGATCGATGATTGCTTGGCGGGTTTGTCTGTGGTTCGGAATCTTGACACTTTTCTGAGCGCGTGAGGCAACGTTAATCATCTGCATGAACATCGGGTTTTGCAAAACATTAATTGGCTTATAACCAGCGTGTCAGCGATGGAGGGATTAAATAATCGTATACTGTGCACCTGATCGGTTTCGATAAGCCACTGAATAGCCACTTCTCGAAAGGCGGACTCTGAGTAGTGGAGGACTTGCTCTCTAGGTATGACATGAGCGTCAAGGTTAGGTTGGGAACTCGAAGCCGCTTCCGCCCGACGTCGTTGACTATCCTCTGGCAACATTGAAACGAACTTATTTGCAGCAGCCCACTTAAGATACTCGGCCTAGGAGATTGTCAGTCACAAGTGAGAAACGCACAGAAAGGAGCTGGAGAAAATAAATACGTACCTTGTGCTTTGCTTGCATGTGTCGGCGTAAGGTTGACGCCTCACTGACAAGGGAAACACTCTTGCCCTCCGCCTTGCTGTGAAGAAATCAGTAAAGACTGAGTAAGAATGGATGAAAATGGGCGCACGAGCAAGCCATACAGTCTCTGCACTTTTTCCCGTTCTTCTTGGTCACGGGAGAAAAAAAAGCGTCGATGTCTTGGCTACGATCAACGCGCCGTCTCTTCACTGGGTCTTCGGTCTCGTCCAAGTCGATGACCTTCATATCTTGAAGAAGGCCGTCTGCACCAGTCTCAGTGGGCTCGAAAGAGATGTCCTGCTGTGTGTCAGGATGGCCTTGGGAAAAAGTACGTGTGTCTTCGGATCGCGAGAGGCTGTCCGGTACGTCACGAGCTTTTCCTATTAATAAGTCAGTAGGGTGGACTAGGGTATCACACAGTAATTACAGAGATAAACTATATACCCACCTTTTACAAGCCGTTTCTGGGGGGCTGGGCTTCCTAAGCCAGAGTCAGAGTCATAGTCAGTTGGGGTGTCGTCGGGGTCAGCACTTGTAGGTGCCTTTCGCGTCGTATTTTTTTTGGTGCTGCATGTTGTCCGTGTGGCCGCTTGAGCCTGCCTGTGGGAAGCGAGTTCCAGCTCGGCAGCGTTCTCGGAACATGTAATTCTGGCGGAAGGGGCAGGCACACGCCGAAGGCGTGACCGTCCATCTCCATTAGCGACAACAGGGTCCGGCATTTGGCAATGGGTGACGAGTAAGGAAATGCAAATAAAGTGGAGTATACTAATACATTAAGGTTTTTAATAACTGTAACAGGTCCCGGCATTTGCCGCGTCTACCAACCATGGAAGCCCCGGCTCAGGGGCTTGGCCCGGCTTTTGAGGGCTCGGCTCAGGCTTTGCCAAACCCCAGGCCGGGCCCAAAGCCCCTGCAGGCCGACCTACGGGCTCGGCCTGGGCCCGGCCTTAGAGGGCTCGGCTCGGCCCGGCCTGGGGCTCGAGGCCGGGCCGAGCAAAACACTACTCCTCGCACCCACAATCCAACAATACGACCGGGGTAAATTAAGAATGTCCCCCAGTTGGCTAAATCAGCACTGCCTGGTTTCGCATTCAACGAGTCGACGCGTACGCGGGAGCATCTGGTGATTATCTAGTTCAACTGTGGCTATAAGAATTCTTTCGATGCCGAGTCAGTCTATAGGAAGAGGACTGGCTATCCATATTAACGACAATTTGCATCTGAGTTGTCATCGGCCCCTTGCAGGCATCTCGACTGTTCGAGATGGACGCGTATGATACGTTGATCGCGGAAGCTACCCTGCACGGTGCGGAGCCGTTGAAGAAACCGCATCAGGCTATCGCAGTACTAGTCATCTGTTGTGACAGGGGCCGCCCACCGGGGGTGATGGCGCGCGGACGGACGACGAAAACCAGTGAGTGTCGCAAGCACAGAGAGACCGGCGCGGTTAGATCTTTCCTTCTTATTGTGACCTTGAAATTTTAACCTGATCATTTGCGTTTTTAGTTCCCTTACCAAGACAGTAAGCGAGTACTTGAGTGTCTGCAGAAAACGCTGCGTATTGCCACCTCCGCAACAGAAGACATCGTGACGGTACAGTTGTACTGCAACACTAGACTAGTATCTGCGTTGTTTCAATCATTGGTGCACCCGCAGTACATCACACTCGGAATGACTTCTTATAGCGAGCGTTCCAAGTAACCTCTTCTTTTTCCTTCATGCAGATCGCTTCCAAATTCCAATTACATCGTGACGCCCGTCAAACTCATTGCATCATCGATCGACGCGATCTCTTCGCTGCGTTCTCAACTTCTTATTTGCACCCTTCGCAGAGAATCGAAGGCGTTGCTTCGCCGCAATTGATAATGCGGCATTTCCACAACACGCTATCCTACATACATGCCAAGAAAACGTCCGAGGATTCGGGTTGGTATGACGAAGTTAATGTGGTCGGTGCGTTCCTGAAGATGGGCATCAGATTCAGAGCTGTTGCTTTCACCGGTCGCCTTCGGTGGGGCGGAAGGGGGGGGGGGCAGCCATGTAAGACTCGTAGGAATATGGTATGCTGTGCGAGTTGTGATATGACATCAAGCTTTCAAGGATAGTTCCCTAACACCTCTAGTGATATTGTGGGTTAAGATTCTGGCCATACCCTTGTATGCGTGCCTTAGGGCTTGGGCACGGGTGTACAATCTACGGAATACTCTCTCTTTTTCTTATTTTACCTGCGTGCATATTCCTTTCCCCCAGAAGTTGAAGGGGGGGGGAGTGCTCGGGAGAGAAACAGGTCAGGTCTCCCGTCCACACGAGTGATATACACTACGGGCAGGTCTGTGACTCGATCGTGATTCGAGTTTTGCCTATCACTGCCGTCACGAGTCAGCTCATCGGATAAATTTACCTTTTCAGGGTCAAATTCAACGCAGAACGGAAAATCAAGCCTTCTGAGAGAATAGTTTTCCCAGTGAAGGAATAATCTAAATGTATCGACATCAACGATAAAAAAAGCCACTCCACACTCACCTCCGATCATTTCTAAACAAAACTGCGTCGACGAATCTTTTGGGATTGGCAGGGAGCACCCCTGAGCGTGGAGGTTGGAACTAAAAGCACCTCGAGTCGCTTAGTAAGATACGACTAAGGTTTGGGTCTCGTCGTATCTAGCATAGAAAGGTGCTGTACGACGACACCAGTACTCTGCTGTATACGCTTCAGTTTCTCAGAGAAACTGGACTTCCCGGTTCATCTCTGCGATGGGGTGTTGCTCGGTTATAGGGCCACATGCCGCACCTTATGCATCGGAGGACAGGAGTAGCAATGCGCCGACGACCGCGGTCTTCAAAGGGTCTGCGAGCGTATACAGCGATTGGTCGAGGGCGATCAAGTCCGCTGTAGCATTATCATTCTTCAGTGCCCTTATAACGATACAATAGCCGTACCGTCCCTCCTGTTTGAGCTGGGCTGTTCCCGTCCCGGTACGCGTTCTGCCTGATCTCGAATGGTCAGAAAGTAGAGGATTGCTTCAGTACATCCACTAGCAGCGCAGGCTTAAAATCCGTTCAATCCACTTCGCGAGAGTGGATGTATTCTGGCCATCTGGTCAAGGGCAAACTGAACATTCCGCTCGAAAACCTCCAGTGAGTTTTGGTCCGCGACGCCGGTCGAAGATTCCCGGGAAAAGAAGGGAGCGAGAGCGTAGTCGGACGGTATCGCGGATATGGAGTATGCCAGCCCCATGGATGTCTGTGAGCTGGATGACGCATAGGATTGCTGGCTGAAGTTCATCTTTGGTGAGTTAAAGACTTGTCAAGACAGACGGTAAGCGCGTAACACGAGGTCGACTGTGTGTGAGTGTTTGTTTGTCCGTTATCTCACACAACGCGGTTAGCAATGTTTAGGCTAGGTTTACAGCGGTTTTCAAAAGTTCAGGGAAAAGCCAAAAATCAAAACTCGCGCGGCGGGGTTTGCCGGTGAGGACCCCGGAGGTAGCCCTAGACAGAGCTTGTACTTATTAGCAATACTATCAACTAGCTTATCAGTCATCGTCGAACGTTCATGCCACGATGAGGCATCTCGAACGATCTCAAGGCTCGCATTCCTATCCTTCATCACGAAGGCTATTCCGTCAAAACAATCTGTCATCTCCTTGGCATCACAAAAACTACAGTCTACAGAGTCCTCAGTCGCTATCTGTGCTTTGGTAGCACCTCCAATCCCCACACCTACTCGTGTGTAGTTTTCCAAACCGGGCTTGAGGAGTATAGCTTCGTGGAACTTGAGGTAGTTGGAATTGACAGCAGCGAACAGTAATTCCTTCATCTTTGTAGACTTTTCCTCCTTTGAAGTCATCCTCCCTTTCGCAGTCATTTTCTTGATCTTCGAATAAAGAGTGAGAAAGATTGAAAAGGACTGTGGAGTATCGTCATCCTCCGGAGCTGGGGATGACATGGCAGTGTGAGGCAGAAACAATTTGGTAATACTAATAAGTACAAGCTCTGTCTAGGGCTACCTCCGGGGTCCTCACCGGCAAACCCCGCCACGCGAGTTTTGATTTCTGGCTTTTCCCCGAACTTTTGAAAACCGCTGTAAAGGTTATGGAAAACGTGAAGGCAATACTTGAAGTTTAGATTGACGTTTGTGCAGTGGTGAGACTTGAAGCGTCATCGAAGGGAAAAATGTTGGCTAAGACTTCAAATACTTACGGATGTACAGCCGCATCTTGAATGTCAATCTAAATATGATGTATAGTAAATACCTCGTCAGCTTGAAGACAGATATACAGTTTAGGAAGGTAAAAGGTAGCGTAAGTGATACGGAAAATCAGAAGGTGAAACGTGGAAGGGCGACTCCCGGCACGTTTGTACTCTCCCCAGATTCGCCCGGCTAACAAGATACACTCTTCATGCCACAAATTGGCGACCTTCCGCACGAGACGCGGGAACTGGTGAGCGCTCAACAGAGTAGAAATGGCGGGTACTGACCCAAGGTAGAAGTGAGACACGGACTGAGGCCATACGGACGCATCATCTACGAAGAGACCAGCAGCAATGCGACGCAGATCGCGCCGAGTGTTGTCAAACAAACGGGTCCTTTCTGTTGGCCAGGACGACCGTGCACAACACGTGGTTTCGGCCTCATAGAGAAGGGCTTCGGTTCGTTGACAGACACGGAGAGTATAATATTCGCAGAAACTGAAAGTGGTCGACAGGAGATTCAGGGTCGTGCCGACGGCGAGTTTACATAATAACCTTGTCATAGGTCGCCGGTCAACGTGGTGAACCCTGTCGTGACCATCCAATCTTGTTATACAAGATCACACCCTCTTTGCGTCACCCTCTCTGTATACCTGGGAAAGCTTGAAAGTACTGCAAGTTCCAGATCGGTCCAACACTTCCGGCTTTATGTTCAGGGAACACGCTGGTAGCTCCACCTTTCCTCTGCGGAACTACAGTCGAGTTCATTCTTCCAATCACTAAACGAGTCCGACCTTTAGTTCTATCGCAGTGTGTACGGTCAACCGGTCCTTGTCCCTCCTAAGGACTCGTGTGGGCGCTTTGCACTATCCATCATCCTTCGCCATCGCATCATCCCTATCCTCACGAACAGTGGTCCCTAATTGCCTCGGATCGCGCCCACCTCCCTGCAGCTCATATACCTTGGTTGAGGCGCTCATATCAGCCTGGCCACCCCGTGATTGCATCCTCCGCTGCGATGTATCGTCTTATTCAACCAATGGGAGAGTCGGTCAGTAACATCTGTCTATGATCTATTCGCTCAATGTCCTGTTAGCGATCATCCTCGCAGTCGCAATCGTTGTACTCGTCGCGTAGTCCATCCGAATATCTGCCCACCGATAGATAACTCGTATGCTCTGTGGCCGGGGGCGGGGGGGGGAGGGGTTGTCGGTAGGTCATTGTGGCAGCAGAGCGCATTAGACGAGTTCCAAACGGATAGTATCAACTTACAGGAACGCGTGCAGCAAGGAAAGTGATTCGCTCTGAGACCGACCATAGTATGATATCAGGAAACTTATAAGACAAATCTGCCCGGGGTTAATCTCAAGAATGGAGGGCACCATCGCAAGGCGCAGGGACGGCTGTGGTAACTAATAGTAAGTGCTTCCCAAGCATGTGTATTGGGCGCGGACGCCAAAGATCTCGGGGCTTTTCTGATAAGTCTCGTGTGTTGACACTCGAAGATTAAAAGAAGCGTGTGGAACGCGTGCACTTCTTCGTGTAAGTACCACAAATGTGGGGTGCCTGAAACGGAAAGATTTTCCGCGTTACGACGACCAGCGCGGGAAGTGTGCTGCGCGGACATAAAACTGACTTTTCAGCGCCCACTCCAGTTGTATTTTCACATGGTTAGTTGCGTCCCACAGCACGGAGTGATGTGGGTCCCGGACCCCCTACCGTAGGGTCCCTCTAGAGTTGTTTCCCAAGAAAGGCGTGATCCAGGTGTATCGACATCAGCGACTAAAAAAAAGCCACTCCGCATGCACCTCGATCATCCCTCAAAAGCACCTTTGAGTTGCTTAGTAAGACACATACGACCGTCGTATCTAGCATAGAAAGGTGCTGTGCGACGACACCACTACTCTCCTGTATATGCTTCAGTTTCTCATAAAGGAAATGGACTTGCCAATTCATCTATGCAGAGTTGGTTGAGAGCGATCGGGTCCGCTAGTGCTAGTAGTAGCACCGTCATTCATCGGTGCTCATAACGATACGATAGGAGACCGACACCGTACCTTCTGTCTGAGCTGGGCTGTTCCCAGCTTGGTATCCGTTCTGCTGATCTCGAGTGGTCAAAAAGTACGGAGTTGCTTCAGTGCATCCACTAACAGCGCAAGCTTACAATCCGTTCGAGAAAATTCATTTACTCTGGCCACCTGATCGAGGGCAATGTGAACATCCTGCTTGAAAATCTCTGGTGAGCTTTGGTCGGTGACACTGGTCGAAGATTCCTCGGATAACAATGGAGCGAGGGCGTAGTTGGATGGAAGGGTGGATATGGAGTATGCCATCCCCACGGATGTCTGTGAGCTGGATGACTGCTGGCTGAAGTTCATCTTTGGTGAGTAAATCCATTGGCCTCGTCTGCGTTTCGATGACAAGCAAAGCTAGTGACACGTGGTTGACTATTTGTGGGTGTTTGTCCTTTATCTACCCTGTTGCAAGCTAACGTCGACGACGACGCTACATCTGCAAGACGACTCGGTTACAGCATGCGCATCCTACAGTTTTTGAATTGTTTTTGAATTGTCGGCTATTCGGCAAACAACACCCCGTCATTATGAGCCCATAATGACCCGCCTGGGTTTGCAGATGTAGTTTGTCCCATCGCAACGCGGTAATGACTGTTTGCTAACGCCAAGGAATACGTCGCATGGCTATAGTCCAGCCACCCACCTCATACCTCCTGCTAATCGCAAAAGATCGCATCTCATACTTCGACGCAGTTACTCGATGCCTTGGCGTACCTCGAACTATAATACAACCCCGAAGTTCGCGGTTCTCGTAACATACGTTCCAACCCCGCGCGTGATCGGGGGACGTCTCCTATTGATATCAAGTGTTGCGGCGATGGAGACAATGATACCCAGCTAATCCGATCAGATACTTTCGAGCGCTCATATACGATACGATGGCTCATCGCATTACTTGCTCGAATGGAGGATTTGCTAGAGTCAGTCGATGATATCAAAATAGAGTCGGCGTCGACTTTTCATGGACGTGCACACCCTGAAATTGTAATGATACCCCTCGGGCAGATGCACATGTTAGAAGCCGACAGCATCGAGTCTACTATTCGGTGGACGGACGACATATTACTGCACGACGATCATCCGGAACTTCTAATATTTTCAAAGGAAACCATACTGACCGCCACTTCAGGAATCGAGGAATGATCGATGGCCCTGACGGGCATGCCCACTCGAAGAAGAGACGGAAAAGTCGGTACTAATAGACAGTCGACCTTGACAGGCGTGTCGGATATGGTAGTGCATACCAGCCATGACGCAGTGGCGCCCTCATGCTGGTACGGTGCCGCCTACAAAAGCGGAAACAAAGTTCTAGACTATAGAATGTGATGTCCCGGAAGGTGAATATTGAATACTATCACCCTCAAGACGTACGTGCACGTACCTTTGAAGTCACTGGTAAGCGGCCGGGGAAGAACTGGCCGTCGACTCGCTACCTCCAACGACACAAGCGGACAATCGAGCTGTCCAGACCACTACGTCTTGATCACAAGTGCCTCCACACATACAGAGCACGATTTAATCTTTCCTTGCCGGGAAAGAGTTGGGGAGATTCATCAGAAGACAGCGACACGTGCAGCGGTAAAATGGGACACATCGGATTTTGGGAGATTTCGCATGGGATTTATAATAAGACCTTTCCGAATCTCCCAAACTCCGACGTGGGAGTGATGGAGGGCTGCATATACAAACTGAGCATCATGCATCACATACTGTACGGGGGGAGACCCCGTCGGATGCGTCCACCCACGTGACCCCCCCGTGTCCCTACAAACTGACATATAGTGTAGTGACGGATTTGGATCTTGGCAGCGCCGCTGGGGGAGAAGCCGAAGCCACTACGCTCGGTGCCTTGATCGCCTGCCTGCCACTTGCAAACCTTTATTATTGTCAAATTGTCCCAGCCTCTGCCATGTACCCCCATAAATATGGACTCATCCCAGTCATCCTGCATACCGATTCCACCACCCTCTTCCTTCTGTCCTGTCCGATCTTCCCTCATTGTGGGTCCAGACTCCTTTACACCGAGAAATGTCCGTTCCGCCGCTTCTGGGTCGTGCATCCCCAATCAGGTCGACCGTACAACACTCTCGGGGCTTAACTCTCCGGGGGGATTTCCATCTCGAGCGCGAGTGCTATACTACTGCACCTGTCTATCGGTCTGCCACCGTTCATACGCAGGAACCACAACGCCTCGAATCATCGACAGGGTAGCTTTCTTTCCTCCTCCAAAGTCTGCTGACTCACAGTTAGGTCTAGTGATAGTTATCGTGTCTCCGTTGCCGAGGTCTGTAAGCTTTTCCGTTGTCAGCATGGGTGTTCTAAGACGTTACCCGCAGACGCTGCAGTTGCCGGGTTGTCCGGTTATACCTGCTCCTCTTCTTGTACGCAATTCAAGTCCGGTTGGCTATCTAAGCGGCGAACCAGGTGTAAGTCCCTTTCCATTGGTCTTGTCATCCTGTCACCACACACTTAGACTGCAAAGGTTGCACGGTTGTCGGACTATTTTGTTGGCGAAAGTAGAGCATCGGCTATCGTAAGTTCCACATGCGACATGTCCCCTCATGTCATCAATGATTTCCCCTCGATCCATCATACGGTGGCTACCGGGCCACGCAGGGTAACACCTACGACTACATCACGGATCATGACACCTCCCGTCTCCCACCGTACACGAGTCTTCCACCACCTTATGCTATAGAACAGTCGTCAGGGCATCCACGGGAGAGCGGGGACGTCTCAGCGTTTGGATACCTAGGCAGTAACTTCGCTGCACCTACGGCGGGCCCGGGGCCCATACCTTCTCTTCGCAATCGCACCTCAGGGCAAGTGATTGGCTTGGATGCATCATGGCCATGGATTTCAGATCCCATCCTTCCCTTACTTCAGGAGCCGCATCCGTTGGACGACTTCATCCAAGGCAATATTCCACCACCACCAAAATGGACCCGAATTACAATGCAACCAACAGAGCAGTGGGTCCTTTCCCAACGCGCCTTGCCCAATTAATCCACTCCGTGCCCTAGAATACACCCCTGGATACCATTTCCTTACGAATGTCCAATTCCATTCCAGTCCAACTGGACATCTTACTTCACCTCTGACAGATACGTCTCGTCCCTGAACACATCCTCTTGGTCCCCACAAGAACACCTCACATACCCCTTACACGTTCACCCATCACATACTCTCTCTGACCACAAGATGCACCTTTTTCGCAGTCCTGCAGCACACATCTCCGATTATCACACTACGGGAGGTGGGGTAGACGACTGCAGACATTTTGATGAACCCAAATTCAACACCGAGCAAATTACAGGCTTCGGTCCGCAGTTACCGCTTTCACCCCGCAACCTGCTTTCGCAAGACCGCGCATTCCGCATCAAGGGTAGACGCCGTTCAAGGACATTCCATCATACACACCGCTCCGCAACCGCCCGATCACGACCTACGAAGCTACCCTGTGGATGGCGGGATGACGAAGGCAAAAAATGCGGTAAGCCTATTAGTTATGACGATTGCCCAGGCCATTTTGCCTCTGCCCACGGCATCAGGAATAAAGCGTGGAATGTCAAAGTCATCTGTCGCTGGTGTCCCGCAGAGCTGTACAAGGTGGTCACACGCAAAAACTTTATGAGGCACATGAAAGAGGTGCACTTTTGCTACGCACGCTCGGAGAATGGGAACTAGTGAAGCTTCGTGCAGGCGCTGGTTAACGAGAGGTCTGCTGTTCTTGCATGCACTTCTTTTTTCACCCTCGGTGAGTTTGATCCTCTTGACTCTCGAGAAATGGGTTGGCAAGCCGTAAATCTCATCTCTTTTATGATCGATCGCAGTTCACTCTTATTTGCACGGAAGTATCTTTGTCCAACGAGTATCAGTGATACTACCATGCACTTCGCTGTCTGTTTTGCCTCTTACGCTGTTGTCTGTTCCTCACACTGCTGTCGCCTGTTGTCCTATGTCGTTATCGCCGCTTGTCTGTCTACGATGTCGTCGATGAATTCGCGTGTAGTATTAGTTGAGTTGTGCCGCTGTAGCCTATGTATGCGATATGCATGTTTACTTCTGTTTCACTTCCCTTGGGTTGGAGTTTGTCCTCCCACCCAATTTCAGCCTTTCATCCTTTACCAGCCTCCGTAGGTTCGGCTGGCGATAAACATATTTCGTCTCCGTGAACTGCAAGAGGCTGCCGTGACAGAATCCTTATTCGTAAATTTAGGTACGATTGGAAATGCTGATCCACTTTGTTCCCCCATCAGCGCAGTGCCACGACCGACGACAGAATTTGGCCACGTCCATGATGCCGACCGTCAGCGCGTCAGTTCCATCTTTCT
Organism: Pisolithus albus; assembly: GCA_024613165.1. Lineage (NCBI taxonomy): Eukaryota > Fungi > Basidiomycota > Agaricomycetes > Boletales > Pisolithaceae > Pisolithus > Pisolithus albus. The sequence continues at coordinate 201,125 of JANFAB010000027.1, forward strand.
TATCGCGCCCGCAATCCGAGTTGCCCAATTGGCCAATTTTAGCGTCGACGCCTTACGCGGGAGCGATAATCTGGTGATCGTCTAGCTGTCACTACAAGAATTCTGACGTCTCGGTCTAGAGGAAGAAGACTGGCAATCCAAAGTAATGACGATCCTCAAGTTCGTGCGACAGTGTACTTCTATCCTCGCTACCCAAGTCGACGCTCCAGCGCTCTTCTTGTTTACAGCTCAAATCGCATCAAAGTGCGGACCTGAATTCGCCGATCTTGCGTATGATTTCTACGTGCAAACCTTCTCCGTGTGCGAGCACTCAATCTCGGAATCGTGTGCGCAGCTCGCAGCGATTACAATTATCATCGGCACCTTGCAGTCGTCCCAACTGTGTTTGAGTGCGGACGCGTATGATACGTTGATCACGAAAGCTGCCTTGCACGGTGCGAAGTTGTTGAAGAAACCGCATCAGTACATGTGGGCGGTCATCTCTGCTGGAAGGAGCCGTCTGCAGAGGGCGATGGCGATGACGCACGGACGGACGACGAAAAGAGCGAGCCTCCCACCGACAGAGAGGCCGGCGCGGGGATATCTTTCGTTCTTATTGTGACCAGGATAGGAAACGCATACTCGAGTGCCTACAGAAAGCGCCGCGTATCACCAACTCCGCATCGGAGGAAATCGTGACGGTACACTTGTACCACGACCAGCACCTGTGCTATTTCGATCACGGCGCACTGGCGCGCGCGGCACTACGTCACACTCGGAATGGTTCTCGTTTAACTGACTTCTTTTGTTCATGCAGATCGCTCCCAAATACATCGTATCGCTCGTCGGACTCACCGCGTCATCGATCGACGTGATCTCCTCGCCTGCGTTCTCAACTTCTTACTTACTTCCTTCGCAGAGAATCGAAGGCATTGCTTCACCGGAAATGGTAATGCGGCATTTCCACAACACGCGAAGAAGATGCTGGTCGGTGCGACGGAGCTGATGTCGTCTGTGCGTTCTTGAAGATGGGCGTCACGCGGTAACGTATATGTATATGTGTGGTCCAGAGCTGTTGCTGTCACCGGTTGCCTTCGGTGGCAGAGGGTGGCAGCCATGAAGGACTCTTAGGCATGTGGTATGCTGTGCGAGTTGTGATATGATATATCAAGCTTTCTAGGATAATTCCCTACCACCCCCCGTGGGGCCCGTGCTGTTGTGGTTCAAGATTCTGGCCATACGCCTGTATTGCGCGTCCTACCGCTTGGGCATAATCTGTACAGAATACACACTTTTCCTTATTTAGTTACGTGCATACTCCTTTGCTCGAGTATTTGGGGATGTGACGGTTAGGACGCAGGAGAGAAATCGCTCAGATCGTTCAAGGCTCTCGAGCAATATATACTCCAGGCACGTCTGTGACTCCTGCTGCACCGATCTTATCACCGGCTTCACCCTACAGCTCACTGGAGGAAAAGATTTACATATTCAGAGTCAATACCTCAGTGCGGAAGGTATAATCAAGCCTTGAAAGAATGGGTTTACGAAACGAAACGAAAATGAACACGAAGCACACCATGAGTTGCTTAGTAAGATACGACTAACGCTGCTGGCGGGAGCGGACCAGCAACCAGTCCGCTGGTGCTGGGACATTTGCAACGGGGGAAGCTCTCGTGGGGGGCAGCGGGCCCCCGGGGGTATTGGTAGTGGAGTCCTACATAGGGTAAATCACCCCGACAAAAGACTCCAGCAGGGAAAAAAAGATACCACTCAGGTTTTGGTCTTGGGCCTCGTCGTATCATAGAAAGGTGCTGTGCGACGACGCCACTACTCTCCTGCATACACTTGAGTTTCTCATAGAGAAACTGAACTTCACGATTCATCTGTGCGATGAGGTGCTGCTCGGGACCGGATGCCGCGCCTTGTGCATCGGGGGGGACGAGACGAGTGGATATGCCCCGACACTTTTGGTCTTCAAAAAGTCTGCGAGCGTATGCAAAGCTTGATCGAGAGCGATCAAGTTCGCTGTAGAGTCGTCATTCTTCATTGCTCGTATAAAGATACAATACGATGCTCGTACTGTGCCCTCCGTCTGAGCTGGGCTGTTCCCAACCTGGTATGCATTCTGCCTGACCTCGAGTGGTAGGGAATTGCTTCAGTGCATCCATTAGGGGAGCAAGCTTACATTCCGTTCAAGCAACTTCGAGCAAGTTCATTCACTCGGCACCTGGTCGAGGGCTACCTGAACATTCTGCTTGAAAACCTCTGCTGAGTTTTGGTCCGTGATGCTAGCAGGGTGAAGATTCCTGGGATAAGAAAGGAGCCGGGGAGTAGTTGGATAGTAGCGTGGATATGGAGTATGTCCATGCGTTTCGAACGCTCCGTGTTAGTTTGTAGCTGTAAAACAGAACCGAAATCTATGAGACGGACTGGGGTGGAGATCTAAGCTAGATACGAGAATGAGGTATGGGTGAAAGCCCGAAGGGCTTCCCGGCCCGGAGGAGGTGCTGTACCTGGGGGCGAAGAGTGAGCTGTGTGGGCGGGCTGGGTGCCGAACAGGTCTGCTCTTCGAACGTGCCGGGTGACAGCGGCCTGCCTGCAGGCAATTCTGACCTGAGAGAGGGAGTGGTGGGTGGGGCAAAAGGAGAATCGAACGATGACCGAGGTCTGGAGGCACAGACTCGGGCAGTAGCGGAGGTGCAGAAGCAAGAGGCGTGCTACCCTCCGCTTACTTACTCATGGACTAAATTCTATGCGGCGCTTCGAAACTCAGCTTACATAGAAAACTATCATCCCCATGGATGTCTGTGGGCTGGATGACGCGCATAAGATTGCTGGCTGAAGGTCATCTTCGGCGAGCTAATTATGACTCGTCTGCTAAGAATACGTTGCATGGTCATAGTAGCCCAACCGCCCACCTCATACCTCCCGCCGATTGCAAAGATCGCAACTTTTACTTCAGAAGTTCAGCCCAACTACTCGATGCCTTGGCATACCTTATTTAAAATATTATACAACCCCGAAGTTCACGGTTCTCAGAAGATATGTTCCAACCCCGCACATAATCGGAGGTCATCTCTTATCGATATCAAGTGGCGTTGCGGCCACGAAAACAGTGTTTCGCAGCTAATCCGATCGGACAGTTTCGAACGCTCATACACGATGTGATGGCTCATTGCATTAGTAGTTCGAATGGAGGATTTACTAGAGTCGAAAGACAGCAGCGATGTCGACGTGGCCCAGCACCTCCCGACACACGAGCGCAACGAAGAATGACCATGAATTTTGTGGCGATGTTACAGTAAGCTGTCCAGCCAGATCTCGATTCCGTGCGCACGAGCGAGCAACAGATCAGACATCTACAAATGCTAAGCATCAGAATGGCCAGCCATTCTGATGCTTAACGCTCATTTCTTCCCCATACAGTATATGTTAGCACTTGCCAACGATAATTCAAAAGTTGTAGGAAGCAGATGCTGTAATTCATCTAGTTTGCAGATCAGTGTGAGGTCGCTCGCTACAGGATGTGCAGCATTTTGGACACTAATACGGACCTACAGGTTTTGGTTGCTGTGCTTGCTGGTGCGAAGTCGATAATGCAGAGAGAGAAAGGGGGACTGGCTGATATGCCAGAATCGCGGCAGTTGCAGTCGTTATATTTTTTTTCCAGTCCCACCGCAGTTGGAAGCGCTCTAATCCTTTGGGAGTGTCAGGATTACGAGGACGAATGAGAGGCATTGTGGGTGCCCTGTTGGAAAATGGTGAACGTCGAGCGCCGCATCCGCGTTTCAAAATCATGAAGAGGATGATGAGGTGCCATGGTCATGGATGCGAGTTAGGCGATAAGAGGAATGTTGGAAAATGATGACCGTCCGACGCTCACCATTTTGCAACGTTGCTTTCATAATACTTTCATAATACTCTCTCTGTTGTGAAAGCCATCGTGGGCGCTCTGCTCAGTTAGGCGATAAGAGGAATGTTGGAAAATGGTCAACGTCCGACGTTCACCATTTTGCAACGTTGCTTTCATAATACTTTCTCCGTCGTGAAAGCAACGTTGCAAGGAATTCTATCGGCAAACCGACGGGTGGCTCGGTGTGGCCGGATACAGGAGGGTGGAATGATGGAGTGTCCGGGGCACGGGTACGGCATTTTCAGGCGTTTCGCTATCCTCCCGACTCGAGCCGAGCCAACACGCCGTTAACGTTTTCCGTCTTCAGCCTCAGAGTAACGCCACCCACCTTTTGACCCCCTTATAACCGTCTTTCCATAGTACATTACACCTCCTTCTATTTACCTTCACCCGCATATAACCTTCATATGTCAACTATTAACTATACGTCTTACTCCACAGCTATCACATGGTAGTATATACTTTACATTCCAATCTACGGGCCCAAGCGGCACCGCGTCTTAGTAGTAGTCTACTTGTTGCGGTATATAAATATAGAAGTTCTCTCTCTCTCTCTCGCTATCCTGCCTTCCCCCCGGTCACCCCCCCGCCTCCATATGAGCACAGCTCGGTGCTTTAATAGGTACTTAGTGCGAGAAATTTGCAGGTGGCGGTGTCGTGGGAATTGCCCGATAAGGGGAAGCCTAAACTGACATATTAATAGCTTTCATTTTAGTCGCGCGTATGTGGTGTGGCCCCTGCCCATTATCATTTCCTCCCATCAACCGTCAGAGAATTCGCGCACGCGTTCAGGTCCAACGGTTCTCTTTCGAGTGCTGGTCGTTGGAGCCCATCTCACGGGGATGAGGCTCCTCGAATTCCTTCGCTTTCAAACCCAGCCACCTTGCAATTCAACCAAGCCAAATTTGGGCCTTTGCATCACCGTTGTTGCAGCACCTTCATCCTCGGTCAAAAGGCATACCTCAGGCCTCACCCTCTGCCGTGTACTCCCATAAATATGGACTCATCCTGCATATCGATTTCTCCACCATCTTCCGTTTGTCCTGTCTGATCTTCCCTCGTCGCAGTGGGTGCTGCGGACTCCTGTCCATGGTGAAATGCCCCCTCCACTATTTTTGAGTCGTGCACCCCCGACCAGGTCAACCATACGACACTCTCAGAGCTCTAATCACCAAGGGGATTGTCATCTCGATCCCAGACATCGTACCACAGTGCCTGGCTATGGGTCTGCCACCGTCGATGCAAGCAAACCGCACCGCCTCAAATCATCGACAGGGTGACTCTCATTCTTCCACCAATTTCTACTAACTCACAGTTCTGTCTAGGGATAGTTATACTGTCTCGGCTTACGAGGTTGTAAGCTGTTTCCGCAGTCATTGTGGTTGTCCTAATGCGTTACCCGTAGGCGCTGCAGTTGCCAGGTTATCCGATTACACCAGCCCCCCTTCCAACATGCAATTCAGATCCGGTTGGCTATCTAAGTGGAGAACCAGTTGTGAGCCGCTTTCTATCGATCTTGCCATCCTCTCACCACACATCTAGACTGCACGGGTCGCACAGTCATCGGGCTACGTTGGTGGCGAAAATGGAGCATCGTCTATCGTAAGTCCCGTATGCTACACACACCCTTCATGTCCTCATGATTCTCCCTCGGTCGACCATGCTGTGGCTACTGGGTCACGTAGGGTCACACCTCCGACTCCATCACGAACCATGACACCACTCTTCCCCCATCGTACACATGTCTTCTACCACCTTTTGCTATAGAACAGTTGTTAGGGCATTCACGGGAGAGCGGCGACGTGTCAACGTTTGGGTACCTAGATAATCACTTCGCTGGAACTGCCACGGGCCCGGGCTCCATTCTCTCCCTTCGCGATCGCACATCAGGACAGGTGATCGGCTGGGATGCACCATGGCCGTGGATTTCAAAACAGCTCCTTCCCTCACTTCAAGAGCTATATCCGTTGGACGACTTCACCCATGGCAATATTCCGCTTCCACTAGTACAGACCCGAATTACAATGCAACCAACGGAGCGGTGGGTCCTTATCCAATGAGCTTGTCCAACTAACCCACTCCGTTCCCTAGAATACATCCCTGGACAACATTCCCTTATGCATATCCGATCCCACCTCGGTCCAACTCGACATCTTACTCCACCTCCGACAGATACATCTCGTCCCAAAACACATTCTCTTGGTTCCCACAAGAGCATCTCGGATACCCCGTACCCGTTCGCCCTCACGACGTGAGACCTGTAGACCTGCCAGGGATCGATGTTGGAAGCAAGATGGAACTGCACACGTCAGGCACTCTCGACGATCACGCAGCACAAGTTCCCGGCGATCACTCGTCACATACCCTCCCTGACCACGAGACACGCCTCCTTCGCAGCCATGCAACTCCCGATAATCACACAACAGCAGGTGGGGTAGACGACTGCGGAAATTTTGATGAAAGCAGATTCAATTCCGAGCAAGTTGTAGGTCCGCAGTTACAGCTCCCGCTTGACGCCCGTAAGGGTAGAAGCCTTCCAAGGAATTTCCATCATACACGTTGCCCCACCAGTGCCCGGTCACGACCCACAAGGCTACCCAAGACACGCTCGGTTCGTTTCCATAATGGGTCCATACCTTGTGGGTGGCGGGATGACAAAGGCAAAAAATGCAGTAAGCCTATTAGTTATGGCGATTGCACAGGCCATTTCGCCTCCGCCCACGGCATCACGAATATAGCATGGAATGTCAAAATCACCTGCCGCTGGTGTCCTTCGGAGCCGCAAAAGGTTGTCACACGCAAAAATTTTCTGAGGCACATGAAAGAGAAGCACTTGTGCTGTGCACGCTCGGACAACGGAGTCTAGGTGTACCGGCTTCGTGCACACGCTAGCTAGTGAAAGGTCTGCTGCACTTCATTTTATCCTTCGGTCCGGCGTACCGCTGGATATTCTCGACTCTCGAGCAATACGGATGGGTTAGCAAGCTGCAAATCTCGTCTATTTTACGATTGTAGTTTCCTCTAATTCGCATCCTTATCCGACGAGTATCAGTGATACTACCATGCTTTTACTGTCCTTTTTGCCTCTTATGCTGTCGTCTGTTCTCCATACTGCTGCCGCCTGTTGTCCTATGTCATTGTTACCGCCAGTCTGTCTGTCATAAGTTCCTGTCGCATGTAGTAGTATTAGAGTAGTAGTTGAGTCGTGCTGTAGCCTAAAAGCACATATTTATTCAAATTTCATTTTCCTCGCCGCCGTACGTTCAACCGTCCTGGAATATGCTTCGTCTCCGTGCACTGCAAGAAGCTGCCGTGACAGAATCCTCGTTCGTATTAGTGACGGACTCTCAGGTACGATTGGAAATGCTAATCCACCCTGCCTCACCTTCAGCGCAGTGCCACGACCGACGACAGGCCACATTCACGACCCCGACTGTCAGTCCTGCCTTTCTTATCGCACACAATCCAACGACATGACTGGGGTACATTTGGGAGGTCCTCTAAAGTCGCCCAATTGGCTAAATTCAGCAGTGCCTGGCTCCGCACTCAGCGGGTCGGCGTCATACGCGGGGACATCTGGCGGCTGTCTAGCCGTTACTATAATAATTCTCTCCCTGATATCTCAGTCTACTGGAGTCCGAAGTAACGACGATCCTCAAGTTCGTGCGGCAGTGTACTTCTATCCTCGCCACCCAAGTCGACGCTCCGGCGCTGGCCCTACGACTCCTCCTGTTTGCAGCTCAAATTGCATCAAACTGTGGATCCGATTTCACCGATTTCGCGTATGATTACTATGTGTAAGCCTTCTCGGTGTACGAGGACTCGATTTCAGAATCGCGTGCGCAGCTCGCAGCGATTACGCTTATCATCGGCACATTGCAGACGTCTCGAGTGTTCGAGGTGGACTCGTATGATACGTTGATCACGAAAGCTGCCTTGCACGGCGCAAAGTTGTTCAAGGAACCAAACCAAGCTACCGCAGTGCACGCGGCTAGTCCTTTGGTGGCAGGAGCCGTCCGCGTGTCGAGGTCAGAGAAGCCGGCGGTGTCTGCAGAAAGCGCTGCATGTCGCCAACTCCGCGACGGAGAGAATCGTGACGATACAATTGCACTGCGAAACGCTAGGCCAGTACCTATACTATTTCGATCACGGTGCCCCCGCCGTACGTCACATCGGAATGTCTTCTTATAGCGCACGTTTTAAATAACCGACTTCTTTTTTCCTTCGTGCAGATCGCTCCCAAATACATCGTGTCGCCCGTTGAACTCATTGCATGATCGATCGACGCGATCTCCTCGCCCGGGTTCTCAACTTCCTATTTGTACCCTTTGCAGAGAATCGAAGGCGTTGCTTCGCCGGAAATGATAACACCGCATTTCCACAAGACGTTATCCTATGTACATGCCGAGAGGACGTCCGAGAATCGGGCCCGCTACGACAAAGTTGATGTCGTCGGTGCGTTCCTGAAGAGGCCATGTTTTCGGTTCTCGATTTTCTCTCTGAGCCGCTTGACGTTGCTTCGGCACAGATATCGTGTACAAGGCAGACCGCGCTATCTGGATCAATAAGTGTCTAGAGCAACTTCTACGCGCCCCCAGCACATCGCCAGCTTGCCCTCTCGTCGCTACCTTCCATTTAGTGATACCCATCAGGTCAACGCACTCGTTAGGGGCCGACAGCATCGAGGCTACTTTTTGGTGGACGAATGACATACCGCACGAGGATCATCCGGAAAGTGTCTGGACCACGGAGGAGTTGTGGTGATACGTTAAAGAGAGCCCGAGCAGCGATGGATATTGCACACCTCAATGCGAGCCTCGTCACCCGGAGGGGATTCGTACCGCTAATGTGAGCACCCGTGTTGTAGAGTGCAGATAACGAGGCTGCGCCCAATACAACCGCAGGTAGCTCACCAACGAGTGTCGCCTGTCACACAGAGAAGGAGAGTACTCTCGTTAGCATCGAGTTACTGGACGAAGCCTTACTGACAATCTGCTTGCCTGCCTCGATCGTCCGGGATCTGCGCGATAGGGGGAAGTGGACACACGGGTTGCGGTGCGTCCAGATGGTAAGTTATGACTCAATGAGAGGGTCAGGAGGGACCTGGAAGACTCAGGCCGTATAAATACGTCGTTCCTGCCCTCGTACGAGTCAATGCTTGCGAGCCGCACCCAGATGAAAGACCGGCAACATGTCTAGAGAGTCCGCAATGCATATTTCCTAGCCTTTACTGATTGTGCCTTCGTACAGTGAGGGCTTGCAGACTCCGGTGAGCGATTGTATTGTGTGTGAGCCTAAGGCCCAGACTCTACATTCTAGAGGTATAAAAGAAACAGCAGGAGGCAAAACAGACAACACAGCGTATAGTATAATCCCAGATAGGTCCGGATGAAGGTATTGAGGTGTGGATAAGTGCAAACCTTAGTCAATAATCATAAGAATATAGGTATGTGGCTTCTGAAAATGACCTGAGGGTATGGAGGACTACCCGAGAGCAATAGCTCTGCCAGTAAGGGCATTTGCGCGCCGGTGACAAGGAATGGGCCACAGGGGATACAGCTAGTCGAAATGTTAGATAGCCTAGTGCAACATAGGACTGACGTCCTCTCGCACTTTGAACTCAGAAAGAAAGAAGAAAGAAAGAAAATAAGTAGTCCAGAGTCAAGCATTCCAAAGGGTACATCGGACCGAAAGAGATGGATAACACACCGTATTCACCCGCCGTTAGCGCGTGCACAAAGCCCGAATACTTAGTTCTCTTTCTTCGAGCGAGTGCTGCCCAAATGTACCTCCCTCAAATGTCTTGGAAAGTTTTTGCGCATGACGGCCCTCTTTGAACGACACCAGTGGCAGATGATTTTGACATCCTCTGCCGTTTTCTTGATGGGGTGCGTAGTAGCGAAATGGTCGATGAGATTGCCGCAGTTGACAGGCTTACCACATTCTCTGCCTGTGTCATCCCGCCATCCGCAGGATGTGGACGTATTACGATAACAAACCTTGCGCGGTTTCGTGCTTAATCGTGACTGGGGAGTGGCGGAACGACGTGCATGACGGGATGTCTTTGAAAGATTTCTAGCCGCAATGGGGGACACGCGGTCGTGCGGATGAAGCTTGCGGGGTGAAAGCGGGAGCTGGTTTGGAGGCAGCGGTGACTGTGGAGGTAGGCCAACCACATGCTCGGAGTTGACTTTGCTCTCATCGAAGTTGTTGCAGTCATTTACCGCATCACCTGTAGTATGTTCACCGGGAACGTATGCTGCATAATTATGAAAGGAGTGTGTTTTGTTGTCGGAGAAAGTACGGGATGGGTTATCGTGGTGGACTTTGCCTTCAGTGTCGAGGCCGTTGGGGTAGCTGGGAGTGACTCCTTGTAGGCGTGAAAGATGTCCGTACATGTGGCGTGTGTACTGCGTTGTATCGTGATGACCAAGCTCATGGTAACTGTCCCCTTCGTAGCTACCTCCGAGTTCCCCTATCCCACCATGAAAGCCTGGCGGAGCTACAGGCCTCGTGTAGTGAGGTTGAACGGATGAGGGGTATCCAAGATGTTCTTGCGGGATCAAAGAGGGTGACTTCTGGTTAAGCGTCGAAAAGCGAGGATAGGAAGACATTGAGTTCGGCTGGAGTGGGATGCGTGTAAGGGATTGGTGCCCGGGGTTGTATTGTAAGGCATGGAGTGGATTAGTTGGATGGGGGGTATTGAAAAAAGGACCCTGTTTGGGTGGTAGTGGAACATTGCCAATGGCGAAGTCATCCGACGGATGCGGCTCCTGAGGTGGGGGGCCTGCCGAGTTTGGGAGCTGCGGCCATGTTGCATTTGGGTCAGTCATCCGGCCAGCGGTGTAATCGTGATGGGACGGTATGGGGGACCGGGTGGAATAAGACATTGAGTTGGACTGGGGTGGGATGTGTGTAAGGGATTGGTGCCTGGGGATGTATTGTGGGGCATGGAGTGGATTAGTTGGATGGGGGGTATCGAAAAAGGGACCCTGTTCGGGCGGTAGTGGAACATTGCAAACAGCGAAGTCATCCGACAGGTGCGACTCCTGAGATGGGAGGACGGCCGAGTTTGGGGGCCGCGGCCATGGTGCACTTGAATCAGTCGTCCAGCCAGTAGCGTAATCGTGAGGAGAGGGCATGGGGCTCATCGTAGGTGCAGCGAAGCCGTGGCCCGGATCCCCAAACGTTGGAAAGTCTCCACTCTCCCGTGAATATCCTGACGGCCATTCTACAGAATGGGGCAGTCGAGAACTTGGGTACGATGGTGGAAGTGTGGTGCCATGGTTCGCGATGTAGTCGGAGGCATTACCCTGCGTGACCTGGGAGTCACGGGTATGATCGACCAAGCGAGGATCCTTGATTTGGATGAGGACATGAAGAGTACGCGTCTCACGTGGAACTTACGATAGATGGCGGTCTATGTTGGTCAACAACATAGTCCAACGATAATGCGACCTGTGCACTCGGTGAGAGGATGGCAAGGTCGATGGAAACCGACATACATCCGAACCGCACGCTACAACTTGGGGAGTGGATATATTCGGACGACTTGACATTTGCAGCGCCTAGAAGTAACGTGTTAGGACAACCACACTGAAAGTGGAGACAGTTCACAGACCTCGGAAATAGATATATCATGACCGCCGCTAGAACGAACTGTGAGTCGGGGAAATACGATGGATGAATGACAATTACCCTGGCAATGGTCCGAGATATTGTGATTCCCAAGATGCTGCAGTATGATGCCCGCGATCGAGCTGACAACCCCCATGGCTAGTCAAGCCCTGAGAGGGTTGTACTGTCGACCTGCTCGGTGGTGCATGGCCCAGAGAAAATGGCAGAGTGGACGTCTCGCTGTACATGGGAGTCTGCAGCCACTATGACGAGCGTATGTCGGGCAGGAAGGGAGAGGGAGAGGAGGAACCAGTAAGGCAGGATGCTTGGGTTTTATGCATGGCGGAAACTGAAGAACGCGTAGCCCGCACTCCATGACAAACTCGGAATCAACACTCCAGAAACCAAGATGTTTCCCAAGTGGAAATTGCGTTTCGACCGACCGAGGGTAACCAAGGTTTTCTGGTCCGACACGTTGGCTCAAGTCGCTGCCGGCGGTGTATAGGCTACTTTAAAGTTGGGAAATGGTGGAGTTCTTGCACAGCCACTCGGATTTATTTGTACACAAAAGGTCGCCTCACTCTCGAAGCCAAATTATCATATCTGCCGCGCATGCGGCATCTGCAAGTATTCATACATCCGCATCAAAACTTCCTATTACTTCCTAAGATTGTATTTCCCCTTCTCCGCAAGGCCCTTCTATCTTGTAGTTGTATTGACCCTGCTAAAACTGGGTATCGAACAAACGAGACGGATCTTGGAGCCCTGACCTCCAACGAAATCGACCGTTCGAAAAGGAAACAGATCTCGGTGACGGCATAATGGCAATATATGCAGTCTTGCCTGAGCTTTCGGTCGATGGAGTGGGAGACTGAATCCCGCATGCCAAAGTTGAACTTGCAGACAGAGAAGTAGCGGGTGGTCGTGTTGAGATTCATGGCTGGATTCATCTGGGTGTTGAACGGACGGCTGGTCGCGCATGTGTGCATGGTCGGAGGCGACATAGTTTTGACTTTTGAGAGTAATCGCCGCAGGGCTACGTACCTCGAGGACTGCGAGGAAATGAAAATTCCTTTGAGTTTGGGGAAGCGCTCTCATTGGTTCATCGTGACACGGTCTCCACAGCTATCCCTCGTGATTTGGCAAGCCATCATGAAAGCATGAACAGGCTAATCCGATGGCAATTCGATTCGAGTTCTATGTCAGTTAACCACTTCGTTCGCGGAGCCCAGTTCAATACACAGTGTGGCCGAACTATCACTTCGATTCGGCTTGTCAAGACGCTCGTGGCAGCATGGTGAGGGTGGGCCTGGAGACACCGGTATCGATGGCGATGTACGTCAGTTTCCTATCTAATCGTCCGAGCTGACCCAAGGGATATACGTACGCCGTGCGCTTGGGGTGGCAGCATGACTGAGTTTGGGGCTGCCGACCATTGCAAGATCTTGGGTCAGGATCGTGTGCAACTTACATGCGGGATGGTACCATGCTGTTAATGCCGTGGGACCACTAGTGACAGGCTAGATTTATGGTTGACTCACATGAAGCTGACTCGGATCGAGGTTGTGCCAGAGCTCACTAAGTACGAGGTCTGGGTGAACCCGACATCACGTCCCGAGGTGGCCCGACGGGTGGTCACCGGTCATCCTCCATATGTGATTCGTCTATTTAGGAAGGCGGTTGTTTTTCCTTCGAAGAGAGTGGAGGTGCTTTATCGTTGAATCCTGCCTCTCCCCCAGCTTGGTCCCGATTACCACGGCTCATCGCATCAGTAGCTCGAATGGAGGATTTATTTACTGGAGTCCGACCGTGGTAGCGACAAACTTTCGCCATCGGTCTCGGACAATCTCAGGGGCAACAACGATTGAAACTTCTCCGCGGACCTGAGTGATAGCGGTGCAATCATCACGAGTCGCTTCCTCGACTGGTCGAAGTTGCCAACCACGTCTTCTGTCCCAAAACTTCTCTCCGGGTCGTTCAGTGTTGTCTTCGGTGCAGACATCGTGTACGAGGCAGGATCACGCTATCTGGATCAGAAACGTGTCCAGAACGGCTTCTACGCTGCACAAGCGCATCGCCAGCTTGCCTCCTCGTCGCTACCTTCCACTCAGTGATACCCCAGGGGCCAGCGCACACTGAGAGGCCGACAGCGTCGATGCTACTTTTCGGTGGATGAATGACGTACTGCACGAGGGTCCTTGTGATATTTTCGAAGCAATGCAAAATGAAAACTGCCTGGACCACGGAGGACCTGCGGTGATCGAGATCACAAACGGGCCATGGTTGCAGCACGTGTTTCCATTCTTCTACGTTCCTGCCCTTGTACGAGTAAGCATTCGCGGGCTGCGCCGAGATGAAAGACTGGCAACACTAAAGATTCCGCACCGCATGTTTCCTAGCCTTACTATTGTGCCCTCGTGCAGGTGAACGCTCGCAGGCGATTGTAATGTGTGTGAACCTGACGTCCAGATTCTACAGATAGAGGAACAATCGTCCGAGTTCCAAACAGCAATGCAAGAGGCAAAACAGACAACAGAGTGTATAGTACAATCCCAGATAGGTCCGCATGAAGGTATTGGGGTGTGGATAAGTGCAAACCTTGGTCAATAATCGTAAGAATACAAGTATGTCGCGTCTGAAAACGGCCCGCGGGAATGGAGGTCTGCTTGGGAGCAATAGCTCTACCAGTAGGACATTCGTGCACCGACGAGAAGGAACGGGCCACAGGGGGGGTACAACTTGCCGAAATGTTAGGTAGTCTGGTGCAACATAGGACTGCACGTCCTCTCGCACTTTGAACTCAGAAAGAGGAAAAATAAGCGGTCTAGAGTCAAGAATTCCCAACGGGTACATCAAACCGAAAGATATGGATAACGCACCGTGTTCACCTATTGTTAGCGCGTGCACAAAGCCCGAATACCTAGCTCTCTTTCTTCGAGCGAGCGCTGCCCAAATGTACCTCCTTCAGGTGCCTTGGAAAGTTCTTGCGCATGACGGCCCTTTGTGAACGACACCAGCGGCAGATGATTATGACACGCTCTGCCATGTTCTTGATGTAGTGCGCAGTAGCAAAATGGACTTTGTAGTTGCCGCAGTTGACAGGCTCACCACATTCGCTGCCCGTGTCATCCCGCCATCCACAGGGCGTGGACGCATTACGATAGCAAACCTTGCGCGGTTTCGTACTTGATCGTGACTGGGCAGTGACGGAGCGACGTGCACGACGGGATGTCCTTGAAAGGCCTCTAGCCGCGATGGGGGACACGCAGTCGTGCGAATGAAGCTTGCGGGGTGAAAGGGGAAGCCGGTTAGAAGGCAGCAGTAATTGTGGACGCTCGGAGTTGACTTTGCCCTCATCGAAACCGCCGTAGTCGTCTACCCCACCGCCTGCAGTACGTTCACCGGAAACGTATGCTGCGTAATCGCAAAAGCGGTGTGCCTCGTGGTCGGAGAGAGTATGCGATGGGTGATCGTCGTGGATTCGTGCGACGTGATTGTCGAGAATACCTGGTGCGCGTGGCCTTATCTTGCTGTCATCGTCAAGCCCGTCAGAGTAGCGCCTGGGAGTGCTAGTGACTCCTTCCAGGCGCGAAAGATGTTTGTACATGTACTGTATTGTGTCCTGATGACTAAGCTCATGATGGCTGTCCACTTCGTATCTATCTCCGAGTATACCCACTCCACCGTGAAAGCCTGGCGGATGGACAGGCACCGCGTAGTGAGGTTGAACTGGTGAGGAGTATCCAAAATGATCTTGTGGGATCCAAGAGGGTGAGTCCTGGTTAAGCGTCGGAAAGGGAGGATAGTACTGGTTGTAACCATGAGAGGTCGAGTAAGACATTGGGTTAGACAGGGGTAGGATGCATGTAAGGGGTTGGTGTCCGGGAATGTATTGTAAGGCATGGAGCGGATTGGTTGGATGGGAAATATTGAGAAAGGGGCCCTGGTTGGATGGTAGTGGAACATTGCCAATAGCGAAGTCATCTGACGGGTATGGCTCCCGAGGTGGGGGGGCGGCCGAGTTTGAGAGCCGTGGCCATGGAGCATTTGGGCCAGCAGTGCAATCGTGAGGGGAGGGTATGGGGCCCATCGTAGGTGCAGCGAAGCTGTTGTCCAGATCCCCAAACGTTGGAATGTCTCTACTCTCCCATGGATATCCTGACGGCCATTCTGCAACATGGGGTAGTCGAGGACTTGTGTACGATGGCAGAGCTGT
The DNA here is from genome assembly GCA_024613165.1 of Pisolithus albus. Lineage (NCBI taxonomy): Eukaryota > Fungi > Basidiomycota > Agaricomycetes > Boletales > Pisolithaceae > Pisolithus > Pisolithus albus. Next base: position 216,850 of record JANFAB010000027.1, read on the forward strand.
GTCGACATGGTTCGTGATGAAGTCGGAGGCATTACCCTGGGTGACCCAGAAGTCGCGGGTAAGATCGACCATGCGGGGATCCTTGATCTGGGTGAGGACAAGAAGGGTACGTGTCGCACGTGGAACTTACGATAGACTGCGGTCTATGTTGGTCAACAAAAAATTCCAACGATAATGCGGCCTGTGCACTCGGTGAGAGGATGGCACGATCGATGGAAATCGACATACGTCTGAACTGCACGGTACAACTTGGGGAGCGGATATATACGGACGACTTGACGATTGCGGCACCTGGAGGTAACGCGTTAGGACGACCGCACTACGGTGGAGACGGCTTCCGGACCTCGAAAATAGGTACAGCACGACTGCCACTAGAACGGACTGTGAGTCGACAGAAAACGATGTATGAATGACAATTACCGTGATAATAGTTTGAGATATTGTGAATCCCAGGATGCTGCAGTATGATGTCCGTGGTGGGTTAAGCCCTGAGAGTGTGGTACTGTTGACCTGCTCGGTGGTGCATGATCCAGAGAAAATGGCGGAGTGGACGTCACGCTGTGCATCGGAGTCTGCGGCTACTATGACGAGGGTATGTCGGGCGGGAGGGGAGAGGGAGAGGAAGGACATGCAAAGCAGGGTGCAAGGTCCTCGTTTTAACGAATATCTGTCCGGACCTGTAATTTGTTTCCCTCGTGTAATAGAATTTATTAATATTATTACTTACAGTAGCTCCAATGAAAACGACCGCTCAAAAAGGAAACCGATCTCGCATGCTCTCAGATCTCGACAACGGTATATGTAATTGCAATATATCCCCACATCGCCCGGCCTCTTAGGGGCTTCGCCTAGGTTAGGTTCGGGAAATTCCCACTGCACCGCCACCTGGAAACTTCTAAGTCAGCACCCCTGGCTCCACTTTAGCCCGAGTCCCGACGTCGTCCGTCACAACGAGCTCACCCCTGTGCTCGTCGTCTCCAACAGTGCGCACATGTATCTCGGGAATGGCCAAGTAGTTTGCGCTCGGGTTTTTTTTACATGCTCTGACACGATGGTAGAGTACATCCACGATAATAATATTAGCACAGCGTCAACGTCACCTGTCACAGCAAGCTCACCCCCGTGCCCACCGTCTCCAACAGTGCACACACATACCTCAGGAATGGCCGAGTAGTTTGTGCTCGGGTTTTCTTTTACATACTCCGACACCAGTGTAGAGTACAACCATCACTACAACGTTACTTGCGCCTTGTGATTAGAGGAGTCTTAATTATAACACTACGAGGTGCCACATACCAGAATACCGACAGCACTTAGCATGCCCCCATGCTCGTTATCACTGACGAGCACACGCATCATCATGATGACTGGAACGTGCCCCGGATTTTTTTCTGCATACTCATATGACAATTAGTATAGAGCTGCAACTACCGACCTTCATAATCACAAGGCTCACCGCACTTCGCTGTGCCAACGTACATGACGAGGGGGATAAGGTTATTTGGCATCCTCGGACTATCACGCTCAATCTTCCTACGACGAGATGCATAACAGGCACGCTCTATTTTCGCTTCTTCGAGAGTGCCAGTCGGTAGTGGGGGATGGCTGGTAGGGCATGTTTGTGGACGAACTCGGGGCGGACTGGAATGCGTAGAGGTCCGTAAAATTGACGATATTGGTCGCTACGGGACTGGTTCATTGGAGGATACATGGACGAGGGTGAAGCCCACGAGTGGCAGCGCTGTGTGTGTTCTGTGCACGATGTCCGACGGGCCTGAGAAATTGGGTGCTTCTACCAAACAACTACAAATGAAATCCGATCATACTGCCTACTCTCCCTCATGCTGCACTAAATGGTCCAGACCCAAAACGTCTCGTCATGGTCGGCAGCTCCAAACTCAGTCGTGCCCCCATTTCAAGCGCACGGCGTATGTATATCACTTGGGTTAGTCGAGCGTTCAGATGGGAAACTTACGTCTATCGCCATTGATACCAGTGTCTCCATGTCCACCCTCACCATAATCGCGTGCAACTTATGTGCAAGATGGTATTATGTTTTTAATGCCCGTGGGACCACTAGTGTCAGTCTAAATTCGTGGTGGTGCCAGAACTCAGTGTGAACCCCCCACCACCTGTCTCCCCCAGCTTAGTCCCTTGTACTCTCGTGATAAGAATCAATGTAAGCATACTAGAATCCAGGTGGGTCGGTGTATTGGACGGACAATAGAATTAGTGTATCAGGCTGATGATTGGCGGTGTTCCCATCCCTCGAAGAAGGGGAGATGCGAGGTGTGACGTCACTCTGATTCCCCGCCTTTGCCCCATCGCATCAGCGCAGTGCCACGACCGAACGACAGCCATTTGGCCACGTCCACGATGTCAACAGTCAGCCCCGTCTTTCTCATCGCACCCACAATCCAACAATATGATTGGGGTAAATTAGGGAAGTCCTCCAAAGTCGCCCAATTGGCCAATTCAGCACTGCCTGGTTTCGCACTCGACGAGTCGACGCCTTACGCAGAGGTACGTAGAGCTGGTTAACGCTCAGCTGTTTCCTCGTCTAAGCTCGCGGCCATCAGTTGTGGATGGGCACGCATGTCAAGTCTCCCTCAGGGGTCGTCGGTTCTAATAAGACACTGAGAGACTTCCTTGCTCGGCACCCGGAACTGATGGGTGATGTGTCCTCGGTGTTCGACACCACCGGCGGCAATCTTCCTTTCCTCTTCAAGGTACTCTCGATCAGGAAGGCGTTGAGCATCCAAGTCCATCCAGACAAAAAGACTGCAGAGAAACTACATGCTCAACAGCCTAGCGTATACACCGGCAAGCATATCGATTCTGAGTTCGCCCCACAGAGTTATCTCACCCCAGTGGTTAGACCCGAATCACAAGCCCGAGATAGCAATCGCTCTCACGCCTTTCCGTGGACTCAGCGGATTTTTGCCGTCTCCTGAAATCAAGGCTTACCTCGCTGCCGTACCAGAGTTTAGAGCCATCGCACCGGAGGAGCTTGTGCGTCGCTTCGAAGGTGCCTCAGAACAAGATGACAAGGTCGCCCTGAAAGACTTTTTCACCGGTATGATGACTGCCAACGCAGACAGAGTGAAAGGGGAGCTCTCAAAACTCGTCAATCGCTACCGAGAAAGTCGAGAGACGGGAATCGAACGACGTGTCAGGGATCTCATCCTGGCTCTGAGTTCACAGCATCCCGGTGATGTCGGCATTTTCTGTGCGTTCATGCTCAATCTGGTCGATTTGCAGCCGGGGGAGGCGATATTCCTTGGTGCGGGAGAGCCACATGCTTACGTCTCTGGAGGTACGCCATGCTCGCTTTTTCATGATAGTTTTTCATGATAGAAAGTACTCATCTCTGGTGCTTTTTCTCAAGATATCATAGAGTGCATGGCGAATTCGGACAACGTGATCAGAGCTGGTCTTACGCCAAAACCCAAGGACGTCCCAAATCTCATCAAGTCACTCACATACAGAACTGCCAAGGCCGATAGCCATATGATCAAACCAAAGCCTCTCCCGGGGACTGCGTACACCACCAGTTATGTTCCACCGGTACCTGATTTCAGAGTGCTTTCCGCGAAGATCCCGAAAAATGCGACAGAAGGACACGGAAGTTTTGGAAGTGCTTCGATCGCGATCGTCATCCAAGGATCAGGCTCAGTTACGTGGGAAGATGCGAACGGTGCTCTGGCGTTGTCGGCGGGGAATGTGGTATTCATTGGAGCGAACGTTAGAGTGTCATTCAAGGCTGGGGACGAAGGAATGTGCATCTATCGCGCATACGCGGCTACTTCTTCATAGATGACTTTCTCTGGGTGTTTTTACTGAGCCTGGGACTCGTAGATTAGCATGTTTTAGCACTCCAAGACGATCAGTATGTATGTCGTGACTCGGCCTGATCTTCGCGTATGAGCGACAAATGGCTACAAATAACTCTGACTGTATCTGAATGCTGATTGACTCGGTGACGAGCACCTTCACCTTATAACTTGACGATATTCCTCTGTCCAGCATCTTGAACGTAGGAGTTGCGCGGATGTCTGCGTGAGCCACTGAGGTCCATCCGGTCCTCAATCATGTTCACCCTTGCCTGATTCATTGCGAGTCTACCCATTCTCCCAAAGATCGACATCTTGCTTCGAAGGCAGCCCATTCAATCGAATAAACACGATATGGAAACCCCCGAAGAACTGCAACAACTCGAAATCACCGCCTTGAAATCGATATATGACCAGGATTTCTTTGAGCCTCCTCCGCCGAGAGCTTGGAAGGTATATCATTCTTTCACGCGTTTTCTTTCAATCGGATTTCTGACCATGACGGGGCGATCGTCTCCTCTCTCTCTCGGCCGTGACCTGTATAACGCGTATTTAGGCAGCTGCCAGGCTTCCAGAATTCATCATCAAAGTCGCACATCCCGACCGGGACCATGCGTCCAAAGTTTACTTCCGTCTTCATGTCAAGTAAGCAACTGTGGTGAACGTATGCGGCCACACGTCCAATCTATATCCCGGGAAATGTCAGTCACCGACCTGAGCCTTGTTTATGTAGATTCCCAAAGATGTACCCCAGACTTGCCACGCCTATCTTCACGATCCAGAAACCGATGCGTGGAATCACTCCGGATGTGGAGACTGCGTTGGCGAAGGTTATACATGCTGAAGCGCAGAAACTTCGCGGGTCGGAAATGGTTTTTGAGGTGTGCTTTTATCAGTGTACTTTGTTGACTACCGCCTCACTGACGTGTAGATCATCACGAAAGCTCAAGAATGGATAGCGAAGAGTATAAAACCCCCAAGCGAGGCATCTGGATCTCTCGCTACGGAGATGACGAGACGTGCCACTCAGGAAGAGCAGGTGCGCGCTTTTCACGTCCGTCGGTGGGCGGAACGCTCCTCTGATCGCTATGGCAAACAGGAACGCCGCCAGAAAGAAGAAGAGGAAGCAGAACGTCAATCAGCACTGGCAGCCCAGCGTGCTGCACAACTTCAAGAGAAGATTCAAGCTGATTCACAGAAACATCTGTTGGCTAAAGAAATGCAATACAAGGCTGCTAGACGGAGAGCACAATCGGATGCTACGGAAGTCCCCTCTGCAGGCGACACGTTGACGGAATCGTTCCCCACTGAAGTAGAGTTTCGTGGGATACGATTTAGCGCTGTTAAGATGTTTCATGCTCGACGAGGTACGTCCGTAAAACACATAGCCAGGGGAGGCTGGAAATGAAAGCACGCTCCTTATAGAGTGTCTGGGTATTACCTATCTGGCGGATCCACTGTGCGATGACGTTCATGCCACTCTTCCGTTGGAGGTGCATGCAGTCGAGTTCGGTTCGGAGTACTACACGTCTACCCAAGGTAAATGATCTATCATCTCCGCGACGGGACCATCCACCCAACCCAATGCGGTATTATGTTGATCAGGAAAGAAGAAGCTCGCGCAACTCGAGGTCGAGATCCAGCGTTTGATGAAAGTCAATCACCCCAATTTGTTAAGCGTGTTGGCTGTCAAGTTGTCTTTTCCTCATGGTGGATCTCCGCTGCTTACCATCCTTTCTGAGCAACGACCGTCACTTACTCTCCAAGACGTCCTCGAGGATTGTTATTGTCTGCGGGAAGACAGGGCTTCGGTAGCGTGCCGTCTATCTTTCGTCGTACGCCTTGTATATAACTCATTTTCTCAGGACTATCTTGGCCAAATACTTTCGGCATTGAATGCCGTGCATTCCCATGATCTTGTGCACAGAGGTGAGCCGTGTACAATCTGTCAGAATTTTATTTACGCTCTTCAGGGCTGGATACGTGCTGCGTGTTTTTGGCTACCCGAGAAAATCGCTTCTGCGCCAAGCTCGTCAAAGTGGGCAAGGTCGGATATCATGTACACTTGAAGAACCTCCATCGGTCGAATCCGTTTTGTACTGGTTTGGTCCTTGCAAATGACGAACCCGAATTGCCCGAGACATGGTGAGAACTGTCAACGTTTTTTCTGCCTATCCTTAATTATAATCGTTAATTCAAGGCTCTCGAGAGAGGTTTTGGAGTCTCCGTTGTCATACACTAAGAGTCGCGATATCCACAACGTAGGAGTGATATTCTTGCAGATGCTGCACGGTTTGGACGTCATGCTTCGGTTTAATAATCCTCGCGAAGCTGCACAAGCTGGAAAGTTTTTCCCGTTCTTTTTGTTCGTGCTTTTATCTGAATATCATCCACTTCAGCTCCACTATCCCCCATTTTGAAAACGTGCGCTCTGAATATGATGTCCACGAGCAAGAAGAGCAATATAACATGTTTGAGTTTGTTGGCTGATCTCGCTTCTTTGTCGGTGAACTCTCCCACGGCGGCCAATACACCGTCGATTCCGATTGGGCCGAGAACTCCGTTGGCTAACGGTAGTATCTACGGGCAGTCGCCAGAGAAGGACTATTTCCGTGCACCACCGAGGACGAGACAGGCGAGTAGGTGGAAGGAAGACTGGGAGGAGTTGGAACTCCTGGTAATGCAGTTTGACACGTTGGACCTCTCGTCGAACCTACTGAATTCTCTTCTAGGGACGTGGAGCATTCGGATCTGTTGTGAAAGCACGCAATAGGATTGACAATCGCATATATGCGGGTGAGTCGGGGCTGTTTGTTTCCAGGAAGGCGAACCTTCCATGATTGATTGTGTCATTTCTTCAGTAAAGAAGATCAAGCTTCGTACTGACCAGAGCGACACGAAAATCTTCCGCGAAGTCAATGCACTCAGCAAGCTCTCGCACCGATTCATCGTGCGCTACTACACGACGTGGGTCGAAACTGCCCAGCCGGATTCTACAGCTCCATCTTCCGAGGACGATTCGGGCACTGGTTCAGGAACCGAAGGCGGACGGACCTCCGTCCCGAATTCATTTGAAAGGAGGGGTGAGCATTCGGATCCGTTCAGCATCGATCTGGACGATCTGGACGACTATGGCTCGGGTAGTCGGTCGTCGTTTCCGAGTATTCACTTCACTCGGTCGGAGGTGAATGATGAGAAGGATGAGGAAGACGAGGATAGTGATGATGCGTTTGCTAATCTCTTCGTTTCGGAGTATTCGGATGAGGTGGACGTGGTGAAGCCCGCACCGGTGGTACCCAGGACGTTGTACATTCAGATGGTTTGTCTTCTCGTATATTTTTTGTTGTTGGTTATCTTATCTCTATCTTATGCATTCGTAGGAATTCGTGGAGCGTCAGACGTTGAAAGAGGTACGTTAGCTTCACGCGTGCTGTTTGGTCTTTGTCTTATTCTTATTTTCCGTTAGCGAGTTGACGAGGGCTTGTCTGAGGAAGAAGCGTGGCGCCTTTTCTATCAGATTCTGGAGGCGCTGGTGCACATGGGAAGCATGGGCATCGTAATTCTCCCGCTTCCTCACTGTATCGTGTACTGACATTGTGAGCGCAGTTGCACAGAGATATCAAGCTAACGAATATTTTCATTGGTGAGAGGAGCTCGTTTTTATTTTCGGTACTGGTTATTGAGATCGTTCTTAGATGGCAAAGGCGATTGCAAAGGTCAGGTGCCTCATTTGGTTTCGCATACGACCCTCAATATTTCTTTCTCCCTTTCTCTGGATAGTTGGTGATTTTGGACTGGCCACTTCTAGCCTTGCAGCTGTGGATCCCTCGGACCTGTCGCCTCAGATAGCCCACTCAGATTCTGACCTTACTCTCGGTAGAACTTGAACTCTCTCGTACTGTACATCCTGCTGAAATTCTCGTTTGTAGAGGTGGGAACCAAGTTGTACATCGCACCTGAGGTGCTGTCTCGTAAGAGGGGACCCCGCAACCATAACAAAGCCGACATGTACAGCCTAGGAGTGAGTTTATAGATTTCATACCCAACGCTGACTTTCTGATGGCTTGGTAGATCGTGTTCTTCGAAATGAACTACATGTTCAGTACAGGCGCTGAGCGCATCGTGGTTATCGAGGATCTGAGGAAGCCTGAAGTGTACTTTCCTCGGGAGTGGGACCAACATAGAACACGCCAAAAGCAGAGTGTGTTTTCTTTGTTTTTCTTTGTCCAGGCGCGACGGTTGACTAATGGTACTCAGTCATCTCATGGCTTTTGCGTCATGACCCTGCGGAACGTCCCACTGCTCTGGAGCTCTCTCAGAGTTCGCTCCTGCCTCCGAGAATGGAAGACGAGTATTTTAAGGGTGCACTGAAGATGATGTGTATGTGTGTGCGTGCCTGGGAAGTTTCATGCGACCTGAATGGCATTTATCTAGCGAAGAAAGATTCACCATACTACCAAGGCGTTCTATCTACGCTGTTCAACCAGCCAGGAGATCAGGTCAGAAGCTATCTTTATGATCTTGAAGCCGAGATTCCCGAACATGCCCACCTGAATACCATCGTGCAAGACAAGTTGTCGTCTATATTCCGCTTGCATGGAGCTGTTGACATGGAGCCTCTCCTGCTGGTACCGTCGACTGGTCCGGAGGATAGCCAGTCTCAGGCTTCTTATGTCGATCGGCACGGCGAAGTCGTCTGTCTCCCCAACAATGCTCTTGTTCCGTTTGCGAGGTTGGCTGCTCGTAACAATGTTCAGAGGATTAAGCGGTTTCATGTCACCAACATATACCGTCCCAGGTGAGGGGTACGTCTTTCTCTGAACGTGGTTTCTTGACAATTCCATAGCGCCGTGCCCGGTCATCCCAGAGTTACGAAAGCCGCCGTGTTCGATATCATTACGCCGGACATTACAAGCGGCATTATTGCAGGCGGCGCAGAGCTAATCATGCTGCTCAACGATTGTCTTCATAGCTTCCCGAACCTTACACAGACCTATGAAATCCACATATCACACTCGAGAAGTATTGAATATCTTCTTAGTTTACTACTGACGTATAGCTGACATTTGAGTAGTCGTCGAGCTTGCACTGAGCCGTATCCCAGAGGAACTGCGTGCTTCAGTGATTGATATCATCAACCAGTCCAAATCTTCGGCTTCTCAGAAACGCGCTTCACTCTTAAAGAAGGGACTCCTCCGAAGCACTGCTGACGAACTGGAGATCCTTGCCGAAATAGGTCAATCGTTTCACGCCTTATAGGGTGAAAGTAGTACGCTCACGATATACGACGTAGACGAAGATATCGATGGGTTACTCGCAAAACTTGGAAGAGTTGCGCCGTCGCTGATGTCCATGATGAAGCCTGCCGCGGAGGAAATAAAGGAATGTATTCGATATGCGTCTGCGGCAGGGTTCAACGAGCCAATCTACTTCCATCCGCTGATGTGGGGAGCACACCACGTGCACTTTAAAGAAGGGTTCCGGCTGGAGGTCGTACGACGCACGAGAAGACTAGATGTCCTAGCAGCAGCAGGGAGGTGCGTCGAGTTTCTTGCCAGCGAAAATGTTCTTGTTAAGCCGTCGCGTTCAGATATGATAGCCTGATCAAGCAGTATGCTGCCCCGAAATCCAAGTCAGAACAGATCTGTGCCGTCGCTGTGCAGGTCGCACTGGAGAAGATAACCGTCGCTCTAGCCGCATATCAGAGTACGTCGGTGAAGGCCTTAGTCAAGGAGCAAAGATCCTTCGGTTTCTGGAGTCCACGGAGATGCGACGTCTACGTCCTGTCGTTTCAGCCAGGTTACTTGCAAGACAGATTGGAAGTTGCCGCACTGTTGTGGCAGAACAATATCAGTGCGGACATCGTGTACGAAGGAAACCTTACGGATGTAGACCACGAGAGTCACAATGATCTTTGTTCTCGAGAAGGGATCCTGTGCGTCTGTCTTCGGTTGTAAAGTTTCGTGTGCTTGCTAACCCCTCACAGGTTCGCGGTGTACATTCGATCTCGAAGCGGTCGTCGAGATCAAACTGCTTTCAAAGTGAAGAGCATTTTGAAGGGGACGGAATACGAAGGTATACATTTTCCTCCGAACCCCTGTTGCGCACTTACCGTCTGCTTCAGTCTCAAGGCAGGATTTGGTCGGCTGGCTCCAGCAACAGATTACAGAGCAGAAGCGCGTTGATTCCTCGACGTCGGGAGCCACCAGCTATCCCGACGTCTTGCATACTTCATTAACTGGAGGAACGTCCAGTGGAAGCGATGTCCACCTCGTCCTGCCAGTCGACACGAAGAAGCAGCGCAAGCATGTTAGGATATTACTTGATAAAGGTAAGCCAATAGTTGGATGCTGTTCACCCGAGTGGGTCTTGCTTAGTGGAATTGCAGCGTATGAGAAGAGTGCTGAGTTGAGGGATGCCGTCCAGAACGACATATCCACGATCGTCATCGATGTACCCACTCCAGTTTTCGATGCCTTGGTGAGAAACTCTAACTGGATTCATGATGACGAAGCATGGAGAGCTATCGTGGCCCCTATGCCCAGCCTTCAGAGTGCCTATTCCCATCAGATTCGGGAGGCGGTAGCAAGGCGCAAGGCTGATGGACATCCCTTTGTCATTCTATATGCCGCAAGGGAGGAGCGCATGCAGCTGCTCAGTCTCACATAGATCACTCGTCTCCTGGGCTGCTTTCTCTCAGCGGGCTATAGTCGGCATTCAGCATTGGACTTCCTCCCATGGAGGTGTAATTATTAGGCTTAAACGATCAGTACAGTGTACAAGAGTATGGGATCTGGTGATTCTAGTGTCGTGATTCCTATTGTAGATTGACAGTCATGGAGTTATTTATCAGATGTCGACATTTCATCGGCTCCAAACTGTGAGTGTTTCCTGGAAGCCATCCTGGTTACTACTCTCGTTCACGACGCCAGTCAGCGACACGCTGAGTTGATAAGTGACGCCGACGGTTGAGAGACTGTAAACTGTGATGGTAGACACCGAGTCGATGTTGAAGATCTGAGATTGACAATTCCAGGTGTTCAAGCAACTTTGCGCGTAATTCTGCCGTCCAATGAGCTTTCCAGCTGAATGAAACCAATTTTCGACTTACTTGGAAAAAGCTGTAGAATCCGGCGCCTGAAAACCCATGTTAGCTAGGGTTGTGTATGGAAACCAACGTGACACTCACCAAATAAGATGATACTGTACGAATTCTGCACCCACATGCCCCATGCCATGTTGACGCTGCTGGAGAACGATGGATCACTGTAGACGGATGTAGTGCTGTAAGGTGCTGGAGCGGGAGGAACGGGTTGATAGTAAGGCTATTAGAGGTGACACGTCCGTCAATGACAAACGAAAAGAGAACCCCCAAGCTCACTGTCTCAGTCTGCACAAATCCGATCCAGTGGTTCTGTGCGCCGGCCAGATTGTATTGATATAGCGCTGCGTGCTCCGCTAAGGAGCTGTCAGGCACTTCGATTGACATGACCCAGAGGACCATACACTTACATGCAGTACCGATTAGCCAAACAGGACCGGCGGATTGAGAAAGAACACCGCGTCCAGTGAATACAGAGATCTGTGCTGAGTTGCCAGCATCGAGGTCGTGGTCGGCAGTCCACACCCACGTGCCCTAGAAACCAATTTTGAAGTAGAGTTTAACCCTATTAGAAAGAAAGAAAAATGTCAAGCGGAGCTCGTACCTCAAAGTATGCGCTTGACCCTGACGTGAGGTGTATGCCGAGGAAGGCCGCTTGGCAATTAGCGTTCACCGAACCAGCCGGACATTGACTAGCTTGCATGTTAGTTCCCGCAGCTGTGAATGGCATTCGTCAATCGGAACCCCCTCCTACACCACGGCGCCTACCTCCTCCGAGTCTTAAATGTCATAGATTAGTCACTGCATGGTTAAACAGGCATGGTGCATACCTGATGTGTGTGTCCCACAGTCCCGCAGCACCTTGCTGTCCGGATGGGTCATGGACATTCCATTCCAGCAGGATCGCACCGGGAGCTAGAATTCCCATGGTTGAATGAAGACATCTGAATCGATGCAGGCTTCACTCACCAGGCCCTGCAGTGGAAAAGATCATGTCGCTGATCTCCATTAAGCCAGTAGAACCGGCAGCGCCAGCTTGGACAGCGACTTGTGGACTGTTCTGATTTTGAAATGCGCTTCCACCTGCAAGGATCACAGACCACGCCTCGCCGACAATTTGCGTACCAGCCGGGATGTTGATGGTGTTTGTAATGTAGTAGGTACCTGCGTCGAAAAATATGATCTTGCATCCAGAGTACTGTGCGTGGCAGGGCAGGGTCGATCATACGTCGTTCGTTTCCGTTGAATTGAGCGAAACAGGTATCGCTTACCTGATTGAACACATTCTGAATTGCTGCTGTGTCGTCGGTGTGACCATCGCCAGCGGCACCCTGACTTTTGACGCTGACGAACTGACTTGGTGCGTAGTTTGCATACTGAGGGTGGGATTTGCCAAATATTCTACCGGAACTGTCTAGCAGAGATGACGGCTTGCTGGCCGACACGATATTCCCCTGTGTAAAAGTCGGCGTACCGCTGGTTCCAGAGAACACGTTTCCTTGGCCCCAAGACGCGATCGTGGTAGTTCCGCCAGCAAGCACCGTAGGACCGTTATTGACCCCCACCGCAGTGGGGACGTTGTTCAGTATTATGTTATTCAATACGAGCGACCCCCCCAGTTTTCCGTTACTTGCAGTGGAAGTGCGGACGAATATAGGAGTATTTGTTACCACAGCATCGATGATAGCCTCAGAACCGACAGACTGGGTGTTTCTTTAGTGTGTAAAACATGCTACCCGAGGAACAACGGACTTGGGTAGCCTGGCTGGTGCCACCAGTAGTCAAGTCGAAGCCAACCTATTCACAGAGCATCAGCTCTGCCAGGGTCATTTTTTGAGGAAGTTCCCACCTGACAACTGTTGATGGTAACCCCTTGAAACGTAAAACCTGTATGGAACGTTGAGTAACACAGGCTAACACCGGTATGACGACCAACCCCAATTCCAGATTCCGGATACAGCTAGTAGATGTTATGAGTGCCACGCCACTACACCTACCACCCACCTACCTATGTTGGCATTATTGACTGTCAGGTTCCGAACGGTGAACTGTTGGTTTCCTACTTGAATACCGTATTTGCCTAGTGAGGCCATGATGAAATGTTTCCACGTGAGTAAAAGGAAGGTATTACCTCCATTGAAGACGATATCTGCGGCCGGTGCTTGAGAACAGCGGTGAAACAAAAAGTGACTGGCATCGCACCTCCCATAAAGCCACCACTGTACAAAAGATGTTGACACCGGTGATATATATCACAGTAGTGCGGAATCTCACCTCCCATTTTCCATGAACATACCTGGCAATTCAGTCTCTTACTTTGGTATCGGTTTACTCTGTACAGAAAAAAAAAACTCACCTTGATGATTGTTTCCTGAAGCGGTCGACATTTCTACAACGACGTTGATTAGAGATGTAGCTTGCGACACTTGCCAGTGCAGGCCGATGGCATTTGTCGATGCGGGAATCTGCCGCAAATCAATGATCAAGTTCCGTACGGAACGATAGCTCGAAGATGGTCAGTACTCGAGAATCGAAGATGACGCGAAGTAGCTCTTACAAATTGTCTTGGTTGACAAACCATTGAGCACCGTAACCATTGGGAATATAGGGATCAGCGTCTAAAATGTGAACGATAGATTATCAAATACCGCTCACAGAACAACCGAAGCCATCCACTTACCTATGACAGCAAACCCAGAGAAACTCGCTGATGCCAAGAGAGTTGGCGGGTTCCTCGCATCACCAATCATCTGAGTATAGTAATACGTGTTGATTGCTGAAGAAACCAAGTATGTTCTTTGGAAATGGTCACGATCAGAGCGTAAAAAGCCAGTTAGAAACTCACCCTTGCGGGAAGTAGACGATAGCAGGGGTAACGCTAGGGATGAATTGCCTAGTATCGTACGTAAGGGAGTTGATGGGAACACGTACGTGGATGAAGGACAGGACCCTCCACCGCAGCGTCCTCCAGCGGACATCGCCGAGCTAAACTTCCGTGAGATATGTCCAATAACGAGATGTATGAAAGGGGCACACTTGATTGCGGCAGTGTCGTCGGTGACGCCATTACCGGTGGCACCGAAGTCCTTGACATTGCGGAATACTTGGTATGAACTTGGGTTGGGATTGAACGCGGAGGTTCCTTGATGTTGGATGAGTTCAAGCCAGTAAGGATCGCCCGGAGCCGCCGTTCCGCCGTTGAGGGGGGCAGAACATGATGAACCTAAACTGAATACGCGAAGAGATGAGCTTAGGACCGTGCCCAAGCAGAGCAGCGTGGCGAAGAGTCCCATGGAACGAGATTAAGGAAGGTACAAGACAGAATGCCAAACAAAAGCTTGGTTGGCTTCATATAAGCCTTCTCAAACCCCAATCTTTTGTAGACGTAAACGTTGAGGAGCCAGGGAACCACCTCTCGCCCCAGGTCTACCAACATGGAAAGATTCAGTGGCACGTAGGATCCCCAAGACGATGGAGAATGTGAGCTGGCAAACAGCACGCCATCGACTGCAGCCGTGCAGCTGAGTGATGCAGAACTGTGAGAGTGGAACATTCTAAATTCTGAAGGTCAGTGGTTTTAAGAGAGTAGTCACCAGACGACATAGCCAAGAAACGGCATGGAGACGCATCTTTTAGCTTCTACCGCGAATTGAGGTAATGACAGTGATAGAAGATCACGCGGGTTGAGGAAACGAGCAGCTAAAGATGGCCTCGGACGACGGCCCTCGTTGCAGCGACACACCTGATATGAGCCCAAATCTCCACGATCCAGGCCGCCTTGGCCACGCCGCCCATTCTTTGATGGTAACGGTGTGAACAAAAGGAACTCAAGAATGCCTGGTGAATACTTCGCTCCGAGCAGGTCGTTGCTTGCCACGTCACGGGGGTAATGGTAATAGGTACGGGCGGCTTTGGTAACCCACCTGCCTTTCATGGTGTGTACCCCGATATTGGGGACACCGCAATTGTCGTACGCACGAACTCGATTCCCCTTACCTCCAAGTTCACGCTTTGACACTCACCACACAGAATGCTGGGAATTCATAAGTAGTGGGGAAAGGGTAATCGCCGTCGGCAGTGGTGAATGCGCCGTCAACGAGGGATATTTGCTGCGGCGCCGCTCCACACCCTTCATTCGTCTTCATATGCTCCTCTCTGAGTATCTTGTTCTGGCAGGCCAGATCCAAAGAAAGTCTAGAAATACCTTCGTGCGCTGGCGCAGGCCACAATGCTGCGGGCTCCCCTGGAGCTGAGAGAACCCGTTCAAGGCATATATGCTCGTAGCATATGGTACCAGGAGGAACAGAATCATCAGACCTCTTTTCCAAGAAGATCCGGGAGCGCCAAGTAAGACTGTACAGGCTTTGAGATTGATGATCGCACAGGGCAGCTTTCAGACCTCACTTTGTTCCATTTGCCGCGTTTGTTGTATCAGAGAAAGATGCGCGGTGACCAATATAAGTTGAACAGCGCTGACGTCGAGACCTCACCTTGACTTCCCGCAGTCTACGAGGACGATTAATATTGCCAGCTGTTCAACTAGGTGTGTGTCAGCCTTGCGTTCGTTCCACCCGATGCCACTTGCCGGTCTATGGCATTAGCAGGCTCGTTTTCGCAGGAGTAACGAGAACGTAGAGAGTACCTTCAGACCGTTGTCACTGGTCTCAGGGGAAAGCAAACCTGTGATGGTGCCCCATGATCATGATGTTCTGTCAAAGCTGCCTTGCCTTGCACTGGTATACTCCGCGGGGAACGTCCTATATGACTTCTTCAGGTTCTTATTTGATGGTTCCCGGGTTCGAGGATGGCAACGGTTGCGTGCAGAGAATTTTCAAGCTCGAGCCAACGGTGGCCGAGGCTGTGGACGTGATGATGTAATCAGGGCGTTGTCCAGACACGTGGTCCTCGTGCGAAGCTGCCCCACTGGTAATGCACGTGACTGTCTTTCTCGCCTTCGAATGCTTTTCCGGGCGAGTTTGTGACCAAGCACGCTTGGTTTCAGTGCAGCTTAGCAAAAGAATGAACGAGGCAATGCAGGAGCGCTGCATCGCTTGCCAACGCCTCCTGCGCGTAACTTATCAATGCGCAAGCTGCGAATGTCACGAAAAAAAAAGCCAAGCTTCTGCTACGCATCAATTTGGAAAGTATTGTACATATTTAGCTATACAGCACGATGCCAGTGCATCCCAGGTGAGCCAGAGCCGCCCTAACGTTACAGATTTTTTTTTGGATGCCGTCGAAGCGGAAAACTCTCGTTATTCCAGCTAGCAAAGAGTCCGGAGGCTCCTGGTCGGGGGCGGCCGCGCATGTTCGACGCAGTTTCGGCCTGTTTAACCCGTAATTCGACTTGCCATCACCACCGACACCTCACCATTTGAATTCGTGCTTATGAATTCCATTGTTGCCGTGCCACTTGCGAAAGGCGTGACTGGTTCGCTTCGTGTTTGATTCAATCGTTTGATTGGGTTCGGCGCATCCATTGGCCGGTTAAAGTGTCTCCTGAATCTATAAGTAGGGGATAGCGCCGAGCCCCATCCTGCATCGAACACGATGCTCCAGTCACCCTCACCTGTCTATCTTGCTGCCGCTGCTGTCCTGCTGATACTAGGTGTCCTCAGGGCGATAAGGTCAGCTGTGCACAGGGTTCCTCTTCCTCCTGGTCCACCCCCTCGCTGGTTCTGGCAGAATCCTTTGCCACCTGTGGAGTACGTGCTAGTCATGGTTGACAAGTGTGGATGTTAACAAGTCGTTTTTTCCCCGGGCAGCATCGCTCGTACCCTCTCCGATTGGGTGAACGAGTATGGCCCTGTGATCAGCTTACGGCAAGGGAGCCAATTAACCATCATCGTCGGTCGCATGGACGTAAGCGCCATCGTTGCTGCGTGAAACGGATGCTTCATCTGGCTCTACTATCATCTATGTAGGCAGCCACTGAGATAATGGAGAAGAATGGCGCGTCTACTGCAGACCGCCCTCACTCGATCGCCGCTCGCGAATTGCTCTCCAAGGGATTACGCATGGTGCTCGAGCACAATAACGAACGGTTCCGTCGGCTGAGGAAAGCCATGAGCACTCATCTGCAACCAAAATCTATAGCCAAGTTCAGGCCTATGCAACTGCAGGACGCTAGAAGATTCGTCCTCGACGTTCTGGACAACCCAAAAGATCATCAAACACATGCCCTCCGGTAACTACTCTTACCTCCGGACAAGGCACATTCCTGATAATCATTTTATTTTTATTCTTGTTTGAAATCCTCGGTCATTACACGTCACCGTTGCACAGATATGGTGCCTCCGTCATTCTCCGCGTCACGTATGGAAAGTCGACTTCGACATCTAATGACGACCACGAGGTTATTGGCGTTCATACGGCTCTTGGACGCTTCCAACAACTCATGCGTCCGGGGGCATACCTCGTCGACCGTGTCCCGATTCTCAAGTATGTGCCTTGGTACGGAGCGGAAATTGAAAAGTGGCATCGCTATGAAATCAAGTTGTTCCGGGAACAGTTGGCACGAGTACAGAGGGAGATGGTGAGTCCTACGCCGCGTGGTACTAATACTTCCATCGCTGAGTCGGTGTATTGTTTAAAAGGCAACGACGGACTGCGGGCCGTCTTTTGCACGGACGCTATTGGAGCATGAAAGTAACAACATGCCCAGAGACGAGATGGCGTATCTCGCGGGGTCGATGTATGGCGCTGGTTCAGAAACGGTACCGTCTTCTTTTCTCGTTCGCGATCGCGCACTCACCACAACGTTCGTCAAGAGTGCGGTCGGTCTCATGAGCATGATTCTGGCCGCCGCTTGTCACCCTGACGCACAACTTCGCGTCCAAAACGAAATCGATACGGTAGTCGGAAGAGACCAAGGTTGACAATTTCGCTCGCATCTGGTTTCGCCGTCCTGATCGCGTCTCCTTTCGTTGTCTCTAGCTCCCAAATGGAGCGATGCCGAATCGCTGCCGCAGTTGCAAGCATTTATTTTGGAAACGGCGCGATGGAGACCGGTGATTCCTCATGGCAAGTTCTCACTGTCGCGATGAAACAAAGGAAATATCCGTCTAACCAAGGAACTACTAGGCTTTGGACACCGGGTCTCCAAGGACATCATCTGGGTGCGTCTCTCATAGATTTGTCTCGTTGGATTCCGCATTAATCGTTCCGTATGTAGCGCGGCTATCTCATACCGGCCGGCGCTGTCGTTTACGGGTGTCTCTGGTTAGTTGTACAGAAACGCAATTTCCCAAAGGAAACGATGGCTCATTGAGACTCAATAGGGCTATATCCCGAGACCCCGACGTATTCCCTGACCCCGACAAGTTTGACCCTCAACGTTGGCTGGATCGTAATGGGAGAATCCGTACCGACTTGAAGTTTTACTCCTATGGCCATGGCAGAAGGTGCGACAAGTTCTTACCTGACGATATTTCCTCGGTATCCAGTATGCTGACTTTATGTCTTACCAAGGGTATGCCCTGGCATGTACCTCGCGAACGATTCCCTTTACATAACCATGGCTTCCCTCCTGTGGTCCTTCCGCATCGTCGAACGCCCGGATACTCCGATCGACGCCGATGCATACACCGACACGCTTATCTCGCGACCATACCCGTTCAAGGTCGACTTTGTCCCTCGTTTGGACGTGAAACTACTCAGGTCGGTCATGGAGACGGAGGCCGGCGAGTGAAACGATGTAGTTGTGATTCGAGAGGAGCTATGTTTTGGAACCTACGTTCTGGACACGATTGCATAAGTAAAATTAGGTGAAGGTGGTGCACTCCCGATCGTGATAACTGCGTTAGGATATTACCGTAGCTTGTTCTTCTGACCCTTGCGAAAATGACAGTTGTCTCTGGGATTGCCTGAGCTGACTTTTCACACTATTGAGTCAAGGTGAGTTACGAAGATTTGGTATCCTCGATGCCGGTGCAGGTTCCTTCAGGCTGCTATTGTGAGAGCGAGGGGGGATATACATAAGTAGGCGAGGACTGTTGACTGTACTTACTGGACTCGAGACGGTTCTTCAGAGGACTGGCAAGGACTGATGAGAGCGTCTGCTGGACGTCAACGGGCGGGCAGGCAGGCGAAGGAGTGTCTCGCCAGGTCTGGAGATGCAGGGGTTCGTGACGCTCTCTTGGCTATTTGTTCACACATCATGAAGACTGGGCGCGGCCTTCCAGGCTTGACTCGACTTCTGGGTGCTCGCTTGTGGCCCAGGAGGTGCAGCTGTCCAGGTGGAGTCTCCCCCTTCGGGTTCTGAGCCATCCCCACCCTTTGTCTGCCCTCGAAGCAATCTCGAGACTACCCCAGAGCCACCTTTGAGTTCGAGAGCCCCTGCTTCACCTTTGAGAGTAAGCCTTCATCAGTAAATTTACAAGCATCTTATTGTGGCTTATTTGTCTTTGCCAGCTAAAGTCTGTCCACAATTTGCCAACCTACAGTGGAACTAGTAAAAATAATACTTTAGAATGCATCATCTCCATGTTTCTGTCAGAACTGGGTGTAGTGGTAACCTTCACCTTAATATTTGTGGTGAGGTGTAAGTTGAGCAAGCCAGATAAGCTCCAGTAAGTTTGAATAAGCTTATATAAGATTTGTGTAAATTTACTGATGACTTTCCCCTTTGAGCACCTCCCATACCCTCGAAAGGGAGCTTCGAAGCTTTGAACCAAGCCCAAGTCAAATCCCAAGGCTCGTCCCACATCACAAAAATTCCCTAAACCAGACCTGAGAATATATTACCAGATATGGCATATGTCAGGTGTCTCCACACTGTCAGAGGTATCCTGATCTACCATGTTTCAGGCTGTTGAACACGCGCCTACTTAGTGCAGCATGGGAAGTAGTTACTACATAGGTAGAATAACACTTAGTCCAAATACGGTAGACAATAGCTACGACTATGACCCCATGTAGTCACATTAGTCACAACATATGAGTAGCCCGTGCGCCAAGCATCAGAAATTTTACACGAGTCTTATATAAGCTTTTTTGAGCTTTTCTGGCTTATTCAACTTACACCTCATCACAAACACTGAGATGAGGGTTACTATTATACCCAGTTTTGACAGAAAGATGAAGATAATGTATTCTAGAGTAATCCTTTTACTGGTTCTGTTGTAGGTGGTGAATTGTGGTTGGATTTTAGTTGGCAGAGACAAATAAGTCACAATAAGTTCAAAAAAGATGCTTGTAAATTTACTGATGAAACTGCCAACACATATGGACAGCCCGTGGCGGGCCCGTCGAATTAGTTAATACATGACTTATAGGCGGGCCGGAGTTCCCTGAGTGACAATAACAAATGAGCGGGCCCGAGAGTAAGGATGCAACGAATATGTACAACATATATACTGGCCTGCCTATTTGAAAGAGCCAAGGGAATACCATAACAAATGTACGGGCCCGTCCGAGAGAGCAGGTAATACTGCGCAACTCATGGACTGGCCCGTCCAAGGTGGCAGGTAGTAGTACCTAACCCATGGACGGGCCAGCAGTGGGTATGACTGTCATGCCGCACAACTCATGGACTGGCCCGTCCAAGGTGTCAGGTAGTAGTGCATAACTCATGGACTGGCCCGTCTAAGGTGTCAGGTAGTAGTACATAACTCGTGGACGGGCCAGGCGTTGGTATGGCGGCCATCCCACGCAACTCATGGACTGGCCCGTCCAAGGTGTCAGGTAGTAGTACATAACTCATGGACGGGCCAGGGGTTGGTACAATGGCCATACCGTGCAACTCATGGACTGGCCCGTCCAAGGCGTCAGGTAGTAGTACATAACCCATGGACAGGCCAGGCCTTGGTATGGCGGCCATTCCGCACAACTCATGGACTGGCCCGTCCAAGGTGTCAGGGAGTAGTACATAACCCATGGACGGGCCAGGCCTTGGTATGGCTGCCATACCGTGCAACTCATGGACCGGCCCGTCCAAGGTGTCAGGTAGTAGTACATAACCCATGGGCGGGCCGGGCGTTGGTATGACGGCCATGCTACCCAACTCATGGACTGGCCCGTCCAAGGTGTCAAGTAGTAGTACATAACCCATGGACGGGCCAGGGGTTGATACAACGGCCATACCGCGCAACTCATGGCCTGGCCCGTCCAAGGTGTCATGTAGTAGTACATAACTCATGGACGGGCCAGGCGTTGGTATGGCGGCCATCCCACGCATCTCATGGACTGGCCCGTCCAAGGTGTCATGTAGTAGTACATAACCTATGGACGGGCCAGGGGTTGGTACAACGGCCATACCGCGCAACTCATGGACTGGCCCGTCCAAGGCGTCAGGTAGTAGTACATAACCCATGGACGGGCCAGGCCTTGGTATGGCTGCCTAACTGCACAACTCATGGACTGGCCCATCCAAGGTGGCAGGTAGTAGTACATAACCCATGGACGGGCCAGGCCTTGGTATGGCGGCCGTACCGCGCAACTCATGGACTGGCCCGTCCAAGGCATCAGGTAGTAGTACATAACCCATGGACGGGCCAGGCCTTGGTATGGCGGCCATACCGCACAACTCATGGACTGGCCCGTCCAAGGCGTCAGGTAGTAGTACATAACCCATGGACGGGCCAGGGGTTGGTATGGCGGCCATACCGCGCAACTCATGGACTGGCCCGTCCAAGGTCTCAGGTAGTAGTGCATAACTCATGGACTGGCCCGTCTAAGGTGTCAGGTAGTAGTACATAACTCGTGGACGGGCCAGGCATTGGTATGGCGGCCATCCCATGCAACTCATGGACTGGCCCGTCCAAGGTGTCAGGTAGTAGTACATAACTCATGGACGGGCCAGGGGTTGGTACAATGGCCATACCGCACAACTCATGGACTGGCCCGTCCAAGGCGTCAGGTAGTAGTACATAACCCATGGATGGGCCAGGCCTTGGTATGGCGGCCATTCCGCGCAACTCATGGACTGGCCCGTCCAAGGTGTCAGGGAGTAGTACATAACCCATGGACGGGCCAGGCCTTGGTATGGCGGCCATACCGCGCAACTCATGGACTGGCCCGTCCAAGGTCTCAGGTAGTAGTGCATAACTCATGGACTGGCCCGTCTAAGGTGTCAGGTAGTAGTACATAACTCGTGGACGGGCCAGGCATTGGTATGGCGGCCATCCCATGCAACTCATGGACTGGCCCGTCCAAGGTGTCAGGTAGTAGTACATAACTCATGGACGGGCCAGGGGTTGGTACAATGGCCATACCGCACAACTCATGGACTGGCCCGTCCAAGGCGTCAGGTAGTAGTACATAACCCATGGATGGGCCAGGCCTTGGTATGGCGGCCATTCCGCACAACTCATGGACTGGCCCGTCCAAGGCATCAGGTAGTAGTACATAACCCATGGACGGGCCAGGCCTTGGTATGGCGGCCATACCGCGCAAC
The DNA here is from genome assembly GCA_024613165.1 of Pisolithus albus. Taxonomy (NCBI): domain Eukaryota; kingdom Fungi; phylum Basidiomycota; class Agaricomycetes; order Boletales; family Pisolithaceae; genus Pisolithus; species Pisolithus albus. Next base: position 239,180 of record JANFAB010000027.1, read on the forward strand.
TCATGGACTGGCCCGTCCAAGGCATCAGGTAGTAGTACATAACTCGTGGACGGGCCAGGCGTTGGTATGGCGGCCATCCCACGCAACTCATGGACTGGCCCGTCCAAGGTGTCAGGTAGTAGTACATAACTCATGGACGGGCCAGGGGTTGGTACAATGGCCATACCGCGCAACTCATGGACTGGCCCGTCCAAGGCGTCAGGTAGTAGTACATAACCCATGGACAGGCCAGGCCTTGGTATGGCGGCCATTCCGCACAACTCATGGACTGGCCCGTCCAAGGTGTCAGGGAGTAGTACATAACCCATGGACGGGCCAGGCCTTGGTATGGCTGCCATACCGCGCAACTCATGGACCGGCCCGTCCAAGGTGTCAGGCAGTAGTACATAACCCATGGACGGGCCAGGGGTTGGTACAATGGCCATACCGCGCAACTCATGGACTGGCCCGTCCAAGGCGTCAGGTAGTAGTACATAATCCATGGACGGGCCAGGCGTTGGTATGACGGCCATACCGCGCAACTCATGGACTGGCCCGTCCAAGGCGTCAGGTGATATGACGATGCGCCGTGCAAAGGATGCACTAGCCTTGGCCACGATAGCAGGTCGGACGGCATAACTCACAATATTTGGGGTTAATGACGGCATGCAAATGCTGACGACATCGCATGACGTAACACGACATACAATCAGAAAATTTTCACTCACCATCCCGTATCCTGCGATATAGATCCACCCCAGAGCAACAAATGCCTCAAGTACCCCATGGCTGGCAGATGGAGTTGACTGACAAGTTGGCTGAATACATGCAAAGCCGATTTTGGGAGGAGGTGTTCACTGGACAGCGCACTATTCCCGATATATCAATTCCAGTGCCATTGGTATGTCATGTGGATCGCATGATTCATGTAATTGGGCAAGCATATTGGCACCAAGGTGAGTTACAAAAATCCGGCAAAGTAAATCTACTGATTACAGGGAAGTCACTGTCCAAGGAATTCGGCGTGGAAAGACGCGCGATATCGCGGCATCACTGGGGTATTGTCATGCCCATGCTCCGTCCTAGTTCCCTGCTAACCCTCCGACACCCCTCGGCCCTTTCCGATCAGCCCCGACCCGTTACCGACCATTCCCGACGATGACCGCCACCCCCATACTACAACCGACGATGCCGCCGATCGGAACACCGTCGGCACCCTTCGGCATCGGTCGGCAACCTTCAGCACCCGTCGGCACATGTCGGTCCTTCCACGTGACCACTACCAGTCAGCCTCGGCAACTCCCCGAGGTCAGGTGATCTTCTATCGAGGCTACGGACCGGTCCCGATATGGCACAGCACCCCCACTGCATGGTACGCCGCAGGGTCGTTGCCACTTTAGGCTTTCGGCCCACTACCTGATTGGCTATCGGTTGAGCGCCCCGAAGTCATACCGCCCGCACCTTTCCTTTTATGCTCAGTTCCTTTATCCCGACCCTCTCCTCCGTTGTTTGACTTACATTCTACGTGAAGTTTTCTGACGTCTGTCCCCCTGGAAAATTTATGATACCCCGTATGTCAGTTCCGTCCCTCCGATACTGTACCGCCTCGATGGCGCATGTACCGTATATAACCCCGATGTACTTAGGCAGAGTTCCTCAGTACGAATATCAACTTAGTTCCCACTCTGCGGTCTTCGACCGGCCTTCGTCCAAACTCGTCGGCCTCGTACCGACTCTCTTCTGTCTACGAAATCTGAGGGCTGGGCTCGTACAAGGGGGCAGCGCATGAGCTGAACCCGACGCCCTCTCCCGAACCTCTGTCGTGACCGTCGGCCACCCTTCGGCCATCGTCGCTCTCCGTCGGCCCATGTCGGCCAACCCTCGGCCAACGTCGGTCTACCTTCGTACCCATCCCCTGGCCTCTGTGAGTGTCGGAGATCGTCGGAGTAGGCCCGGACTTAACAGTATATTCGTACTCACACTTGTACGAGTCCACTATTTTCATTTCCACTAAAAACACTATGCAGACCCAGGCACGCACCTGTCAGAGGGAAACTGACGAAAGGCTAGCCACCGCACTTGGCAACCCCCGCCGTCTCCCCTCTGTCGTCGAACAATTTCATTCGTTCTCCGCCCGACGTCGTCAACAGTTTGAAAGCGCTTCTCAGGCTGGGCCATCCGATGCCCACCGATCCGATTTCCATACGCCGCCTCCTCCCGGTGGCGACCCATCCGACTCCAACCATCCCGACATCCCTGATGACGATCCCGACGGCGGGGGCAGCGGTGATGGGGGTATCCCCGAAGACCTGGCTGAGCCGCCCGAGGATGCTGTCCTCGCCCTTACTAGGGCCATACACGCTCTCGCCCGCTCGAGCCAGTGCTCCGAGGACTCCTCGCTGAAAACTAAGGTCCGCGAGCCCGACACCTTTGATGGCTCCGACCCGAAGAAGCTCCGTGAGTTCCTTGTGCAGTGCGAGCTCAATTTCCAGGACCGCCCGAAGGCCTTCCGAACCGACCGCGCCAAGGTCACCTTCGCCCAATCTTACCTTAAAGGTATGGCGCTGGCCTGGTTCGAACCCGACCTACTCAACCCCGATGACTACTTAAACCGTCCCTTGTGGATGGACAACTATCGGGAATTCCTTCACGAGCTGACCACCAACTTCGGCCCGCATGATGCGGTGGCCGATGCGGTCCAGCACCTCGAAAATCTAACTATGAAGGACTCCTCCCGAATTTCCAAATATGTCGTCGAGTTCAACCGGTGGGCCTCTCAGGTCCGAGATTATGGAGAAGGTGCTCTCCGACACCGATTTTATACTGGCCTTCCCGACTGCATCAAGGACGAAATCTCTTGCGTCGGCAAGCCCGCCACCCTCATCGGGTTGCGCAAGCTAGCCCAAACCATCGATGCTCGGTACTGGGAACGCAAGGCCGAAATCTCCCGCTCCGCTAAACCGTCTGCTGACAAATCGTCGTCCGCCAAACCTTCCGATGATAAAAAATCTTCTTCCTCATCTGCACCCCGCTCCGACAAAGGCAAGTCCAAGCCGAAGGACGGCCAAAAGCCCGATGCGGCCAAGTCCGACATCGCACACCTCCTCGGCAAGGATGGCAAGCTCAATGCCGCCGAGCGCCAACACCGTCTCAAGAACAACCTTTGTCTCTTCTGCGGCGAAGGCGGTCACTCCGCCAAGGACTGCCCGAAGTCCACCTCCCGCGCCGCCAAGGCCCGCGCCGCTGCGGCTGAGACTCCGCCTGCTCCTCCGACGGAGAAGGCAGAGGCAAAAAATTAGTCCGCTCCTCCAGGGAGCCTGCACGGCCTGGAGGAAGTGTTGACCCCATCCGTGCACTCGCCAACATCCGACTCAACGCGTCCGCTCTTTCCGACCCTAATTCGCTTATGCCGTCCGTCTCCATTCCTGACTTCTCTATAGATGATGTTTCTGCGTTAATTGATTCTGGTTCCTCCCATTGTTTCATAGACCCTTCGTTAGTCGGTAAATACACTATCCTGACAAAATGTGTTTCTCCGCCCGTTCCCCTTCGCCTGTTTGATAGTAGCACGAATGCTGTAATCTCTCAAGAAGTAGATCTTTCCGTCCGTTTCCCTTCCAGCGATGTCACCCCTGTTTCCTTTTATGTTACTCTGTTGGATTCTTCATGCTCGTTGGTTTTGGGACACAACTGGCTCACCCGCTACAATCCGTTGATTGATTGGGTACTGGGCAGTATATCGTTCCGACCCCCACTGCAGAGAATGCCAACGCCCCAGGCGCCTCTGTCACCACCGACCGCTCCTCCGCCATCGGTACCGACACCCTCCGCTCTGACTTCCGACCCTCCGTCACCTTCCCCGAAGGCTCCCGACTCGCCACCCGCTCCGCACATTTCCCTCATCGGGGCTGCGGCCTATGTGCGCGCCTGTGCCCTGCCTGGTTCGGTACAGTTCAGCCTGCACCTGCACCCCGACGACATTAAACTCCGTGCGTCCTCCGTTCCGCCGTCTCCTCCTGACTTGTCTTCGGTCCCCGCCGATTACCATGAGTTCGCCGACGTCTTCAGTAAGGCGAAGGCAACCGAACTCCCGCCACACCGCGGCTTCGACCTGAAGATCGATATCGAGGAGGGCGCTTCCCCGCCCATCGGCACGATCTACTCCCTCTCGCCGCCAGAGCTTGAAGCTCTCCGAACATTCATCGATGAACACCTCAGCTACAGCTTCATCAAGCAGTCCACCTCCGCCCACGGTGCCCCTGTCCTCTTCGTAAAGAAGAAGGATGGCTCCCTCCGCCTTTGTGTCGATTACCGAGGCCTAAACAAGATCACGAAGAAAGACCGCTACCCCCTACCGCTTATCTCCGACCTCCTCGACTCCCCGAGCCGCGCGAAAATTTACACCAAGATCGACCTCCGCCACGCCTACCACCTCGTCCGAGTCACCGACGGCGATGAGTGGAAGACCGCCTTCCGCACCCGCTACGGCTCCTACGAGTGGCGGGTAATGCCCTTCGGTCTCACTAACGCGCCGGCCACCTTTCAGCGGTTTGTTAATAGCATCTTCGCCGACATGCTCGATGTCTGCGTCGTGGTCTACCTCGACGACATCCTCATTTATTCCCATGACCTGGAGTCGCATTGTAAACACGTAAAAGAGGTACTTCGCCGCCTGCGCCGCTACGGCTTGTATGCCAAGCCCGAAAAGTGCGAGTTCCATCGGGACTCAGTCGAATACCTCGGCTACGTCCTCTCCCCATCCGGTCTGACTATGTCTGCCGACAAGGTTCAGTCCATCCGCGATTGGCCCGAACCACGAAAAGTCAGGGACATTCAGTCTTTCCTCGGGTTCGCTAACTTCTATCGGAGGTTCATCCATAACTACTCCGAAATAGTCGTGCCGCTGACCCGCCTAACCCGAAAAAATACCCCTTGGAACTTTTCCGAGGAATGCCGCTCCGCCTTCATCCGCCTCAAGGACGCCTTCACCTCCGCTCCGATACTTACTCATTGGGTTCCCGACGCTCCTATCACAGTCGAAACCGACGCCTCCGACTACGCCATAGCGGGTATCCTTTCGATAACCTGCCCCGACGGCGAACTCCGCCCCGTCGCTTTCTACTCCCACACCCTTACCGCCCCCGAACTCAACTATGATACCCATGACAAGGAGCTCCTGGCGATTTTCGAGGCCTTCCGCCACTGGCGGCACTACCTTGAGGGCTCCGCCACCCCGGTCGACGTGGTCACCGACCACAAGAATCTTGAGTATTTTGCTACCTCCAAGGTTCTGACCCACCGACAGGCCCGCTGGTCGGAGTACCTCTCTCAATTCAACCTGGCGATCCGTTTCCGACCCGGCCGCTTAGGGGCCAAGCCCGACACACTCACCCGCCGGTGGGACGTCTACCCAAAAGGGGGGGATAGGGACTATGCCGAAGTGAACCCACACAACCTCCGCCCTATGTTCACCCAAGAACAGTTCGCGTCGTCCCTCCGTACTACCCACCTCATGGCCCCTGTCCTACGCGCCGCCATGGTCTTCGATGTCGACACACTCCGCTCCGACATCATCGCCGCTCTACCCGCCGACCCTATGTCGGCCGCCCACCTCCCGACCCCGACCGCTCCCCGATGGTCCGCGGATTCCGACGGTCTCCTCCGCCTTGATGGCCGCATCTTCGTCCCCGACGTCGATGACCTCTGCCTCAGGGTGCTTCGCTTCAAACATGACCATCCCCTCGCCGGCCACTTCGGGCAAAACCGCACCCTCGAGCTCATCCGCCGCGAGTACGTATGGCCGAACCTTCGGACCGACATGAAGAACTACGTCCGCTCCTGTACCGCCTGCGGCCAAAGCAAAGCTCAGCGGCACCGCCCATACGGCCTGTTGAAGCAACTCCCCATCCCCGAAAGACCTTGGAATTCCATCTCTATGGACTTCATCGAGCACCTTCCCTCCTCCGATGGCTTTACCGCCATTTTAGTCATCGTAGATCGCCTCTCCAAGCAAGCAGTATTCATCCCGACCCATGACTCCGTCACTTCGGCCGACCTCGCTAAGCTGTTCCTCACCCACGTCTTTTCTAAGCATGGAGTACCCGCTCACGTCACCTCCGACAGAGGCCCCGAGTTCGTCTCCCACTTCTTCCGCTCATTAGGTAAGGCTCTCAACATGCGCCTTCACTTTACTTTGGGTTACCACCCCGAGGGCGATGGCCAAACCGAGCGCACGAACCAGACCCTCGAGCAGTACCTCCGCGTTTACTGTAACTGCCAACAAGACAACTGGGCCGAACTACTACCCCTAGCCGAGTTCGCCTTCAACAATGCGCCTAGCGCTACTACCGGAGTCTCACCCTTCTTCGCTAATAAGGGTTATCACCCCAACCTGTTGGTCACTGCCGATCACGACTTCACCTCCCCGAAAGCCCATGACTACGTTATGGAGCTCTCTTCCCTTCATGAATTCCTCCGCTCCGAAATGGCCGCAGCGCAGCAACGCTACCAAGGTCCCGCCGACACTAAGCGCCTACCACCGCCCGAGTTCAATGTCGGCGGCCAAGCCTTTGTTAAGGCTAAGTACTTCCGTACCACCCGACCGTCCGAAAAATTAGCCGAAAAGTACTTGGGCCCCTATGACATCATTGCCCGACCTGGTACGCACTCCGTCACTCTTAAGCTTCCAGATAACATGCGTTCGGTGCACCCCGTGTTCCACGTATCCCAGCTGGAGCCTGCCTCGGCCAACCCCTTCCCTAATCGGCACCAGCCGCCTCCTGCACGCCCAGCAGGACCGACCACCCGCGGCTACCCGACACTCGGTCGGGTCACCCCGCAGCTGACATTTGTCACAGGCAGCCCGATAGATCGGGACCGCCATGGCACCGACCTGGGCCCCGGTCGTAGGAGAGTAAAGGGGGGTGGTCCCCATTCTGGGAAAGAAGTTAGTAGGGTCTTCTAGTCAAGGGCTAGCCACGCACCTTGTCGTCTGCACCAGGTGGGCCTCTCGTTGTAACTCCTCCACACGCCCCTTGCCCCTGCCGAGAGCAGCCTGCCACGCGGCCTCCTCTGCCTGCCTCTCCCGCTCCTCTTGCGCTCGACGCTCTTGCTCCGCCTGCTCCTGTGCCAGCCGCTCCGCTTCCACCCTTCGGCGCTCCTCTTCTTCACGCCGCCGCGCCTCTTCCGCCCTTTGCCGACGAATTTCGGCCCACCTCTCCTTCTTGGCCGCCTCGCGCCGACCCTTCTCGTCCTCCTTGGCACGCTCGGTCTCCTCCGAGTCGTCGGTCCGGACCTCTAGTTCTTCGTCGGGGACCTGCGAGAAGTCCCAAGAGGTGGGGGTAGTGCTTGTGCTTGCTTGCTGACTGGACATGGTGAGAGTCGAGTGACAAGGGGTTGACGGGGGACTCTTCGCCTTATATGTAGCCCTTCGGGCTCCGACCAACTCCGTTGCGGCAATCACCGCCCGCCTCGTGGCCGCTTATCGATTTCAAAATCAAACTCATGCGGTTCTAGCCACGCAACCCTAAGCCCTTCAAGGGTTCAGGGCCTAAGGGGGGGATACTGTCATGCCCATGCTCCGTCCTAGTTCCCCGCTAACCCTCCGACACCCCTCGGCCCTTTCCGATCAGCCCCGACCCGTTACCGACCATTCCCGATGATGACTGCCACCCCCATACTACAACCGACGATGCCGCCGATCGGAACACCGTCGGCACCCTTCGGCATCGGTCGGCAACCGTCGGCACATGTCGGTCCTTCCACGTGACCACTACCAGTCGGCCTCGGCAACTCCCCGAGGTCAGGTGATCTTCTATCGAGGCTACGGACCGGTCCCGATATGGCACAGCACCCCCACCGCATGGTACGCCGCAGGGTCGTTGCCACTTTAGGCTTTCGGCCCACTACCTGATTGGCTATCGGTTGAGCGCCCCGAAGTCATACCGCCCACACCTTTCCTTTTATGCTCAGTTCCTTTATCCCGACCCTCTCCTCCGTTGTTTGACTTACATTCTACGTGAAGTTTTCTGACGTCTGTCCCCCTGGAAAATTTATGATACCCCGTATGTCAGTTCCGTCCATCCGATACTGTACCGCCTCGATGGCGCATGTACCGTATATAACCCCGATGTACTTAGGCAGAGTTCCTCAGTACGAATATCAACTTAGTTCCCACTCTGCGGTCTTCGACCGGCCTTCGTCCAAACTCGTCGGCCTCGTACCGACTCTCTTCTGTCTACGAAATCTGAGGGCTGGGCTCGTACAAGGGGGCAGCGCATGAGCTGAACCCGACGCCCTCTCCCGAACCTCCGTCGTGACCGTCGGCCACCCTTCGGCCATCGTCGCTCTCCATTGGCCCGTGTCGGCCAACCCTCGGCCAACGTCGGTCTACCTTCATACCCATCCCCTGGCCTCTGTGAGCGTCGGAGATCGTCAGAGTAGGCCCGGACTTAACAGGTATGACGAACTCACGGGTCCCACCGCATTATTAGATGGAGACAGAAATATAATGCTATGGTATCTTCCAGGTGCCCTAGACCCCATGCACCAGGTGATTAACTCCGGATATGTCAACGTTGCCGCATATTTAAATGCTTCACAGGAAAATGTATGGGAATCACTTAATTTATTACGAGCGCCATTGCAGGAAAGCTTCAGGAAAACGCGTAACCATGGCTGGAGAAATGATCGGCTACTATTCCGCAAAAACGCAGATCTTGTTGGAAGCATAGACCTGTCGCCAGGATGGTATCAACAAGGTCATGGGGTAGGTGATCTTCCTCTCCGAGGTAATATATCATCCAGCCCCCTAACTTCCACCCCGAAGTGTCAAGACTATTAAAATCGGGTTGGGAACGCAATGGCGCGCGCCAATGGGTGAATGAAATGTCCGAATTTCACGCACTCCTATCGGGAACACTGGCCGTCATCCATCCACAGATGTATGCTGCAGGGCGGGAAACTCTCATCCGACTCGACATGGAGGCCAAACGACAGGAAGACATGGATATGTCTTCCGTGCTGGCCTGTTGGAATTCCGTTTACAATAGCATGTCTATTATGGTCAACTGCGCAACACCTTACCACACAGATGTAAACAGACGGGAGCCGTGGCTGGACATGCTAGTCACTGTGGGGGACTATCCCCCTCTCGACTTCGTCGTTCCAACGTTGAATCTTCGGTTCCGCTATAATCCAGGCACCGTCATCGCCATGTCGGGTTCAGCATTAGAACATGGGGTTGGACATACAAATGGTAATCGCGCATGCCTCGCATACTACATGTGGCACAATGTGCAGCAATCAGTCGGCGTTCAGTTATGCCCTCCGTCCAATCTCAAAGATCTAGAGCCGCTCATTAATGTCAGTTCATAGGTAATTAGTGTAATACGTAGAAACTACAGCGGATGATACAACCGGCTTATGCTAGTCCCTAAAGCTCTTACCTACCTTACCCGCGATTCCCCTGAGAAATATAGCGTGATTCATCCTTACCCCAATACCCCTGAGATATAAAGCGTGATTCATTTGAACTGTCAGCTCAATGGCGGCACCCACAGGATGGCAAAGTCACCCTGCCTACCCCATCCCCCACAACAACCGGGATGTAATTATACTTTACCCCCACACAATGAAATTATCAATTGGCTAGATAAAAAGATGGGCACTATCTAATCTATATCCCCCCTTCCAAGAAGCCCAGAAAGGGCGGCCCACCGCGAAAAGAGGTGATTCACCTTCCTCCCATTAGCCTCCACATCCTCTTGAATTTCCCTCAGGTACTTCATTTGGTTTTGGACCTGCCCTTGGATCCAGGTGTCGACCTTGTCTCCTATGGAAGGGTTTGCTGTAGGCCATTTGTACTGACGTACGGTGAGAAAATGAAACTGTAAATACAACCGAAATTACCTGGAAGTACTCTGCCGTGATTGGGAAAACCCTACCGCCCCTCAATTTCTGGAAATCCGCGGGATAATTCGAGGACCCATGGAGCCACCATGGGAAAACAAACCCAGTATACTTGTTGGGCGTCCTTTGAGTCCAGTCAGGGATATAATGCGCCAGAGAGTCGATCATATGGAAGGCACCCAATGGAATGTTTCTAATCTCCTCCTGAAATCTATCCTTGTCCTCCTGGCATCGGAGGTATGCATGAAAGCACGCTGGGAGCATGGGCGTGAAGCTATGCCGCAATACCGTGACTAGAATAAGATGGTCAAGTTCCTTCTGTAATGGCGTTCTTCAGTACTGAATATAGATAACATAAATGGGAACGAACCAAATCCAGGAGGACGTTGTAGAACCATTGCGTTGGCCAGTCGGATACTCGCGGCAAGCCCAACAGATGAACCACCGCACACTCAACCCGTAATCCCCAATAGATAATGGCCATTTCTATGGCTGATTGTCGGGTTGGATACAGTGGGCCGCCAGTATACCTCTGTACATCCAGAGCTAGATTGGGATACCAGGATAGCTCGAGCAGGTCAATCGAGTCAATCATGTACAGTCCCAGGTGCGTGCTCTTCACACGATTTTCAACCAGGTGCTGAATATCAGTGGCAATCCTCTTCATTGTTCTCACAATGTGCAAGTCGAGCGTCTTTTCATAAGGATAATTTCCAGCTGATGCTGGACTCACATGCCACGATTTCAAGTCCTGAAGGGCCCTCAACACTAGCCGCCCATATTAGAAAGCGCGGAAATAAGTACAAAATACCTACCATCATCCGCTGTATCAGCGTTGGCCAATCCAGCACGCTCCAGAGCGAGACGGTCATCAGCTGAAAGTGAAGGGCCTATGTGATCGTCATTTTTTTTGGACAGCAAATGGGATCTGGAATGGCTCATACCTGTCAATCCAAGCATGAACCATTCCCGCAATCGTGCGCGATCCGGATCGCCAAAGTCAATCCTTCCACTCCGGTCGGGTTCATCCTCTTGTTCTATTCGTAATCCTGGGAGATACCGTATCGCGCTTAGTATGAGCCGGTATTAGGGTGATGTATGCTAACCTTCACGCTGAGAGGGTGGCGATGGAGCCTCTGCACTTTGCAATTTTTTCGAGGTGTCCGCCTCTGTGGCTTGCATTGGGAAGGACCGTTATTAGCTTCACAAACATTTGAAAAGACAAAACTCTGACCTGTGGGGGGGGATGGCGGGGATGGAACTCGCGCATCTCGCATCCGGTTGAAGAGATCTACGTCATAGGCTACAGACCACACAGACCGTTCCTATTAGGTTGTTCCCACTTTTAAAAAGACGAAATGCTGACCTGCAGGGGGGGATGGCGGGGATGGAACTCGTGCATCTCGCATCTGGTTGAAGAGATCTACGTCATAGGCTACAGGGCACACGGACCGTTATTATTAGGTTATTCCCACTTTAAAAAGACGACAGGCTGACCTGCAGGGGGGGATGGCGGGGATGGAACTCGCGCATCTCGCATCCGGTTGAAGAGATCTACGTCGTAAGCTAGGGACCACACGGACCATTATTATTAGGTTATTCCCACTTTAAAAAGACGACAGGCTGACCTGCAGGGGGGGTTGGCGGGGATGGAACTCGCGCATCTCGCATCCGGTTGAAGAGATCTACGTCGTAAGCTACGGACCACGCGGACCGTTATTATTAGGTTATTCCCACTTTAAAAAGACGACAGGCTGACCTGCAGGGGGGGATGGTGGGGATGGAACTCGTGCATGTCGCATGAAGAGATCTACGTCGTAAGCTAGGGACCACACGGACCGTTATTATTAGGTTATTCCCACTTTAAAAAGATGACAGGCTGACCTGCAGGGGGGGATGGCGGGGATGGAACTTGCTCATGTCGCATCCTGTTGAAGAGATCCACATCATAGGCTACACACCACACGGTCCATTATTAGTTTATTCCCACTTTTAAACAGATGAAATGCTGACCTGGACAGGGGGATGGCGGTGATGGAACTCGCACGTGCTGCATCCTGTTGAAGAGATCCATGTCTGAGGCTACCGACCATGGAAAGTAAGCTGATCAGGTGATATGGGAATATATATTAGTACGTACCTGGCGGTGGAGAGGGTGGCTTGGGGACTGGAGCACGCTTCATTCTCTTGTAGAGGGACAGGTTGAACATTGGCAAGGGAGATCCAGCAGTGGTATCCCTGGAACCCTCAGCCAACTCCATTTCAGCGTCTTCTTGTGATGAAGGGACCCTTTCTTCGGTTAGGGATGGTGGCGAAGGAACTTGAGCACATCTCATTCTCTCGAAAAGAGACATATTGGGTGAGGGGGATGGGGCTCGGACCGCGATATCTCCCAAGTCCCCAGCATCCGCCATTGCCAAGTCTGCTTGGGGGCATGGGGCCCTTGTACATATATTCTGGAGTTGGTGGCTTGGGAACCTGGGCGCGCTTCATTCTCTCAAAAAGAGAGAGATCGAAGGTTGGGGAAGGGGATCGGAGCGCGGTACTCATCTCGGGGGGTGGTGAGGGAGACTCCTCCCCATACGACTTCAACTCCTCCATGCTTGGGCAATTTTTGGACTCGATCCGGCTTTGAGAACTGGAAATATCCATGTCTTCGTCGGGAACCGAGGAAGTTCCCGGTTGTTGCTGAGGTGATATCGGCACAATGTCTACTGTGAAATTTTTGAGCAGATGGAAAGGGCACATATAGATAGATCTTACGCTGGCGATAGAATCTCACTTTGCGTTGCTGTTGCTCTGACATGATTGATCGCGATGAGAAAATTGGTTGACTACTATCAAACTATGGACGCTTCCATTCACAGTCCGACCGTGAGAACAAGTGCAGCACAGCAATCGGTTGGGGCCTCCAGGTATTGGGCGCATCTCTAGAAGAATTTCATTTGTAATCGCGGCAGCTTCGTCCAAAGAACATAAAGTATGTACAATCACGGCAGTAGGTATACTAGATGTAAATGCAATGTTAATATCCTACATCAGGCGCGTTTCTTACTAGTTTTCACTGCCTTCCATGATTTTTTGCCTTTTGGGGAGGGCACATTGGTGTCTGGTAGTATGGGGGCACGGCAGGGTCTGGGAGACTTCCGCAGAGAACCTTAATTTTAAAGCAATGAAAATGGTGAGTTTGCAGGCCACATAGATAAATCATTGTACCTTCTGCTGGAAGAAGCCTGTCGCGGCCTTGGTCCTTGCCTGTCTCCGAAATCATTGCCTTCTTCGGGGCAGGTTTCCTTGGTCGAGGTTTGCTAGCAGACGAATCGCCATTGATCATTTGGCTTTCAGCCTGCTGATCCACGTTCTGCAATTCCAACCTTGGAGTCTGTTTGAGCGTGGGTTTCAACTTCCCATTTATTCGACGTTGACTGGATGGCCCAGGTTTGGCGGTAGGGGCATCCGCGAAAGGAATACTTTCAAACCCATCGCTGTCTTGGTGATCGCTATTATCTTGCAGAACTGATGCGGCACATACTAGTGAAGCGCAAATTTAGTCAGTACTAGTAAAGGAATCACGGCAACATATGACCTTGTTTTTGGACGGCAGGTCGCTGTCGTTTTGGTGGATTCGCAAGTACTGGCAAATCAGCATTCTCATTGCTACATAAGTCTTCCTTGTCCGTGGGGTTCTGGCCCTCATCATCCGTCGTGTGACAGGTTACCTTTCGTGGCATTGGAGTTTTCTTTCGCGGCAGGGGATTTTTCTGTCGCGGGCGGCTTGTCACCCTAGAGGACCCTGCGGATGTATTGGAAAGAGGGGGCCTGGAGGATGTACCCTCAACCTCGTCATCTGGATCCCCATCTTCATCTGATGTACTTCCATTTGATGACGTTGAGACTTCCCATGATTGCCGTTTCCTTTTCCTGGCAACCTTGAGGGGCCTAATGCTTCTGTCAGATGGTTCCCGTAAATTTCCAGATTGATCCAGCCACTTTTGGAATGAAAAGATGTCATTGGGGTTGGCTATCTGTCGCTCACGCCAGAAGTTCAGCAAATCCAACGCTACTGAGAGGCGCATGTGGCTGGGGTCGACAGTAAAGCTGAAATTCTCAGGCAGATGGCGGGTTGCAATCATCTCGGCCTGGTACCGTCCCAATTTTTTGAAAGGTACAGTGGCGGAGCGGCTTTTACATGCCCGCCCTAATAAATCGCGGTAAGTCTCATTAGCGGGCAATGTTCACAAACTCACGGTAATGAGCGGTTAGATACCCACGAACCATTTGCAGAATAGTATCTTGGCTACGACCTGTGAGGTCTCCAATCCAAATTTCTCCATCTTCATTCGTTACCAGCTGTACAGGGTCCCCCTTTTTGGCCCTTGGGCGATGCGCCGCGATATTGGGCACCTCCTCTCCTCCAGAAATGTCAGGATTCTCGTAGGCAGTGCCCAGGTAGTCGCGCCAGGTGGCATCGAGGGTGTGTATGTCGTTGAAGGCGCTTCCACTTGCAATGTTGCTATTGAAGTCCATGCTTTGGACAACTGAGATTGATGAACCATTGAGAGGAATTCCTGGGACGTACCAACATGCCTGTACAGCCCTGTCCTCATCTTTCCAACCCGTCAAGGAAACCATTCTCATTCCACAATACCTCCACATCTCCTCTGCGAAGTTCTTCATGAATTTGAGTGCGTACTTCTTGGCATTTCTTTGGAAAATATTAGTGAGTGTTTTTATGTCTTGCAATCTCAGGTGGACTCACCGTGCTTGCACCTCAGCAGACGGACCCTCTGGTCCGTTCCACTTTTCCGCGATATCATGGGCTGCTGCAAGCTGCTCTTCGGCGAGGTCCTCCCATATGAAGTTTGTCAATGCCTGCTGATACAGATCAATGCGTTTGTGGTCTCCTTTCATTGTGCCTTCATTCTTCATGAGCGCATGTTTCTCTTGTATTCGCTCGTGGTATATTTCCCGAACTACCGACCGCACTGAGTACTTGTATGCAGACCGAATTGTTATTCGGGGCTTCCGCGTCCTGAGAGGCTTCTTTAGCCATGCAGTGATTTGCTGGGAGGAAGGTTTTATTAGCAGAATTACGGATTGAACAACGTAGACCATACCTCCTCCTTTTCCTGCCATTGAACCAGACTCAAATCGTGGTTCCTCCCGATTTTAGCGAACTCTTTATATATTTCCCGCAATATGATGGCCTTCTCTTTTTTCCGGGCTTGTGTCCACTCTCTCCTCCTGCGGGCGAGGATCTCCAATTCTGCTAGGTTGAAAGGGCCCTCTGGCTGTTCTTCCCCGATACCTGACCCGTCCCCCTCCTCATCCCCTGCAAGTTCTGCATCTGCATCACTCGCATACCCAAAGTCGGTATCAAATTGGGAGTCCATGGGTATTTGCACGATGGTGAAAATTTGGAGGTTTCAGGAAACGAAGACTTTTCGGTCTAGCTTTCGCAATGCGTCCCTCTAACCCGAAGTTCAATTCACCCTCATTCCCACGCGTTGCGAGGCCTAGCCCCGATGGGATCTTAGCTGCTCTCATTGGGTCTGCCAAAGCCGGTTCAGGGCATTGATTGCATCGGCCGATGCTAATCCCTTGCACTGATTGGGTGTTCGGAAGCTTTTCCCTCTAGATATGATTCCCGATCTGATCATGTGGCTGAGGACTCGTGTTCGGCCATTTGGCTTACTCCTATTTTGGATAGTGTTACCTTCATTTGGTTAGGATTGACAGGTGACAATAAAGGGGGGTTATCATAGTACCCCTGGAAATGCAATCTACACGCTAAGTGATCACAGACGGTTCCAACACCTGAACTCAGTGATCCCCTCGAGATGGCGAAAGGAAAAGCTAGGAAGGGGATGACTATGATCGGTCCTACACCAGGTCATCAAGTTAAACAGCTGGAAGTGAGGACACGAAACGCCAGTGGTCGGAATAGATCACGACTAGTAGAAGTTGCGATCAAGGAACCTGTTGTGACAACCCCTGGACGCTCCAAGTCGTTTCCCTCCTCATCACCATCCAAATATTCATGATCGCCGTCCAAATACCACTTACAGGGTGAAGAGGGAGTTGAAAACTCATATGTTATGAATGATCCCCCTGTAGAACCCTTGCCGATACTGAGAAAGAAGGTATGTTGCTACTCAGTGGCAAGGCGATCAGCTTCATATCCAAACCTTAGACGCAGAATGATTATATCCGCGAATGGCTGCCTTACCGGCAGGACTTTCTCCACATCCTGCTGGACTTGGAAGCCCCCCCTCTGCCACGGATCTGTAAGATTTGCCAAAAGGATGGGGTGTACAGATGCCCAGATTGCATGCATCAGCCGCTTCTTTGTACAAATTGCTGCCGCACGACGCATGCATCTCACCCTTTCCACAGGATCCAGCAGTGGACTGGGAACTTCTTTGAGGACTCCGCCCTTCACATGGTGAGTGAAGATGCTATCGAATATACAGATCCTCAGGATTACCTGCAGACTGGCCTTCAACTTCATCTTGGGCATGGTGGAGCGCCCTGCCCATCTGCATCCGCGAATGAGGCGCCGCCATTGAGCGGACAATCGCGGCCTACCACTGCAGGCAAAGATGGAGATCAGACGAAGGGTGATAGGCAAGATACACCAACAATGGATGATGACGAATGGGAAGATGTGGACAATATTCCCCTTCACCTTCGGCCGCCAGTCAGTTCAAAACATCTCACGATTGTCGATGTTACAGGGGTGCATTTCGTACTAGTACGACCATGCCAGTGTCTGAATGCAGAAAGTTATCCTTTGCAGCTATTCCGAGCAAAGCTATGTCCATCCACATTTGATAAGCCCAGCACGGCGTTCATATTTTCAGTTTTGGATGATTTCTTGAGAGACAATGTGGAATGCGGCACATCTGGCATGAATTATTACAGCAAGCTTCGCCGGGTGACCTCTAATGTTTTTCCGCATTTGGTTGTGGTACGAATTCCATTCCACTGATCAAACCATGTGATATTAAGAACGGCTATGTCATTAGGACAGATATAGGGAACTTCTGCAGGTAGCCCGGCAATGGCGCCTCCTCAAGCTTCTGAAGTGGAGCGGTTTCCAAGATAATATGAATCCCTCAAAGGATGGGGATCTTGTAATATTTTGCGTGGCATGTCCTCAGCCGGGAATCAACGTAGGCCCAACAGCTAATTTGGACGAGTAAGTACCCAATTAAGCGTAAATCCTATCGCGCTAATTGTTAGAAGTTGGAAGTACACAAGGGCGGTAGTTATGGATGGAAATTTCAAGGCAGAACACATGCATGAGAGGCGGCCGGATGATCAAGTGTGGCTCATGGATGGACGTGGGTTTATGGTCAGAAACCCACCGTATCAAGCATATTTGAAAGCTACTCCACATATCACGGAGGTATGTATCATCACTGGCATGAGTATCAGAACCTGAAATGCACCGAAGAAATCTTCCTGCAACAATCACAAAGCGATCAGTCAGGCAAGTGCCAGCCGTGGTAAACTGAACTCCACAGGAGTGGGTGCGACGGCCTGTGTGCGGCATGGCTGCTTTTACCCGCATTCCGTTGTTGACTTCCAAAAGGGTGAAAGGTGAGCGCGATATCGGTCAAATTACATCCGCTCATGGCAGTAAAGGCAGCTGAACATGGACTATTCCCTAACCCATGCACTGAGTTACAACATGACCGGCATAGAGAATGTTCTCTGCTTCTATGACATCAACTGCGCATACATGAAAAATCTGCGGAGGCGTATCGAAAGCAGTGACCTTTTGCACCTTCCACCATCACTTAGAATCATGGCAGGAATTGGCATGTGGCATGTTCACGGTCACAAAAAGGAATGTTATACACGGTACTCGCCGCTATTTATAAAAGGTGCAGGTTGGGTAGATGGTGAAATCATCGAGACGTTGTGGTCCACGTTGAACATAGTGTCGGCATCAACTCGCGGCATGACCTCCCCTCACCGCCAAGAACTATTGGATTTCCAGATGAACGACTCCAACTTCATGAAAATGATTCGGATGGGTATGGAAATTCATCTTTGACATTGGAGGCCACTCTCACATGTTCATAGCTGACAGCCTATCGCGGAAGCTGAAGACTGCACGGGCGTCTGTAGTGTTGGCCTGCGACGCATTTGAAAGGTTCAACAAGGCTATCACACCGGAGCAACAAAGGAATTGGGGTCGGCAAGAAGAGACCGCTCTCCTTCGTCGTGTACATGACCCATCGGTCATGGATGTCTTCGAAATCCAATTGAAGAAAGGTAAGCGAGATTATCTACGGCCCACAAGGGATTTAAATGTACATGTCTTCCAAAGCACCAACGGTGCATGCAGTAGAACTTCAGCTACTGGAGAAATCGCCCCGACAGGGGGTTCACCATGGAGCCGCGAGTTGGATCACGCGCGGTCTAGCCATTGAAGAGGCAGAAATCATTCTCAACATATATAGAAAAGATAACGGTCCGAACCCATCCAAGCTCAAGAGATTGACCATAGCTCATCGCGCCGAGAAATTATCGGCTGATCGATCGAGATTTATCGCGGATGGGAGGATTTATCTGCGGGTGGATGATGAATTTGAGCAGAGCGACGAGTCCGATGGAAGAACCGATCTGACATTGGGGCAAGATACTCTTGATGATGAAGATGCAGTATCCAATGATGGTTATAGCGATAGCAGCCTGGTAGAGGTCTTCGGCAGAGCTTCATCCAACGATCCGACCTCACCATATTTGCCACTTCCATCGAAGTTTGGAAGCGCTTATTGCAAAGCCAAGAAGCTGCATTGACTGGCGCAAATGGAGTTGGAGTTGCGCATGGGACAGGCAAATGATGCCCTTCATGGGTTACGTCTTGCGTTGGCAGACAAAGTGGTGATATTCAGGGGTGTTGTAAGGCCTGCAACCAACTATTCGATGAGAACACGCGCATGGCAAATGATTCATTCCATCGACACCTCTGTCAAGCAATGCACCGCAATTTACAGACAATGCCACTTAGCTATGATTGCACTTGGCGCTGACTCTGATATCCTGGACCACTACCAGGAACTTCAAAAATCACACCTGTCGGCAACCGCGGCTGCCTTTACCCAGGGGGCACATGACCACCGCGATTCCCACCTGCCATGGTTCTGGATGATGGATATCCCCAAGGATACTGATTCGAAGAGTTGGCTGTCCGAATGTATGTTTTCATTGGCACTTTGTTTCTGACTTTTCACATGTGCTCCAACTGCAGTTTACCACATTCACTGGCTCCGCGCTAAGGCGGCCAAGGACCGTTGGGAAGAGGAAAATGAATTGGTAACATCCGAATTTGTATGGGTCGTGAACTTTTTCCAATACAGAGCGAAGAGATGGAACGAAATATATATGGCAAAAAAATTAGCAGGTAACCGTGGGGCCGCTTGCTATGCTGCAAGGCAGCAGGCCGTGTATGATCGGCTCGCAGAGCAAGCTGAATTGATATGGCAGGGGATGAATCCTGATGATAACCCATTCCATCATGGTATGTAGGTCTTAAACTGTAAACAATGATACCAGCCCTTTTTGTGGTCAACTTGTACTGTACTGTCATCCATTTTGACCGCCTGGGATGGAAGCGTGCAATGCGCCAAATGCAATGCAGGAACCAATAGTACGGCGGTGAGAGCATTGCTGACATTCCACGTATTGCCGATGATATATTCTTGATGTCACCTTTGCCCCGTCCCATTCAAAATCTCATTCCGCGATATGTGGCAATCGCGTGCCTGCAAACTTTATTACACCAGTAGGGCTACCGCCATTGTTCCAGGGGGGAAAAGATTCGGCCTTGTCAGTGAAGAACCAGCAGAATCAGACAAAGAGATCGAGAAATTATTATATTTGCAAATACATCCGGTACTACGATATGGATGTTGTGCATTAATGTTTCTCACTACCACCTTCCTCCGCGTGTCCGGTGGACGCCTCACCCCTGCCACTGTCAACTTGCGGGGACGAACTATCCCCCAACGCCTCCGCATGTCCAGTGGACGCCTCACCACTGCCACCCCCATCTTGCGCGGACGAAATGTCCCCCGACACCTCCACATGTCCTGCGGATGCCTCACCACCGCCAGTCCCGTCTTGTGTGGAAGATATGTCCGCTGACGCCCCACCACTACCACCTTCCTCCTGATGTCCCATGGACGCCTCACTGCTGCCACTCCCATCTTGCGCGGACGAACTGTCCCCTGTCGCCGTGCTAGTTTCATTCCCCACATGCACGGACGAACTTTCCTCTTCTACTTGGGCAGCAAGACTAGGCTCTTGCTGGCCCCTCGTTCCCAATTCCTGGCCGGTCTGTGTTTCGGTGACCACGAGACATGGAAGTTGCGCGGCGACGGATTCTTCGGCCTCCTCTGTCGTGGCGTTTATTTTGGACGGTCCAAAAACGTCGAGAAGATCTTGATCGACGGGCGGTGGTGCTATGACTCGTGCAGGGTGATTACCGTGCACGCTCACTCTCAACGTTTCTACCTCACGGGTCAACGTTCCTATCGTCAACCGGCAATCTGCCAACTGCCCTTCCACTGCAAGCATTTCACAATGTTTCTTCAGAAATCATGCTGAAAAAATAGAGGAAAGAGATACTCTTTTATTTTGCATGTTTGGAGGGGAAAAATGCAAAAATAAAATTTTATGTTTGTCGAAAAAACATGGATTGGTGGTAATGCCCATTAGCTTCTACTCTAATTGGCATTAGCATCAATCCATGTTCTCTGGAAGAAAATAAAACATTACTTTTGCATATTTTCTTTCCAAACATCAAAAATAAAAGGGTATCTCTTCCCTCCATTTTTTCAGTATGTTTTCTGAAGAAAAATTGTGAAATGCTTGCTGTGTTCCAACGCCAGCAGACGATCTTCACGATGGTCCGGTATTCGACATGCAACGTCCTCCACCCGCCTGTCAACTTCATCCAATCGGCCGAATATCAGGTCTTGCCGCTGGATAATGTCATCCAGTTGATGATCCCAGGATATATTTGAGGGATGCACTGGCGACAGTTGTTGGGGCATTGGTTGCAATGGAGGGGAATGTTCGTGACTGGGTGGAATGGGCGGCGCAGGGAGTGGGATGTGGGCCGAAACTTCATCTCGAATTGCGGGTGGAACGGCGTGTTTTTTTTCGGGGGGCTGTGGTGGACGAATGACGACAGCTAAAACGTATTCAGTCAGAAAACATACTTTTGAACGTTTAAAAATACTTACTAACTCGCCGTTGGGGTGCTGAAGATGACGATCCTTCCCCTTGGTTAGGAGGGTTCTGGGCACATTTAGATATCTGAGCTTTTTTTTGGGGAGGTGGCGTCGCATTATCGTCTACCTGTGGAGGTACAGGCGTTCGAGGTCGAGGGGAGTTAGGGGGGGTGGGGGTGGCTTGACATTTTGCGGGGGTCTTGGGAGTCCGAGCCGTTGATGCACAGCGAGCACTACCCTTCCCACAGCCAATCTTCCTCCGCTTTTTACACGGATCGCAGGGGATGTTCCCAACGGTCCACGTGCAAACAACCTTGCGGTTGACGCACGTGCTGCAGGCATTGGGATCAGGGGGTGGGGTGGTGTGTGCGGTGACTTGAGCCCGGCCGTACTTGGGCTTTGGCGTCGTTTGAGCATCTGGCAGCGTGGACGTACCTTCACCTTTATCTTCTCCACCCTTCGTACCCGAACACCTTGCCCTTGATTGAGACTTGCGTCTCGTCGAGGTTGGCCGCAATTGGGATGGCAACCTGGCGCGTTTGTTCGACCTTCCACGTACGGGCTCTGATGTCTGATCGTCCATGGGAACGTCCAGCCCTACAACCTCGCTCTCTCCACCCTTCCTACCCGAACGACTTGGCCTTGATTGAGACTTGCGTCTCGTCAACGTTGGCCGCGATTGTGATGGTGACTTTTTCGACCTTCCACGTACCGGCTCTGACATCTGATCATCCATCGGAACATCTGGCTCAACCACCTCACTCTCTCCATCTTCGTTGCCATCGCCACGACTCGTAGGCTGCTGTCCGATTGCCTGCGATTCTGCAGGCAAGGCCTTCTCTTTGCCCTTATCGACGGACTCGGGGTGGCTTGGTGCCACATTAGCGGCGGGTTGGTTCTCGGGCGCAGGAGGCGTTGGTACTCTCACAAGTACTGGGGTGGCGGTTGGCGACTCCAGACGCACCATCCAACCTGCACGCGTCGCATCGAATCGGCTTTCGACGGTCAGAAGCCATGGATGGCCGGCGATGGAGGCTGGGGTGGGGAAGAGCGAGCTGGGCCAGTTGGGAAAAGGAACGCCTGGGTTACTGATGTCGTCCGTCCAATGGATGAATTTGTCGACCCCAATTAGCATTGGGGGAACGTTGTCAGTTCTATCGGCAATAGCCCTGACGGATTCCTGCATCGGATGAGTGTGAATTAGCGGTCTGAAGACAAGTGATGCGGCCACGACGCACCAGTACATTCCTCATCTCCTTCACAGCTTCCCTCCAACGTTTATGCCTCTCCGCAGACTCCATCGTGCCCGAGGTAATTACGAGCCGTTCATAAGTGGAGAGGATATGGTTGACGGCGACACCGAGTTCCTTGGAGTTCTTGACAAACTTCATTGTGGATTGATTGTCGAGGGTGGGGCAGGTAGTAGGCAGATGTGATGGGTTGAGGGAAACAGGGAAAACAAGGTGTTGAGGCCGACATGTACTTGTCGACGCGCGAAAACTTATATTTCCCACGCACTGCTGGCATTACTGCAGCTGACGCAGTCAAGTATATTCATTCAGCGAATTATTATTGTAGGTTTATTAAGTAGTGTACGTTTGCTAGAAGTGTACGTTTGCTATTTTCTAGATGTGGGATGATTTCGTCCAACAATGACTATGTGGTACGGGCGCCTGCATAGCTGAATCACGTTCCAACATAGGTAGGCCGGCAAACAATACTGTTTACAGACAGGCCGCTAATTCCGTGCATTATGCATACCTGCCTGATGTCATGCATGGGACGGCACATGGAAGCTGTATTATCTTCATATCAAGGCCATGGCCGTCAACAATTATTGCGCTGCAACCTGATACCTCAGATGGGCAAGTCGATGAGCGGCACGGAATGACCTTCGTATCATGGCCTGGCTGGTCCATCCATTGGTGAAGGCTTCCTAGCATGCCTGGGACGGCCCGCCTATCAGTTGCCCGGTATCACCGTCCTATCACAACTGGGCGTGTCCCTGGGTTATGACCTCCTACCAGATACCTTGGACGAACCCGTGAATAAGTTTCGCGATATTAGGCTCATGCCACTACCGGGACCGTCCTTAAATTGCGCGGTATGACGGTCGTATGATGGGCTGTCCCATGCTTGAATTGCACCGTATTAAATTCTTACGATGGCTGGGCCGCTAGGGTCAGGGTTTGGGCGCGCCAGTTCACGGGTTGTGCGGCAGGCCTCCCAGATCATGACCTGGCCCGCCCATGGGTCATGTACTACTATCTCACGCCTTGGACGGGCCAGTCCATGAGTTGCGCGGTATGGCCACCATACCCACCCCTGACCCGTGCATGGGGTGCGCGCTATTACCTGATGCCTTGGACGGGCCAGTCCATGAGTTGCATGGTATGGCCACCATACCCACCCCTGGCCCGTCCATGGGTTATGTACTACTACCTGACACCTTGGACGGGCCAGTCCATGAGTTGCGCGGTTTGACCATCATACCCACCCCTGGCCCGTCCATGAGTTGTGCAGTACGACCGCCATACCCACACCTGGCCTGTGCATGGTTTATGTACTACTACCTGATGCCTTGGACGGGCCAGTCCATCAGTTGTGCAGTATGGCCGTTGCACCAACCCCTGGCCCGTCCATGGGTTATGTACTACTACCTGACACCTTGGACGGGCCAGTCCATGAGTTGCGCGGTATGGCCGCCATACCAAGGCCTGGCCCGTCCATGGGTTATGTACTACTACCTGATGCCTTGGACGGGCCCGTCCATGAGTTGCACAGTATGACCATCAAATCAAGGTCTGGCCCGTCCATGGGTTATGTACTACTACCTGTCACCTTGGACGGGCCAGTCCATGAGTTGCGCGGTATGGCCATTGTACCAACCCCTGGCCCGTCCATGGGTTATGTACTCCTACCTGATGCCTTGGACGGGCCAGTCCATGAGTTGCACGGTATGGCCGTTGTACCAACCCCTGGCCCGTCCATAGGTTATGTACTACTACATGACACCTTGGATGGGCCAGTCCATGAGTTGCGTGGGATGGCCGCCATACCAACGCCTGGCCCATCCATGAGTTATGTACTACTACCTGACACCTTAGACGGGCCAGTCCATGAGTTATGCACTACTACCTGATGCCTTGGACGGGCCAGTCCATGAGTTGCGCGGTATGGCCGTTGTAACAACCCCTGGCCCATCCATGGGTTATGTACTACTACCTGACACCTTGGACGGGCCAGTCCATGAGATGCGTGGGATGGCCGCCATACCAACGCCTGGCCCATCCATGAGTTATGTACTACTACCTGACACCTTGGATGGGCCAGTCCATGAGTTGCGCGGTATGGCCGTTGTACCAACGCCTGGCCCATCCATGAGTTGCACAGTATGACCGTCAAATCAAGGTCTGGCCCGTCCATGGGTTATGTACTACTACCTGTCGCCTTGGACGGGCCAGTCCATGAGTTGCGCGGTATGGCTGCCATACCAAGGCCTGGCCCGTCCATGGGTTATGTACTACTACCTGACGCCTTGGACGGGCCAGTCCATGAGTTGCACGGTATGGCCGTTGTACCAACCCCTGGCCCGTCCATAGGTTATGTACTACTACATGACACCTTGGATGGGCCAGTCCATGAGTTGCGTGGGATGGCCGCCATACCAACGCCTGGCCCATCCATGAGTTATGTACTATTACCTGACACCTTAGACGGGCCAGTCCATGAGTTATGCACTACTACCTGAGCCTTGGACGGGCCAGTCCATGAGTTGCGCAGTATGGCCGTTGTAACAACCCCTGGCCCGTCCATGGGTTATGTACTACTACCTGACACCTTGGACGGGCCAGTCCATGAGATGCGTGGGATGGCCGCCATACCAACGCCTGGCCCGTCCATGAGTTATGTACTACTACCTGACACCTTGGATGGGCCAGTCCATGAGTTGTGCGGTATGGCCATTGTACCAACGCCTGGCCCGTCCATGGGTTATGTACTACTCCCTGATGCCTTGGACGGGCCCGTCCATGAGTTGCACAGTATGACCGTCAAATCAAGGTCTGGCCCGTCCATGGGTTATGTACTACTACCTGTCACCTTGGATGGGCCAGTCCATGAGTTGCGCGGTATGGCCATTGTACCAATGCCTGGCCCGTCCATGAGTTATGTACTACTACCTGATGCCTTGGACGGGCCAGTCCATGAGTTGCGCGGTATGGCTGCCATACCAAGGCCTGGCCCGTCCATGGGTTATGTACTACTACCTGGCACCTTGGACGGGCCAGTCCATGAGTTGCGCGGTATGGCCGTTGCACCAACCCCTGGCCCGTCCATGGGTTAGGTACTACTACCTGCCACCTTGGACGGGCCAGTCCATGAGATGTGCGGTATGGCCGTCACCTCAAGGGCTGGCCCATCCATGGGTTATGTGCTGCTACCGATACCTTGGACGGGCCTGTCCGTGAATTGCGCGGTATTACCTTGGCATCATGGCCGGGCCAGCCCATGAGCGGGGCAGCCTTATCTGCTCTCGCGGACGGGCCTGTACATTTGTTATGGTATTCCCTTGGCTCTTTCAAATAGGCGGGCCAGTATATATGTTGTACATATTCATTGCGTCCTTATTCTCAGGCCCACTCATTTGTTATTGTCACTCATGGAACTCCGGCCCGCCTATAAGTCACGTATTAATTAATTCGACGGGCCTGCCACAGCCTGTCCATATGTGTTGGCAGTTTGGCACACAGGCTACTCATTTGTTGTGACTAACTGTGACTACTATATGTGCGACTATTTAGGTAG
The DNA here is from genome assembly GCA_024613165.1 of Pisolithus albus. Lineage (NCBI taxonomy): Eukaryota > Fungi > Basidiomycota > Agaricomycetes > Boletales > Pisolithaceae > Pisolithus > Pisolithus albus. The sequence continues at coordinate 265,126 of JANFAB010000027.1, forward strand.
TTGTCACACGTCACATCACACTCACCCTGTAGTATATAAAGGCAGCCTATGGCGCCCTAAAATACAATCGCTTTTGCCTCCCTTAACTCGTCTCAACTCGTTACACTCTAACCTAAGGTGAGTCCAGTGGAGCTGGCCTCTGTGCCATGCACCGTTGCTCAACAGGTTATGAGCCCCGATGAGCAGCCCTCTCCAGCGCCATCTCTGGCAGCGTTGAGGAGCACTCTGGCTCGCCTTAGTGGCGCCTTCATTGGCTGCCTCGTCGAGGATGTTGAGCGCCTTCATGGCTGCTCATAGGCAATGGCCTACAGCTGAACGTCTCATTCGCTGGGCCAAGCTTTTCACTCCTTTGTCGTCGCACCTCACAGTGCTGACTTCGTCTTTGCTTGCAGATACCATGTCTAGCGCATTGACCAACCTCGTCCCCGTCTTTACCGGTGCCAACTGGCAAGACTGGTCTCCAGCAATGGAGGCTTTCTTGATGTCTCAAGGTCAGTGGTGGGTTTTGAACAAAACTCACCCTGACAGCGACGACGATGCCGGTGACTGGGACGACCACAACGCCCAAGCTTTGGGCAATATCCATCTTCGCCTTGTGCCCCCAGTGCGCATTCAGGTGTCGACCCACTCAACTGCCAAAGCAACTTGGGACGCCCTCGAGTCCGAGTATGGCAAGCCCGGCATCACCGTGGCCTATGCCAACTTCAAGACGTTGATGGAGACCTCCGTCCCGGGTGACCAGCACCCTGCCCCCGCTCTCACGAAAATCATGGTGCACTTCGCCAAGCTCGCCGATGTAATGGATCGCAGATTTGCCCCTTTCTTTTATCTTATCTAATCACTGATTAGATATCCGATTAGATCATCTTGATCTTATCTAGGGCTTTTCTTCGTTGGGCTGCGTACCTAGCCCTTATCCAGCCACGATCCAGACCTCCAATTACAGATCCCCTTTTCCCTTTTCACAGTTTGAGCGCTATTTATACTTACAGTCTAGATCTTAGGCCTAGTACTCGTTGATGTCATACTGACATCATCCTGATGTCATAGTGATGTCATCCTGACGTCACCACTGACATCATGCCCAGTGCCCATGCCTTGAGGTTCCCTCATGGCCTTTACCTGGAGAGTATATATAGTAGGCACAACCCTGTACTATCCCTTAGTTCTATTCATTTGCACCTTTGGGCGTTTACCCTCTTGTCATCGTTTGAGTGACTGTGTTCTTAGCCTCGCTTAGGCTTCGTCATCGTCTTCGCCGATCTGCGTGTCCTCCGACTACCCCCGCCATCGTCATCCACTTAGTTGTGGTTTGGTTTGTTTTGTTTAGTGTTCCTCTTTTGGTCGCTGCTCTCGTCGACTAGTCTAGCCTGACTCTGTCACTCAAGCACGACTCGTAACAGCCGATGCCAGCTTTGAGCTTTCCGCCCTGGTCCAGGCAATGATCGTCCTTGCCAAGCTCCCTCCTACTATGGAGGTAGTAGCTCAGTTGCTCAACCAGGCAAGTAGCGAGGTCGACAGCATTAAAACGCTGAAACCGGATGGCATAGTACGTGCCGCCACTCTCAGTTGGGAGCAGAGGAACTCCCGTCGCAAACCACATGCCTCTGCCAACAAGCTTAGCGCTGTGAAGCGCAAGCAGGGCGACCCTCACTTCTCGCAGCAGCAACAGCAGCAGCAGAAGCCTTCTGGATCTGGCAGCAACAATGCGCCGAACCAGGAGAAGGGGAAAAAGAAGAACAAACGTGGTAAGCGTGGTGGGAAGAAGCATCAGCACGATGACGAGGAGGCCCACATGGCCTCCATGGTTGTGACCACTGGCCCTGAGCCAGTTCCTGATCCTAGGAAACTTGCGCACACCATCAGTGCAGCGCAGTACGGTCCTCCCGGCTTCCCCCAGATGGTTAAGGCTTTCGAACTGGCCCATCGCATTGGCATCGAACTGACCCCCCAGCGGGTCAAAATATTAGATTCCTGTATCCCGTCGCCATTCGTTCAGTCTGCCCCAGAGGCAGGTCCTTCTAAGCGCCCTCGTCTTGAGATGCGCAACCCGTCCCCCGATGTTGAAGACACTGTCTCCATCGGTACCATCTACGACGGGGATATTGATGCCGATATAGCCAAGGCGGCTGGCATCGATCTGACCATGGATAGGTTAGTCATCCTCTCCGGTTCACTTAAGCAGGACACTAACTCCGCTTTCGCTTGCAATTCTGCGCAGTATATAGCGAATAGTAGTAGCATGTATTCTATTTCTCTGAATACTATTTGTGTCCATGTGCTCTCGTTTGCGATGTGTGTGAACTGTAAGGGTAAATGCAAGCATGACGACCCCGAATGGGTGCTCGACTCTGGTGCTTCCAACCATTTCACGAACGACTTAGATGACTTCGTTGATTATGAGCCACTCAAAGGGGATCAACAACTCCCTATCCAGACTGCGAATGGAGCCTCCGTTGCGACTGGGAGAGGAACTGTCCTCGTTTATTCAGGACTACCAAATGAGCACCAAGGAGATCTTGTGCGGCTCTATCCCGTTTACTACATGCCGGATTTACGGGGCCGGCTAATTTCACTAGGTGTGCTCCTCAAACAAGGTGCTGTCATGCGCGGTAACTCGTCGCATCTGACAATATATAGCCCTGATGGAAATGCATACCTAACCTGCGTCCCCAGGGAAAACAAGGACACTATTTTCATGCTAAAGTCGCCTGCTGTGCTGACTGAAGCAACCCTCTGCATGGTAACCTATGATACTATGCATCGACATCTGGGACACCCCTCTAAAGACGTCCTGCGCCATGCGCAGAAACATACCAGGGATTTCCCTGAGATCGAGTTACCCACCAAGGACGAGATATGTCCTGGTTGTGCTCTGGGCAAGATGCCTAACAGAGCCTTCCCACCGAATGAGCGCAGAGCTTCGCAGCCATTCGAGTTAATACACTCCGATCTGAAGTCCTTCCCCATTGCGTCTTACCGCAAGTTTAAATATGTGATTGTCTTCTTAGACGACTATTCATCACACGCATGGACAGTAAATCTGCGCACTAAAGATGCTGCAATTTCTGCGACCAAAAATTTTCTGCAGATGGTCCGCGTTCAATATAATGCCTACGTTAAAGGCTGGATGTCTGATGCAGGGGGAGAGTACAAATCTGAAGCCTTCGATCGAGTTTTACAGGAGAAGGGAATTCGTATATTCCAAAGTGTGCCTCGCACCCCTATGCAAAATGGTCGTGCAGAGAGAATCATGCGCACCCTCATGGACAAGGCCGAGTCTATGAGAATCGAGGCTTGCCTCCCTGACTCCTGGTGGGAATTCTCTTTCTCACATGCGACCGATGTTTACAACAGGTCACCGATGCGCCGTATTAACTGGCGCACCCCATATCAGTTGATAAATGGGGAGGAACCATCCATCGACCACCTTCGTGTCTTTGGATGCGGCGCATATGTATATTTGCCTGCCGAGGCTCGCGCCAACAAAATGGCTGCGAAGTCTGAATTAATGACCTACATTGGTGTTGCTCCAGGAAATGAGCGCAACTACTTGTTTATGCACCCCTCCAATGCCGTATTCACTGCGGCACATGCAACCTTCGATGAGAGCGTGTTCCCTCGCTGCTCCTCGACTAGATCTCGCGTTAGACAACCAGTCCGCGATGATCATGAGTCCACTCATGAGGCCCCTGCACCACCTGAGGATGACCCTCCTCGTCCTTCGCACCCCACTCAGGGTAGACAGCGCGCTGAGACTCCAGTGGAGCAGGACCCTGTTCCTCCACCGCCAAGAACACCTTCTCCAGCTCGAATCCCACCACCACCCCAGGAACCTCGCCGCCCTCATAAGGAGCGCAGGCCCCCTGTACCTCCAGCACCAGTGCGCCCCCAGAGGGAGTGCAGACCTCCAGTTCGCCCAGGAAATGTCTATGGCGAACGGCGCCACCCTGTCGAACAGTTCAGGGATATTGAAAATGAGCGCTGATGGAGAGAAACAGTTGGCGAATCATCAGGATCTCGCCCTGTGCCAGGAGGATTCCCGGAACCACCCCCTGCTCCGTCCCCCAGTAGTGAGGATGACGTCGAGCGGATATGCCGGGAAGGGGGAGTAGACCTGGCAAATTTCCTCCTTGCCAAAGCGGTCCCCTCTAGTGAGCATCCCAAACTCAATGTGCGGGAATGGTCTTACTGCGACATCGCTCGCCTACCCAAGGCTGAGCAGCAGCAGTGGGAAACTGCATGTCGTGAGGAGCTTGACATGCTCCGAAAGCGGAAGGTCTTTGACCTCGTAAGCCGCCCAAGGGGGAGAAAGGTGATCAAAAACCGTTGGGTATTCGACATAAAGTCCGATGGCCGGAAGAAAGCTAGGCTTGTCGCCAAAGGCTACTCCCAGGTCGAAGGTTTAGACTTTGACCAAATCTTCTCACCAGTAGTGCGCTATGAAACCGTGCGCCTTATGTTCGCGCTTGCTGCGCTTGAAAACTGGTACATCTCAGCCCTCGATGTCAGGAGCGCCTATCTGTATGGCGAACTTGAAGAAGAAATCTACATGGAGCAACCTGAAGGCTTTGCAGTGCCTGGGCAAGAGCAGAAAGTGCTCCGCTTAAAGTGTGCCCTCTATGGCCTGAAGCAGGCTGGCCTGGCCTGGTGGCGAACACTAGATAAATCCTTAAAGGAACTAGGTTTTGAGCGCCTCAAGTCCGATGCTGGACTCTTCCTCTATAAGAGGAAAAACACAGTCGTCGCCATTATATATGTGGATGACGCCCTCTTCTGTGGCCCTAGCAAGGCTGTAGTCAATGAGGTCAAAGCGCTGTTTATGTGCAAGTGGGAATGTAGAGATCTTGGAGAACCTAACACTGCAAGCATTCCTCAGTTTTTTTGCCAAAAACATTCAAAAAAAAGAGAGGAAACTGATACTCTTTAATTTGGGATGTCTTTGGAAAAATGATTGTAAAAAAATACTGGATTTTTATTGACCATTTCACCTCAAAAAATGGTGTGGAATTATGTGAAATCATTGCAGGCAAAATAATTATGACTGTTTTCTAGTATGATTTGGAATGAAATATGCATTGAAAATTGTAAATATATCTTCACATGTTTGGGGGTTTAATAATCTAATTTTTTCTTAGAAGAAAGTCCACAAAATAAGCAGTATTTATGTGGCCAAATCACTGTATTTGAAATGATGAGTTGCATGTCAAAGTTCATGTGAAAAATATTCTGTCTTTTTTATGCTTGAACATGTTATATGCAGAAAAATATATTCAGACAAAATATCAAATGACTTATTGAGTATTTTCCCACCAAAATCATCTATTAAACATATTGAATATTCTTCCTGGGTAAAATATTGAGTATATCCCTGCAGTCCCAACATATTGTATCCAGTCACCAAGCAGCCCCAAAACACTATTTTCATCTTCATCTGGTTTGAATATGCAGCCTGATTTCTCTGATCTTAATCTTATCCCTATAATCTGTAATGCACATATGAGTACTTAGTCCTACTGAATCTGCTGAGTCAGAGTTTGTATCAGGAGTGTGAGTCAAGTGCATGGTGCAGGACAGTGTTGGCTACTCTGAGCTGGTCTGTGGTCCCAGCCTGTACTCATGGGGGAAGCCCACCTTGTCATACATGCTTCCACCAAGAGCAGCACTGCAGTGGCCTTTTCTTTGAGGCAGTCAAAGTTATCATTGTGCATGGGCTAAGGCCTTAGGACTGTCCACTCTATTCCCACCAGCAGCATTTTGAGTGTCTGGGACTGGTTTGTAAGGTAGGGATGGTTCTCCATGCATGATAAATGGTGACATATCATGGCTGTGATGTAACAATGCTTAAGCCTGAGGGATTATGCACAGAAAGGTGATGGAGGTCATGTAAGTATGGTAAGAGGGTCAGGTGAGGAGCAGTCCCTGTTACCCTGGTGGGCACCATTTCATGTGGGCCTTGATGGTTTGAGGACAGTTCTTTGTCAAGCATACCTGCTCACCTACTTTCTGCTGCTTTCCTTGCATCTAACTGAGTGGCTGTTGGGCCAGATCCTTCATGGCATATTAAGCTTTTGAGTTGGACGTCATCTGGGCCTGAGTTTTGTTTCTATGGTGGGGTGTGGGTGACTGGTCTTTACAGATGGGAAAGATTACCTGGTTTGGTCTGCAGGACCATTTCTCATGGTGGATGAGGGGGAAGAAAGAAGCACTTGGTGGTAGTAATGAACTTCATGAGTGGCAGTCATGCTTCATGGCCAAAGAAGGAAAAACATATCATCACAGGTCAGGAGGTATGTCATGTGTGGTCCTTGCTGAGTCCACAGAGTTTCTTTGAGTCTACAGAGTCTTCTATGAGTCCCCAGAGTCTGCTTCAAGTTCTGGAGCCTACTTTGAGTCCCTTCAAGATTCCCCAGCTTCTTTGAGTCCTTCCACTGCTTCAAAAGTTCCACAGAGTTTTGGAGGCATTCCCACCGATTTCCAGAGTCTAAACCACTGCCCTTCAAGTCCCAGCCCTTACCAGCCTTTGTAGACCTTCAGAGCCACCATATTTGCCTGCCTAGTGGCAGTAATTCGAGTTCTTCATCGCCGACTACTCCCAGACCTTAGGGGATCTTTTCCCATAGCCTTTCTGACACCCCCTTCTGACTCATATCAAGCCCTAGGCCACAGCTTGGGTGGCTGTGCTTACCTGATGTGGACACTGACATGGCTGTTCAGTACCATTGAACAGCCACATCTTCTATCCAACTGCTGCTTGCTGCTACCACCTCTTGTGGTCTGCTGGCCCCTCAGTGCCCATGGAGGACCCCTCAGCCAGGATTTTAGTTACCTTCCAGTACCAGGTATGCCCCTCATCCTCTCATAGAGACTGTGATTCATTAATGACAACTGATTTGCAGGTCTGCTGCTCATTGCCAACATTGGCACTGTTCCTCCTCTTGGGTACATGACATAGCATACACTCATGGAACATTGTGTATTCACCAGATCTAATATGACTGAGAATGTATCGTTCTCTGTCACATGTCAATGTCAGGATCAACCACATCATGATGCCACCTCCAAAGAAGGAAAAACATATCATCACAGGTCAGGAGGTACACCTGTGAATCCCACAAATATACGCTAATTAGCTTTGTTAATAATGCATGATGACAATGCTAAGATGCAGGGGATATGCCTATATACACACTCCTTCAATATCTCTTGGATATTGTTGGCACTTCGAGCCGAAATATTGAGGGCTGATTAGTTAAGACTCCCCCCATTACTATATTTGTTTGACAGCGCCCCTGGCGCAACTTGCCGAAGTCCCGGGGGGAGACACAGCCACAGAGAGAGGGGTTGACACAGCCACTTAGTGAGGGGGTTGACATAGCCACAGAGAGAGGGGTTGACACAGCCACACAGCGAAGGGGGAGACACAGCCACAGGGGTGGGAAACTGCACAGCCACACTGAAAACCAAAGTTGTAGCCCGGAACGAGAGGATCACGGCAATATGATTACATCAGCGAGATCTTGCTTTTTAGATTAGATATGAGTGAAATACTAAAATTTTTGCGAGTCTCTGCTTTTTTTGCACAGCCACTCCACCTGCGATGTGTGCTTATCTAATCAAAAAGCACAGCCACACTGAAAATGAAAGTTGTAGCCTGAGACGAGAGGATCACGGCAATATGATTACATCAGCGAGATCTTGCTTTTTAGATTAGATATGAGTGAAATACTAAAATTTTCACGAGTCTCTGCTTTTTTTTGCACAGCCACTCCACCTCTGATATGTGCTTATCTAATCAAAAAAGCGCACATGCACAGCCACACTGAAAACAAAAGTTGTAGCCCGGGACGAGAGGATCACAGCAATATGATTACATCAGCGAGATCTTGTTTTTTAGATTAGATATGAGTGGAATACTAAAATTTTTGCGAGTCTCTGCTTTTTTTGGCACAGCCACTCCACCTGCCATATGTGCTTATGTAATCAAAAAAGCGGACCAGATACCAAGGTTGTTGTTGCTGCCCCACTCCTCCCCTCTACTGTATGATACTTTACTGTGTTGCAGCATACTGTTGACATGCAACCTACCCATATTCCACACAATTTGTATCCCATCCAGTGCTTTCTATGGAGGTGAATATAAATAGGGGTAAAAATGCGGACTCTGCTCCCATTAGTGCAGTTCTTGACATATGGACTTGAAAATTTCACCCCACCCTCCCCTTGCATATGACTACAGCCTATCAAAATTACAGGCCATAAGCCTCTGTTGTTGTGGAGGCAGAACCAGGTCTCCTCCTCCCCAATGTATGTGCTACTGACATGGCCACTGCACATTTCTGGGTATTCTGATCAGTGGGGACCATGGAAGATATGTCATACAATGTCCATGTAGAAGGACTTTGGTGGTTAATTTGGTGGAATGGATGTAACACCACCATGTTGGTTTTTTGGTGCATGGCCACCATACCACACTTCCAAGGGTATCATTCCAGCTAATGCCATGGGCACATTCTACACATATATATCTACCCTCACTCAAAGTTTGAAGTCCATCCATCAAGAAATGGGTGAGCTAGAATGAAAATGAGAGCTGGAGAGCATGGGAAAGTGTGCGATGATTTTAGGAGACTTAGGAAACATATCAAAAACGCCGTGATCCTCTCGTCTCAGGCTACAACTTTCATTTTCAGTGTGGCTGTGCTTTTTGATTAGATAAGCACACATCGCAGGTGGAGTGGCTGTGCAAAAAAAGCAGAGACTCGCAAAAATTTTAGTATTTCACTCATATCTAATCTAAAAAGCAAGATCTCGCTGATGTAATCATATTGCCGTGATCCTCTCGTTCCGGGCTACAACTTTGGTTTTCAGTGTGGCTGTGCAGTTTCCCACCCCTGTGGCTGTGTCTCCCCCTTCGCTGTGTGGCTGTGTCAACCCCTCTCTCTGTGGCTATGTCAACCCCCTCACTAAGTGGCTGTGTCAACCCCTCTCTCTGTGGCTGTGTCTCCCCCCGGGACTTCGGCAAGTTGCGCCAGGGGCGCTGTCAAACAAATATAGTAATGGGGGGAGTCTTAACTAATCAGCCCTCAATATTTCGGCTCGAAGTGCCAACAATATCCAAGAGATATTGAAGGAGTGTGTATATAGGCATATCCCCTGCATCTTAGCATTGTCATCATGCATTATTAACAAAGCTAATTAGCGTATATTTGTGGGATTCACAGGTGAGGAGGTATGTCATGTGTGAGGCTTTGTGACCTATGGTATTCCATAAGGCATGATGTGCTCTATTGAACATCAGCAAAACCACCTTTTTGGCACAGAGGCCACAGTGCCACAGTGATGTCACAGTGTCCCACAGTGCCACAGTGTGACAGTGTGACAGTGCACAGTCAGGTACAGTGTGACAATTGTGTGACATTACCATGTCACAGTTCCCCACAGGCTCCCACAGAGCTACAGGCCTACAGACACACAGTGCTACAGAGATAGGGGCACCTCACAGATGTCACTGTACAGCCACAATGTCATAATGAAAGTTGTGGGGCTGGATCACAGGATTGTGGGAATATGCTTATCTCATCAATATGCCCAAAAATGGGTGAGAAAAATGCAAAATACTGAAAAAATTGGATGTCTCAAAAATTAAATTTCAAAGATGTCATAATGAAAGTTGTAGTGCCTGACTAGAGGACCCCAGAGGTATGCTTATGTCATCCATCCATGCAAAAATGGCTGAGATATATGCAATATACAATTAGTGTAGTGTAGTGTACATTTTATTACCAAAAGTGAAGAGTCGTGGCGCATTTTTGATTACCTAATCAGTGTAGTTGTTTTGATTAGCAAAAGTGTAGTAATGTGCACTTTTTTGACTACCAAATAAGTATAGTGTTGGTTAGTAATTGATTAGCAAGTTGTAATGTAGATGTGTATTACCAAAAGTGTAGTGAAGTGTGCTTTTTTGACTACCAAATAAGTGTAGTGTTTTGTAATGTTTGATTAGCAAAGTGTAGTGTAGATGTGTATTACCAAAAGTGTAGTAAAAGTCCGCTTTTTTGACTACCAAATAAGTGTAGTGTTGATTAGTGTTTTGATTACCAAAGTGTAGTGTAGATGTGTATTACCAAAAGTGTAGTGAAGTGTGCTTTTTTGACTACCAAATAAGTGTGGTGTTTTGTGATGTTTGATTAACAAATTGTAGTGTAGATGTGTATTACCAAAAGTGTAGTGTTGTGGCGCTTTTTTGATTACCAATTATGAGTAGTGTTGATTAGTGTTTGAGTAGCTAAATGTTGTGTACACTTTTGATTACCAAAAGTGTAGTGTTGTGGTGCTTTTTTGATTACCAATTAAGTGTAGTGTTGATTAGTGTTTGAGTAGCTAAATGTTGTGTACACTTTTTGTGACAGAACCTAACCACAACATCGTAGGTCCACTCAGCCACCAGAACAGCAAGAGCAAAGGATGGACAGACATAGAGAGGGACAGGAAAGGAGGGGACAAGCCAGACAGTTAGGAACTGGTATTCCCAAGTGAACTAGCTTGGGGGCTAGCTGGGCTATTGGCAGTCCTTATATACCTACATACATGAGGCCTACATGAGGCATACATGAGGTATACATGAGGCATGACATCATGATGACATCATAGTTGTCCAGGCAAACCTATGGTGTGCATCACCTAGTCACCGCTACTTTTGTACAGATGCCAATTTGGGTTGGGCCAAAAAAAAAAAAAAAAAAGTGTTCCCACCGTGAAATTTGGCAACACTACTCCAGCAAAATAATAACGCAGTTCCAATGGGTCCGAAAAAGGGACTCGGAGACCATGGTGATTGATGTAGACAAGTTTCCAGTACTAGTGTGGTAGACTAAACAGAAAGCTACCTTATGCAATATGCCAATACCTCCAAGTTCGGTTGAGGTCTACACCATATTCAGACATGGGCACCTCACCAAAACCTCAGAGTTGTAAAAAACAGCCAGTTCTGAGAATAGTAGTAGAGGGGCATGTAACTATAAATGGTATATCAGAGGGGTCATTTTGCCTAATTAGAACGTTCTCACGCCACAGCGCCATTTTGGTTGGTACTGGAATTTATAACTTGGCCAATTTTTGAGATATAAAAAATCTGTCTGGTAGAGTTCTTTGAATGATCAATTAGAGCAGTTTTACAAAGAGATTTCTCATTTCATCAAGATTTGTGTGTGTTGTAAATTTTGTACAAAAGTAGTGGTGACTAGGTGACATGCACCATAGACAGAGACCTCATGGCTGCCACATGGCCAGGGTCTGGGCCAGTCTAGAACAGTCCATGGATAAGATAGATAAGATAAAGAAGATAAGATAAAAGACTAGACAAGAAAGGATAAGATAAAGATAAGGAGGGGGAAGATAAGATAAAAGACTAGACAAGAAAGGATAAGATAAAGATAAGGAGGGGGAAGATAAGATAAAAAGAAAGACAAGATAAGATAAAAGAAAGAAAGTCCACACCTCAGCCTGAGGCTCCAGTGCATTCCATAACACTTTTGATTACCAAAAGTGTAGTAAAGTCCGCATTTTTGACTACCAAATAAGTGTAGTGTTGATTAGTGTTTGACTAGGGAAATGTTTGCAGTTTTGATTAGAAAAGTGTAGTAAAAGTTCGCTTTTTTGGACTACCAAATATTTGTAGTGTGACTAGGGAATGTTGATTAGCAAAAAAGTGTAGTCATTATTAGGATTGTTGTGTAGTGGGCACAGCCACTAATGCCTTGAAATTTTGCAAAGTCACAAAAATACCCAAAAACGTGATATAGTGGACACCAAAACTCACGCCTTTCACGCAAGCGGCCAAAGCCAACCAAACAATGGCCAATTCCTACTAGAGGGTATGCCACTAGCCCACTACTACCACACATTTGATTACCCACAAGTGTAGTGGTAGTAGAAAAAAGTGTAGTACTATTAGGAGAAGTGTAGTAGTATTAGGAAAAAGCGTAGTAGTATTAGGAAAAAGCGTAGTACTATGAGTAAAAAGGGTAGTAGTATTAGGAAAAAGCATAATACTATTAGTAAAAAGTGTAGTAGGTAGTGTAATTAGCAAAAAAGCGTAGTACCATTAGTCTATCATGTGGTAGTACTTGACTTTGAATATACTACTACATTTGATTTGATTTCTGTGTGATGGAGTGATAGTTCTATTAGCTTGAAAGTGTAGTGGGATTAGGAAAAAAGCGTAGTAGTAGTATTAGCAAAAAACAGTAGTGGGATTAGGAAAAAAGCGTAGTGGTGGTATTAGCAAAAAATGGTAGTGGGATTAGGAAAAAAGCGTAGTAGTGGCATTAGTAAAAAATGGTAGTGGATTACAAAAAAGCGTGACAGCACTGTACAGGGGGGGACTTTCCTGTGGCACTGTGGGCACTGTAATGGGCTGTGGTGAGCTGTACAGTGCCATACAGTGACTAATGGTTTTGCTGATGTTCCAAGAAGTGGCATAGTGAGTACAGAATGAGCAGAATTAACAGTTGCAGCTTCCTGAGCTTGCACTGGCATAGGTGGGTTCACAGTAGTCGAAGACATGGTGGGAAACTTTGGGGATTAATCCGAGGGGAATTGGCGGTCAAAAAGGCGAGTTGTGACGAGGTGGAATGGATGGTTATCGGCAATGATGAAGATTTCGATAGGGCAGACGATGTAGGAGTCATTTACGAAGAAAATGAGATGGATTTCAAGCCAAATGTAACCACCCCTTGCGGTGGGCTCCAGATGTGAGTTGACATGTGGATCTATGGTGAAAACACCAAAAACCCAACACAGAGACAAATGCCAAGTCGGTGGTTTACCTCCACGGACTTTGGCTCGAGGGATCAGTTACAGTGAAGTGGGGGAGGGGTTCTGCACACCTAGATGACTAGGGAAGAAAGGAACAGTGCTCCTGACGAGAGGGGAACAAGGGAAGACTGAAAATGCGAAGTAATATAGGCTACTCGGAGCCTAGAAGCGACGTAGAATGATGAAGAATAACAGTAAATAGACCCTTAATGGAGCCTCAGATACTGCAAGAATGAAGAAGATAATGAAGGGCCTTAAAGCGACGACAATAAGGCAGATAAGGTCGATAATGATTGGGCAATAGTCACTCTACACAAGGGACAGTATCCTATGCAGGGGGGCTACTTGCTTTTGCTTGCTGTGACGTATTGGTACTTATATACAAAAGGTAGCGCAGCCTGAAGTAAATAGAGGGAAACACTTTGTAAGGGGTTTGTAAGCGATTGGTAAGAGGATTGGTAAGGCCGAGCAAGGCTGAGTAAGGACAGTAAGCGATTGGTACATGGCAGTTCGTTAAAAATGTACAGTCAGTATTTTTTTTTTCCGGAGGTACAGCCGATGTACAGCTTATGTCAGTTTGTTACTTTCCAGCGCAGCTGCAGACGGCAATTATGGAATTTGTGCCAAGGATGTTAGGGTCAGTATATCCAACAAACATCATTTGAGCATCGAGAGATTATACCAACATTATTGGTCGTATAATTGGCACCAAATATGAGCTGGATACTTCTGTAGATATACACTTTATAATTCCACAGATATATGTGAGTGACAGAACATTTCGATTATAGCACATATAAATTTTACTAGCATCCCACTCATTCACACCAGATGAAGGGGAAGGAATCATAATATGTATTGGGGATGTATATACAACTACATGACACAGGACAACAGTGGAATTCACCATATTCTCAGCCCTACCAGCTAGCTGTTGTTGTCATATGTTGTGTTGTATCGACGTCGTGTTGTCGTCACTGTCAGGTGGTGGTGAGTGTAGGAGAATGTAATATGAAAATTGAATTCACCATATCAACCCTATCAGCTTGCTATTCATGCAGGTATCCTTGTGAGCCATTGTCGTCGTCATGAGTTGTGTTTTATCTCTGCTAGGTGGTGGTGATGATGGGGGAGAGGGAACAGTGGGCATCGTAGTGTCAGAACGTGTGGAGGGACTTGGTTGAAATTTTCATGTTTGCTTACCTCAGCATTTTCAAACCCAGCACTCTGTTGCCGCTCGACATGCCCAGTTTTGTAAGCTTCCACCTGCACACCTGCCACTGGTGCAACCAACCATGAGTCACTGCTAGCCAGCATTGAATACCGAGAACTGAAGCACTAGACATGTAGTCATGTACTGTGTCTTTGTTGTCCTGTTGTACCGAGCTTGCAATGTGATTGGAGTATACTGATTATCACAATGAAATGTAAGATTTCAACATGCACGAAGTATACAGAATATGTACACTGTACATATGGTTGATGTGTGGCCTATATACAATGCCAAATTAATCACTGTACATTGTACGAAACATAGGCCCTATGGTTGCTGGCGGACAACACTGGCACATCGGTTCCATGCTGCTCTGGTATACGTTTGACATCATCCCTGTGATCTCTATGACATATCTGACGGGTGCCGAGGTCAAGATCTTGGATAAATAAATTCTCAGTTTATGGCACCTGTGCAGAATGGACATACACAATATATTGGTTTAGTGTGTAATTTATACTTTCCGGCGCATGTACATGAAACAAATTTGACATTCCGCCGTGTAAGTAAAATCAGTCAGCATGATGAAGAATATCACAAATCATTTGAAATAGAATGAGTCATTAAGGAACAGATGAATAATGTGACAGAAAGGGGGATGAGTAAGCGCACTGGTCACTGCTGAATAAGGGGGTATGACGGCAAATGAGTCATTCTGACTCCTAGATCTGAGATCCAGATTCATTGGGGCGATATGCTGCGTGTCCGAAAGAAGAACTGTGGGGATTTCTGCCAGGGGCCAACTTTGGGGGTCTCCAGGGTAGCCAGGGCTTAGGATTTCGCAACTTTCCCCCCTCTCTCCTCTCTGCAAAGCGACCTGTACCAGGTGCAACTAGTGCTCTGGAGGGCATGAGGAGGAGGAGGGGCCATCTTCTCCAATGAGGGCAGGGAGAACTGCCTCAAAATCGTCATGAATGCGATCAGATAGTGTAGACGAGAGTAATTGGTACTGGAGCTGTTGCAATTTTGGGAGAATGAAAGATGAGATTGGGAGATAGATGTTGCAGGGCACAGGAAGGAAAAATCCATAATCCTTTTTGATTGGAGAGACCAAAACAACCACATAAGACTTCTCAAGCCTGACGACAGACCTGAGGCGACCAAAGAATGTCTTCTTCAACGTCAGACTGACAAGAAGAACGTGCTGTCCCAAAGCAATAGGATGGGAGGTTGTGGATGAGGGAGGGACAAACCAGGAGGCTTCGGGGCGAGAGCTGGTGGGCATTCCTGGCAGGTACTTGTAGTTATTCTCCCTAGCAAAGGACACAAGTGAAGAGATGGTCGAGGAGGCAGCCATTACGATAAATATTGGCAAAATGGGCATTCAATGGTAGAAATGATGCAGAAAATCGTGGAGTGCGCGGATCGTTACCAAATTTGGTAGGCAGGATGGCGTGGCCAAGAGCTTCGTGTGAGCGTGGGAATGGTGTCGGTATCTTTAGAATTGATGGAGATATTCGAAAAATCGGAATGCTGTAAACTAGTGCTCAAAAAGTTTTTTCAGGCGCTTGAGCGGTTTCTTCCCTAATGTTAAGGACTGTTCTTGTGCGATGGATGACTGCTGGCGATATCAGTCATTCTTCGCATTAGGGCTAGGCTTCTCCGTTCTTCATCATTCAGCTTCTGTCCATGCTCACATCGCCAAACACCTTTGATGCATGACATCCACCAGCAACAAGAAATGCAATCATCCCCGATTGCGACCAATGCAGCAAACACAAACAGGGGAAACAAAGAAAAGAAAAAAAGGAATCTGAAAGGAGTGGCTGGAGATAGATGAAAAGTAGTGAAGGAAATCATGAGAATTCGTCAGAGTCATAAGCATTATTTTCATTCTCGTCGTCATCTTCGTCATCGTCATTGCTTGGCTCATTGTCTCCACTGAGGAGGATATCGTCAGGTAAAGGAGTGTCATGTGAGTAGTAGGGAATGAGTCAGAATGCAGCAATGCCTCGTCTAGAGATAGTGCCATCGAGTTCTTTGAGGACATAGGAGCCTCCCTTGGTGCGACGAACAACTTCATAGGGACCAAGGTACCGCGGCTTAGACTTTTGATCGAGCTCTTTCTCAACCTGGCTATTGCAAACCAAGACAAGATCTCCAGGCTGGTATGATGACTTTGCAAGGCATAGGGCATATTTTCTCTCAAACTGGTCTTTGGATCGTAGGCGTGACTTCTGTAGGGTAGTGAAGGCAGCATGGATATCATCCTGTCTCTTCTCCAACTGGCAAATGCGAAGTGAAAGAAGCTCCTCTGAGCTCATTCCAGAATAAAATCCTTCAATGAGATATGCAGATTCAAAGAGATTGAATGGGAGAATGGGATCGAGACCATGAAGGAGGAAGTAGGGGCTGAATCCAGTAGACTGTCGAGTTGTCACTTTGTCTGCAAAGAAAGCATGATGGACCTTGGTAGGCCAGAGATTGAGATCGCCTTCGCAAGCCTTGATGATAGCTTCTCAAATGATAAAGTGTCCTCGCTCCACAACTCCATTAACTCGAGAATTGTAGGGCGAGATGCGAATCTGAGGGATCAAGTAGTGCTGCATGAGTTTTTCAAAGGCGCCCTTGATTTTGCTGCCATTGTCAGTGACAATCTGAGAGACCATTCCATATCGACAGAGTATCTGTTCCCAAAAGAACTTGGCGAGATTATCCGCATTGGCATGTCTGAGAGCACGGCCTTCTGCCGCAAGGGAAAGATCATCTCGAGCAGCAACAAGATAGCGATAGCCATGGGCTTTGGGCATGAGCATGATGTCGATGTAAACCTTCGTGAAGATTCGGGGGGATGCGGAGATTGTGATGGGGATTTCAGTTTTATGAGTGCTGCGAATCTGGCATGCATGGCATGAGCGAACGTGATGGGCGACATCCTTGTACATCTGAGGCCAATAAAAGCGCTCTCTGACCGTCTGAAAGACTCCAAAGACACCTCTGTGACCGAGTTCTTCATGGGCTTGATTCAGTATCTGCGCTTGGAGGTCTGGGTCAAAGATAACTTTGACAGGGGTACGGGAACCTCAATGTTTGAAGAGATGGCTTCCACGGAGGAAGAACTGCAAGGATCTGCAAATGAATCGCTTTTGAGAGGTATTGGAATGGAAAATGGGAAGTTCGGTGGTGTGAAGGAAGTGTAGGATTTGGCATGGAACAATGTGAGCGTCATAGCATTGTAAGGAAGGGGATGAGTTTCTGCAAAGAAAAGAACGTTCTCTAACCAATCGTCGGCTTCTTCTGCATCAATACAGCCCTCCTCATAGTCTTCCTCGGTAGGTTGACGACGAGAGAGTGCATCTGGACCACGGTGCTTGATGGTGGGTACATGGATCAATTTGAAGTCAAAGAGCAGTATACCTTCGATCCAGCGATTGATCATTGTGTAACGGCCCGTACTTTTTCACTACTAGTTGTAGCGTAGTCTTAGCGTAGTTTTCCTTATTTATCCACTCTCTGGTTAGGGTTACTTTAGACGCGCCCATAGACGCTTTACTTAGTCAGCTGATTCGTCAGCGTAGCCGCATTGACTCAGCGTGGAGCGCTGCAGCCAATAGCATTTATCTCTCCTTGTTTGGTTTGTTCTACGATGTTCCACAGTACAAACACTCTAGTTAGTATAAATACCGTCCCTCTTGTCGTAGACACTCCAATCGAGTTCATTTGTGCATTGCACATTAACTCCGTTCCTCCATCCTCATCCTTCTATCAGTCAAGGAGTGACCGATAACAGTCTTCGGATTGTTGGTGTTACACATTGCATTGGGCTGAAGATCTGGGTCATTAAGCATACCCTTGATATACTTGGCGTTGACTTCAATCCATAGATGATGAACACCGTAAAGATGGATGCCGTAGTGTCGTAGCGCTCTGAAAAGACTGTAAAGCTCCAGCTTGGGCTGGCTGTAGCGTGATTCTCGTTCGTTGATAGGGAGTGAACCGTAGCGAGCAGGGCGTTTGCGTCCTTCTGAGTCGTACTGCAAAAGAATGAATCCTATGGCGACATTGCTGGTGTCAACGGAAAGAACAACAGGGGAATCGGATGAGTAGTCGATGGGGCGAAGGGCAGGGGCAGTTGAAACAGCATGCTTCAAGGTGTCAAATGCCTCCTGTTGGGGCTCTCCCCATTCGAACGGAGCATTCTTGCGATAGAGGTCGACCAGTGGCCGAGCCAGCTGCGAGTAGTTTGCAATCCAGATACAAACGGTACCACAGAGGCCTAGGAACGACCGTACATCTTTGGGCATAAGGAGTGTTGGCCAATTCACAATCTTCTTCACCTTGCCGTCGTCAGGGGAATGACCACGAGGATGGCAGGTTTGGCCAAGAATAGTGACACGAGGTTGGCAGATCTGAGATTTGGGACCGGAAAACGTTCCTCCAGCATGAGCAAATCGATGCATGATCCGATGTACATCATTGGCATGTTCCCAAATGAAGCGCCAGATGCCAGCATTCTCAGATAACATTTTGGCATGGCCATTGGCATCTTCGTATGGCCATTGGCATCTTCGTAACGTGTAGCAGGGCCTTTGATAGGTAGATTGTCGATGAAAACATTGGCAATGTGAGGGATTTCGTCCTGAAGAATGAAGGCTGTGCAATTCTGGAATTCCAATGGCAAGTTGGTGTAGCCTTGAGGCATGGCAGTATGGCGTAGCAAGCCAAGCGGCATCAGGAATGAGGTACAGTGACTCAAAAAACCCTTTCAATGTTTTGCTGCTTTGCATTGATGGGGATGTGCAAAATCAGGGAAATTCTGAAAAATCATGGAAGTATTCATATAGATGGCCCAAGGCCTTGGCTTCAAAAGGGTACCTTACTCAGATTGTTTGGATTTGTTTTGGTTGAGATATTGCATGTTCAATCAGGACAACTCATTGAAAGGGTTTTTTTGCTGATGAAATTGCAGCATATTCATGGCAATTGGACAGCATATTTTATGGTCTGGAGCATGAATCTTGGTCAGCAATGCATGTTGGTGCTTATGTAATATACCACATGATTTGTCAGTGTGAAAACATAGCCAACCATTGAATATGAAGCACTGACTATCCTCTATCCTGATGATCACTCCATTAGGCTTGCTCTCCCATGGGAAATGTCAGCAAAATATGGTGTGCATGGCATTACCATGAGTAGGATGTATGCCCAGTGCCATCAGTTCCTTAAAAAAGTTGGCAAATGTCATGCCTGTACCATTTCCCCTACCAGCACCTGGGGGTCTGGACAGTAATCAGTATTAAGAAGGCTGGGAATGTCATGGGGGTCAGTCTGGCACTTTGGGGCATGAAGAGTGAACTAATCCCCTCCTAACTGGGTCATTTCTGAAAAAGAAAAGTGGGTATCAAAGTTTGGGGAAGTAAAACCCTTCTTTACATTTGAGGGGTTTGTGGCAGGATGACCTACTGGACTGCCATGGTGCAAGATTTTCCCCTTTGATCTGTCCTTACAGGTTCCCAGTGGTTAGCTATGACCAAATAACCCACCCATAGTCCAGAAGAGGTCATGGTCTGGCTTATGCTCCTTGACACCTGGTGTGCCAGGGAGGTTACTGCTTTACCCCAACCTTGCTGCCAGCTTTTCTTATGAAAAAATGCACCAGTTGAGAGGGGATGAGTTCACTCTTCATGCCCCAAAGTGCCAGACTGACCCCCATGACATTCCCAGCCTTCTTACTACTGATTACTGTCCAGACCCCCCAGGTGCTGGTAGGGGAAATGGTACAGGCATGACATTTGCCAACTTTTTTAAGGAACTGATGGCACTGGGCATACATCCTACTCATGGTAATGCCATGCACACCATATTTTGCTGACATTTCCCATGGGAGAGCAAGCCTAATGGAGTGATCATCAGGATAGAGGATAGTCAGTGCTTCATATTCAATGGTTGGCTATGTTTTCACACTGACAAATCATGTGGTATATTACATAAGCACCAACATGCATTGCTGACCAAGATTCATGCTCCAGACCATAAAATATGCTGTCCAATTGCCATGAATATGCTGCAATTTCATCAGCAAAAAAACCCTTTCAATGAGTTGTCCTGATTGAACATGCAATATCTCAACCAAAACAAATCCAAACAATCTGAGTAAGGTACCCTTTTGAAGCCAAGGCCTTGGGCCATCTATATGAATACTTCCATGATTTTTCAGAATTTCCCTGATTTTTCACATCCCCATCAATGCAAAGCAGCAAAACATTGAAAGGGTTTTTTGAGTCACTGTAAGATCTCGGCTATTGGGGTGAAGTTGACATGCGTCGAAACCAGAGAAGAGATCAAACACGGTATAGCATTGCCAGCCAGTGAACAGCTCCACAAAGTCGTCCAGGATAGGAGGAACACCAGCGTCCCAAATTGTAACCTTATTGAGAGGCTGCAGATCATGGATGATTCGAATCTTTCCATTCTTCTTCATAACACAAAACCATTTTGAGCGATAGGAGGACTGAGCCGGTTCATAGAGTCCGGCTGCAATCTTATCCCGAAGAAGCTGTATGACTCAGTCTCAGATACCAGGCAGGATCGGAATATTACGATATTCCCATGGCTCGTGGGGCAGGACAGGGATTATGTAAGGCGAGAAGTAATCAGATCTGAAGTTGCTGTGTTCCAATTCGTCAAAGGCAAGCGCACGCTCATTTAGCTTCATTATGTGGCAAAAAAGTTTTTCCTCTTCTGGCCACAGGAAGTTGTCAGCATTTAATTTCATGGAGTGCAGGCATTCCTTGGTAAGCTTCTTCATGGGAACAAAAGTGGGGGGGTGAGGCGTGAGCGGAATAAGGGATTTAAGGGGGTCTTCTGGGAAATGGTGATGAACGTGTGCGTCTTCTGGATAAATGCCCAGAACAGGTTGGACCTTGCGATCAACACGTTTATAAGCGCCATACACTGAGCGTACATCGTCGATATCTGGGTTTTCTGTATCTGTAACAAGAGAGCGTCTAAAACATAACAAATCAAGGAAATCAGATAAGGAAAAAAAGATTTTTTGTGGCTTTTTATTATTTTGAATAGATAACGAGTCTGGAGAAGTTAGGGGTCTGGAAGGCGAAGGAAAACATGGAAAATTACAGTAAAAGGATTTTTCGAAGCACTGAACCGAGGTGGGCATAGTAGGTGGTGATACAGGAGTATGAGAGCGAAGAATTGTCTGTGGATTCAGGAGTTTAACGACTTCTCGGTCAAAGTGAGTAACATAAGAAGTAAAAGGAGAAGCATATGAGGCATAGGAAATAAAAGGAGAAGCATACGAAGCATATGGAGAAGCATAAGAAGCATATGATTCATAGGAAAAATTGTAAGTAACATCGGAAAATTCAGAAGATAGACTCATCAGAGGACCATGATGAAGTCTGAAAGCGAAAGGGGTCGGAATCAGGAATAGGTGGGTAAAGTCGGTGATTGGCATGGGCAGGTGGTGTATCCGAGGGAGTAGATGAGTGATTTGGGTTGGAAATTGGAGGATCAGGATCAGGAGGTGGATCATCGACCTGAAACAACAGTGAAGGCTTGGATAAATTGGTAGCAGGCACTTCAGGATAAGCAAGTTCAGGAATGGGTGAAGGTGGAGGATTTGGGGCTTCAGCAGGCAGGATATTCATTTGCAAATGAGGGGAAGGAGGATGAAGAGGACCTTCATCCATAGAGGACAAAATATTCGACTGAGAGTGCAGGGATGGATTATCTGGAGGAGCATCAGCTTCAGAGGACCACATATTCAACTGAGAATGCGAGGATGGCAGATCTGGTTCATCAGGAGGATCAGGGGATAGGATGGGGTCGTTGGGAAGTGGACTCCAATCCGCAGGATCAGGGCGAGGATCGGGATAGAAGTGAGCATAAGTCGAGCCAGTAAAGTCGATGCAGTCATTCCAGGAAGCTCCAGGAAGGCATTGAACTAGATACAGTGAGTGAAAAAACGTGTGCAATGTTTGGCTGTTTTGTACTAAGTCCGGTGTAGCGCCATGAGGCGTGGGAATACTGCTTGGCCTTGGTGAGGTGGGTGGTAGTACTTGCTCTTGGCTACAAAATGGTCCCAGGGTCATGTGATTTGGTGCAGTAGTCATTGAGATATGTCCATTATAAAACAGCTACACCATTGCACACGTTTATTCACTTTTGAAAAGTGAGGGGTATTTGGGGAATATCAGTACTTGGTATAGCCTCCTTTCGCTTTAATCACTGCCTCCACCCTCCTAGGCATGCTTTCAATCAACTTCTGACACTCTTCAGCTGGTATATTGTTCCACTCCACCTGAGTCCTCTCCCACAACTCCAGTATTCCCTTGGGAGGATGCTCATACTCTGCAAGCCTCCTCTTGAGGTAACCCCAGGCATGTTCTATGGGGTTGAGGTCAGGGGACTGTGCAGGCCATACCATAGTCCTAAAATCCTGCTCCTCTACCCACTCCTTGACCTGCTTGCAGGTGTGCTTGGGGTCATTGTCCTGCTGGAAGATGATGTCAGGAGGATGAAGATCATAATACTCCAGGGAATCTTGTAGTTCATCCTTCAAAATTTGGAGGTAGAGGTCTCCATCCATCCTACCATCAATCTTGGTGGCATACCCAACACCCTCCCAGGTCATACAGCCCCACATCATGAGAGACCCTCCTCCAAACTTCAGTGTCCCCTCTACTAGCCTATCATTCAGCTTCTCCCCTGGCTTTTTCCATGCCCATTTGCACCCATCTGACCCCAGGCGATTAATTTTAGTCTCATCAGACCATACCACCCTCTTCCAGTCCTCCAAAGTCCAATCTTTATGAGCATAGGCAAAGTCCAACCTTGCCTTGCGATGCTTGGCAGAGAGGATAGGTCGTTTTCACTTCACCACAGCCTTCATACCAGTCTTCTTCAGGTGCTGGCAAACAGTATTTGGGTGGAGGGGCTGGTTGATGACATTGGTGAGAGTTTTGGTCACCTGCACAGCGTTGTCTGCCTTCTGGGTTGAGATGAGGTGGATGGCATGGTGGACATTAGCAGGGGAAAGCTTGGATGGACAACCTCCAGTGGGCTTTTGCAGGCTGGAATGCTCCTTGGAACGAAGTCTAGAGATGGTAGAGCGATGTAGGCCAGTACTGGAGGCAATAGAGGAAGGAGAATGACCAGAATCAAGCATAGTGAGGATAGTATTCCTTTGGGTGGAGGAGATGGATCTCATGGTGGTAGAGGTTGGAAATAAAGAAGCGTGTGAACTTGTTCAAACTCAGACATAATGTTTATATGTGTATCTTTGTTTGTAGGACCAAACAACCACAATTATCTCTTCATTTGACTCAGATTTTACTTCCAGCCCAAAAGTGAATAAACGTGTGTTACGAGTCGTGCTTGAGTGACACAGTCAGGCTAGACTAGTCGACGAGAGCAGCGACCAAAAGAGGAACACAGAACGAAACAAACCAACAACAACCAAAGGCAAGGACGAGCGACGGCGGGATAGACGGAGGGAGGACACGCAGATCTTGACGAAGATGACAGCGAAGCCTAGACGAGGCTAAGAGCACAGTCACTCAATCAGAGACAAGAGGGAAACGCCCAAAGTGCAAATGAATAGAACTAAGGGACTAGTACAGTGAAGTGCCTACTATATATACTCTCTAAGTAAAGGCCATGAGGGAACCTCAAGGCCAGGGCACTGGGTATGACATCAGAGGTGATGTCAGGATGATGTCACTATGACCTCATCGAGTACTAGGCCTAAGATCTAGACTGTAAGTATAAATAGCGCTCAAAGTGTGAAAAGGGGAAAGAGGATCTGTAATCGGAGGTCTGGATCGTGGCTGGATAAGGGCTAGGTACGCAGCCCCACGAAGAAAAGCCCTAGATAAGATCTGAAAGATCTAATCGGATATCTAATCAGTGATTAGATAAGATAAAAGAAAGGGGCAAATCTGCGATCCATTACAACGTGTGCAATGGTGTAGCTGTTTTATAATGGACATATCTCAATGACTACTGCACCAAATCACATGACCCTGGGACCATTTTGTAGCCAAGAGCAAGTACTACCACCCACCTCACCAAGGCCAAGCAGTATTCCCACGCCTCATGGCGCTACACCGGACTTAGTACAAAACAGCCAAACATTGCACACGTTTTTTCACTCACTGTAGGTATGCAAGAGGATGAAGTCCTGATATTCATGGTCATTCTGGTCGATGCCCCTTGCACCAGCAAGGGCATAATCAGAGTCGAAGTAGAGACGAAAGAAGTGGGGGTTCTGATGAGTGAATCTAGTAAGAATTGCCATGAGGGACTGACTTTCCTCCCTCCTAATTTGTCGATGAAGAGCAGCTACAGAGGGATCATCATCCACAACACTTGGCCTAGCAGCCTGTAGCTTGTCATGGAGTGTACGAAGAAGATTTGAAGGCGGTGGGCTAGATGGTGGGGCTACGGTGATGGTAGGGATAGGATGGAATTCTGGAAGTCCAAAGGCGCCATCTATGCCATCTGGAATCGAGTCTGGATGCAGGGGAGTCGAAGGGGGGGTCTCATAAGGTGGGGAAGGTGATGTGAAAGTAATAGGCGATTCAGTAGTGGGAGATTCAGGAGATGCTTCATCTGCGAAGGTCCCAGAGTCTTCTTCTAAGCTAGAAGGCTGGAGAGTCGCCATGAGAGCAGTAGCAGTCGGTTCAGCAGTCCCTTCAGTGACACAGAGCTCGAGGGGATGATCTTTGTCTGATCCAAAGACTACAAAGGTTCCTGAGCCTCTCTCAACGATGCTAACAGCATTCCCATGTGCCCAGGGGCGTCCTAGAAGCAAATCAAAGCCTGCATCAACATCAGGGGCAACAAATAGATTGGTCCAGGTCCTAGCAGCACCACAGAAGAGTGGTACATCTTTGATTAGACCAGTCAGCATTGATACTCCACCATTGGCATCCTTCATATTGATACTTCTTGAGATGTCGATGGGCATCTGAATGACAGATCGTGCTATACTCGATTTGACCACATTAAGGGTGGAGCCTGAATCGATGACAGCTGTCACCTGTGGACCATTACAGGTGAGATGAATTGTGATTAAGTGGCTAGATGTCAAGGCAAGATAAGAACTGATGGGAGGGGTCCCATCGACAGTTCTGACAGATTGAGTGATGGGTTGACGCTTGTATCTGATGAGTTCCTGAAGATGATGAGAGACGTCCCTTGATGCTCCTATCACTTGCCCCAATGAAAGAGTCATAGGGGTAGCCAGAATGCGATCCACAATGGCCTTTGGGTCTGCCGATTGAGATAATGGTGAAGTCATGGCAGCAGGAGCCTTGGGTTTCCTCCCCTTGTCTGCAGGGGACTCAGAGGCCTGTTGCAAAGGTTTATTGATGGATTCATCTTCCATGATGGCATCATCATCATTCCCATCAAAGCCATGATGATGGACATCGACAGGAACAAAGACAGGGGCTTTGGGTGCAGTGACATTGACGGGTGGCTGTACGACAGGTGGCTGTATGACAGGTGTCGGATGGGATTGATTTGATGGATGATGGATAGGGGCTGATGGGCGATCAAATTGTGGGGCTGATAGGTGATCAGAGTGTGGGGCTGATGGTGGCTGAGGCTGATTGGCAGGTGTCAATGAGGTTGATTGCTTTGGAAATTCCCTCTCTTTGCCCTTCCCATGGTTCCGAGGTGGGAGGAGCACTCCATCGAAGACTTCTCTTCGCTTATCCTTCGAGATTATTGCATTCCTTTCTGCAGCAGCAACAACAGCGTCATCCTCTAACTCATGGATCTCTGCTCCAAGAAATTCATCGGCTTCTTCATGGATAACAAAGTGGACACTACTGGAGGATTGGGTCGGCTTCACAGATCTCTCATAAGCCTGCAAGATCGTTTCATCACCATTCCTGTAGATGCGCTGCCCATTGGGATGTATGACATGATGGTTGTCATCTCTAGCCAAAGAACCCTTCTTGATCAGATCATTGATGGCATCGCAGGTGTCTGGACCATGTCCAGTGACTCCACAGCCAAAGCAGACGATGGGCTTCCTCTGGGGGCGTGTTACAACCCTAGACTCGAAGTCACGGGCTCGCTACACCGAAGCTAGACGAAGACGAAGGCGAGGACGAAGACGAGAGGATGGAAGAGGATTTAGAAGCAAGTAGGGACGAAACCCAAATGAACTAGCTTGGGGCTAGCTGGGCTATTGTGCTGGGTATATATACTACTGTACATGAGGTAGAGGTGAGGCATACATGAGGAAGACATAAGGCATGACATCACAGTGACATCACTATGACATCATGGTCCGGACCGGCCTAGGCCTGAGCCACATGGCAGGCACATGGCCAAGGTCTGGGTGAGTCCATAGATAAGAGAAGAGATAAGATGAGATAAGATCTGATAAGATCTCAAGATAAGATAAGAGAGATTAGATAAGAAGAGAAGAGAAGAAGAAAGAAAAAGAAAAGAGTACGTATCGTAACACTATCCCCTCCTTAGGGGTCGACTTCCAGGCGACTGAAAACAGAGCGGCAGGTGGTGAAATTCTCGTAGGGCGAAAAGAGGGAAGCGAAGCGGAGAGAGTCAATGCCACGGAGTTTGCGGGGGGCCGAAGGGTGGGACTTGTAGAAGTCGCGTAGGACGTCAGGGGAGCCTTTTAAGTTTGACTCGGGCTCCCAAGTGCGGTCCTCCTCACCATAGCCCCTCCATTGGACGAGGAACTCCAGTTTGTTGCGCTTCAGGCGACTGTCCACGATGTACTCGACCTCGAACTCCTCATCACGGTCCTCAACACCCACCACTGGCCCAGGGCGAGTAACCTTCTGGCCCTCAAGAGGTCCCTTGTATGGCTTCACCCGAGAGACGTTGACAACAGGGTGGATGCGAAGGGTCTTTGGGAGACGGAGCTCCACAGCGTTGGGCTTGACTGCAAGGACCTTGTAGGGACCGATCCACTTCTCGGTGAGTTTTCGCGAGGGGCGCCCATCGACTCGAACATGGGTGGTATCTAACCAAACCTCCTGGCCCACTGAGTACTCAGGGGCTTCCGACCGCGATGGCTCTGCATTCTGGACCATCCTTTCCGCCGTTCGCTGGAGGGCCTTTCTTGTGGACTCAAGGATCGACTGGATGTTGGAGGCACAAGTGGTGGCAGCCTCGGCCTTAGAAGTGGCTGGCTCCACTCCCAAGCGAGGGGTATAAGTGCGAGTGATGGAGAATGGGGAGCGGCCGGTGGAATCCTGTCTTTTCGAGTTATAGGAGAACTGAGCAATCTTCAACCAGGAGGGCCAGGTATGCTGTTGATCATTTATAAAAAGCCGGAGGTACTGTTGGATCTCCTGATTGAGTCGCTCGGTCTGACCATCGGTCTGGGGGTGGAAAGCAGTGGAGAGTTTGGGTTTAATGCCAAGCATCTTTGAGAGATCTGTCATGAAAGTGCTGGCAAACTGGGGTCCTCTATCCGAGATGACTGTAGAGGGGAGTCCATGCTGGGTCCACACATGGTCTCGAAAGAGTTCCGCTGTACCGAGTGCCGAGACGGTCTTCATCGTCGGTATGAAGACTGCCTCCTTTGAGAATCGATCCACTACCACCATGATGTTGTCATACCCACTGGCCTCAGGTGCGTCCATGAAATCCACAGATATGTCTGTCCAAGGTGCCTCAGGGACCGGGTTTGGGTGAAGTTTTCCAGCAGGGGGTCTCCGGGATCCCTTGGCCATCTGGCAACGATGGCAGGACGAGACATACTCCTTCACCGATCGAGACATGGCCGGCCAGACATAATGACGGGAGATCAACTCGAGGGTTTTAGACCATCCTGGGTGACCAGCGACAGGGGTGTCATGATGGGCCTCAATCACTGGGAGGACTGCTGAAGGGGGAACATAGACCCGACTATCCCTGACATAGAGGCCATTCCTAAGCTCATATCCTTCGGGCGGGGTCGTGGCTGAGGTCGCCCCCTTTAGGATAGCCTCGAGGGTTCCATCCATCCCTACAGAGAGCGCTGCCACCCGGGTTGGGTCGATGAGGGTGACCTCCTGATTGTCCCCTTTGACCTCATGATCTTCCCTTCGAGACAGAGCATCGGCCTTCGCCATGGAGGCACCTGGCTTATAGACGAGCTTGTAGTTGAACCTCGAAAGGTACTGTGCCCATCGAGCCTGCCTGCGATCGAGGTTCTGAGCCGTCTTAAAGTACTGGAGGTTAGAGTGATCCGTCCAGATTTCAAACTCGTAGGGGGTGGCCTCCAGATAGTGACGCCAGGTCTCCAACGCACGGATGATGGCAAGCATTTCCTTATCGAAGACCTGATAGTTCCGTTCTGGTGGGGTCATGGAGTGCGAGTAGTAAGCTACAGGGTGCCAAAGCCCGTCAGGGGCCTCTACCGAGAGCACTGCACCAGTTGCAAAGTCGGATGCATCTGTCTCGAGACGGAACTTCCTATTTTGGTCGGGGAACGCAAGGATGGGGGCCGACGTGAAGGCTTCTTTTAATGCATCGAAGGAGCGCTGCTGCTCTTCTTGCCAGGTCCAGGGTTGGTCCTTTCTTGTAAGGTCATTAAGTGGGCGAGCGATGCGGGCGAAGTCCTTGATGAAGCGACGGTAGAAGTTTGCCAGGCCGAGGAAGGCCCTGACTGACTTAACCTTGGTAGGGGTCGGCCATTCTCGGATGGCTTTCACCTTGGACTCGTCCATCTTGATCCCATCAACCCCTACAATCATCCCCAGGAACTCGACCTCTTTCTTCTTGAAGAAGCATTTCTCCAGTTTTACGAAGAGATCATTTTCCTCGAGGCGTCGAAGGACCTCCAACACAATCCGATCGTGCTCGGCCTCATCATCTGTCTTTGTGAAGATCATGATGTCATCGATATAGACAACAACCACATCCTCCATGTCCCCAAAGATATCGTTCATCATGTTTTGGAAGGTCGAGGGGGAGTTGCAGAGACCGAAGTACATGAGGAGAGGTTCGAAGGATCCTTTGTGAGTGACGAAAGCCGCCTTCCACTCATCACCTTCCTTGATGCGAACATTGTTATACCCCCACCGTAGGTCCATCTTCGTGAAAAGCTTGCACCCCTTGAGTTTATCAACAAGCTGCGATATGAGTGGAAGGGGGTATGCATTCTTCACAGTATGCTCGTTGAGGTAACGGTAGTCCTGGACCATATGCTTTCGGCCATCCTTCTTGGGGACAAAGAAGACAGGGGAGGTCTGGGGAGACTTCGAGGGTCGGATGTAGCCCTTCTTGGTCTGATCATCAACGAAATCCGAGACCTCTTTTTGTTCGTCGACGGAAAGGGGAATGAGGCGACCTCTCCTGGGGGTAAACGTGTCTTTGAGATCGATGGCATGATCCCAGGGTTTTCTCAGCGGCATGCGTTCTGACGACTCCTTCGAGAACACTTCTAGGTACCGATGGTACTCCTTTGGGACAAGTTCTTCGACAGTGCCAGACCGAGACCATGTCGAGCGGAGCTTCGGATGTAAGTATTCCATGTCATTTGCTTCCTTCTTCTCCTGCTTCGACAGTGGGGCAAGGTCATGGCATTCTCGAGGACATCGGGTCATTTTAACAGTCTTGTCAACCCACGAGACTACGGGGTTGTGTCGTCGAAGCCACGTATAGCCGAGGACAAGTGGGTGAGAACCGAGGGTAGAGACCTGTGCCCAGATGTGCTCTCTGTGTCCATCGAAGTTCATTACGAGAGGCGCTACGTGGGTGATATCCCCATCTCGGTTCTTGGTGCCATCGACGTTGTAGACCGGGACTGTCCTTTCGAGGGGGAGGAGGGGTATCTTGTTTTCATCTGCCCACTTCTTGTCCAGGAACGTGTCAGTTGCCCCTGAGTCCACCAACGCTCTTGTCTGCCACTTCCTACTTCTCCCTTCCAACGTTACTTCTAACTCCAATTCGGGCTTGCAGTCCACGGTTCTAACTTTAGCGTCCTTCGGGGTTTCTGGTTCCGGTTGGTCACATTTTTTTGTATTTTCATAGCACGAGGAATTAAGCACCCCATTTTTAACGTGCGGGGCCGAGCCAGTAGTGGACTCCTCTGCGCACGAAGTAGACACATTAAATAACTCCTGTGTGTCGTAAGTGTCCAAGACCGAGAACCGATTACATGCCTGGCCAGTAGGTACCCGAACCTCTACTGACCGAACTCTTTTCCCTGCGCTTTCATCTCGTTCGTATGCTTATCGTAAAAGAACGCCTGCATTTCTTCGAAGGTCATCCCCTGCAGTTGGCGAAGCTGAGGGTCCTCTTGGGGTGCTGCTTGACGAGCAGCAGGCTGGGGCGAGAAAGGGGTACGAGGGGGAGCGGGGAAGCGGGGAGGAGGGCGCTGCTGAGACCGAGACGTACAGTCTCGTTTGAAATGATTACCCCCACACGAGAAGCACTTGATGTGCGAGGGGACGGGGCGAGAAGTCGAGGTGGCACCGATTTCCATTGGGATACCAGAGCCTCCGAAAGTGCCAACTGATGAGGGAGAGGGGCGAGAGGTCGAGGATGGGAAAGTGAAGCGGGAGGAGGTGTGCATTCGAGCGGCTTCGATGGCGCCACCCAAGGTCCGGAGTTCGACTACGTACTCGGCGAGGGTAGCCTTCCTTTTTCCTTGCACGAAGATTTGCTGTAATATGTCAGGGCGCATGGCCCGTTCGAGCATAAAGATGGCGTAGTCGTCAGACGCCCCTGCTGACATTGCTAACGCACCGAACTTGGCCACGAAGTCCTCAGTCCGCATGCTTCCTTGTCGGATCTTTTGTAGTTGGGCCTTCGCCCAGTCCTTGTTGTTGATCGGCCTGAACTTGGCCTCGATCTCGGCCTCGAGGGCCGCCATATTGGGGTACGTGTTTGCTGCCTTGCAGGCATCGATTCTCGCTCGGGCATACGCCCCTGCTACTGGCCCTTCGAGTCGGGTCCACACTGCCAGGCAGTCCTGCGAGGCCGACGGAAAGTCTGCTATCTGGAGATACGCCTTCATCTTGCTCCACCATTCCTCGAATCTCGAGATAGAGCCATCATACTTTCCGGGGTCGGACGCCCCTTTCTTTGCCGGATCGCCCCGGGCAGCACGTGCATTGGCCTGGATTAGACTCTGGGCCACAGAGGTAGTGATGTGGGCGGTGATAGCGCCGATGAGCGCCTGGACATCGGGGTCGACGAGGAGAGGGTTGGGCGGGGGTTGCTGTTGTTGGTTACCACCTTGGTCCATAGCGGCTGACTATGACGGGGCGGCGGTAGGGTTTGTTGATGAGGTGGCGGGGGCGGAGGTTGTAGCGGCGAGGCGGGGGAGCGGGATGACCGAAGATGTCTTCGTAGAGTTGCTCGTCGAGGTTGTCGAAGCGAGGGTGGGGAGCGGGGTCGAAGATGTCCTGGTAAAGTTGATTGTGGGGCGGGATCAGGGGGTGTGCGAAGAGGCGTGCTCCTTCTTCGTCGGGAAGACCGAAGTTGGCAGGGAGTGGGGGTGGGGTCCCGAGGTTGGGGTCTTCGGATGGGGTTCGAGAGGGGTAGACGAGTTCGGGGGTAGGCGAGGGAGGGGTATTTCGTGGAGGCAGAGGTCGATAGATCGAACCTTCGCGGTAGAACGAGGCGTGGCGTGGAATGGTGAATAAACCTCCTTAAAGCCTGGAGTCCGGCTGTGACGCTCTCCTTGACCCTGGAGTCCGGGTTTGCTCAGCGAGCGGGTGACGGTATAGAAGCTAGTTCAAGTGTTACGACCCTAGACTCGAAGTCACGGGCTCGCTACACCGAAGCTAGACAAAGACGAAGGCGAGGACGAAGACGAGAGGATGGAAGAGGATTTAGAAGCAAGTAGGGACGAAACCCAAATGAACTAGCTTGGGGCTAGCTGGGCTATTGTGCTGGGTATATATACTACTGTACATGAGGTAGAGGTGAGGCATACATGAGGAAGACATAAGGCATGACATCACAGTGACATCACTATGACATCATGGTCCGGACCGGCCTAGGCCTGAGCCACATGGCAGGCACATGGCCAAGGTCTGGGTGAGTCCATAGATAAGAGAAGAGATAAGATGAGATAAGATCTGATAAGATCTCAAGATAAGATAAGAGAGATTAGATAAGAAGAGAAGAGAAGAAGAAAGAAAAAGAAAAGAGTACGTATCGTAACAGGGCGTGCCTGGGATGAATTCGGACTGACAGGGGGTGCAGTGGAGCTAGGAACAGGGGCGGAGTGGAGTGCTGGGGGATGAATCACCTTTGCAGCATCGGGATCCATCTTGATGGCTCGATAATAGAGCAATGAGTAATCTGGATCGTTTAAGGACATACGAGATAGGGATTTTATCAGGGTGTCGACCTCATCCTGCTTCTGAGCCATGCTTCCCTCCCTCTCCAGTGTCTCCAAGTTTCTCCTGGCTTCCTGGGGTGGTAGAAGCAGTTGAACACTCCCTCCCCTCGCATCATGCTGCTGTGGAGGGATATTCTCCTTCTCTGAAAGACTGGATATGGATTGAGGACCAAGGAGGTCAAGGTCATCAGCATCGAAGCGATCTCGATGCAGCACCTCTTCTGCAGCTCTACAGACTTTGTCATAGGGGAAAGGTATGCTGACATCAAGGTTGGGGTCCTTCTGCTTCAGTCTACCCTCTACAGAGGTTCGAAACAAAGGAGAAAGTCCAGCCCAGAAGTCATGCACCAAAGGTGTTTGGCGACGTGAGCATGGACCCACATAAACTAGCGCTCAAAAAGTTTTTTTGGGTGCTCGAGCAGTTTCTTCCCTAACATTAAGGACTGTTCTTGTGCAATGGATGACTGCTGGCCATATCAGTCATTCTTCGCATTAGGGCTAGGCTTCTTCATTCATCATCATTCAGCTTCTGGGTCCATGCTCACGTCGCCAAACACCTTTGGTGCATGACAGCGGGTGGCTAGAGAGTTGTGGAATCTGGGCGGGAATCCTTCTAGGAACTTTTCGTCGATGAAGTCGGTGGCGAGTTTCTTCTTTTTGTTGATCAGGGCGACGGTGCAGCGAAACTCTCGAACGTATTGGCCAAGGTCATCAAGGGAAGACATGGGCTTCTGCACTTGGTGGTGGAGAAGGGTTTCGAGGTCGACTTTGGTATATTGGCGGCCCTTTACATCGGCACCTGGGTAAAAACTCAGTACCTCTGTCACGAAGGTGTCCCAGTCGTCGGTAGCTACTGAGTCAAGGGAAGACCACAGTTCCGACTCATTGCGGTTGGCATAGTGGACTGCCCATTTAATTTTTAACCTCTCGTCGGTAATTCCTGTGTCGGTGCAGATTTGGTCGACGTCTTCGAAATAGGTGCAGATGTCTTCAGTCTTGCCTGAGAACTTGGGGGCCTTGTTAGAACCCCGAAGTGGCATCTCTCTGTGGGTGGGGGCGGACATGATCGGTGGTATCATAGACGAATGGGGTAGGGTGGGATTTTGGGCTGGAATCGGTGATGGGGTCGGTATATGCGGTGGGATTCGAATAAGCGGTGGTGAAGTGGTGCGGGATAAGAAGTGGACTCTGTTGGTATCAGAAGCTGTTCTGCGGCGAATGCTGAAGCGGAAGGGGACGGTGTAGACGAGAGCTCTGTGAGGGGAGATAACTCTTGGCGGTCTGGCGGTGGAACAAATGGATCATCGATATCAAAGCCGCCTGGGATGTCAAGGAACGATGGCGATGGTGGATCTGGTATGGGAAGGGATTCTTCAAGGTGTAACTTGGTATCTGATGAATGAAGCTCTGAAATCTCTCTGTTATCAGTAGATGGCACAAATAAATTGGAAAGACGAGATAGAAAGGTGGCGGAAGGGCTCTAGGAGCTCTTCAAGTTTGGTTCTTTGATGAGTAGGTCAGAGAGATCTCCTTTCCAGATCTGAAGACCCCTCACGGTGGGCTCCAAAATGATGTGGGCAACTCTTCTTGTGAGAGCGCAAAGGGAAAGGGGGGGGAAAGCTGTAGGCTAGGCCTAGGCTCGTCCCAAGGGGTCGTGAGTCAGAAAGGAAGTGGAGGGGGTGACTAGGCGGCAAAAGGGAAGGTTTCCCTGCGTCGGAAGGGTACTGGCGGGGTAGAACTCGAATTGCTGCCACAGGGAGGTGGAAGGTAGCTAGTGTCGGCAGTTGGACGCTCTCTGAAGCTCAGAACTCGAGCGGTGGCGAGGTAGGACTCATGTGACTGTCGGAGGACTCGTAGACTTGTAAAGAAGACTCTGAAGGCAGCAGAAAATTTTTATATCGCAAGGGGACTCGAATTTGGCGGTGGAACTCGGTGGGGAACTCTGTGGATGCAAGGGGGACTCAAAAGACTCGAAGATATGCAAGAAAATGACTCTGGGGACTCAAGGGGACTCTCAGACACACAGATGGTGACACCGGAAAAGTGGGTATATTTTTCCTAAGTACAGCAGTGTTTTGTATCGTAGAGGAGGCTGTCACAAAGGAATACTTCGGCGAATTTCGGAGATGTCATATGTCAGAAAAAAAAGTGACAGAAAAGGTGCCGCAGTAAGGCACTACAGGTTGTAGGTATGAAAGGTAGGTAAAAGAGAGCAAAGAAAAGGCGAAGAAAGGGAAAAGCAGCGAGGAGAACATGCCTAGAACGTCTGTGCTACTGACCGACACTGCAGCGACTCTTTGGGGCAGTCTGGTGCAGGGCAGCGGTACTACTGGCGGCGGTGGGCATCGGTGTCTCGAGTTGGGCTACAGGTACCGAGTAGCCAATGTCACAAGTGACAGGGTAGACTGCCGACGGTCAGTAGACACTTGATAGGCATATGAAGGGCCAAAGGCCGACGCAGATAGGGGTGGACGATGAATGGGGACGAGTATAGGGGCTAGCAGTGACTTGTAGCGGTGATGAGTGTCGGTGATAGGGGCCACTTCCTGATTAAGTGGCGGCAGCGTAGGTAAGCGAAGGAAGCGCTCGTGGTAGCCAAGTTAGCCGAGGGTGGAGCGGCGGCAACCTTTCCAAAGGACGGTGGACCTACGGGGACTGGCTAGGGCGATAGAGAAGCTGGTATAGGGTTATGATATTCAGCCCTAGGGAGTATGGACTCCCTACACCTCCTGGGGTCTTCGAATACTGACCATCCTCGGTCAGGGGCGCTCGGTGACACAGATCGGTGACGAGATTCCGTTGACAGGTGGCTGTGCTCGGAACAATGGCAAGCGGTGTAGGGAGTGTGCACTCCCTAGGGCTGAAACCCACCGCTTTTTGGCATTCCTTCACTGCCACAATGCTCCGACAGTCCTCAGGGCCTCAGACCGCCATATTGCGGCAATCCCCGACCGCTACGACTTCCATAATCATCCCCACTGTCATCTATGGCATTCCGCTGCCTTTTGGCCGCCAATACAGCCAGAATGACCACCTCTGCCATCTAAAAATAGCTCCGCCCACCCTTGTTATCACCGCCACAAAAATGCCACTTTGTTTCCAGGTTCCGTTCTGAGGGCCTAGCCATGTCTTTTCCGACCGCCTCAGCCCCTGGACACATGAAACCTGTCCATTGGCCATCGGAAACCCTTTCCAAAGTGCCAGGTGTCAATCCTGTGACCCACCGCCCACTCCGACGCATGTTCCGCCACCATTCCACTTCCAGACCCCATGTTTCATCCCCCAGAGTTTCTGCAGCTTTCCCTGCACTTCCTTGCTGTCCAGGCATGTCGTCTATACCCTCTCCCTTTGTTTACATATTTTTCCAAACAGTTTCACTTCGCTTTCCCTTCCTTTACTGTGATACATGTGATTTACCATACATCGGCCCTTTTCTGTCACTTTCTTTTCAACATTTGACAGCTCCGAAAACCGCCGATTTTCACATAGCTACTGCTGCCTCTACATTACAAGTATCACCGCTTCACTTAGAAAAAAAAAATAACCACCTTTGGCGGTCACCATCTGTGTTTCTGAGCGTCCCAGAGTCCCCAGAGTCGAGTCCCTTGAGTATTTTCGAGTTCTATGAGTCTTTACTGAGTCCACAGAGTCCCTTCGAGTCTACAGAGCCTTCTACAAGTCCCTAGAGAGTCCGCTTCGAGTTCCAGAGTCTACATCGAGTCCTCAGTGCCACCCCTTTGAGAAACTGCTGCCCTTCGAGTCCTTCCACCGCTTCCAAAGTTCCGCAGTGTTTCAGAGTCATTCCCACTGATTTCCAGAGTCTAGACCGCCGCCCTTCGAGTCCTTCCGCCGCTTCCAAAGTTCCACAGTGTTTTTGAGTCATTCCTGCCGATTTCCAGAGTCTAGACTGCCGCCCTTCAAGTCCCAGGCCTTACCAGCCATTGTAGCCTTTCAGAGCCGCCATATTTGCCTGCCTGGTGGTGGTAATTCGAGTTCTTCATCACCAACTACCCCCAGACCTCAGGGGATCTTTTCCCTTGTCTCCCATAGCCTTTCCGACACTCCCTTCCGACTCACGACCCCTTGGGACGAGCCTAGGCATAGCCTACAGCTTTCCCCCCCTTTCCCCTTGTGCTCTCACAAGAAGAGTTGCCCACAGCGGTGTAGGGAGTCCATACTCCCTAGGGCTGAATATCATAATCCTATACCAGCTTTCCTATCGCCCTAGCCAGTCCCCGCAGGTCCACCGTCCTTCGGAAAGGTCGCCGCCGCTCCACCCTCGGCTATCTCGGCTTCTACGAGCGCTTCCTTCGCTTACCAACGCCGCCACCGCCTATTCAGGAAGTAACCCCTATCACCGACACTCTTCACCGCTACAAGTCACCGCTAGCCCCTGTCCTCGACCCCTAATCGTCGTCTGCCCCCTATCTGCATCGGCCTTCAGCCCTTCATGCGCCTATCAAGTGTCTACCGACCGTCGGCAGTTCACTCCGTCACTTGTGACGTCGGTTACTTGGTACCTATAGGTCCTATTCGAGACACCGACACAAGCCGCCGCCAGTAGTACCGCCGCCCCGCACCAGACTGCCCCAAAGAGTCGCCGCAGCGTCGGTCAGAAGCACAGACGCTCTAGGCATGTTCTCCTCGCCGCTTTGCCCTTTCTTTCCGCTTTTCTTTGCCTTCTTTTACCTATCTTTCATACCTACAACCTGTAGTGCCTTACATCGGCGCTTTTTCCTTCAAAATTTTTCTGACATATGACATCTCCGAATTTCGCCGAAATATTCCTTTGTGACAGCCGCCTCTACGATACAAAACACCGCTGTACTTAGGAAAAATATAACCACTTTTCTGGCGTCACCATCTGTGTGTCTGAGAGTCCCCTTGAGTCCCCAGAGTCGATTTCTTGCGTATCTTCGAGTCTTTTGAGTCCCTCTTGCGTCCACAGAGTCCCCCACCGAGTTCTACCGCCATATTCGTGACCGCTTCGAGTTATAAAAATTATCTGCTGCCTTCAGAGTCATCCCTTCGAGTCTACGAGTTCCCCAATAGCCCACACGAGTCCCACATCGCTGCCTTTCGAGTTCTAAGCCCCCCCCCCCCCCCCCCCCCCCGACTATCCGACCTACGAATCTAATCCTCCCGCCTTTCTGTGGTGGCCGCTCGAGTTCTACCCCGCCAGCACCCTTCCGACGCAGGGAAACCTTCCCTTTCGCTGCCTAGTCACTCCCTCCACTTCCTTTCCGACTCACGACCCCTTGGGACGAGCCTAGGCATAGCCTACAGCTTCCCCCCCCCCCTTTTCCCTTTGCGCTCTCACAAGAAGAGTTGCCCACATCGTTTTGGAGCCCACCGCGAGGGGTCTTCAGATCTGGAAAGGAGATCTCTCCGACCTACTCGTCAAAGAACTGAACTCGAAGAGCTCCTAGAGCCCTTCCGCCGCCTTTCTATTTCGTCTTCTGATCTATTCGTGCCGACTACTGATACCAGAGAAATTTCAGAGCTCCATTCATCAGATACCGAGTTACCCCTTGAAGAATCCCTTCCCGTTCCAGATCCGCCATCTCCATCGTTCCTCGACATCCCAGGCGGCTTTGAAATCGACGAACCATTCGTTCCACCGCCAGACTGCCAAGAGTTATCTCCCCTCACAGAGCTCTCGTCTACACCGTCCCCTTCAGCCTCAGCATTCGCTGCCGAACAGCTTCTGATACCAACAGAGTCCACCTCCGTATCCCGCACCGCTTCACCGCTGCTTATTCGAATCCTGCCGCGTATACCGACTCCATCACTGATTCCAGCCCAAAATCCCACTCTACCCCAATCTTCCACGATACCACTGACCATGTCCGCCCCTGCCCACCGAGAGATGCCGCTTCGGGGTTCTAACAAAGCCCCCAAGTTCTCAGGCAAAACTGAAGATATCTGCGCTTACTTCGAGGACGTCGACCAAATCTGCACCGACGCAGGAATTACTGACGAGAGGTTAAAAATTAAATGGGCAATCTGCTATGCCGACCGCAATGAGTCAGAACTGTGGTCTTCCCTTAGCTCAGTAGCTACCGACGACTGGGACACCTTCGTGAAAGAGGTACTGAGCTTTTACCCAGGCGCCGACGTAAAGGGCCGCCAATATACCAAAGTCGACCTCGAAACCCTTCTCCACCACCAAGTGCAGAAGCCCATGTCTTCCCTTGATGACCTCGGCCAATACGTCCGAGAGTTTCGCCGCACCGTCGCCCTGATCAACAAAAAGAAGAAACTCGCCACTGACTTCATCGACGAAAAGTTCCTAGAAGGATTCCCGCCCAGATTCCGCAACTCTCTAGCCACCCGCCTCCAACTCAAAGATCTCGACCACGACGTCGACAAGCCCTGGCCCTTCGACGAGATCTACAAACAAGCGACCTATCTTCTGAGCGGCGCTCGTAGGAATGTAGCCCAAGTCGACAGTTCGGCCCTATTCCCAGAGTCTTATTCCCAGCCCTCTGCCCCACCGACAATCCTTAAATGAGAGTACGTGCAGACCGCCGACCAGCCACCAGCGGCCCGTCAGATGCAGCCCCAGGACCCACAATATCGCCGCCCCTTCGACCCACGGTGTTTCTTCTGCGGCGGCACCGATGGTCACAGGACCGCCGAGTGCGAACTGTGCCAGGAGTACGTCCGCCAAGGGAAATGCGTGTTGATAGGCGGAAAAGTGTTTATGAAGGACGGCTCTGACATTCCTAGGTCGGCCGCAGGCAGGAACTTCAAGGAAAAGATCGACAACTTCTTAGCTCTCAGGGAGTCTATCATGGCGTCAGCTAACCTAGTCTCCATTCAGTCCCCTGCTGCCGCCTCGTCGTCTAGAGGTCGTGACACGCCGCCTCACCTCGTCAACACCATGTTCTTCGGCTCTGGCGACTCCGCCGAGTTCCAAGTTGAAGTCCACCCCTCGTCCTACCTAGTAGACCAGGAGATAGAAGACAACGCCGACGAAGAAGACAAGAGAGCCCTTGCTAGAGCTTATGCTCAAGTCGAGGAAGTCAAGAACGCCATCAAGAGGAAGAAACCGGCCCGCTTCGATGGAGTAGAGATTCCAGTCCGCCGCCCCCGCAATGCCGCCGCATCTAACCCTGCCCCTGTCAACAACCAACCGTCGGCTTCGACTCTTAAGAACCAGCCCCCACACACCGACAACACCGCTTCGTCCATCCCACAGCCTAGAAACAACGCCGCCGAAGCTTCTAACCAGAAGCCACAGACTAACACCACTCCCCAGTTTCGTTACCAGAGCGGCTTTGATGAGGCCGCCGCCACCAAGCGGCTTGTGTCCCAAGTCTTAGGGGCCAAGATTGAAGTCTCTACTCAGGATCTCCTCGCTGTCAGCCCCGAAATTAGAAAGCAAATCAAGGAGATGGCTATGACGAAGAAGATCGCTATAGGTAGCCTCGAGACTGCGTCCAAAACCTCGTCATCATCGACGTGGGCGTCTTATGAACAGTACCTCGTCAGGGACACCGAAGGCAAATGCGTCGGCTTAGCCACCGCTCCCCTCAGGGCGGTCGATGGGATACTCATGGACAAGCTTCGAGTCGAGTGTATCCTTGATAGCGGCTGCCAGGTAGTAGCCCTTAGGCGCGAGTTGTGGGAGGCCCTGGGCGCTCCCCTATGTTCCGACATGCATATGACCTTAGAGGCGGCTAACCAGTCTAAAGAGAGTACCCTAGGTGTCATCGAGAATGCTTCCCTCCGCATCGGTCCTGTAGAGGCGCACCTCCAGATCCAAGTCGTCGACAGAGCTCCCTTCGACCTCTTGTTAGGCCGCCCATTCTTTTGTCTACTCAGCAGTATCCTTCGAGACTTCCCAGACGGTGAACAATCCCTCGAAATTCGCGACCCCAATACGGGGCGGCAGTTACTCATACTGACTCGACCTCGCCACCGCCTACATCACCAGCCCCGCTTTGTCAACGCGGAAGACGAAGCCGAGTACTTCTCCCGCCAAGAGTACCGCCGCCACCTAGAAGGAGCCGACCAGGGTTTTTAATGACGGTCAAGGACTCGCCAAGAGGGCGAGGAGACCAGGAAGAAGTAGTATCCGTGTGTTCCCTTTATGTTTCAGACCCCCCTTCTTCGCCGCCAGATTTTACCTTGCCTTGTTCCACAGACTCTAAAGAAAGCGCCGCTGCCACATATCTTCTCGACTATTCCACTTCTAGTACGCCTTCCCTTGATCCTTTCGACGCTAGCTTCGTTTCTCCCAAAGACCCATTCTTGTTTTCTACTGGTACCACCCTTTCGCCGCTGACACTTTCTGCACTTCGATCTACCTTCGAATTTGACCCAGTTTACCACGTTTTAAAATACAAGCCTGTAGCGAAGAAGGTTCGGCCTGTCCCGACCGCGATGCCCGTCGAGTTTCGGGTTGACCGCTGGGAGGTCGGCGACCCTCTCGCAGATCTACCTGTATTACCATACCACCCCCCTCCATTCGTTCCAGGCTCTAGGTTCACGGCGGCGAGAGCAGAAGAGCTCGACCTCGACCCCGCCAAGTTCCTCTGGCCGGCAGAACTCGACCTCGTTCGATGGCTAGTTCGTACCCATGAGGCCGCCCTCGCCTGGGAGACCGCCGAGCGGGGAACCTTCCGCGAAGACATGTTCCCGCCGCTGAAGATCCCAACCCTGCCCCACAAACCTTGGGTCGAACGAAATATCCCTATCCCGCCAGCTATCTTTCGAGATGTCGTCCAGATTATCAAAGAGAAAATCGCCACCGGTGTCTACGAGCCTTCGACCTCTTCATACCGCTCCAAGTGGTTCTGCGTCGTCAAGAAGGACGGGAAATCATTGTGCCTCGTACATGACCTGCAGCCACTAAATGCCGTCTCCATTCAGGATTCAGCGGTCCCCCCTTTCGTCGACTCAATTGCCGAAGCCTTTGCCTGCCACTCTGTGTATGGAATCCTAGATCTAATGGTCGGCTACGATCACTGCACTATCCATGATGACTACCGCGACCTGACCACCTTCCAAACCCCTATCGGCACCCTCCGCCTCACGAAACTTCCTATGGGGTATACTAACGCCGTCCAGATCTTCCATGGAGACGTCTGCTGGATCCTTAAAGACGAGATACCTGAAGTTACCATCCCCTTCATCGACGACTGCCCTATTAAGGGGCCAAAATCACGTTATCTACTCGCCGACGGCACATACGAAACGATCCCGCAGAATGGCGGCATCCGTCGGTTCATCTGGGAGCACTTACAGAACACCAACCGCATCCTCCACCGCCTCCGACATGCAGGTGCCACCATCTCTGCCAAGAAATGTGTCATCGCCGCCCCATCTATAGTGGTCGTCGGCCACAAGGTTTCGTACGAGGGAAGGATCCCCGACGAGACTAAAGTACAGAAAATTAAAGATTGGCCCTACTGCACTAACGTCACTGAAGTCAGGGGCTTCTTAGGTCTATGCTCATATTGCCGCATTTTCATCAAAGACTTCGCTAAGCACGCCTGCCCGCTCGTAGAACTAACCAAGAAAGACGTCCCCTTCGAGTTCACCGACAAGCACCGTGCGGCAATGGAGTATCTCAAGACCGCCATCGTTTCGTCCCCCGCCCTTCGGTCGATCGACTACAATTCAGACTGTCCTGTCATCCTCGCCGTCGGCTACATCCTCATGCAAGAAGCCGAGGGTGGCAAACGATTTCCCGCCCAATTCGGCTCTATTACCCTCAACGACCGAGAGCGGCGCTATAGCCAAGCCAAGCTTGAACTCTTCGGTCTGTTTCGAGCTCTACATGACGTCCGCCTATACATTTTCAGCATACGGAACCTAGTCGTCGAAGTGGATGCCAGGTATATTAAGGGTATGATAAACAATCCTGACCTTCAGCCTAATGCGACCATCAACCGATGGATCGCCGGTATCCTTCTCTTCGACTTCAAACTCGTCCACGTACCCGCCGCCAAGCATGCCGCCCCTGATGGGCTGTCTAGGAGACCGAAGGCCGAAGAAGACCTGGAAGTAGACGAAGAAGAGTACGAGGATTGGGTGGATGAGTGTGGAGCCTTTGCCATTGACCTTTTGAATCGTCGGGAACCGAAAACACACCTGCTACGTCCCCCAGATATACCGCCCTCTGAATACTACTCACACACCGACTTACCCCATGACGTAGCCGTGTTCACCGCCGCCGAGTCGCTGCCCGACACCACCGACACCGACATACCACGTTCCGACAAGGCTAGGCTGAGAGATGAGAGGTTAGAAGTGGTGAGAGAGTTTTTAGAGATGAAGAAGCTGCCAGATGGATTAGAGGAGAAGGAGATAGAAAGCCTGGTGCAGCTCGCTTCCCGATACTTCGTAAAGGGAGGAGAACTGTGGAGGAAGGAACCCCAAGGCTGCCACCAGTTAGTGGTCCGCCGCCACAAGCGGCTTAGCATCATCCGCCAGGCCCACGACAAGCTGGGCCATAAGGGAATCTTCTCTACTCGTATGCGCCTACTGACACGATTCTGGTGGCCCATGCTAGAGCAGGACGTTCGCTGGTACATCAGGACGTGCCATGAATGCCAGATCTGCCGCCTCGATCGAGTCCACATTCCCCCTGTTGTCGCCATACCCGAACCG
Source organism: Pisolithus albus (assembly GCA_024613165.1). NCBI lineage: Eukaryota > Fungi > Basidiomycota > Agaricomycetes > Boletales > Pisolithaceae > Pisolithus > Pisolithus albus. The sequence goes on from JANFAB010000027.1 coordinate 308,133, forward strand.
CTATTCTACAAAGCCTATGTCGACACCTTCATCATGCCGAAGTCGAATGGGTACCGCTATGTCACCCAAGCCCGCTGCTCTCTTACTAGCTACCCCAAGTGGGCCATGCTCCGCTCCGAAACCGGCAAGTCGGTCGGCAAGTTCTTATTCGAGCAGATCCTATGCCGATGGGGGGCGGTGGGCGAAATAGTCACCGACAATGGAGCCCCCTATGTGCTGGCTCTCGACTGGCTTTCGAAAACTTATGGCATCCGACATATTCGCATCTCCCCCTATAACTCACAAGCAAATGGAATTGTCGAGCGGCGGCACTTCGATGTCAGAGAAGCGATGGTCAAGAGTTGTGAGGGAGAGGCATCTAAGTGGTCGGATGTAGCGCCGACGGTGTTCTGGGCAGAAAGGGTCACCGTTCACAAAGCTACGGGTCTCTCTCCATACTATATGGCTCACAGTGTCCACCCTAGACTTCCCTTCGACCTCGCCGAAGCCACCTTTCTAGCCCCTTTTGAGGCCGACTCTTATTCTACGACCGAACTTATAGCTAATCGGGCCCGACAACTACAGAAGCGGCCCGACGACCTCGCCGCCATACATGACCGAGTCCTCAAAGCCCGCTTTGCATCGGCCAAAGACTTCGCGGCCCGCTTTGAGAAAACCATACATGACTTCGACTTCGAGCCAGGAGCTCTCGTGCTCGTCCGCAACTCCCGCATCGAGAAGGAACTCGACCGCAAGACTAAGCCGCACTACCTAGGTCCTATGGTAGTAGTGCGTCGGACCAAAGGCGGCTCGTATCTCCTAGCAGAGCTCGATGGCGCTGTATCAAAGTTTCGCTTCGCCGCCTTCCGATTATTCCCCTATTTCCCCCGCAACAAATCTCGCATCGAGGTCACCCAACTAGTGGGCCTCGACAATGCCGCCATCGACCGACTCGAAGACGACTCCCTTCCCGACCCAGACCTCACTGGCGTCCTTAGGGACGAGTCAGATGAGTAACATACCCTTCCGTTCCGTTTCCTTTTTTTTCTGTTTCTTTTATCTCTCGAATACCCTTTACAGACTCTCCGTACATACGAAAAACTCCAAAAACAAACCTACAACTCGAAAAGACCATAAAACCGAAAACTGCCACTTAGTTTCCTTTCTCTATCTTCGTACCTATACTCACCACTCCCCTTACTTACATAAAAAGACCCGCCGCCGACACAGAAAACCAAAAAGAAAAATAAGGAAAAGTTTCTCCCTTATTCCCTTTCTCTCTTACCTTACTTCGTTCGTTTTCAAAGACTCACCGCCGCAGTTCTTAGACTCTCTACTTACCCATTTCCGCCACCCTCGTTACCTTAGCTTTACTTTATTTCAGGCCTCCCCCTCCCTTGACAAAACGCAGACCCCACACGAGTACATTCGACCACCCCTACCTATGCACAGGACAAGGAGACTTCTACGAACATCAAAGTTACCGCCGCGCCCCAAAGTTATCCCGCCACCACTCCTCGAGCCTCCGAATGTCCCTTTTAGCCCGCTGATGGACAACATTCAGCTGCCCGAGGCCCGCGTGAAGATCAGCTATGATGGCTCCAGACCATTCTACCGTACCCTTGAGGGCCGCCAGCCGCGAGTCATACTGGGCTAGCGCTTCCTGGGGACCGCTGAAAGGGGTCCACCGAGCGTCTTGTGGACTTGGGGGCCGGTCAAATACTACCTCTTCTGGCTGACTGCCCTCGACGTCGACCGAATCTTCGGGTCCAGCGGCTTCCATTTTGTTCGCAGCTTCGACCGACGCGCCGCCAGTACCATCGCCAGTCTCCCTAGACTCACCTACAGGGCGTTCTTCGATACGAGGAGGGTCGGGGGAAGGAGTGTTACCAGCGCTCGAGGGGAGGAAGAGTGGCAGATTGGAGACCGACGGTGTACGAGGAGGAGGGCCAGGTGATTTGTGAGGGACCGACTGACCTACCACTCGAGGTTTGATGCGGATAGTGGGCTTAGGAGCTGCTAACGAGGAAGAAGGGTCTGGGGGCGCCACTGAAGTCTTAGCCTTCTTACTGGTTGAGGGAGAGGGGGCCGCAGCGTCCGTGTTCTTCCGCTGTGTGTTCTCGTCATCTTCGTGCACTTCGAAACCTAGCAGAGCTTACCTTCTTGCTTGGCTTACTAGCCTTGTCACAGCGCTTCTTACCCACATGGCAGGCTGTACACGCGGCCCCAGAAACGCCCCCCTTCCACTCGCACCGAATCCCCCGAGTCACGCACTGCCCACAAGCCTCTGAGTCTACCTGGGTAGTAGGGGCGGCGACTTCAGAAACGTCGTCCGACCTCTGGGTAGCCCCACCGACAGTCTCTGTCTGAGTTGGGGGCGGGGCGGCGACCTCTTCCTCACCTGCGCTATTTAATTCGATGACGCCGTCTCCCCCACTTACAGCCTCCACCTAAACCACGAAGGGCCGTCTGAGTATCGAGAAGGATCTGATAGATTAGTGGTACGCACCTGGTTCTCCTCATCCCCCCTAGCAGCCGCCTTCCCTACCTGCCGCTGGGACCGCCTAACCCCTTCACTGTCCTGCGGGACATTATTCGACGAGGGAAGGACCCTCTTGTGCTTGGGCTTACCGCTTCGTCGAGGGAACCGATCTCGCAGCGCCGCTAAAGTCAGAAAAATGGCCCCGAGGGCCTCCTCAGTCTCGTCAGGGTACTCGGGAACCTCTGTGCTCATATCGTATGCGAACTTCCGAAGGCCTTCGATCTGGTCCTGTAGCCCCCTCAACCACCTGGCTAGTTGACGATCGAGGAGAGCAACTTACCGATACCTCGTAGTACCGATCCAACCACTCGCGAGCTTCCTTCTCGTCTGCCGCCTCATCTGGGATCTCACCCATCAACGCCGCTAGAGCCTTCATCTCCCGAGCCCACATCTTAGGCACCAGGTCACGAGCAGCGTCGGGAGGGAGGTATTTGGGCTGGGTCGAGGGTTTGGTAGAGGTGGCGGTCTTGGTCGAGGGCATGTTGAAGCTGATACGATGAGTAGCGGTGGTGGTGGGACTTAGAGAAAGAAAAGATGAAGTGGCGGCGACTTGTTTGGTATGTTTGGCAACCCTTTGTTGACGCGGAAGCATTTTTGCCACAGCACGTGACCGAGGTCCCCGTCCCGCTTGCCATTGTTCCGAGCACAGCCACCTGTCAACGGAATCTCGTCACCGATCCGTGTCACCGAGCACCCCTGACCGAGGACGGTCAGTATTCGAAGACCCCGGGAGGTGTAGGGAGTCCATACTCCCTAGGGCTGAATATCATAATCCTATACCAGCTTTCCTATCGCCCTAGCCAGTCCCCGCAGGTCCACCGTCCTTCGGAAAGGTCGCTGCCGCTCCACCCTCGGCTATCTCGGCTTCTACGAGCGCTTCCTTCGCTTACCAACGCCGCCGCCGCCTATTCAGGAAGTAACCCCTATCACCGACACTCTTCACCGCTACAAGTCACCGCTAGCCCCTGTCCTCGACCCCTAATCATCGTCTGCCCCCTATCTGCGTCGGCCTTCGGCCCTTTGTGCGCCTATCAAGTGTCTACCGACTGTCGGCAGTTCACTCCGTCACTTGTGACGTCGGTTACTCAGTACCTATAGGTCCTATTCGAGACACCGACACAAGCCGCCGCCAGTAGTACCGCCGCCCCGCACCAGACCGCCCCAAAGAGTCGCCGCAGCGTCGGTCAGAAGCACAGATGCTCTAGGCATGTTCTCCTCGCCGCTTTGCCCTTTCTTTCCGCTTTTCTTTGCCTTCTTTTACCTATCTTTCATACCTACAACCTGTAGTGCCTTACATCGGCGCTTTTTCCTTCAAAATTTTTCTGACATATGACATCTCCGAATTTCGCCGAAATATTCCTTTGTGACAGCCGCCTCTACGATACAAAACACCGCTGTACTTAGGAAAAATATAACCACTTTTCTGGCGTCACCATCTGTGTGTCTGAGAGTCCCCTTGAGTCCCCAGAGTCGATTTCTTGCGTATCTTCGAGTCTTTTGAGTCCCTCTTGCGTCCACAGAGTCCCCCACCGAGTTCTACCGCCATATTCGTGACCGCTTCGAGTTATAAAAATTATCTGCTGCCTTCAGAGTCATCCCTTCGAGTCTACGAGTTCCCCAATAGCCCACACGAGTCCCACATCGCCGCCTTTCGAGTTCTAAGCCCCCCCCCCCCCCCCCCGACTATCCAACCTACGAATCTAATCCTCCCGCCTTTCTGCGGCGGCCGCTCGAGTTCTACCCCGCCAGCACCCTTCCGACGCAGGGAAACCTTCCCTTTCGCTGCCTAGTCACTCCCTCCACTTCCTTTCCGACTCACGACCCCTTGGGACGAGCCTAGGCATAGCCTACAGCTTTCCCCCCCCTTTTCCCTTTGCGCTCTCACAAGAAGAGTTGCCCACAGCGGGACGGGGACCTCGGTCACGTGCTGTAGCAAAAATGCTTCCACATCAACAAAGGGTTGCCAAACATACCAAACAAGTCGCTGCCACTTCATCTTTTCTTTCTCTAAGTCCCTTCACCACTGCTACTCGCCGCCACTTCGAACACAACATGTCCCCATCGACGTCTCAGCTCCCCACTCCGAGGTCCAGCAGCCGAGACACCTCTCACCTGACGCCTCTCGCGAGCTCGTCCCAAAAATGTGGGCCGCCCACATGGCTAAGTTAGCTGCCCTGATGAGGGAGATCCCGGACGAGGTGGCCAACGACGACGAGGCGAGGGATTGGATGGACAGGTACTACGAGGTGTCGGTAAGTCTCTCTCGTTACTTTTTTGGTTTGCAATCTCAGAGGGGTGGGCAGGAAAACATAGAGAGTCTTGTTGAACACGCGCCTACTCAGTGCAGCGTGGGAAGTAGTTACTACATAGGTAGAACAACACTTAGTCCAAATACGGTAGACAATAGCTACGACTATTTAGGTAGTTGTCACACGTCACGTCACACTCACCCTGTAGTATATAAAGGCAGCTTATGGCGCCCCAAAATACAATCGCTTTTGCTCTCATAATTTCGCCTCAACTCGTTACTACTCAACCTAAGGTGAGTCCAGTGGAGCTGGCCTCTGTGGCATGCACCGTTGCTCAACAGGTTATGAGCCCCGATGAGCAGCCCTCTCCAGCGCCATTCTTGGCAGCGTTGAGGAGCACTCTGGCTCGCCTTAGTGGCGCCTTCATTGGCTGCCTCGTTGAGAACGTTGAGCGCCTTCATGGCTGCTCATAGGCAATGGCCTACAGCTGAACGTCTCGTTCGCTGGGCCAAGCTTTTCATCCTTTGTCGTCGCACCACACAGTGCTGACTTCGTCTTTGCTTGCAGATACTATGTCTAGCGCATTGACCAACCTCGTCCCCGTCTTCACCGGCGCCAACTGGCAGGAATGGTCTCCAGCAATGGAGGCCTTCTTAATGTCTCAAGGTCAGTGGTGGGTTCTTAACAAGACCCGCCCTGCCAGCGATGACGATGCTGGCGACTGGGATGACAGCAACTCCCAGGCTCTTGGGAACATCCGTCTTCGCCTTGCGCCTCCTGTGCGCATTCAGGTGTCGACCCATTCGACTGCCAAGGCTACATGGGACGCCCTTCAGGCTGAGTATGGCAAGCCCGGCATAGCCGCGGCCTATGCCGACTTTAAGACCCTGATCGAGACCAACGTCCCTGGTGACCAGCACCCCGCTCCTGCCCTGACGAAGATTATGGCGCACTTCGCCAAGCTCGCCGATGCCGGCTTTGAGCTCTCCGCCCCCGTCCAGGCTATGATTGTTCTAGCCAAGCTCCCTCCAACTATGGAGGTTGTAGCTCAGCTACTTAACCAAGCCGGCAGCGATGCCGAGAACATCAAAACGCTGAAACCGGATGGGGTGGTGCGTGCCGCCACTCTAAGTTGGGAGCAGAGGAACTCCCGTCGCAAACCACACGCCTCCGCCAACAAGCTTAGCGCCGTCAAGCGCAAGCAAGGCGACCCCCACTTCTCGCAGCAGCAACAGCAGCAGCAGAAGCCCTCCGGTTCTGGCGGCAACAATGCGCCGAACCAGGAGAAGGGGAAGAAAAAGAACAAACGCGGTAAGCGTGGGGGGAAGAAGCGTCAACACGACGACGAGGAGGCCCACATGGCCTCCATGGCAGTGACCACTGGCCCTGAGCCAGTTCCTGATCCCAGGAAGCTTGCGCACACCGTCGGTGCAGCGCAGTATGGTCCTCCCGGCTTCCCCCAGACGGTAAAAGCCTTCGAGCTGGCCCACCGCATTGGCATTCAACCGACCCCTCAGCGGGTCAAAATACTAGATTCCTGCATCCCGTCACCCTTCGCTCAGTCTGCCCCAGAGGCAGGTCCGTCTAAGCGCCCTCGTCTTGAGGTGCGCAACCCGTCCCCCGATGATGAAGACATCGTCTCCATTGGTACCATCTACGACGGGGATATCGATGCCGACATAGCTGAAGCAGCTGGCATCGACATGACCATGGATAGGTTCGTCACCCTCTCTGGTTCACTTCAGCAGGATACTAACTCCGCTTACGCTTGCACTTCTGCGCGGTATATAGCGAGTAGTAGTAGCAGCATGTATTCTTTTTCGAAAAATGCTACTTGTATCCATGCGCTCTCGTTTGCGATGTGTGTGAACTGTAAGGGAAAATGTAAACACGACGACCCCGAATGGGTACTCGACTCTGGTGCTTCCAACCATTTCACGAATGACTTAGATGACTTCGTTGATTATGAGCCACTCAAAGGGGATCAACAACTCCCTATCCAGACTGCGAATGGAGCCTCCGTTGCGACTGGGAGAGGAACTGTCCTCGTTTATTCAGGACTACCAAATGAGCGCCAAGGAGACCTTGTGCGGCTCTATCCCGTTTACTATATGCCGGATTTACGGGGCCGGCTAATATCACTAGGTGTGCTCCTCAAACAAGGTGCTGTCGTGCGCGGTAACTCGTCGCATCTGACGATATATAGCCCTGATGGAAATGCATACCTGACCTGCGTCCCCAGGGAAAACAAGGACACTATTTTCGTGCTGAAGTCGCCTGCCGTGCTGACTGAAGCAACACTTTGCATGGTAACCTATGATACTATGCATCGACGTCTAGGACACCCCTCTAAAGACGTCCTGCGCCAAGCGCAGAAACATACCAGGGACTTCCCTGAGATCGAGTTACCCACCAAGGACGAGATATGTCCTGGTTGTGCTCTGGGCAAGATGCCTAACAGAGCCTTCCCACCGAATGAGCGCAGAGCTTCGCAGCCGTTCGAGTTAATACACTCCGATCTGAAGTCCTTCCCCATTGCGTCTTACCGCAAATTTAAATATGTGATTGTCTTTTTAGACGACTATTCATCACATGCATGGACAGTAAATCTGCGCACCAAAGATGCTGCGATTTCCGCGACCAAAAATTTTCTGCAGATGGTCCGCGTCCAATATAATGCCTACGTCAAAGGCTGGATGTCCGATGCAGGGGGAGAGTATAAATCTGAAGCCTTCGATCGAGTTTTACAGGAGAAGGGAATTCGTATATTCCAAAGTGCGCCTCGCACCCCTATGCAAAATGGTCGCGCAGAGCGAATCATGCGCACCCTCATGGACAAGGCCGAGTCTATGAGAATCGAGGCTTGCCTCCCTGACTCCTGGTGGGAGTTCTCTTTCTCACATGCGACCCATGTATACAACAGGTCACCGATGCGCCGTATTAACTGGCGCACCCCATATCAGTTGATCAATGGGGAGGAACCATCCATCGACCACCTTCGTGTCTTTGGATGCGGCGCATATGTATATTTGCCTGCCGAGGCTCGCGCCAACAAAATGGCTGCGAAGTCCGAATTAATGACCTACATTGGTGTTGCTCCAGGGAATGAGCGCAATTATTTATTCATGCGCCCCTCCAATGCCGTATTCACTGCGGCACATGCAACTTTCGATGAGAGCGCGTTCCCCCGCTGCTCCTCGACTAGATCTCGCGTTAGACAACCAGTCCGCGATGATCATGAGCCCACTCATGAGGCCCCTACACCACCTGAGGATGACCCTCCTCGTCCTTCGCGCCCCACTCAGGGTAGACAGCGCGCTGAGACTCCAGTGGAGCAGGAACCTGTTCCTCTGCCGCCGAGAACACCTTCTCCGGCTCGAAACCCACCACCACCCCAGGAACCTCGCCGCCCTCGTAAGGAGCGCAGGCCCCCTGTACCTCCAGCACCAGTGCGCCCCCAAAGGGAGCGCAGACCTCCAGTTCGCCCAGGAAATATCTATGGCGAACGGCGCCACCCTGTCGAACAGTTCAGGGATATTGAAAATGAGCGCCGATGGAGAGAAACAGTTGGCGAATCGTCAGGATCTCGCCCTGTGCCAGGAGGATTCCCGGAACCACCCCCTGCTCCGTCCCCCAGTAGTGAGGATGACGTCGAGCGGATATGCCGGGAAGGGGGAGTAGACCTGGCAAATTTCCTCCTCGCCAAAGCGGTCCCCTCTAGTGAGCCTCCCAAACTTAATGTGCGGGAATGGTCTTACCGCGACATTGCTCGCCTACCCAAGGCTGAGCAGCAGCAGTGGGAAACTGCATGTCGTGAGGAGCTGGACATGCTCCGTAAGCGGAAGGTCTTTGACCTTGTAAGCCGCCCAAGGGGGAGAAAGGTGATAAAAAACCGTTGGGTATTCGACGTAAAGTCTGATGGCCGGAAGAAAGCTAGGCTTGTCGCCAAAGGGTACTCCCAGGTCGAAGGTTTAGACTTTGACCAAATCTTCTCACCAGTAGTGCGCTACGAAACCGTGCGCCTTATGTTCGCGCTTGCTGCGCTTGAAAACTGGTACATCTCAGCTCTCGATGTCAGGAGCGCCTATCTATATGGCGAACTTGAAGAAGAAATCTATATGGAGCAACCTGAAGGCTTTGCAGTGCCTGGGCAAGAGCAGAAAGTGCTCCGCTTAAAGCGTGCCCTCTATGGCCTGAAGCAGGCTGGCCTGGCCTGGTGGCGAACACTAGATAAATCCCTAAAGGAACTAGGCTTTGAGCGCCTCAAGTCCGATGCTGGACTCTTCCTCTACAAGAGGAAAAATACAGTCGTCGCCATCATATATGTGGATGATGCCCTCTTCTGTGGCCCTAGCAAGGCTGTAGTCGATGAGGTCAAAGCGCTTTTTATGCGCAAGTGGGAATGTAGAGATCTTGGAGAACCTAAAGAGTTCCTCCGGATGTCCATCAAGCGCCAAGGCCGCAAGATCTATCTTGATCAATGCGCCTATCTCGACAAAATCGTTGAATGCTGTGGACTCCAAAATGCCAAACCAGCAAAGACTCCACTACCCACTGGGTACTACGCCCTACCGAACGACGAACCTGCCGACCCAGAGCTCAGAACTCGTTTCCAGACAGTGATTGGGTCACTGCTCTATATCATGTTAGGCACCCGTCCTGACATTGCATATGCCGTGACGGCTCTATCGCGACACTCTGCGAATCCGTCCAAGGAACACCTAGATAAAGCGCTGTATATCTGCCGCTATCTACTTGGGACAAGAAACTATTCCCTCGTTTTCAATGGTGATTCTGGCCTAGGCATCACTGCGTGTACAGATTCAGACTGGGCCTCTGACCCTTCCACTCGCCGATCGCAGACAGGATTCTTCCTGAAACTCGCTGATGGCATCTTCAGTTGGACATCACATGCCCAAAAGACAGTAGCCCTGTCGTCCACTGAAGCAGAATACATGGCGCTCAGCGACTGTAGCCGCCAAGTAATCTGGATTCGTAACCTGCTCGAGGAATTGGGATATAAACTGAAACCCATTCCGATTTGCGGTGACAACCAGGGAGCCTTGTTTATGGCTTCAAACCCTGTGACCGAGAAAAGGTCCAAGCACATCGATATTCGCTACCATTATGTGCGCGAAGCTGTGGCTGACAGTAAAGTCGCCCTATTCTTCATCGATGGTGCAGAAAACCCTGCGGACATGTTCACCAAGAACTTGGGTCGAGACAAATTTGAGAAATTCAGGGCACAACTCGGGCTTGAAATCTATCAGGCTGACGACTAAATCTGGCTGCACTTAATTGTAGCGCCATCCTATGCTTGCGCGCTTTAACCAGCGACTTAGCAAGGGGGAGTGTTGAACACGCGCCTACTCAGTGCAGCGTGGGAAGTAGTTACTACATAGGTAGAACAACACTTAGTCCAAATACGGTAGACAATAGCTACGACTATTTAGGTAGTTGTCACACGTCACGTCACACTCACCCTGTAGTATATAAAGGCAGCTTATGGCGCCCCAAAATACAATCGCTTTTGCTCTCATAATTTCGCCTCAACTCGTTACTACTCAACCTAAGGTGAGTCCAGTGGAGCTGGCCTCTGTGGCATGCACCGTTGCTCAACAAGTCTGTGGCAGTTCGTGTATGACCACAGTACCGAGGCGCCAAAATATCCAGAAGAAACCGAGCAGGCGCTCACTGAGGCGTTCCTGACACTGGTACCCCTTTGGGACCAGTTTCCCCCATGCGCCAGAAAGTCGAAGGCTCGGGCTGCCCAGGTAGGAGTTAGTAGCTCGCAGGTGGGTGGTGAGACCAGGCGGTCTCAGTGGCAGATGGAGAAGGCAGCTGTTAAAGGGAACGAGGGTGATCAGGTGTGTACCAGCCCTCTACCTGTTCTTCCTGCACGCTCTGATGGCCCTTCGTGACTTATGTAGGTTCAGCCTGTAAGTGGGGGCAGCGACATTATTGATCTAGATGCCAAGGCAGAAGTCGCTGCGCCACCTGCAAGTCGAACAGGACCCGTCAGCGAGGCTACCCAGAGGTCGGGTGAACCTCAAGAGGTGGCCGCCTCTGCTATGCAGGTTGACTCAGAGGCGTGTGGGCAGTGCAAGAGTCGGGGAATTCGATGTGAGTGGAAAGAGGGGGCTCCTGGGGTGGCGTGCTGTCAAGACCAGTCCCCTTCGGTCTCCGAGAAGGTCCGAGGTCAGAGATTAACACTGGGACGGAAGTCCGGACTATCGGAGTTTTAGTATACAACTAGTATACCTTTACTTGCCGAGTTCCAGAGGTCGGAGCGATCCAGGTATAACTGGAGTCGAGTGAGAACGAAGAGTATCTTAGCTGATATTCGAACTGAAGTGCTACGACGTATGTACAAGGCTTTTATACTACGGAGAACGTTGTAAAGCAATGTCTGGGGCGTAGCGACTACTGGAGCGCAATACGGATGACTGAAAAGATTAGTAAGGGATTAGTAAGCTAAGCCGGTAGTTGCCGGTTAACCGGTAACTAGAATGATTAGTCATAAAGGCCGGAACGGCAACTAAGAACGACGTGAGGGAAACTATTACTAAATTCGGAAACCTATATATGAAGTAAAAGATAAGAACGAGAATAGAACGGAGTTCCGAGAGTCTAGAACAGAGATAATAATATCTGGAGTTTGTACCAGAGTATAGGCGCGTGTCACGGATGTGACAGTATCCCCCTCTTAGGGCCGAGCCCACGAGGCACTAAAGGTGATTATCGTACACGTGGAGTTTTCGAAGTCCGTGTTGTCTGAGTCCGAAAAATTTCACGAGTGAAGACTTAACGGATTCTTCCCCAAGTCCAACCCATCATTACCCGTCACTATGTCGTCGTCCCAAACCCCAGGTCAAGACCTAGTCCCATGGACCCTGGCTTCCCTCGAAGAGCTCGCAGACAAGCCCGGAGATAGTGCCGCCGTCAAAATGGCGAAATTCGACGAGCGTCAGCGCCGCCAGCGTCTGGCGCTTCAGCAAGAGATCGAGGCTGAGGAACGGAGAAAGGCTGAAGAGGCCGAGAAACTCCGTAGAGCTCGGGAGGCTGAGGCTCGGAAGAAGGCTGAGGAGAAGAGGATCAAGGAGTTAGAGGCAGAGCGGAAAAGGCTTGAAGAGGAGACAAGACGAGCGCAGCAATCAGTGGGGTCCTCAGTGAGTAACAGAAAAATTCACATTAAAGTCTGTTTTAACGTTGTCTAAAGTCCCAGCAGGCCTCAGCTTCGACGAGCAAGGCCGTCGAAACGCCGTCTGGATGCAGTACGTGCATCAAGGCCGGCGAGGAGTGCAAGATGGGCACTGGGCACAGCAAATCGTGTGTCCGGTGCCAGAAACTGAAGGCCAATTGTGACCTAGCAACTCGGACTACCGACACGGAGAAACGGCCTATCGATCCGACATCCCCCCATGGTGGAGAAAAGAGGAAGCGTCACCGGAAATCAAAGGCATCGGTGGAGGTGGTGGATGTGGACGACGGAGATGACGAGGGGATGGAGGATACCCCAGAAACCGAAACGGTGAGTCGTCCTTGGGTCCTGAGGATGCTACCGCCCCGGAAGGCCTCTGTGGCAGAGGTCCTTGACAGGAGGCTTGGGGAAATTGTGGATCTGATGAAGAAGAACAATGCTGCAGTCGAGTCTCTGGCTGGAGAGGTCCGGGACTTCACCGGAGTTTTGGAGGAGTCCTTCAAGGCGGTTAAGACCGCCACTCTGACGTTGATAAGCCGGGCCAACAACGAGGACGATTAGTTTGTTTTTCTTTTACTTGTATCATTTCCTAGCATGTCTTGTATCCTTCCCTCCCCCAGTCCTGAATAGATTTTTTTTTTTGGAGTTGTCTGATTTGTATGACGGAGTTGGTACGAGAGACTAGGTAGTGCTGAACCCTAGTAAGACCGAGTGAAAGATTCCAACGGTCCGGGTTTGTCTGGGTAAGCGTTATGAAAGTCCATTACGAGGTCGACGGCGTGTTCTAACTCCGTGGCTACTAGCCAGGACGTTTCCTCGTCTGTGCCTTCGTAGCCTGCCCATTTGACCAAGTATAACAACGGACATTGACACCTACGACAGTCCAGTTTGGAATCTAAGATTTGCTCGATTTCATACTCGGGTTCTCCATCGACTTCGACGGGTGGGGGTGGTGGTTGAGTGCGATTGGGAATGACGTTCGGAGTTGCTGGCTCCAGCTGTGAGACGTGGAATACGGGGTGTACAGACTTCATGGACTCGGGTAAATGGATTGTAAACGATAAGGAACCAATGCGTGCGATGATGGGATACGGGCCGAGATTCTTCTCGGAAAGTTTCTTAGATGGTCTGGTAGACCTGAAGTATTTAGCCTTAACGTAGACCAAATCTCTGATGTTAAAGTCTGGTGGTGGAGATCTCTTGTCATCAGCTGGACCTTGGTATCTTTTCTGAGCTTCTGCCATTTCCTCACGCAAGTACGCATGTAGTGAGTCTAAGTCCACTGCATAGTCTCTTGCTCGTGAAGAGGTAAGATCTCGTTCCGGATGAACGGTTATATTTGGGTGATATCCCTTGTTGGCAAAGAACGGGGAAACTCCGGTAGTGGCGCTCGGAGCATTGTTATATGCAAACTCTGCGAGTGGTAGTAGTTTGGACCAGTTGTCTTGTTGGTAGTTGCAATATACCCGGAGGTACTGCTCGAGTGTCTGGTTAGTCCGTTCTGTCTGACCGTCACCTTCAGGGTGGTATCCTGACGTGAAATGGAGCTTCATGTCCAATGCCTTGCCTAGGGATCGGAAGAAGTGTGACACAAACTCCATGCCTCGGTCCGAGGTCACATGGGATGGGACTCCGTGCTTAGAAAACACATGGAGTAGGAAGAGTTGTGCCAACTGAGGGGACGTGATGGTGTCGTTGGTGGGGATGAATATGGCTTGCTTAGAGAGTCGATCCACGACGACCAGTATGGCGGTATGGGATCCGGAGTTTGGTAGTTGTTCGATGAAGTCCATAGATATCGAGTTCCATGGTTTCTCCGGAACTGGTAACTGCGTTAGCATACCATACGGTCTGTGTCTCGGAGTTTTTGCTCGTGCGCAAGCAGTGCAAGACTTGACATAGTCTTTGACAAACGTACGGACACTTGGCCAGGTGTATTCACGACGGACGAGCTCGAGTGTGCGGTTTTGTCCAAAGTGACCAGCCGGAGGGTGGTCGTGTTTGTACCGGAGTACTCGTAGATGCAGGTCGTTGATGTCCGGGACATAGATGCGACCATCTAGCTGTAGTAGTCCGTTGTCATCGACTTGCCAGCGAGGGTTAGAACGGTCTGCGAAGTGGAGTTTCGATATGGTGTCTGATTGTAGGGCGGACTTAATGTCATCATGGAGTTGTTCAACGTCCATGATCATGCTGGCACGTAGCACAGGAGTTTCGAGATAAGTGGCCCTCAGTGAATTGGAGAGCTGTTCTGAGGTAAAAACAGGACGGAGATTCTGTGGATTAGCTCGGGCGAAGTCCCTATCCCCCTCCTTGGGGTAGACGTCCCATCGTCTAGTTAGGGCATCGGGCTTAGCACCGAGTTTACCAGGGCGGAAACGAATGATCATATTGAATTGGGAAAGGTACTTGGACCAGCATGCTTGACGCCTGGTCAAGACCTTGGAGGTGGAGAAGTACTCGAGATTCTTGTGGTCCATGACAATGTCCACCGGAAATGCAGGTCCTTCGAGGTAGTGACGCCAAGTCCGGAAGGCTTTGTGAATAGCTAATAGCTCCTTACCGTGTGTGTCGTAGTTCAATGCCAGGGCAGTCAAAGTCCGTGAATAGAATGCTACAGGACGAATCTCACCGTCCGAGCATGTAATGGACAGGATACCAGCTATTGCATAGTCAGAGGCATCCGTTTTGACCATTATGGGAAGTCCGGGCTGGAAGTGGGTAAGGATTGGAGCCGTGGAAAAAGCATCCTTGAGTCGATTGAAGGACTTTCAGCATTCCTCGGAGAAGTTCCAAGGGGCATTCTTCCAAGTGAGACGTGTGAGGGGTACCACAATGTCTGAGTAATTATGGATAAATCGACGGTAAAAGTTGGTGAAGCCGAGGAAAGACTGGATGTCTTTCACTTTACGGGGTTCAGGCCAGTCTTGGATGGCCTTAACCTTATCCTCGGACATCGTTAAACCGTCGGGGGAGAGATAAAATCCGAGGTACTCGACGGACTCAGAGTGGAACTCGCACTTCTCTGGTTTGGCATAGAGACTGTGCTTCCGGAGTCTGCGAAGAACCTCACGAACATGTTTTTTATGATTTTCTATATTATCGGAGTAGATGAGAATGTCGTCTAGGTAGACCATGACGCATACGTCGAGTAAGTCTGCGAAGATTGAATTGACGAAACGTTGGAATGCTGCAGGGGCATTGGTTAGTCCGAATGGCATAACGAGCCACTCATAAGATCCGTAACGAGTCCAGAACGCCGTTTTCCATTCATCTCCATCGGCAATGTGCACCAAGTGATAGGCATGGCGCAGGTCGATTTTGGTGTAGACTTTAGCACGGCTAGGTGAGTCGAGCAAGTCCGAGATGAGAGGGAGTGGGTAGCGATCCTTCTTCGTGATCTTGTTAAGACCCCTGAAGTCCACGCATAAGCGGAGTGAACCATCCTTCTTCTTGACGAAGAGGACAGGGGTGGCGTAAGGCGAAGATGTGGGACGGATAAAGCCAGTTGCAAGGTTCTCGTCTATGAAAGTCTGGAGAGCGGCAAGCTCGACCGGTGATAGGGAGTAGAGTGTTCCCAGTGGTGGGGTAGTTCCTTCCTCTAGTTCTATCTTCAAATCGAATTCCTGGTGGGGCGCAAGGGTCGAGGCCTTGGCCTTACTAAACACGTCAGCGAAGTCGTGATAGTCCGGAGGAACCGATGATAAGTCCGGAGTGTCTTGTACAGATACAGCTCGGAGTTTACTGGAGTTCTGAGGACGAACTTGGAGGGAGAACTGGAGTGAGCCATCCAACTTACAAGCACGGACATACGCAGCCGTGTTGATAAGCGAGATGTGGGGTGCTCTAAGGCCGGGTGGAGTGGAGGAGTCAACCGAATCAAGGGGTGTGGATGAGGGAGACAGGGAGTCTGGAGGGGACTCTACGGAGTTTCTAGGAGAAGACTCCATGTCGAAGGGTGACGTCGGCGCTGGCAAACGAGGTGCAAGGTCTCGGAATTTAATACTGCTCAATACCCAATCAATCGACGGATTGTAACGGGTGAGCCAGTTATGCCCAAGTACTATCTTGCACTCTGAATCCAACGGAGTTACATAGCAAGTCATATCGGTGATATCTCCGGAGGGAAAACGAATGACAAGGTTGCAGGCTTTGGTGATAGAAGTCGTAGTCGTACCGTCAAACAGACGGAGAGTGAGCGGTTGGACTGGGTACATGGAAAGATCGTGTTTATTGACAAAGTCCGAGTCTACAAAACAATGTGTTGACCCAGAGTCTATTAAAGCTGGAAAGTCTGGAGTACTGTAGGTGTCAAGGGATATGAGAGGCTTTAGGGAATTAGGATTCGAAAGAGCGGATGCATTGAAGCGTGCCTCCACTGATGCACAGTTGGAATCAACGCAACTCCCAGGCTGTGCGGAGTTCTGAGAGTTGCACTCCATTTTTTTGCCTCGGTGGAGGCAGTTGGTTTGGCTTCCGACTCGGTTGCCGTAGCTGCTCGAGCTTTGGCTGCACGGGAGGTCAATCTGGGACACTCCTTGGCCTTATGTCCGGCGTTTCCACAGAACATACACAGGTTCTGCTCGAAGCGTCTCTTCCTTTCGGCTGGGGTTAACTTCCCATCTTTGCCGAGCTTATTGGACAGGCCGGTGGATTGTCCGGAGCTTTGCTGATTCTGAGGCTTGGAGGTCGAAGTGGACAGAGTAGGGGTACTGGTACTAGCTGGAGCGTTACCTCCGGACTTCTGCTTGTCTCCCTTGTTGGAGTTAGCCTTATTTCCGGAGTTATTACTGGAGCTTGCTCCAGAGGACTTGGCCTGGCGAGTGACCTCATCCTTATGTTCCCAGTAGCGTGCATCTATTTCCTGGGCTAGAGCGCGCAGTCCATTCAGAGTATTGGGTTTGCCGACCCTACTGATCTCATCTTTGATTCGATCAGGGAGTCCGGAGTAGAAAAGGTGACAGAGTGCACCATCTCTGTAGCCTCGGACTTGGGAGGCTAACCTATTGAAATCCACCACATAGCGGTTGACGCGATGGGTTTCCTTCATGTGGAGGTGGTCCAATTGATGTTCTGTGTCGGCAACGGGATCGTGTGGTCCGAAGGTGGTTTGGAGTTCTGCGACGAAGTCCAGCCAACTGTCCATCCAAAGTGGATGATCAGCCAGATCTCCGGTGTTCAGGAGATCGGGTTCAAACCACTCCAGAGCCATACCCTTCAGGTACGACTGGGCGAATGTTACTTTGTTGCGATCCTGACGGAAGGCCCGAGGACGGTCCTGGAAGCACAACTCACACTGGACCAGAAAGGTCCGGAGTTTTCGTGGATCCATACCGTCAAAGGTATCAGGTTCTCGGACCTTGGCCCGGGAGGATGCATTGTTGTCGGGACGGCGAGTAGAACGAGAGAGACGGTCGACAGCAGGATGACGAGTGGCTGCCGCGGAAAGAGTTGGAGGAGTGTGAGGCACTGGACGACTGGGAACAGGAACACCCCCCGTGATGCAACACATGCGACCCACGCTCTCGCTAGACGATGCTCACGCTGCCCCCCACTCATGACCATGTGCTACCCCCCCGATCGCCTTTTTCCAAAGGGTGGAGGGGTGTAAGCGTACGCTCACCATATACTCACCTGAAGACTCACCACACGGTCCACATGACCCACATCTGGCTTAGTGCCCTGCCTATCCTGGGTGTTTACACCTGTATTGGAGGCTGCTCGTATATATAGTCGGGTAGATGCTCGTACGAGGGGATCACTCTCTTTCCCCCTCTCTCTCGCGCTCTCTCTTTTCCCCTTACGATACTTACGATACCCCCCTTGCCTGTATCGTGTTACGACGTATACGTCCAATCACACACGCCGGTCTACGTTCCTTCGAGTGCTGTTCTGAGTGTCCTCACCGAAGCCATGGCTAGATTCTGTAAGACCGCCAACTGGGGGTCTAACTCTTCTGGGGCGTTGACAAAAGGGTTGTCGTCGTCTTCATCGTCGTCGTCATTATTGTCGGGATCGTCGTCACCAGGGTCATCTCCTCCGGGTTCGTTCCCTGTGGGGGTGAAACGTCCGGGGGTATCTGGGGTACGACGGGTCGCAGTGGTCGATCATCTGCTGGAAGACCCAGCTCTAGGAGTGACTGGAGAAATGGGGTCTCCCCTGGCGGAGAAACTTTGGAATTGGCTTACTGACGGTGGAGGCCGTCTGTTGCTAGCCAATGCAATACGAGCGCTTGATTGATGAAGGTCACTTACAGTGGCCTGCTCCGAGGCCTCCGCTGCGAGAGAGCGAGAGCAAAGTCGAGTTGTCATAGTCATGGGGATGTAGGGTAATGAACTCGTGCAAGCTTGAGTTCAAATATACTGTCAAGACCGGTCCCCTTCGGTCTCCGAGAAGGTCTGAGGTCAGAGATTAACACTGGGACGGAAGTCTGGACTATCGGAGTTTTAGTATACAACTAGTATACCTTTACTTGCCGAGTTCCAGAGGTCGGAGCGATCCAGGTATAACTGGAGTCGAGTGAGAACAAAGAGTATCTTAGCTGATATTTGAACTGAAGTGCTACGACGTATGTACAAGGCTTTTATACTATGGAGAACGTTGTAAAGCAATGTCTGGGGCATAGCGACTACCGGAGCGCAGTATGGATGACTGAAAAGATTAGTAAGGGATTAGTAAGCTAAGCTGGTAGTCGCCAGTTAACCGGTAACTAGAATGATTAGTCATAAAGGCCGGAACAGCAACTAAGAACGACATGAGGGAAACTATTACTAAATTCGGAAACCTATATACGAAGTAAAAGATAAGAACGAGAATAGAACGGAGTTCCGAGAGTCTAGAACAGAGATAATAATATCCGGAGTTTGTACCAGAGTATAGGCATGTGTCACGGATGTGACACGTGCACTGCCTGCCATGTGGGGAAGAAACGATGTGACAAGGCTAGTAAGACTGGCAAGAAGGTAAGTCGTTGAGACTCTAAAGTGCACAGAGGTAACCAGGGGACATAGCAGAAGAACACCGACATCGCCGCCTCATCGGCCTCGGTCAGCAAGAAGGCAAAGACCTCAGTGGCCCTTCCAGACACTCCCTCTTCGTCGGCACTCCCAAAACCGACGATCCACATCAAGCCTCAAGCGGTAGGTCAGTCAGCCCCTCATAAGGCTCCTGGTCCCCCTCCTCGTACTCCTTCGATATCCAACTTGCCTCTCTTCCTCCCCTCGAGTGCCAGCAACACTCCTTCTCCCGACTCTCCTCATATCGAAGAACACAAGTCCTATGAGTTTTCGCTGAGTCCACAGAGTCCCTTCGAGTCTACAGAGCCCTCTACGAGTCCAGAGAGTCCGCTTCGAGTTCCAGAGTCCATTTCGAGTTCCCAGAGCCATCCCCTTCGAGAAACCGCCGCCCTTTGAGTCCTTCCATCGCTTCAAAAGTTCCGCAGTGTTTCAGAGTCATTCCCGCTGATTTACAGAGTCTAAACCGCCGCCCTTCGAGTCCTTCCACCGCTTCAAAGTTCCGCAGTGTTTTGGAGCAATTCCTGCCGATTTATAGAGTCTAAGCCGCCGCCATTCAAGTCCCAGCACCTACTAGCCTTCGTAGCCCTTCAGAGCCGCCATATTTGCCCGCCTGGTGGCGGTAATTCGAGTTCTTCATTGCCAACTACTCCCAGACCTCAGGGGATCTTTTCCCTCATCTCCCATAGCCTTTCCGACACCCCCTTCTGACTCATGACCCCTTGGGAGGAGCCTAGGCTTAGCCTACAGCTTTCCCCCCCTTTCCCCTTGTGCTCTCACAAGAAGAGTTGCCCACAGCGGGCCGTGAAGTCTTTGGCCGAAGCGAAGCGGGCTTTAAGGACTCGGTCATGTATGGCGGCGAGATCGTTGGGCCGCTTCTGTAGTTGTCGGGCTCGGTTGGCTATAGGGTCGGTCGTAGAATAAGAGTCGGCATCAAAAGGGGCTAGGAAGGTGGCTTTGGCGAGGTCAAAGGGGAGTCTAGGGTGGACACCGTGAGCCATATAATAGGGAGAGAGACCCGTAGCTTTGTGAACGGTGACCCTTTCTGCCCAGAAGACTGTCGGCGCTACTTCCGACCACTTAGATGCCTCTCCCTCACAACTCTTGACCATCGCCTCCCTGACATCGAAGTGCTGCCGCTCGACGATACCATTTGCTTGTGAATTATAAGGGGAAATGTGAATGTGTCGGATGCTGTAGGTTTTCGAAAGCCAGTCGAGACCCAGCACATAGGGGGCACCGTTGTCGGTGACTATTTCGCCCACCACCCCCCATCGGCATAGGATCTGCTTGAACAAGAACTTGCCGACCGACTTGCCAGTTTTGGAGCGGAGCATGGCCCACTCGGGGTAGCTAGTGAGAGAGCAGCAGGCTTGAGTGACATAACGGTACCCATTCGACTTCGGCATGATGAAGGTGTCGACGTAGGCTTTGTAGAATAGCGGTTCGGGTATGGCGACGACAGGGGGAATGTGGACTCGATTGAGGCGGCGGATCTGGCATTCGTGGCACGTCTTGATGTACCAGCGAACATCCTGCTCTAACATGGGCCACCAGAATCGTGTCAGTAGGCGCATACAAGTGGAGAAGATACCCTTGTGACCCAGCACGTCGTGGGCCTGGTGGATGATGTTAAGCTGCTTGTGGCGGTGGACCACTAGCTGGTGGCGGCCTTGGGGTTCCTTCCTCCACAACTCTCCTCCCTTTACAAAGTATCGGGAAGCGAGCTGCACCAGGCTTTCTAGCTCCTTCTCCTCTAATCCATCTGGTGGCTTCTTCTTCTCCAAGAACTCTCTCACTACTTCTAACCTCTCATCTCTCAGCCTAGCCTTGTCGGATCGTGGTATGTTGGTGTCGGTGGTGTCGGGCGGTGTATCAGCGGTGGTGAACACGGCTACGTCCTGGGGTACGTCAGTGTATGAGTAGTATTCGGTCGGCGGTATATCTACCCAATCCTCGTACTCTTCTTCGTCTACCTCCAGATCTTCTTCGGCCTTTGGTCTCCTAGACAGCCCATCAGGGGCGGCATGCTTGGCGGCGGGTACGTGGACGAGTTTGAAGTCGAAGAGCAGGATACCGGCGATCCATCGGTTGATAGTTGCGTTGGGCTGTAGATCAGGATTATTTATCATACCCTTTATGTACCTGGCATCCACTTTGACAACTAGGTTTCACACGCCGAAAATGTATAGCCGCACATCGTGTAGAGCGCGAAAGAGACTGAATAGTTCTAGTTGTTGGAGTTTGTTTACTTACAGCGAGTAGTGATTACGTAATGAGCCCGTGCATTTGCGGCACTTCTTTTTTCCTTCGGACCTCAGACTTTGACTCGCATCAGAGACTGAGGTATGCTCTTCTGGTTTTGTTATAGTTCAATAATACTTACCAACCTACTTAGTTTACTGTTCACATAGGTTGGTTAATATTTAGACTTTGACTCGCATCAGAGACTGAGTTTACTGTTCACATAGTTCACTCTGCACTCGACCTCGTTTCAACAGGCTATGAGCCCCGCCAGTGGCTGAACTATACACAGAATTCTCTATCTCGTCTACCTATAACCTACTGCAATGTCGAACCCACCTTCAGCCTCTACAGCTGGCCTGACAAGGGCAAGTGCGACTACAGCTACCACGTCACTCTCTGCAAAGTCCTCACATGCATCAAGCCGTCTCTATGATATACCATCCCTAGATGACGAAGGGTCAAACTTTCAAACATGGAAGTACCGAGTTGAGATGATACTAGATGTACGTGGACTATGGGATATTGTCGGTGGCACGTCAACAACTGCACCTGACCCTAATGCAGATCCCGCTGGCCATGCAGAATGGTTGCTCAAGGATAAGGAAGCACGGGCCCAGATCACTCTTACCTTGAAGGACGAACCCCTCAGTGGTGTTCTCCATGCCACGACAGCGGCACAGGTCTGGACTAAGCTATGCCAGCGCTACGAAGGAAAGGGCAAGCAAACCATTGCATACCTAATAGGCGAACTCTTCCGCGGCACTCTCTCAGATGATAGTCCTATGGAAAGTCAGCTAAATTCCATGCGGCAGAAGGCACACATCCTAAAATCACTAGGACAGCCTCTCGACGACTCACTCATTGCGATTGCCATGGTCATTTCCCTACCATCTTCATATGCCACACTCCGCACGATCCTCATGTCCACAGACGACAAGCTCTCGGTTGATGCTGTCATATCCCAGGTCCTAATCGAGGAAAAGTCACAGAAGGCCACTACTGGCCAATCCGCACTCACAGCAAAAATGTCTGGACAACAAAGGAAAGCGAAGGACGAGAAGAGAAAGCTGAAATGTACCTACTGCAAAAAGACTGGGCACGTCGAAGAAGATTGCCGTAGGAAGAAGGCTGATGAAGCTGCGAAGACCACTGCATCAGACGAGAAGAACAAAGCGAATGAAAAAGACAAGGGCGAGCTTAATGCCAAAGTTGCTCACATGTCCTCTGACAACACGACATACCTGCAACTCTTTCTGGCTAACACACTCGACACGGCACTTGACAAGCACTGGATAGTAGACTCCGGAGCCACTGTAAACATGTGCTCCCATAAGTCATGGTTCTCATCGTTCGAAACTCTCTCACCTGCACGAGCAGTCAGAATAGGAAATGGGAGCACAGTACTCGCAACCGCCACAGGCTGCATCACTCTCGAAGTGCACCTCGCAGGTGGAACGACTGGTCGCGTTGCACTACAGACAGTGTACTATGTGCCAAGTCTAAATGCGAACCTTCTCTCAGTCTCGTACCTTGCCAGTCGAGGTGGAAAGGTCACCTTCGAATCCGAAACTTGCTCCTTGATCGCCAACAACAAAACTGTGGGTATAGGTCAAAAGCGCGGTTCACTCTACATCCTCGCAGCGACAACACTTACCCAGAGTCATCCTGCCAACATACTGTACCAAACTCCATGTAACCCCAACTCCGAAACCGACCTTCCTGCATGTGCAGTAAGCAAGAATATGGCTACAGGGAAAGCGGTTACCAGCAACAAGCGGTATTCAGATGCAGCATGTTCCCCCTGCCTCGAGGGAAAACAATATCGAAAGGCTATACCATCTACGACACTCGCCAGCAGTCCTGATACATCACATCAAGACAACTCCACCACACGAAGGTCCATGGAGTCTAACACTCGATTGGGACAGCACCTCCCCACCGTGCCGGAGCGACTCGCTCAAACCCCAGGCAAAGTCGGAGCTAGGCCTAAACATCCTGTCAGCAATGGGGGTAGTGAATGGGATTCAGACGAGCCCATGCCCTACCTTAAATCCAATACCCTTCAACTCGGAGTGGACGCAAACTTGGTGCAGAACAGCAGCGGTGGATCTAGATGGACGAATGGCATCTCAGAGGTCGAGTGGACGACTACAATGCCATATGATACGACCGTACCTCATGAACGCTTTGGAGGGATAAACTCTCCACAGGCAGCATACATCGTCGACTACACACCCGCCACCACCATCTCCTTGAAAAACTTGGTACCACGCAAAATCGACACTGTTACCATGGAGGAAAATTCAGGAGGTCGAATACGAGCTGAGAAAAACCACCCAGCTATAGTTCCACAAGGTCAACATCGAGAAAGCAAGAGGGGACTTAAAAACGTACCCATGATTTACTCAGACCTGGAGCAACGCCATCTGGAGGAGAACACCAGCACAATGGACTCCGATCTTCAATCGGATGAATCCTGTGGGGAGAAGGGGGTTAAGACTCTCTGTGACAACAAAGAGGAAGCTCCCGATCAACCCGATAAGCCATCGTCGTCACCCAACAAACCGAATAGTGCCCAAAATGAAACCATGTCTCCTACAGTGAAAACGGTGTCTAACTTGCCAAACGAAGTGCCTATGGACCCCAAGGGGCATGTATCACCCATGACAAACCCTATCGACAGCCTACACACCTCGAAATGGCTCACTGCCAGTCTGAAACTCGAAAACGAGCCTGAAAAGCGCCCTACAAGTGAAAACAGTCAGTTTTTGGCTCTAGCTCAGTTCCCGATGCACCCACGAAGCAAAACGACCATACCTGGGACGCCTATCCACTCAGAGGGTCGCACAGTCGAAGGGGTTGAGGCGATGGCCATGCGGAGCCTTCGCGAGGCATGCAAAGCGAGGGGAGAATGCACGATCAACGAGGATGTGGCTGCTTACCAAGCACAAACAACGAACAACAACAGCGAAACCTTCGTCAAGGCGCTTCGTCGTCCGGATGGCAACTGGGAGCACGTCATGGATAAAATAAATAAGTATTTGACCACCGAAGATCGTCGCATGCAACTCGGCCATACCACCAGCACTTCCAGCACCACCCATACTCTGCCCACAACCGTTACCAAGGATGGCAAGTACAATTTCGACACCAACATTTTGCCTACTATATGTGAACACATCCGAGTCTTCAATCCATACAAGATTCGGCTGCACTACCACTCGAACCATCAAAAAAACAAAGCCGCATGATGCCATTATACCTATGCATGCAAGTGAAGCGTAACTACTATGCACGTTCTTCCTTTTCTCTCACTTATCTCACTGAGGGGGTGTGTTGGAGTTTGTTTACTTACAGCGAGTAGTGATTACGTAATGAGCCCGTGCATTTGCGGCACTTCTTTTTTCCTTCGGACCTCAGACTTTGACTCGCATCAGAGACTGAGGTATGCTCTTCTGGTTTTGTTATAGTTCAATAATACTTACCAACCTACTTAGTTTACTGTTCACATAGGTTGGTTAATATTTAGACTTTGACTCGCATCAGAGACTGAGTTTACTGTTCACATAGTTCACTCTGCACTCGACCTCGTTTCAACACTAGTTTGGCTTGGCTATACCGCTGCTCTCGGTCGTTGAGGGTGATGGAGCCGAATCGGGCAGGGAATCGTTTGCCGCCCTCGTCTTCTTGCATAAGGATGTAGCCAACGGCGATATTGGAAGTGTTGACAGCAAGGATGACGGGACATTCTGAGTTGTAATCGATCGACCGAAGGGTGGGGGACGAAATGATGGCAGTCTTGAGATACTCCATTGCCACACGGTGCTCGTCGGTGAACTCGAAGGGGATGTCTTTCTTGGTCAGTTCTACGAGCAGTCGGGCATGCTTAGCGAAGTCTTTGATAAAGATGCAGCAATACGAGCATAAACCTAGGAAGCCCCTGACTTCAGTGACGTTAGTGCAGTAGGGCCAATCCTTAATTTTCTGTACTTTAGTCTCGTCAGGGATCCTTCCCTCGTACGAGACCTTATGGCCGACGACTACTATAGACGGGGCAGTGATGACGCATTTCTTGGCGAAGACCGTGGCACCTGCATGTCGGAGGCGGTGAAGGACACGGTTAGTGTTTTGTAGATGTTCCCAGATAAACCGACGGATGCCGCCATTCTGCGGGATCGTTTCGTAGGTGCCATCAGCGAGTTGATAGTGTGATTTTGGCCCTTTGATAGGGCAGTCATCGATAAAGGGGATGGTAACTTCAGGTATCTTGTCTTTAAGGATCCAGCAGACATCTCCATGGAAGATCTGGACAGCATTAGTATACCCCATAGGGAGTTTCATGAGGCGGAGGGTGCCAATAGGGGTTTGGAAGGTGGTTAGGTCACGGTAATCATCGTGGATGGTGCGGTGGTCGTAGCCGACCATAAGATCTAGGATGCCATAGACAGAATGGCAGGCAAAGGCTTTGGCAATTGAGTCGATGAAAGGGGGGACCGCTGAATCCTGAATGGAGATGGCATTTAGTGGCTGCAGGTCGTGTATGAGGTGCAATGATTTTCCGTCTTTCTTGACGACACAGAACCACTTGGAGCAGTAGGATGAGGTCGACGGCTCATAGACACTGGCGGCGATTTTCTCTTTGATAATTTGAACGACATCTCGAAAGATGTTACGACCCTAGACTCAAAGTCACGGGCTCGCTACACCGAAGCTAGACGAGAACGAGGACGAAGATGAAGACGAGAGGAAAGAAGGCAGAGGAGAGTTTAGAAGCAAGTAGGGATGAAACCCAAATGAACTAGCTTGGGGCTAGTTGGGTTATTGGGAGGGGTATATATACTAGAATACATGAGGTGAAGGGGAGGCATACATGAGGAGAGCATAAGGCATGACATCATAGTGACATCACTATGACATCATGGTCCAGACTGGCCTAGGCCCAAGCCACATGGCAAGCACATGGCCAAGGTCTGGGTGAGTCCATAGATAAGAGGAAAGATAAGATGAGATAAGATCTGATAAGATCTCAGGATAAGATGGAGGAAGATTAGATAAGATGAGAAAGGAAGAAAAGAAAAAGAGTACATATCATAACACTATCCCCTCCTTAGGGGTCGACTTCCAGGCGACTGAAAACAGAGCGGCAAGTGGTGAAATTCTTGTAGGGTGAAAAGAGGGAAGCGAAGCGGAGAGAGTCAATTCCATGGAGCTTGTGGGGGGCCGAGGGGTGGGATTTGTAGAAGTCATGTAGCACGTCCAGTTTGTTGTGCTTCAGGTGGCTGTCCACGATGTGCTCGACCTCGAACTCCTCATCCCGATCCTCGACACCCACCACTGGGCCAGGGCGAGTGACCTTCTGACCCTCAAGAGGTCCCTTGTATGGTTTTACCCGTGAGATGTTGACAACAGGGTGGATACAGAGGGTCTTTGGGAGGCGAAGTTCCACAGCATTGGGTTTGACCGAGAGGACCCTGTAGGGGCCGATCCACTTTTCGGTGAGCTTCCATGAAGGGCATCCATCGACCCAAACATGGGTGGTGTCTAACCAAACCTCCTGCCCTACCGAGTATTCAGGGGCTTCCGACCGTGATGCCTCTGCATTCTGAACCATCCTTTCCGCTGTTCGCTGGAGGGCCTTTCTTGTGGACTCAAGGACTGACTGGATGTTGGAGGCGCAAGTGGTGGCAGCTTCAGCCTTAGAAGTGGTCGGCTCCACACCCAAGCGAGGGGTGTAAGTGCGAGTGATGGAGAACGGGGAGTGGCCGGTGGAGTCCTGTCTTTTCGAGTTGTAGGAGAACTGAGCGATCTTCAACCAGGAGGGCCAGGTATGCTGTTGGTCATTTATAAAGAGCCGGAGGTACTGCTGAATCTCCTGATTGAGTCGTTCGGTCTGGCCATCGGTCTGGGGGTGGAAAGCGGTGGAAAGTTTGGGTTTAATGCCAAGCATCTTTGAGAGGTCTGTCATGAAGGTGTTGGCGAACTGGGGCCCTCGGTCAGAGATGACTGTTGAAGGGAGGCCATGCTGGGTCCACACGTGGTCTCGAAAGAGTTCTGCTGTACCGAGTGCCGAGACGGTCTTCATCGTCGGTATGAAGACTGCCTCCTTTGAGAATCGATCCACTACCACCATGATGTTGTCATATCCACCAGCCTCGGGTGCGTCCATGAAGTCCACAGATATGTCTGTCCAAGGTGCCTCGGGGACCAGGTTTGGGTGAAGCTTTCCAGCAGGGGGTTTTCGGGATCCTTTGCCATCTGGCAACGGTGGCAGGACGAGACATACTCCTTTACCGACCGAGACATGGCTGGCCAGACATAATGACGGGAGATCAACTCGAGGGTTTTAGACCACCCTGGGTGGCCAGTGACAGGGGTGTCATGATGAACCTCGATCACTGGGAGAACTGCCGAAGGGGGAACATAGACCCGACTATCCCTGACATAGAGACCACCCTTGAGCTCATATCCCTCAGGCAGGGTCGTGGCTGAGGTCGCTCCTTTTAAGATGGCTTCGAGGGTTTTATCCATCCCTACCGAGACTGCAGCAACCCGAGTGGGGTCAATAAGGGTCACCTCCTGATTGTCCCCTTTCACTTTGTGATCCTCCCTTCGGGACAGAGCGTCGGCCTTTGCCATAGAGGCACCTGGTTTATAGACGAGTTTGTAGTTGAACCTCGAAAGATACTGGGCCCATCGAGCTTGCCTGCGATCAAGGTTCTGAGCAGTTTTGAAATACTGGAGGTTAGAGTGGTCTGTCCAGATTTCGAACTCGTAAGGGGTGGCTTCTAGGTAATGTCTCCAAGTCTCTAGTGCCCGGATGATAGCGAGCATCTCCTTGTCGAAAACCTGATAATTTCTTTCGGGGGGGGGTCATGGAGTGCGAATAGTATGCCACAGGGTGCCAGAGGCCATCGGGGGCCTCCACCGAGAGAACTGCGCCAGTCGCGAAGTCGGAGGCATCAGTCTCGAGGCGGAACTTCCTATCCTGGTCAGGGAAGGCGAGAATGGGGGCTGTCGTGAAGGCCTCTTTCAAGGCATTGAAGGACCGCTGTTGCTCTTCCTGCCAGGTCCGGGGCTGTTCTTTCCTTGTGAGGTCATTGAGTGGGCGGGCGATGCGGGCGAAATCCTTGATGAACCGACGGTAGAAGTTCACTAAGCCCAGGAAGGCCCTTACCGACTTGACCTTGGTAGGGACTGGCCATTCCCTGATAGCCTTCACCTTGGATTCATCCATTTTTATCCCATTGACCCCTACAACCATCCCCAGGAACTCAACCTCCCTTTCCTTGAAGAAGCACTTCTCTGGTTTTACGAAGAGGTCATTCTCCTCGAGATGTCGAAGGACTTCCAACACAACCCGATCATGCTCAGCCTCATCATCTGTCTTCATGAAGATCATGATGTCATCAATATAGACGACAACCACGTCCTCCATATCCCCAAAGATATCGTTCATCATGTTTTGGAAGGTTGAGGGGGAGTTGCAGAGACTGAAGTACATGACGAGAGGTTCGAAGGATCCTTTGTGAGTGACGAAGGCTGCCTTCCATTCATCACCTTCCTTGATTCGAACATTGTTATACCCCCATCGTAAGTCCATTTTCATGAAGAGCTTACAGCCCTTGAGCTTGTCGACGAGCTGGGAGATGAGGGGGAGGGGGTATGCATTCTGTTACGACCCTAGACTCGAAGTCACGGGCTCGCTACACTGAAGCTAGACGAAGACGAGGACGAAGATGAAGACGAAGGGATGGAGGACAGAAGAGAGTTTAGAAGCAGTAGGGGCGAAACCCAAATGAACTAGCTTGGGGCTAGCTGGGCTATTGTGCTGGGTATATATACTACTGTACATGAGGTAGAGGTGAGGCATACATGAGGAAGACATAAGGCATGACATCATAGTGACATCACTATGACATCATGGTCTGGACCAGCCTAGGCCTGAGCCACATGGCAAGCACATGGTCAAGGTCTGGGTGAGTCCATAGATAAGATGAGAGATAAGACGAGATAAGATCTGATAAGATCTCAAGATAAGATAAAGGAGATTAGATAAGATGAGAAGAAAAGAGAGAGAAAAAGAAAAGAGTACGTATCGTAACACTATCCCCTCCTTAGGGGTCGACTTCCAGGCGACTGAAAACAGAGCGACAAGTGGTGAAATTTTCGTACGGCGAAAAGAGGGAAGCGAAGCGGAGAGAGTCAATGCCACGGAGTTTGCGGGGGGCCGAAGGGTGGGACTTGTAGAAGTCGCATAGGACGTCAGGGGAGCCTTTTAAGTTTGACTCGGGCTCCCAAGTGCGGTCCTCCTCACCATAGCCCCTCCACTGGACGAGGAACTCCAGTTTGTTACGCTTCAGGCGGCTGTCCACGACGTACTCGACCTCGAACTCCTCATCACGATCCTCGACACCCACCACTGGGCCAGGGCGAGTGACCTTCTGGCCCTCAAGAGGTCCCTTGTATGGTTTTACCCGTGAGATGTTGACGACAGGGTGGATACGGAGGGTCTTTGGGAGGCGGAGCTCCACAGCATTGGGTTTGACCGAGAGGACCTTGTAGGGGCCAATCCACTTCTCAGTGAGCTTTCGCGAGGGGCGCCCATCGACTCGAACATGAGTGGTATCTAACCAAACCTCCTGGCCCACCGAGTACTCAGGGGCTTCCGACCGCGATGGCTCTGCATTCTGGACCATCCTTTCTGCTGTTCGCTGGAGGGCCTTTCTTGTGGACTCAAGGATCGACTGGATGTTGGAGGCACAAGTGGTGGCAGCCTCGGCCTTAGAAGTGGCTGGCTCCACACCCAAGCGAGGGGTATAAGTGCGAGTGATGGAGAATGGGGAGCGGCCGGTGGAATCCTGTCTTTTCGAGTTATAGGAGAACTGAGCGATCTTCAACCAGGAGGGCCAGGTATGCTGTTGATCATTTATAAAAAGCCGGAGGTACTGCTGGATCTCCTGATTGAGTCGTTCAGTTTGGCCATCGGTCTGGGGGTGGAAAGCGGTGGAGAGTTTGGGTTTAATGCCAAGCATCTTTGAGAGATCTGTCATGAAAGTGCTGGCAAACTGGGGTCCTCGGTCAGAAATGACTGTCGAGGGGAGGCCATGCTGGGTCCACACGTGGTCTCGAAAGAGTTCTGCCGTGCCGAGTGCCGAGACGGTCTTCATTGTCGGTATGAAGACTGCCTCTTTCGAGAAGCGGTCCACCACCACCATGATGTTGTCATACCCGCCAGCCTCTGGGGCATCCATAAAGTCCACGGATACGTCTGTCCAGGGTGCCTCGGGGACTGGGTTTGGGCGAAGCTTCCCTGCAGGGGGTTTCCGGGTACCCTTGGACATCTGGCAACGGTGGCAAGAGGAGACATAGTCCTTTACAGACTGCGACATGGCGGGCCAAACATAGTGGCGTGAGACCAACTCGAGGGTCTTACTCCAGCCAGGGTGACCAGCGATGGGGGTATCATGGTGTGCCTCGATCACCGGGAGAACTGCAGATGGGGGGACATAAACTCGGTTATCCCTAACGTAGAGACCATCCCTGAGCTCATATCCTTCGGGTGGGGTCGTGGCTGAGGTTGCCCCCTTTAGGATGACTTCGAGGGTTTTATCCATTCCTACCGATACTGCAGCAACCCGAGTGGGGTCGATAAGGGTCACCTCCTGGTTGTCCCCTTTCACCTCGTGATCCTCCCTTCGGGACAGAGCGTCAGCCTTCGCCATAGAGGCACCCGGTTTATAGACGAGTTTGTAGTTGAACCTCGAAAGGTACTGGGCCCATCGAGCTTGTCTGCGATCAAGGTTCTGAGCAGTTTTGAAATACTGGAGATTGGAGTGGTCTGTCCAGATTTCGAACTCGTAAGGGGTGGCCTCCAGGTAGTGACGCCAGGTCTCCAACGCACGAATGATGGCGAGCATTTCTTTATCGAAGACCTGATAGTTCCGTTCTGGTGGGGTCATGGAGTGCGAGTAGTAGGCTATGGGGTGTAACGGCCCGTACTTTTTCACTACTAGTTGAAGCGTAGTCTTAGCGTAGTTTACCATATTTACCCACTCTCTGGTTAGGGTTACTTAGACGCGCTCATAGACGCTTTACTTAGTCAGCTGATTCGTCAGCGTAACCGCATTGACTCAGCGTGGAGCGCTGCAGCCAATAGCGTTTATCTCTCGCTTGTTTGGTTTGTTCTACGACGTTCTTCGGTACAAACACTCGTAGTAGTATAAATACCGTCTCTCTTGTCGTAGACACTCCAATCGAGTTCATTTGTGCATCGTCACTTTAACTCAGTTCCCTCATCCTTTACTCGTCTCAGTTCTTGGAGTAACCGAGTATAGTCTTCGGATTATAAGTGTTACACTTGAACTCGATTCCCAATACTCCCTTACTCCGCTTGCGCCCAGGCATATAGGGCAACCACACCCGGACTCCAGGGTTAAGGAGCTTCTTCTTCTTTGTTTCTCTTCTTCACGAGACGACGCCTTTAGTCTCGTCCCCTTTACGGCAAGGGGTTGTGTTGGAAGAAGACCCGTAGTTAGTAGTCCCGCTGTCCATCAAGGGCAGTGTGAAGGCGCAACCCACATTAGGGGGTGGAAGCGCATAGTTTAACAGTAGTGCCCCTACGTCACGGGAGGTAGAAACGTACTACCAGTATTCCCAGTTACACCGTACTATAGTTGAGACAGAGTACCGCCACTGAGGGCAGGGAAAATCTCCTTTCAAAATTCCTCGCGTCAAGAAGTCGGAGTCATTGGCTCCTCGCATTAGGTTCTCTCCTTACCTTAAAAAGGAAGAGTCGCCCGCTCCCCCGCTCCTGTTCGCTCGGGAAGTAACACCCCTCGAGCAACAAATCTTCGGTACCCCCGAACCTCTCCTTCCTCGTCTCTCGCCACTCCCTCTTCGCTCCCCTTCTCCCGACCCCAACTTACTGGGTTTCGTTCTGCACGTCCCGTACAACTTACGGAACAGACGAACCATCCGACCTCCCCCTCACACTCCCGTAACGTTCACCGGTCATGGACCAGTTCAACCAAGACCAGCTGCAGTTCATGCAGCAAATGACCGCATTAATCTCGGCGCAGGTCGCCAATCAAGTAGCGCAGCACGTCGCCAACGCGGTGGCCGGCGTGCAGCAGCAGCAAGGCGGAGGGGCCGCCGCTAACCCCAATCAAAACGTTGACCCCACGAAAAAGGGTGTCGCTGACCCAGGCATGTTTGATGGGTCTATTAGTAAATTCGAGGAATGGTGGGCCAAAATGAAGGCCTTCATTGTCACGGCCCAATCAACTAGTCCACGGGCCAGGACTCTCATGGTCTGGACCAGGATGACCGGTCCGATCGCTGGAGCTTACGCGCGGGCGCGTATTGATCAGTGTCTCCCAACGGGGACATGGCCATCTTACGACGACTTGGTGGCCGAAGTCGAGGCGCGCTTTAGGCCGCTTCATAACAAGGACTGGGCCAAGGATCAACTGGCCAAAATACGTCAAGGGTCGGCCAGGACAGAAGAGTTCTTGGCCAAGTTCAACGCTCTTAGGACCGCATCCGGGGTATCCGATGATTATGCTATCTTTATGCTGGAGAGGGCCATCCGCCCTGAAATTCTTCAGCAAGTCTTCGTTCAGGGACGCCGAAAGGCTACCTGGGCTGAGTACGACGTCGAGGTCAGGTGCCTCGGAGCTGCCCTGGAGGCAGTCAGGTTAAAAACTGGCGGCTCGTCCTCTCGATGGGGACAAGGTTTCTCAAGACCCTCGCCCGGGGTAACGTCAGGGCAAGGCGCGCCTATGGACATTGGGGCTGCGCAAGGCGGTTCTGGAAGCCGCCCTAAAAAGGACTTTTCTAACTATCAGTGTTACGCGTGCGGCCAGAAGGGCCATATACGACCGCACTGCCCGCAGGCCGGGAACAAAGGCAAAGGGCGCCAGGTGCGCTCGGAAGGTGTTGACCCGCGGCTGGCCGCCATGGATGGGATGACGTTTGAGCAGATAGTTGCTCACGTCTCTAAATTAAAAGAATCGGAGCTGCAGTGAAGTCGGGTCCTGCAGGCTCGGACAATATTAGTACTGGACTTGTTTCTTTTCTCCCATATAGTTTCTCTTCTCGTTGTCGCTCGGTTTCGTCTTCAAAAAATAGTACAAAAGAAAACACAAAAATAGATAATACAAAAACACAAAAAAAGGTTTCGTTCTCGGACATAGTTACTGTAAATAGGTTTTCTTCTCTCTCTGTAGATAGTATGGATGATGATTCGAACTTTGTACCTACACCGTCTGTTGGAGGGTCCCGAAAGGGCTCGGGACCGGACGTTAAACTGGCACCGCTTAATTCTCCAAGCAATAAAACTCCCAAAAATAGCGTTTCGGAAGGATCCGAGTCGGTTAGCGATGCTCAGGCGACAGTACCGCCGAAATCCCGAGTTCGCACGCTCAACTTAAAGGATCACGTTGCTGTACCTATAATTATTCGCACTAGGAAGGGTGACGCACACGCTGTGCAAGCCTTGTTGGATTCCGGTGCCACAGGTGTTTTCGTGGACGCTAAATTCGTCGATCGAAAGAAGCTTCCAAAGTTGTCTCTCCCACGAGCTGTGGACATATTTAATGTCGATGGAACTCTTAACTCCGCTGGAAGGATTACTCATCAAGTTCCGCTTAGAGTCCAGTTTGGAGATCACTTCGAAGAGTTAGTAGCCGATGTCACGGATCTGGGATCTCATGACATGATTTTGGGTCACACGTGGCTTGCCACTCACAACCCGGATGTCAATTGGAAAACCGGCGAAATCTCGATGAAGAGGTGTCCTCGTAGTTGCAGGCAGCTCGCGCCGAAGCCGGCCTTCGTTAGACGTGTCGAAAAGGAGGAGGTCCAGGCCCTCGAAGACTGGCATAATATATTCAGAGCCGACAAGCAGGAGGCTCCTAAAAAGGATAAAACCCCTGAGGAACTGGTTCCGAAGGAATACCACGAATATTTAAGCGTCTTCTCTGTCCAGGAATCCGAACGCATGCCGCTTAGGAAACCTTGGGACCACGCGATAGAACTTAAGGAGTCATTTGTTCCGAAAAAGGGAAGGTTGATCCCTCTCAGCCCTGATGAGCAAACCGAAGTTAGCAACTTCGCTGATGGACAGCTTAAGAAGGGTTATATTCGGCCTAGTAAATCGCCGCAGACCTCTCCCGTGTTCTTCGTCCCTAAAAAGGATGGAAAGAAGCGCATGGTACAGGATTACCGATATTTAAACGAGCATACAGTCAAGAACTCGTACCCGCTCCCGCTTATCTCGCAGCTTGTTGACAAGTTGAAAGGCTGTAAATTATTTACGAAGATGGACCTTAGGTGGGGATACAATAACATCCGGATCAAGGAAGGTGACGAGTGGAAAGCCGCTTTCGTCTGTCACCGTGGAGCCTGGTTATGTTCTTTGGGTTATGTAACTCCCCCGCCACGTTTCAAAATATGATGAACGACATCTTCGGCGATATGGAGGACGTTCTAGTTGTATATATAGACGATCTTATGATATTTACAAAAACGGACGATGAAAAAGAGCATGACAGGATCGTGCTAGAGGTGCTTAGAAGGTTGATGGAGAACGACTTGTTCGTCAAACCGGAGAAATGTTTATTTAAGCAAAAAGAGGTCGACTTCCTGGGTATGATAGTTGGCACGAATGGAGTTAAGATGGATCCCGCTAAAGTCGCTGCTGTGCGCGATTGGCCTGTCCCCACTTCCGTTCGTGGAGTTCGAGGCTTCCTTGGCCTTGCAAACTTTTACCGACGGTTCATAAAGGATTTCGCGCAGGTCGCGCGCCCCCTTAATGATCTCACTAAAAAGGACACTCCGTTTCTCTGGTCCGACAAGTGCCAAGTAGCGTTTGATACGTTAAAGGAAGCCTTCACGACCGCGCCTATTCTTATGTTCCCCGATCAGGATCGGAAGTTCCGCTTAGAAACCGATGCCTCGGATTACGCAACCGGAGCCGTGCTCTCGGTAGAATGCGATGACGGTCTCTGGAGACCAGTTGCCTATTCGAGTCATTCGCTTGGTGGAGCAGAGCTTAATTATACGGTTCACGACAAAGAGATGCTAGCCATCATCCGCGCTCTAGAGCAGTGGCGTCACTACCTTGAGGCTACTCCGTACCAATTTGAAATCTGGACGGACCACCACAACCTTAAGTGGTTTAT
The DNA here is from genome assembly GCA_024613165.1 of Pisolithus albus. Taxonomy (NCBI): domain Eukaryota; kingdom Fungi; phylum Basidiomycota; class Agaricomycetes; order Boletales; family Pisolithaceae; genus Pisolithus; species Pisolithus albus. The sequence goes on from JANFAB010000027.1 coordinate 343,547, forward strand.
GACGTCGCAAAAGCTTCAACCACGCCAGGCGCGTTGGGCGCAGTATTTTAGTCGTTTCAACTGTGTTATCGTCCACAAACCAGGAGTTTCAATGGGACGACCGGACGCTCTCTCTCGCCGCGAGGACTTAGTAGAAAATCGCGAAAACGCTAAATCTGAGGAGTTGTTATTTATCAAACCAGAGCAAGTGCGCGCTGTGCGCTTAGAAAATCCCTTCATAGAAGAACTGCGCAGTGTAACGGCCGAGGTTGACGCTGGAACGCTCGACCGACGCGACGGTTTACTGTATGACGGGGACAAAGTTTTCGTGCCTGAGGCACTTAGACAGAAGGTACTCGCTGCTCTTCACGATTCGCCCCTAGCGGGTCATCGGGGCGTAAAAGGAACTCGGGAGTTGATCACACGCTGGTTCACGTGGTCCACCTTGAAGCCCGATGTCGAGGAGTACGTAAAGCACTGTCAGACGTGTCAAGCTAGCAAGCCTAGTAACAAGCCGCCGGCAGGCGAACTCAAATCTTTACCCGTCCCTGATGGGCCTTGGAAGGATGTTACGACCGACTTTATGGATATAGGAGTCAGGAGCTCCTCTGGAAAGTCTTACGTCTTAGTCGTCGTTGATCGGTTCTCTAAGGAAGCAGAGTTCATCCCCTGCACTGAAAAGGAAACTGCCGCTAGTACGGCACGGCTTTATTTAACTCACGTCTGGAAGCACCACGGCCTTCCCCAGTCTCTCGTCTCGGATCGCGGACCGCAGTTCGCATCTCAGTTCTCGAAGGAGTTATTTAAAATGTTGGGTGTCGAGCAGAAGCTCTCGACGGCGTTTCATCCACAAACGGATGGTCAAACGGAGCGGTTGAACCGCGAGATTCAGCAGTACTTACGGATGTATGCAAACCATCAGCAGGAACGATGGGAGGATTGGCTTCCCCTGGCTCAGTTCGCGTATAACAACTCCAAGTCTTCTTCTACTGGCAAGTGCCCCTTTGAAGTTACCCGTTCTTACACACCACGAATGGGCGTCGAACCGACGACTTCCAAGGTAGAAGCAGCGGAGGAGACCGCTAAAGACTGGTTCCAGGTGTTCCAGGAAGTACGCGAAAGTTTGGGAAAAGCTAGGACTCGTCAAAAGACTCAGGCAGATAAGCGACGGTCCCCTTCCCCTGCTTACTCTGTAGGCTCGCAGGTCTGGCTGGCTACCGACCATTTATCGCTGAAAGATCGGCAGAGCCGAAAGTTGACCGAAAAGTGGATAGGCCCGTACGAGGTCTCGGACGTTTTACCCAACGCCGTTAAATTAAAGTTACCGCGCTCGATGCGCATACACCCGGTAGTGAACGTTTCACGGGTGAAACCTTATCTCGGTGCTCTTGATGGGCAACCGGTTACTCGGCCCGGCCCACAACGGGTTACGGATGAAGGAGACGTCGAGTATGAAGTTGAGAAGGTAGTTGATTCCCGCTTGAAGCGTGGTAATCTCCAGTTCCTCGTCCATTGGAGGGGATACCCGGAGGAAGATCGCACTTGGGAGCCTAGGTCTGCTCTTAAGAATGCCCAGGAGGCAATAGACGATTTTTACAAACTCCACCCTGGTGCCCCCCGGAAACTCCGACTACTCTCGACCGAAGGTCTCTTTTTCTCCGCTGTACCCGACCCTTTGACTGCTGTGCAGCCTATCTGGTCTCGCCTGGAAGTCGAGCCATAGGAGGGGATAGTGTAACGGCCCGTACTTTTTCACTACTAGTTGAAGCGTAGTCTTAGCGTAGTTTACCATATTTACCCACTCTCTGGTTAGGGTTACTTAGACGCGCTCATAGACGCTTTACTTAGTCAGCTGATTCGTCAGCGTAACCGCATTGACTCAGCGTGGAGCGCTGCAGCCAATAGCGTTTATCTCTCGCTTGTTTGGTTTGTTCTACGACGTTCTTCGGTACAAACACTCGTAGTAGTATAAATACCGTCTCTCTTGTCGTAGACACTCCAATCGAGTTCATTTGTGCATCGTCACTTTAACTCAGTTCCCTCATCCTTTACTCGTCTCAGTTCTTGGAGTAACTGAGTATAGTCTTCGGATTATAAGTGTTACACGGGGTGCCAAAGCCCATCAGGGGCCTCTACCGAGAGCACTGCGCCAGTTGCAAAGTCAGACGCATCTGTCTCGAGACGGAACTTCCTGTCTTGGTTGGGGAACGCAAGGATGGGAGCTGACGTGAAGGCTTCCTTTAATGCATCGAAGGAACGTTGCTGCTCTTCCTGCCAGGTCCAGGGCTGGTCTTTCCTCGTGAGGTCATTAAGTGGGCGAGCGATGCGGGCGAAGTCCTTGATGAAGCGACGGTAGAAGTTTGCCAGGCCGAGGAAGGCCCTGACCGACTTAACCTTGGTAGGGGTCGGCCACTCTCGGATGGCTTTCACCTTGGACTCGTCCATCTTGATCCCCTCGACCCCCACAACCATCCCCAGGAACTCGACTTCCCTTTTCTTAAAGAAGCACTTTTCGGGTTTTACAAAGAGGTCATTCTCTTCGAGGCGTCGAAGCACCTCCAACACGATCCGATCATGTTCCTCTTCATTGTCCGTTTTCGTGAAGATCATGATGTCGTCGATGTAGACGACCACGACATCCTCCATGTCTCCAAAGATATCGTTCATCATATTTTGGAAGGTTGAAGGAGAGTTGCAGAGTCCGAAGTACATGACGAGGGGCTCGAAGGACCCCTTATGGGTGACGAAGGCTGCCTTCCACTCATCACCTTCTTTGATTCGAACGTTGTTGTAGCCCCACCGTAGGTCCATCTTCGTGAAAAGCTTGCACCCCTTGAGCTTATCAACAAGCTGCGATATGAGGGGAAGGGGATACGCATTCTTCACAGTATGCTCGTTGAGGTAACGGTAGTCCTGGACCATACGCTTTCGGCCATCCTTTTTGGGGACAAAGAAGACAGGGGAAGTCTGGGGAGACTTCGAGGGTCGGATGTAGCCTTTCTTGGTCTGATCGTCAATGAAATCCGAGACCTCCTTTTGTTCGTCGACAGAAAGGGGAATGAGGCGACCTCTCCTGGGGGTAAACGTGTCCTTGAGATCGATGGCATGATCCCAGGGTTTTCTCAGCGGCATACGTTCTGACGACTCCTTCGAGAACACTTTTAGGTACCGATGGTACTCCTTTGGAACAAGTTCTTCGACAGTGCCAGATCGAGACCATGTCGAGCGGAGCTTCGGATGTAAGTACTCCATGTCATTTGCCTCCTTCTTCTCCTGCTTCGATAGTGGTGCAAGGTCATGGCACTCGCGAGGGCATCGGGTCATTTTAACAGTCTTGTCAACCCACGAGACTACAGGGTTGTGTCGTCGAAGCCACGTATAGCCGAGGACAAGTGGGTGGGAACCGAGGGTAGTGACCTGGGCCCAGATGTGCTCTCTGTGTCCATCGAAGTTCATTACGAGAGGGGCTACATGGGTGATATCCCCATCTCGATTCTTGGTGCCATCGACGTTGTAGACTGGGACTGTCCTTTCGAGGGGAAGGAGGGGTATCTCGTTTTCATCGGCCCACTTCTTGTCCAGGAATGTGTCAGTTGCCCCTGAGTCCACCAATGCCCTTGTCTGCCACTTCCTACTTCTCCCTTCCAACGTCACTTCTAACTCCAACTCGGGCTTGCAGCCCACGGTTCTAACTTTAGCGTCCTTCGGGGTTTCTGGTTTCGGTTGGTCACATTTTTTGTATTTTCATAGCACGAGGAATTAAGCACCCCATTTTTAACGTGCGGGGCCGAGCCAGTAGTGGACTCCTCTGCGCACGAAGTAGGCGTAGACACATTAAATAACTCCTGTGTGTCGTAAGTGTCCAAGACCGAGAACCGATTACATGCCTGGCCAGTAGGTACCCGAACCTCTACTGACCGAACTCTTTTCCCTGCGCTTTCATCTCGTTGGTATGCTTATCATAGAAGAATGCCTGCATCTCCTCGAAGGTCATCCCCTGCAGTTGGCGAAGCTGAGGGTCCTCTTGCGGTACTGCTTGACGAGCAGCAGGCTGGGGCGAGAAGGGAGTGCGAGGGGGAACGGGGAAGCGGGGAGGAGAGCGCTGCTGAGATCGAGACGTACAGTCTCGCTTGAAATGGTTACCCCCACACGAGAAGCACTTGATGTGCGAGGGGACAGGGCGGGACGTCGAGGCAGCACCGATTTCCATTGGGATACCCGAGCCTCCGAAGGTGCCAACTGACGAGGAGGAGGGGCGAGCAGTCGAGGACGGGAAAGCAAAACGTGAGGAGGTATGCATACAAGCGGCTTCGATGGCGCCACCCAAAGTCCGGAGTTCGACTACATACTCGGCAAGGGTGGCCTTCCTCTTGCCCTGCACGAAGATCTGCTGTAGTATGTCAGGGCGCATGGCCCGCTCGAGCATGAATATGGCGTAATCGTCAGACGCCCCTGCAGACATGGCTAGCGCACCGAACTTAGCCACGAAGTCTTCGGTTCGCATGCTTCCTTGTCGTATCTTCTGTAGTTGGGCCTTCGCCCAGTCCTTGTTGTTGATTGGCCTAAACTTGGCCTCGATCTCGGCCTCGAGGGCCGCCATGTTGGGATAGGTATTCGCTGCCTTGCAGGCATCAATTCTCGCTCGGGCATACGCCCCTGCTACCGGCCCTTCGAGTCGGGTCCACACTGCCAGACAGTCTTGTGAAGCCGAGGGGAAGTCTGCTATCTGGAGGTACGCTTTCATTTTGCTCCACCATTCCTCGAACTTCGAGATGGAGCCGTCATACTTTCCGGGGTCGGACGCCCCTTTCTTTGCCGGATCGCCCCGGGCAGCACGTGCATTGGCCTGCATTAGACTCTGGGCCACAGAGGTAGTGACATGGGCAGTGATGGCGCCAATGAGCGCCTGGACATCGGGGTCCACGAGGAGAGGGTTGGGCGGGGGTTGTTGTTGTTGGTTACCACCTTGGTCCATAGCGGCTGACTACGACGGGGCGGCGGTAGGGTTTGTTTATGAGGTGGCGGGGGCAGAGGTTATAGCGGCGAGGCGGGGGAGCGGGGTGACCGAAGATGTCTTCGTAGAGTTGCTCGTCGAGGTCGTCGAAGCGAGGGTGGGGGGCGGGATTGAAGACGTTCTGGTAGAGGTAGTTGTGAGGCGGGATTAGGGGGTGTGCGAAGAGGCGTGCCGCTCCTTCATCAGGGAGGCCGAAGTTAGCAGGGAGCGGGGGTGGGGTACCGAGGTTTGGGTCTTCGGACGGGGTTCGAGAAGGATAAACGAGTTCGGGGGTAGGCGAGGGAGGTGTGTTTCGTGGAGGCAGAGGTCGATAGATCGAACCTTCGCGGTAGAACGAGGCGTGGCGTGGAATGGTGAATAAACCTCCTTAAAGCCTGGAGTCCGGCTGTGATGTTCTCCTTGACCCTGGAGTCCGGGTTTGCTCAGCGAGCGGGTGACGGTATAGAAGCTAGTTCAAGTGTTACGACCCTAGACTCGAAGTCACGGGCTCGCTACACTGAAGCTAGACGAAGACGAGGACGAAGATGAAGACGAAGGGATGGAGGACAGAAGAGAGTTTAGAAGCAGTAGGGGCGAAACCCAAATGAACTAGCTTGGGGCTAGCTGGGCTATTGTGCTGGGTATATATACTACTGTACATGAGGTAGAGGTGAGGCATACATGAGGAAGACATAAGGCATGACATCATAGTGACATCACTATGACATCATGGTCTGGACCAGCCTAGGCCTGAGCCACATGGCAAGCACATGGTCAAGGTCTGGGTGAGTCCATAGATAAGATGAGAGATAAGACGAGATAAGATCTGATAAGATCTCAAGATAAGATAAAGGAGATTAGATAAGATGAGAAGAAAAGAGAGAGAAAAAGAAAAGAGTACGTATCGTAACACATTCTTTACAGTGTGTTCATTGAGGTACCGGTAATCCTGTACCATACGCTTCCGACCATCCTTCTTTGGGACGAAGAAGACCGGCGAGGTTTGTGGGGACTTTGAAGGTCGTATGTAGCCTTTTCGCATCTGATCCTCGACAAAGTCCGTGACCTCCTGCTGTTCGTCAACAGAGAGGGGAATGAGACGACCTCGCCTAGGGGTGAAGGTGTCTTTGAGATCAATGGCGTGATCCCATGGCTTCCTCAATGGCATACGCTCTGAGGATTCCTTCGAGAAGACCTTCAGGTACCGATGGTACTCCCTTGGGACGAGCTCTTCCACTGTGCCTGAGCGAGTCCAGGACGAACGAAGTTTTGGGTGTAGATACTCCATGTCGTTCGCTTCCTTCCTTTCCTGCTTTGACATAGGGGCAAGATTGTGGCACTCACGAGGACAGCGAGTCATTTTGACAGTTTTGTCAGCCCACGAGACCACAGGGTTGTGACGTCGAAGCCACGTATAGCCGAGGACGAGGGGGTGAGAACCGAGGGTAGTGACCTGTGCCCAGATATGTTCCCTGTGTCCATTGTAATTCATTACGAGGGGGGCCATGTGAGTGATGTCCCCATCTCGGTTCTTGGTTCCATCAATGTTGTATACTGGGACTGACCTGTCGAGGGGGAGGAGGGGTATTCCATTTTCATTGGCCCACTTCCTATCAAGGAAAGTATCTGTTGCCCCGGAATCGACCAATGCCTTCGCCTGCCACTTCCTACTTCTTCCTTCCAATGTCACCTCCAATTCCAGCTCTGGCCTGCAGCCTATTGTTCTTACTTTAGCGTCCTTCGGGATTTTTGTTTCTGGTTGGTCATGTATTTTTGTATTTTTGTTGCAAGAGGAATTAAGCACCCTTTTATTAATGTGTGGGGCCAAGCCATTTCTGGACTCCTCTACACACGAAGTAAGGCTCGACGTATTAAATAACTTCTGTATGTTGTAAGTGTCCAACACCGAGAAACGATTACATGCCTGCCCAGTAGGTACCCGAATGTCTACTGAGCGAACTCTTTTCCCTGCGCTTTCATCTCATTCGTATGCTTGTCGTAAAAGAACGCCTGCATCTCTTCGAAGGTCATCCCCTGCAGTTGGCGAAGCTGAGGGTCATCTTGGGGTGTTGCTTGACGAGCAGCAGGCTGGGATGAGAAAGGGGTACGAGGGGGGATGGGGGGGCGGGGAGGAGGGCGCTGCTGAGATCGAGATGTACAGTCTCGTTTAAAATGATTACCCCCACACGAGAAGCACTTAATGTGCGAGGGGACGGGGCGAGAAGTTGAGGCAGCACTGATTTCCATCGGGATACCTGAGCCTCCGAAGGTGCCAACCGACGAGGAAGAGGGGCGAGGGGTCGAGGATGGGAAAGCGAAACGTGAGGAGGTATGCATGCGAGCAGCTTCGATGGCACCACCCAAGGTCCGGAGTTCGACTACATACTCAGCGAGGGTAGCCTTCCTTTTGCCCTGCACGAAGATTTGCTGCAGTATGTCAGGGCGCATGGCTCGCTCGAGCATGAATATGGCGTAATCGTCAGACGCCTCTGCAGACATTGCTAATGCACCGAACTTGGCCACGAAGTCCTCGGTCCTCATGCTTCCTTGTCGTATCTTCTGTAGTTGGGCCTTCACCCAATCCTTGTTGTTGATTGGCCTAAACTTGGCCTCAATCTTCGCCTCGAGGGCCACCATGTTGGGGTATGTTTTTGCTGCCTTGCAGGCATCGATTCTCGCTCGGGCATATGCCCCTGCTACTGGCCCTTTGAGTCGGGTCCGAAGGGAAGTCTGCTATCTGGAGGTATGCCTTCATTTTGCTCCACCATTCTTCGAACTTCGAGATGGAGCCATCATATTTTCCGGGGTCAGACGCCCCTTTCTTTGCTGGATCGCCCCGGGCAGCATGTGCATTGGCCTGGACTAGACTCTGGGCCACAGAGGTAGTGACGTGGGCAGTGATGGCGCCGATGAGCGCCTGGACATCAGGGTCTACGAGGAGAGGGTTGGGCGGGGGTTGCTGTGGTTGGTTACCACCTTGGTCCATATCGAGAGAGTACGATGGGGCGGCGGTATGGTTTGTTTATGAGGTGATGGGGGCGGAGTCTGTAGCGACGAGGGGGGCGAGGTGGGTGGTCGAAGATGTCTTTGTAGAGTTGGTCATGGATGTCGTCGAGGTGGGGGAGAGGTGCAGGATTGAAGATGTCCTGGTAGAGGTGGTTGTGAGGCGGGATCAGGGGGTGTGCGAAGAGGTGTGCCGCTTCTTTGTCAGGGAGGCCGAAGTTGGCGGGCAGGGGTGGGAAGTCGCCGAGGTTGGGGTCTTCGGATGGGGTTCGAGATGGGTAGACGAGTTCGGGGGTGGGCGAGGGAGGAGTGTTTCGTGGAGGCAGAGGTCGATAGATCGAACCTTTGCGGTAGAATGAAGCGTGGCGTGGAATGGTGAACAGACCTCCTTAAAGCCTGGAGTCCGGCTGTAACATTCTCCTTGACCCTGGAGTCCGGGTTTGCTCAGCGAGCGGGTGACGGTAAAGAAGCTAGTTCAAGTGTTACGACCCTAGACTCGAAGTCATGGGCTCGCTACACCGAAGCTAGACGAGAACGAGGACGAAGACGAAGACGAGAGGAAAGAAGGCAGAGGAGAGTTTAGAAGCAAGTAGGGACGAAACCCAAATGAACTAGCTTGGGGCTAGCTGGGTTATTGGGAGGGGTATATATACTAGAATACATGAGGTGAAGGGGAGGCATACATGAGGAGAGCATAAGGCATGACATCATAGTGACATCACTATGACATCATGGTCCAGACTGGCCTAGGCCCAAGCCACATGGCAAGCACATGGCCAAGGTCTGGGTGAGTCCATAGATAAGAGGAAAGATAAGATGAGATAAGATCTGATAAGATCTCAGGATAAGATGAAGGAAGATTAGATAAGATGAGAAAGGAAGAAAAGAAAAAGAGTACATATCGTAACAAAAGATAGCTGGCGGGATAGGGATGTTTCGTTCGACCCAAGGTTTGTGTGGCAGGGTAGGGATCTTCAGCGGCGGGAACATGTCTTCTCGGAAGGTTCCTTGCTCAGCGGTCTCCCAGGCGAAGGCAGCCTCATGGGTACGAACTAGCCACCGAACGAGGTTGAGTTCTGCCAGCCAGAGGAACTTGGCAGGATCGAGATCGAGCTCTTCCGCTCTTGCCGCCATGAATCTGGAGCCTGGAACAAATGGAGGGGGGTGGTATGGTAATACAGGTAGATCTGCGAGAGGGTCACCGACCTCCCGGCGGTCAACCCAAAACTCGACGGGCATCGTGGTCGGGAGAGGCTGAACCTTCTTCGCTACAGGCTTGTATTTTAAAACGTGATAAACTGGGTCAAATTCAAAGGTAGTTCGATGTGCAGAAAGTGTCAGCGGTGAAAGGGTGGTACCAGTAGAAAACAAGAATGGGTCTTTGGGAGAAACGAAGCTAGTGTCGAAAGGATCAAGGGAAGGCGTACTAGAAGCGGTATAGTCGAGAAGATATGCGGCGGTGGCACTTTCTTTAGAGTCTGTGGAAGAAGTCGAAGTAAAATATGGCGGCGAAGAAGGGGGATCTGAAACATAGAGGGAACACACAGATACTACTTCTTCATGGTCTCCTCGCCCTCTTGGCGAGTCCTTGACCATCATTAAAAACCCTGTTCGGCTCCTTCTAAGTGACGGCGGTACTCTTGGCAGGAGAAGTACTCGGCTTCATCTTCAGAGTTGACAAAGCGAGGCTGGTGATGCAAGCGGTGGCGAGGTCGGGTCGGTATCAGCAATTGCCGCCCTGTATTGGGGTCACGAATTTCGAGGGATTGCTCACCGTTGGGGAAGTCTCGTAGGATGCTGCTGAGTAGACAGAAGAAGGGGCGGCCTAGAAGGAGGTCAAAGGGAGCTCTGTCGACGACTTGGATCTGGAGGTGCGCCTCTACAGGACCGATGCGGAGGGAAGCATTCTCGATGACACCTAGGGTACTCTCTTTAGACTGGTTAGCTGCCTCTAAGGTCATACGCATGTCGGAACATAAAGGAGCCCCTAAGGCCTCCCACAACTCGCGCCTGAGGGCTACTACCTGGCAGCCACTATCAAGGATACACTCAACTCGAAGCTTGTCCATGAGTATCCCATCGACCGCCCTGAGGGGAGCGGTGGCTAAGCTGACGCATTTGCCTTTGGTGTCCCTGACGAGGTACTGTTCATACGACGCCCACGTCGATGATGACAAGGTTTCGGATGTGGTCTCGAGGCTACCTATAGTGATCTTCTTCGTCATAGCCATCTCCTTAATTTGCTTTCTAATTTTGGGGCTGACAACGAGGAGATCCTGAGTAGAGACTTCAATCTTGGCCCCTAAGACTTGGGACACGAGCCACTTGGTGGCGGCAGCCTCATCAAAGCCGCTCTGGTAACGAAACTGAGGGGTAGAGTTAGACTGCGGCTTCTGGTTAGAGCCTTCGGCGGTGTTGTTTCTAGGCTGTGGGATGGACAAGGCGGTGTTGTTGGTGGACGGGGGATGGTTCTTAGAGGTCGAAACCGACGCTTGGTTGTTGACTGGGGCAGGGTTGGGTGCAGTGGCATTACGAGGGCGGCGTACTGGTATCTCTACTCCATCAAAGCGGGCCGGTTTCTTCCTCTTGATGGCGTTCTTGACCTCCTCTACCTGTGCGTAGGCTCTAGCAAGGGCTCGTTTGTCTTCTTCGTCGGCATTGTCTTCTATCTCCTGGTCCATGAGGTACGATGAAGGGTGGACTTTGACTTGGAACTTGGCAGAGTCTCCCGAGCTGAAGAACATGGTGTTGACGAGGTGAGGCGGTGCCAGGGGACTGAATGGAGACTAGGTTGGCCGACGCTATGATAGATTCTCTGAGGGCTAGGAAGTTGTCTATCTTTTCTTTGAAATTTCTGCCGGCGGCCGACCTAGGAATGTCAGAGCCGTCCTTCATAAACACTTTACCGCCAATCAGCACACATTTGCCTTGGCGGACATACTCCTGGCACAGTTCGCACTCGGTGGTCCTGTGTCCATCGGTGCCACCGCAGAAGAAGCATCATGGGTCGAAGGGGTGGCAGTATTGTTGGTCTTGGGGCTGCGTCTGACGGGCCACTGGCGGCTGGTCAGTGGTCTGCACGTACTCTCTTTTAAGGATGGTCGGTGGAGCAGAAGGCTGGGAGTATGACTCTGGGAATAAGGCCAAGCTGTCAACTTGGGCTATGTTCCGACGAGCGCTGCTCAAGAGATAAGTGGCTTGCTTGTAGATCTCGTTGAAGGGCCAGGGCTCATCAACGTCGTGGTCGAGATCTTTGAGTTGGAGGTGGTGTGAGTTGACGTGTGGATCTATGGCAAAAACACCAAAAAACCCAACACAAAGACAATTGCCGAGTTGGTGGTTTACCTCCGTGGACTTTGGCTTGAGGGATCTGTTAAAGCGAAGATGGGGGAGGGGTTCTGCACACCTAGACGACTAGGGCAGAAGGGAAAGGTGCTCCTGACGAAGGGGGAGCAGGGGAATGACAGAAAGGTGAAGATATACAGGCTACTCAGAGCCTGGAAGCGACGTAAGATGATGAAGAATGACAGTAAATAGACCCTTAATTGAGCCTCAGATACTGCAAGAATAAAGATGATAAAGAAGAGCCTTAAAGTGATGACAATAAGAGCCGTGTCAGCTAATTTAGACCAAATAGGTCTGGCAACTATCACTTAGCGATTTACAAGAATCACGGTAACTACCACTGTGCAAATAAGGAAATACCCCTAATGAAAATTGTCGCAGGCAGCCTCTGCTCTCGGAGTTTGAAAACTGCACATTACATAATGTGGCACAGCCACAGTGCGAACCAAAGTTGTAGCCCGGGTTGAGAGGACCACAGAAGTATGCTTACATCAGCGAGATCTTTATTTTTGGATGAGATATAAATGGAAAACTAAAATTTTCTCGAGTCTTTTTTGGTTTAGTTACACAGCCACACAGACAAGGAGAGTGCACTGCCACACAGGGGAAGGTTGTGCACAGCCACATGGACAGGGTTGTGCACAGCCACACAGGGAAGGGGTTGCACAGCCACACTGAAAACCAAAGTTGTAGCCTGGGTTGCGAGGATCATGGGAGTATGCTTACATCAGCAAGATCTTTATTTTTGGATGAGATAAATGTAGAATACTGAAATTTTCACGAGTCTCTGCTTTTTTTGGCACAGCCACTGCACCTTCTATATGTGCTTATGTAATCAAAAAGCGGACCACATGCCTGGGTTGTTGCTGCTGCCTCCACTTGCCTGTTCCATTGGATGGTATTTCACCATACGGCAGCATACTATTGACAAGTGATCTACCCATTCCATACACATTTTGGATCCAATCCAATGTTTTTGGACATGGATATGAATAGGGGTAAAAATGCGAAATCTGCTCCCAATTGTGCAGTTCTTGACATATGGACTTGGAAATTTCAACCCAAGTAGCTCTGGCATATATCTACAATCTATCAAAATTGCAGATCATCAGCCTTTGCCCTTGTGGAGGTGGAGTCAGATCTCCTCCTCCCCAGTGTATGCATTATACAGATGGGTACTGCAGCTTTCTGGGTAATTTGACCCACTGGTACTGTGGAAGATACATCTTCCAGTGTCTATGTACAAGGACTTTGGGGGTTTATTAGGTAGAATGTGTGTAACACAACCTTGTTGGTTTTTTGGGTGCATGGCCACCATGCCACACCTGCAAGAGTAACATACCAACTAATACCATAGGCACATTCTACACCTATATATCTACCTCCATTCAAAGTTTCAAGTCCATCCATTGAGAACTGGAGGAGCTGTAATGAAAATGAGAGCTGGAGAGCGTGGGAAAGTGTGCGAAGATTTTTGAAGAGATAGGAGATCTGTCAAAAACTTGTCATAGCACACCATAGAGAGATGTAATGAGTAAGATAAGTGCATGGCTGACTTCCTACTTGCAATTTGGGCTGTCCTGAACCATTTCTGCATTGGATAGTCTGCCCAGTGTGTATGCATGGCATCAACCTCCTAGGTGACTGTTTCACTCCTACAGTTCATACATAGGATGCACCCCCCCATATTTTTGCACTTAGAAGTATTTTGGTAATTCAATGGCAGTTCAAATGGTACAAAGATGTTCAGGGATGTTCCTACACTCATTTCTCAAAGTTTCATGAGACAAGGCCCACTGGATAGTGTGCTGTGACAAGTTTTTGACAGATCTCCTATCTCTTCAAAAATCTTCGCACACTTTCCCACACTCTCCAGCTCTCATTTTCATTACAGCTCCTCCAGTTCTCAATGGATGGACTTGAAACTTTGAATGGAGGTAGATATATAGGTGTAGAATGTGCCTATGGTATTAGTTGGTATGTTACTCTTGCAGGTGTGGCATGGTGGCCATGCACCCAAAAAACCAACAAGGTTGTGTTACACACATTCTACCTAATAAACCCCCAAAGTCCTTGTACATAGACACTGGAAGATGTATCTTCCACAGTACCAGTGGGTCAAATTACCCAGAAAGCTGCAGTACCCATCTGTATAATGCACACACTGGGGAGGAGGAGATCTGGCTCCACCTCCACAAGGACAGAGGCTGATGGTCTGGAATTTTGATAGGTTGTGGATATATACCAGAGTCTGATGTAATCATATTGCCGTGATCCTCTCGTCCCGGACTACAACTTTTGTTTTCAGTGTGGCTGTGCAGGTGCGCTTTTTTGATTAGATAAGCACACATCGCAGGTGGAGTGGCTGTGCAACAAAAGAGAAGACTCACGAAAATTTTAGTATTTCACTCATATCTAATCTAAATAGCAAGATCTCGCTGATGTAATCATATTGCCATGATCCTCTCATTCCAGGCTACAACTTTCATTTTCAGTGTGGCTGTGCACTGCCCCTGTCATGTGGCTGTGCAACCCCTTCCCTGTGTGGCTGTGCACAACCCTGTCTGTGTGGCTGTGCACAACCCTGTCTGTGTGGCTGTGCACAACCCTGTCTGTGTGGCTGTGCACCACCTTCCCCTGTGTGGCAGTGCACTCTCCCTGTCTGTGTGGCTGTGTAACTAAACCAAAAAGGCTCGAGAAAATTTTAGTTTTCCATTTATATCTCATCCAAAAATAAAGATCTCGCTGATGTAAGCATACTTCTGTGGTCCTCTCAACCCGGGCTACAACTTTGGTTCGCACTGTGGCTGTGCCACATTATGTAATGTGCAGTTTTCAAACTCTGACAGCAGAGGCTGCCTGCGACAATTTTCATTGGGGGTATTTCCTTATTTGGACAGTGGTAGTTACCGTGATTCTTGTAAATCGTTAAGTGGCTCTTGCCACAACCTTTGGTCAAAATCTACAGACTCTGGTGACAATAAGGCAGATAATGAAGATAATGATTGGGCAGCAGTCTCACTACAAAGGGGACGGTATCCTATGCAGGGGGGGCTACTTGCTTTTTTTCTGCTGCGACGTATTGGTACTTATATACAAAAGGTAGTGCAGCCTGAAGTAAATAGAGGCAAACACTTTGTAAGGGGTTTGTAAGCGATTGGTAAGAGGATTGGTAAGGGATTGGTAAGGCCGAGCAAGGCTGAGTAAGGACAGTAAGCGATTGGTAAGTAAAATCAGTCAGCATGACGAAGAATATCACAAATCATTTGAAATAGAATGAGTCATTAAGGAACGGATGAATAATGCGACAGAAAGGGGGATGAGTAAGTGCACTGGTCACTGCTGAATAAGGGGTATGACTGCAAATGAGTCACTCTGACTCACCTGATACTCCCACTTAAATAGTCTAATTAGATAATATATTACTGTCGTGACGTGTGTCTAAGGCGACGTGTTTGAGGCGACTCTCCCCTAAATGAATAATTACTGAATAGCGAGGGGTACTTAGAAAATATGAAGCCACCAAACTATGCCGCACGAACACCGCTTTGTCATCAACGCCTCACCGACGCTTCCCACGCCCGTGCCGCGTCATCCCCGACACCTCTCGTCGTCGTCGTCGACAGTGAGCTCATGTATCTCAACAACTACACAACGTACGAACGTCGGGCTTTCACTATTATATAGTACTTTTATGTAGCTTTCATTCCGTAGCATTTGAATTAAGATATGCTTTGATACGGAGGTCCATTCAGGCCACATGCCTGTGGCAGTGTCCGGCGACTTCCGGTGCCCGCCCGCCCGCCAGTGTCGACGACGACGAGCTCACGTATCTCGACGATTAGGCAACGTACAGACTTCGGAATTTCACGTCCGTGTAGTACTTATACCTAGCTAACTAGCCCGCATTTCGTAGCATACAATATAGCCACATTGTTCGGAAAAGGAGCCCTTCAACTCCAATGCACATACGTGGCAGTGCCCGGCCATTCCCGGTGAACTTCATCCGCCATTACCGACGACAGTAGGCTCACTTATCTCGACGACTACGCAGTGTACATGCACCAAACATTCACGGAAACATAGTAACTTAATTAGCTAGTATTTCTATTACAAATATTTATATTTTCACGGAATAAGAATTGAGCGTACGAAGTTATCAAGTTCTCATGTGGCACGTGGCGGTGTTCGGCGGTTGCCGGCAATACTCGGTCTGCCACTTCCTTAGCTCACATCTCTCGACGACTATGCAATGTACAGACAGATATGAGACGTCTACAGACAGCCATGTGATAACTTATTTAGTGAGGACTAGACGGTACGATAGAAAGTAATTCCAATACTTACTTTCTAATTTTCACACACTCTCGGAGTACACCTGATACTCAGCATTTGCCGAAGACCACTCGTCAACTTATCACTACTACAGGACAGACTCGCTAGAAAATTTCTACGACTATAGAATCACTGGTGGAAATGACATAGGTACTTTGTAGTAAATTGATGGTGACACCAATGAATTCTGCAGTAAGAATGAGTGATCAGCACCAAGCATTAAGTGCACGAAGACTGACCGTCTCAAATGTCATCTTCAGAGCTTTCCCCCGAGGACGAGTCGATAGTTGCAGCACTTTTTGGACCCTTCCCAGCTGCGGTACGGCGTCGTTTCCTGCCCGCGTCGGAGCGCTTCTTACGAGGTTTTCCGACAAGTTCCCCAGTGCTGCGTCGCTCCTTAAGTTGGTCTTGATATTGTACACATTGCTGTCTAGTCATATATGCCCAACGGCATGTGCCTGCTTTCAATGCGTCGCGAAGGGTGCGGAGGTGTTCAGCGTTTGTGATGGTATGGGGCGACTGGAACGGAACACCCTCCGGCCACCCCAGTAGGTCGATGCCATACCTTGCCTTGATGGCCACCTCAAAGTTGACGAAATTGATACGAATTTTCTTCTTCGCGACAACACCTGCGTGCATGTCAGATACAGCTTATAGTGTTTGAAAACGAACACCCACGAAGACCGGAATTGAGGATGCGGGCGCACATCCGCTGCATACCTTCCACTGAGTTACGCTCCTCGATGTCTAGATGAAAAGCACAAATAAATCGTTAGCAGCCACTACATGATGTTTGCTTACTTTTTCCGTGCATGCATGCCCACTGTTCCAATTTGCGAACGATTTCGTCGGGCTCCAGGTCCATGACATCCTCCCAAAAGTCCATGATGTTGTCTGTCCCATACCAGAAAGGCTGAGACGAGTCATAGACGTGGCCGCGAGTAGCAAAGAGGCACACATAAATTCCGGTACGAAGAGCTAGACTGTCAAGCTATTGAAATCAGTTCCAGGTCATTAGCATTAAATACAGAACTTACAATTTTAAAAATATGCTCCAACGTCGACTGGGCATCACGGGCTGCTGCTGAATTCGTCGCACGAACACTCGTGTTCTTGAGAGCGCGATACTCAGTGAGGGCGCGCAGCAATTCATCCTTTTCTTCCTGGGTCATGTCTTGGTACTTGGGGTCAACTCTGGCTAAGTCTCGGATCTGTTCGAGAGAAAGTTTCTCTCCGCGAGCGCGACCTGTTGTATGTAAAATGGAGTTAAAAAAGGATAGTGGGAGATTGATTACCTTCATTAACTTCGTGCGCCTTGTCATGAATGATGGCATTTGCGAGCTGCGTACCGCGCGGGTTTCGATAATACTTGTGACCACCCAGAAGCTTCTTGACCTTCTCCTGTGTAACATTATGCGTCGTTGCCAATACCTGTACCTTTGCTTCGAATTCATCGGCGAGGGTCCGGATCGCTTCGTTCAGAAGCGCGTCACGATCCTTCCGCTGTGCTGCAGATATCTGTCTTGATGCTGCATGTGCGCTGCGATGTTCTTTCTCCACAGTGGAGAGAGGCTGGCGAGGCTGCATAACAGGCCATCCGGGGTTGCGGGCAGCCCAAGTGGACTTGTTAGCCATAGCCTTTGCCACAGAGACTTCGTCGTTACATCTAGCAGGCACACCGTTGTTCGGGAAAGTACTGAGAACAGAAGCGCCGGATACTGAAATTACATTGGAGGAAGGAGTCTCGGATGTGGAGGGCGTCTTCGAAGTCAAAGACGACTCATTCTGAGGGATTGAAATGGCCAGGAGGGCCGGGTCCACCGCAGGATAACCATTGGATGAGCCGGGAGGCAGCAAAGGCTGTGCAGGCGCTTGCACTGCGTCGGGAGGAAACGAAGCATGAGACGGGTTCCGGAAGTCATACGAAGTGAATGCCTGGGGTGTCAGACACGTGAAGTCGCTCGAAGAGTTGAAGGTGACCGGAGGAAAATTGAAGACGTAGTTTTCCATGCTGTTGGTAAAGAGTCGACGCACAAAGTACTGAGAGCCACGCCGCATCTCCAAATCCTGGAAAAATATTTAAAAAAGTTGACAGCGTGATATTGGACAAATGACGTCCTGTCAATGGGACGATCACGCACTGCAGTCCTAGCTTGATATACCACCACGTGCACCTGGGAGATAGTATGACATGTTAGAATGATGTACGGGGTACCGACTATACGTACCTCTGCCGAAGCCGACACTGTGCTGCCCAACCAGTGCTGGGTGAGCGATCGACACGCTAGCATTGCCGGTACCACTGTAGTCCTAGCTTCATATAGCCCCGCGTGGACCTGGGAGATAGCATGACATGTTAGAATGATGTATGGAGTATCCACTATACGTACCTCTGCTGAAGCCGACACCATGCTGCCCAGCCAGTGGTGAGTGCCGGTGAGCGATCGACGCACTGGAATTGCTGGTACCCCGTTGCAGTACTCACGTGTTAATCAAAGGCTGGCGCTGCCTGATCAGATGAAATCTCTCGTAGCACTAGATGCAAACTCGATAGGCGGGGGGGCTCTTGCTGAAGATCGTGGTAAGTGAACCCAACGGATTCCTAGAAACTAGGCCACAGGTCGGCTTCCTTAGATAATAGTAGACTGTTACACTGTACAATATCTGAAATCTTCCGCTGGGCACGACAGTCGGAGAAGACAGGCACACGGAAAGATAGACGTGCGACAGTATGTAGATACTACGCTGATGCGGTGCCACCCGCTCTGCAACGTTGCTGGTCATGTGACCTAGAGAAAGCCGAGACGTCAAACAGTAATACTCAGAACTTTCTGACAGTCGGTATCTTTGTCGTCGCATCCAAGTTGCACCGGGTAAGCTGCGTGTACTACCATGCAGTCATCTAATCCTACTTCTTTACAGCTAGGACCTTGATGTTCGTATATGGGAGCAACACGGACTGTAATGAGGAGAGACAAACAACGCGCAGCCACTGAGCGTTGGCTATCAAAGCCGGGGTACAAAGTACAATCTGTACCTTGGTTGATATTGAATTTAACCCCAGTTTTCAGAGTACGAGACGAGCAGAGAGAGAAGGCAAGGCTCCGCGCTGCCAGGTGAGTCCGATGCGATTGATCTTCAGTGTCCGTGGTGATTAATGCTACCTTGCAGGAACAGGACTAGGTAGGTGACCGCCCTCAGATATGTCCATATAATAACTTCGTCATTAGGAAGCGTACCGTTGACAATGAGGCTACTACCTGCGACTCAACCCGGTCCAGCACAGATGGAGTTTCCCTGGACACTGAGCCCGACTCGTACCTACACCCGTCAGCACATTCAGAAATCCCTCTGCTCGAGAAAGTTAGGCAGCTCATTGCCGATTGGCAATCCGAATGGGGCGCAGAGTCGACGTGGCCGAAGAAGTTCCACGAGCAACTAAAGCTTGCACAGGGCCGGGGTCGGCTTGCAAGTGAGGCGTTCTTTTCGCAATGTGAGGCCCACGTTGAGGGCGGGAGACGGCTACTTTGGCTTTTAAGGAGTATTATGCGCAAAGGCTTCAGGGGTACGGGGTACAAAGTTGTGGACTCCTACGAACAAGTGTTCGACTTGCTCACATCCTTACTGACCGAACTACGCTTTTTCGAAGTCAAATTAGATGAATATGCACCTATATCTCCTCTATCTCGAGTCTCCGAAGCACGTTATTACTTTACCGTGTAGTGTCCTTGACATTTGTACACAATCCGTATGCATGCGTTCCATCCGGAAACCCAGCCTCGGTCGCCTTAGTGCTTTACTGAATGGGTCCACATACAGTCCATGTGCGGACATACTGCATTTCAGCACTGAGTGTGATGCAAAACTAACCAGCAAACTACAAGAGATGATGCAGTGCGCGCCAGCCTAGTGATAGCGAACTCTGATAGCGAACCCGTCCGCTATCAACCACTATTCATTACCGGCATCGTTGGAAACAAACTCTAGTAGTATATGCGTGATATCATTGTGACTGTTAGCTCATTCACTGTATAATGGGCGCTGTCCGATACTTAAATCTTACACATTGTGTGTTGTGGTGATTGCGATGTAGTTGAATGTACTGACCCAGCATATCGAACTTGTCAATGTCCATGAGCATAAATTTGTGGTCGCGGCGCGCTCAGTTACATATACTCACTCTGCACTCAACACCAGTACATACGATTACAGATCACACTCCCACTGTACAGGCACGTTCATTGTCGTCAAGGCAGTCGAATAGAGTTCATTTCTCGCATTAAGTACCATACACTCAACTATTCAACATGGGAAAAACATGGGTAGCACCGTAGTTACAATCAACAAAACAAAATTCCTGGGGGTACAAAGGACTCACCAGCTCCCAGCCGGATCGAGTTGAACTTGGCTGAGGATGTCCGTCAAGTCATCCACTTCAGCCCAGTAGGATTGTTCGCCTTCGCTGAGAACAGGCGAAGGCATACGCAACACAGTGGGCCAGAAGGGTCCGCCGGGTTTAGGAATCGCGCGCAGTTCACCTTTGTCATAAGCCGCCGTATAGTCGGCAAGAGCCCGCTGGAAGGTCCTGCACTTGTAGTAAACTGCGCCGCTGATTTCGAGAACTCGCAACGCTGCGTCTTTCCTATGTATTTGGAATCAGGGTGAATAAAGGATAGAGACAATTACACTAATATTACCACGTGTAAAATATGCCAACCTCCTGGCCGACGATAACAAGGTAAAAGCCCTCAGGCGTGGAGGTTGGTCGCGGGAGATCCGACGGGTGGGGAACGACAGCGATGCGGGATGTCGATGCACGGGGTGCTGAAGGACGGGGGGAAACGAGCGTCGGAGTAGATTGTGGGTTGGGAGAGGAAAGTGTCCTTGGGGGCGACAGTAAGGCGGTAGTTGAGGTGGTTGGGGACGACGGTAAGGTTGCAGTAGAGCTGATTGCAGCCGGCGATTGTGTCACAGGAGGATTGTGCTTTTGAGGACTCCTGAGAGTGGTCTTTGTAGTACGAGTACGACGCCTCACAACGGTTGTGACCTTGGTTTCCGTAGTCCCTTCACGGGTAGTCGTCACCGTTCTGGTGACCGTCTCTTGAGTATCTCGCTCCGTAGATTCTGTTTCCTGCCAGCCGCTGTCGTCTGACAAGAAGTCAAACCCTGCGCCAAAATAGAGTGTCATGCCTACCTTCAACACTTGATACCATAGTGAAACAGCCTTGTAGATCACTGCTAAGGATACTTAAATATGGAGAGTTCTATGATGGTGACAGATAAGCTAGCGATAAAATTTGACAGTACGCCTACATCACGTGGTCTTTGAAAGGATGAAAGGTCCCGGTCAACGGAATGGCATACCAAAGCAAGCCATGGCCAGAGGAGCAGTGCGTGCCCAATCGTGCAAGTGCAGGAGCTTGACGTCTTCGCGAATATGGCGAGTCCAGACCCAAGTTCACCAGATTGCGGGGGTTACACGAACTCTTCATGAATTGGCAGGCCCGACAAAAATTGCGGAACGGTCTGCACGAGCAGCAGAGCGCAAGCAAGAGCGGCTGAGAGGTAGTCTGTATTTATGGTCAGAAAAAAGGCTCACCTCCAACAGATATGACGGTGAACGAGAGGCACGCACTTGAGGCGCTGCGAGATCCGGCGTTGAACGACGTGGCTGATGAGCGCATAGGCGACGACTACGAAAGTGACGGGTACGGTGAAATGGTCCTGGATGGCACAGAGCCACTCGATGTTAGTCATGCCGGAGGTGAGTTCCAAGAACTGACTAGGGGGTTGTTGGGCGATTTCTGGAAAAGGTCAGCGCTCGCGGTAACATGGAAATAATGACTGACTGACTGTTTGCTTTCAGCACTTCCGAGCAGGCCAAGGGGAAACGTTCGGATTACCGTACATTTCGGGATCGTTCTACTAAACAGACCGCTGCCTTCAGTGTACAAACGGGTGCGATGGCGGAGGCTTACATGGCGTGGTCCTTGAAGCACAGGGGCACAGGTGGGAAAGGATTTTTTGATTCTGATGAGCAGCGTACACGAGAAGAACAGCGGAGGAGTTGTGATGGTGTGGGCACCAGGCTGCTTAGCGTGCTTGTGCTGGATGTCTTCTGTGGGTAAACCTCATTGTCGTCACATGTGTGGGTACTCACGGCATGGTAGGCGCTGAGAAGACTTCTATTACTGTAGGGCCTACTGATCGTTACCTAACTTCAGCTCTCGTTCGCCACGGTTTGATCCCGTGTTCTCCTATTACCCCGAAGGTGGCCGTTACAGTACACGCGCTCGAACTATACCACACTACTCGTCAACGTTGCCCCCATCTTTCGATACAAGCATACGTCAAGTCGCTTTGCGACGTGCACGGGGTTCGTCTGTTGTATACACTGAGAGAACCTGAGTACTTATCCCTGACTCAGGTTCCCTTCCACAATCACCGCTCCCGACAATTTTCCATCGCGCTCAACGTTTATCTGCAAGTTTTGGTGTTTGTTTCAAGTCTTGTCCGCCGTGCGCTGCAGCGCGACCAGCCTGATTGGCGGCTCAAGCACTGCTGTCCTCCTTGTACTTACAGATTGCAGGATGAACCGGCAATGCGCTTTGCGATGTTGTTCGCTCAGGACGGCAATGACTGTTGAGCAACGGTGCATGGCACAGAGGCCAGCTCCACTGGACTCACCTTAGGTTGGAGCAGTAACGAGTTGAGAACGTTGAGAGGGCAAAAGCAATTGTATTTTGGGGCGCCATAGGCTGCCTTTATATACTACAGGGTGAGTGTGACGTGACGTGTGACAACTACCTAAATAGTCGTAGCTATTGTCTACCGTATTTGGACTAAGTGTTGTTCTACCTATGTAGTAACTACTTCCCACGCTGCACTGAGTAGGCGCGTGTTCAACACTCCCCCTTGCTAAGTCGCTGGTCAAGGCGCGCAAGCATAGGATGGCGCTACAATTAAGTGCAGCCAGATTTAGTCATCAGCCTGATAGATTTCAAGCCCGAGTTGTGCCCTGAACTTTTCAAATTTGTCTCGACCCAAGTTCTTGGTGAACATATCCGCAGGGTTCTCTGCACCATCGATAAAGAATAGGGCGACTTTGCTGTCAGCCACAGCTTCGCGTACGTAGTGGTAGCGAATATCGATGTGCTTGGACCTTTTCTCAGTCACAGGGTTTGAAGCCATGAACAAGGCTCCCTGGTTGTCACCGCAAATCGGAATGGGTTTCAACCTATATCCCAATTCCTCGAGCAGGTTTCGAATCCAGATTACTTGGCGGCTACAGTCACTGAGCGCCATGTATTCTGCTTCAGTGGATGACAGGGCTACTGTCTTTTGGGCATGTGATGTCCAACTGAAGATGCCATCAGCGAGTTTCAGGAAGAATCCTGTCTGCGATCGGCGAGTGGAAGGGTCAGAGGCCCAGTCTGAGTCTGTACATGCAGTGATGCCAAGGCCAGAATCACCATTGAAAACGAGGGAATAATTTCTTGTCCCAAGTAGATAGCGACAGATATACAGCGCTTTGTCTAGGTGTTCTTTGGACGGGTTCGCGGAGTGTCGCGATAGAGCCGTCACGGCATATGCAATATCAGGACGGGTGCCTAACATGATGTAAAGCAGTGACCCAATCACTGTCTGGAAACGAGTTCTGAGCTCTGGGTCGGCAGGCTCGTCGTTTGGTAGGGCATAGTACCCAGTGGGTAGTGGGGTTTTTGCCGGCTTGGCATTTTGGAGTCCACAGCGCTCAACGATTTTGTCCAGATAGGCGCATTGATCAAGATAGATCTTGCGGCCTTGGCGCTTGATGGACATTCGGAGGAACTCTGTAGGTTCTCCAAGGTCTCTACATTCCCACTTGCGCATAAACAGCGCTTTGACCTCATCGACTACAGCCTTGTTAGGGCCACAGAAGAGGGCGTCATCCACATATATAATGGCGACGACTGTGTTTTTCCTCTTGTAGAGGAAGAGTCCAGCATCGGACTTGAGGCGCTCAAAACCTAGTTCCTTTAGGGATTTATCTAGTGTTCGCCACCAGGCCAGGCCAGCTTGCTTTAGGCCATAGAGGGCACGCTTTAAGCGGAGCACTTTCTGCTCTTGCCCAGGCACTGCAAAGCCTTCAGGTTGCTCCATATAGATTTCTTCTTCAAGTTCGCCATATAGATAGGCGCTCCTGACATCGAGTGCTGAGATGTACCAGTTTTCAAGCGCAGCAAGCGCGAACATAAGGCGCACGGTTTCGTAGCGCACTACTGGTGAGAAGATTTGGTCAAAGTCTAAACCTTCGACCTGGGAGTACCCTTTGGCAACAAGCCTAGCTTTCTTCCGGCCATCGGATTTTACATCAAATACCCAACGGTTTTTTATCACCTTTCTCCCCCTTGGGCGGCTTACGAGGTCAAAGACCTTCCGCTTTTGGAGCATATCAAGCTCCTCACGACATGCAGTTTCCCACTGCTGCTGCTCAGCCTTGGGTAGGCGAGCGATGTCGCGGTAAGACCATTCCTGCACACTAAGTTTGGGAGGCTCACTAGAGGGGACCACTTTGGCGAGGAGGAAATTTGCCAGGTCTACTCCCCCTTCCCGGCATATCCGCTCGACGTCATCCTCACTACTGGGGGACGGAGCAGGGGGTGGTTCCGGGAATCCTCCTGGCACAGGGCGAGATCCTGATGATTCGCCTACTGTTTCTCTCCATCGGCGCTCATTTTCAATGTCCCTGAACTGTTCGACAGGGTGGTGCCGTTCGCCATAGACATTTCCTGGGCGAACTGGAGGCCTGCGCTCCCTTTGGGGGCGCACTGGTGCTGGAGGTACAGGGGGCCTGCGCTCCTTACGAGGGCGGCGAGGTTCCTGGGGTGGTGGTGGGTTTCGAGCCGGAGAAGGCGTTCTCGGCGGCGGAGGAACAGGTTCCTGCTCCACTGGAGTCTCAGCGCGCTGTCTACCCTGAGTGGGGTGCGAAGGACGAGGAGGGTCATCCTCAGGTGGTGCAGGGGCCTCATGAGTGGGCTCATGATCATCGCGGACTGGTTGTCTGACGCGAGATCTAGTTGAGGAGCAGCGGGGGAACACGCTCTCATCGAAAGTTGCATGTGCCGCAGTGAATACGGCATTGGAGGGGCGCATAAAGAGGTAGTTGCGCTCATTCCCTGGAGCAACACCAATGTAGGTCATTAATTCAGACTTCGCAGCCATTTTGTTGGCGCGAGCCTCGGCAGGCAAATATACATATGCGCCGCATCCAAAGACACGAAGGTGATCGATGGATGGTTCCTCCCCATTAATCAGCTGATATGGGGTGCGCCAGTTAACACGGCGCATCGGTGACCTGTTGTAAACATGGGTCGCATGTGAGAAAGAGAACTCCCACCAGGAGTCAGGGAGGCAAGCCTCGATTCTCATAGACTCGGCCTTGTCCATGAGGGTGCGCATGATTCTCTCTGCGCGACCATTTTGCATAGGGGTGCGAGGCGCACTTTGGAATATACGAATTCCCTTCTCCTGTAAAACTCGATCGAAGGCTTCAGATTTGTACTCTCCCCCTGCATCGGACATCCAGCCTTTGACGTAGGCATTATATTGAACGCGGACCATCTGCAGAAAATTTTTGGTCGCGGAAATCGCAGCATCTTTGGTGCGCAGATTTACTGTCCATGCATGTGATGAATAGTCGTCTAAAAAGACAATCACATATTTGAATTTGCGGTAAGACGCAATAGGGAAGGACTTCAGATCGGAGTGTATTAATTCGAACGGCTGCGAAGCTCTGCGCTCATTCGGTGGGAAGGCTCTGTTAGGCATCCTGCCCAGAGCACAACCAGGACATATCTCGTCCTTGGTGGGTAACTTGATCTCAGGGAAATCCCTGGTATGTTTCTGCGCTTGGCGCAGGACGTCCTTGGAGGGGTGTCCCAGACGTCGATGCATAGTATCATAGGTTACCATGCAGAGTGTCGCTTCAGTCAGCACAGCAGGCGACTTCAGCACGAAAATAGTGTCCTTGTTTTCCCTGGGGACGCAGGTCAGGTATGCATTTCCATCAGGGCTATATATCGTCAGATGCGACGAGTTACCGCGCACGACAGCACCTTGTTTGAGGAGCACACCTAGTGAGATTAGCCGGCCCCGTAAATCCGGCATATAGTAAACGGGATAGAGCCGCACAAGGTCTCCTTGGCACTCATTTGGTAGTCCTGAATAAACGAGGACAGTTCCTCTCCCAGTCGCAACGGAGGCTCCATTCGCAGTCTGGATAGGGAGTTGTTGATCCCCTTTGAGTGGCTCATAATCAACGAAGTCATCTAAGTCATTCATGAAATGGTTGGAAGCACCAGAGTCGAGCACCCATTCGGGGTCGTCGTGTTTGCATTTTCCCTTACAGTTCACACACATCGCAAACGAGAGCGCATGGACACAAGTAGTATTCGAAGAAATAGAATACATGCTATTACTACTCGCTATATACCGCGCAGAGTTGCAAGCGAAAGCGGAGTTAGTGTCCTGCTTAAGTGAACATGGGGGGATGACTAACCTATCCATGGTCAAGTCGATGCCAGCCGCTTCGGCTATGTCGGCATCAATATCCCCGTCGTAGATGGTACCGATGGAGACGGTGTCTTCAACATCGGGGGACGGGTTGCGCACCTCAAGACGAGGGCGCTTGGAAGGACCTGCCTCTGGGGCAGACTGGGCGAACGGTGACGGGATACAGGAATCTAGTATTTTGACCCGCTGAGGGGTCGGTTCGATGCCAATACGATGGGCCAGCTCGAAGGCCTTAACCATCTGGGGGAAGCCGGGAGGACCGTACTGCGCTGCACCAATGGTGTGCGCAAGTTTCCTAGGATCAGGAACTGGCTCAGGGCCAGTGGTCACAACCATGGAGGCCATGTGGGCCTCCTCGTCGTCGTGCTGACGCTTCTTCCCACCACGCTTACCACGCTTGTTCTTTTTCTTCCCCTTCTCCTGGTTCGGCGCATTGTTGCCGCCAGAACCGGAGGGCTTCTGCTGCTGCTGTTGCTGTTGCGAGAAGTGGGGGTCGCCCTGCTTGCGCTTAACAGCGCTGAGCTTGTTGGCGGACGCATGTGGTTTGCGACGGGAGTTCCTCTGCTCCCAACTTAGAGTGGCGGCACGCACCACCCCATCCGGTTTTAGCGTTTTGATGTTCTCGGCATCACTGCCAGCTTGGTTAAGTAGCTGAGCTACAACCTCCATAGTTGGAGGGAGCTTGGCCAGAACGATCATAGCCTGGACGGGGGCGGAGAGCTCAAAGCCGGCGTCGGCGAGCTTGGCAAAGTGCGCCATGATTTTCGTCAGGGCAGGAGCGGGGTGCTGGTCACCAGGGACGTTGGTCTCGATTAAGGTCTTGAAGTCGGCATAGGCCGCGGCGATGCCGGGCTTGCCATACTCAGACTGGAGGGCGTCCCAAGTAGCCTTGGCAGTCGAATGGGTCGACACCTGAATGCGCACAGGAGGCGCAAGGCGAAGACGGATGTTCCCAAGAGCCTGGGAGTTGCTGTCGTCCCAGTCGCCAGCATCGTCATCGCTGGCAGGGCGGGTCTTGTTAAGAACCCACCACTGACCTTGAGACATCAAGAAGGCCTCCATTGCTGGAGACCATTCTTGCCAGTTGGCGCCGGTGAAGACGGGGACGAGGTTGGTCAATGCGCTAGACATAGTATCTGCAAGCAAAGACGAAGTCAGCACTGTGTGGTGCGACGACAAAGGATGAAAAGCTTGGCCCAGCGAACAAGACGTTCAGCTGTAGGCCATTGCCTTATGAGCAGCCATGAAGGCGCTCAACGTTCTCAACGAGGCAGCCAATGAAGGCGCCACTAAGGCGAGCCAGAGTGCTCCTCAACGCTGCCAAGAATGGCGCTGGAGAGGGCTGCTCATCGGGGCTCATAACCTGTTGAGCAACGGTGCATGGCACAGAGGCCAGCTCCACTGGACTCACCTTAGGTTGGAGCAGTAACGAGTTGAGAACGTTGAGAGGGCAAAAGCAATTGTATTTTGGGGCGCCATAGGCTGCCTTTATATACTACAGGGTGAGTGTGACATGACGTGTGACAACTACCTAAATAGTCGTAGCTATTGTCTACCGTATTTGGACTAAGTGTTGTTCTACCTATGTAGTAACTACTTCCCACGCTGCACTGAGTAGGCGCGTGTTCAACAATGACTCTCTCAAGCGAGTGGCGACGAGGATACTGGATGGCGATATCGACCACGTTGCCGCATCTCTCCCTGCCTCTGAGCATACCTTCCACCACGAGCAATATCTCACGCGTGAATTCGTGGACAAATTCGCATCAGATCGGCAGATGGGCAATAGTATCATTAATGAGGTCAGAATCCTCCGCTTTCGTTCGTGCTGTAGATGTATTACCATTCCATAGGACGGTGATGGCAACCTTTGTGCAGAACGCTGGAAGAACATGAAGGACGACGCTACGCAAAAAATGTGGAATGTATTCGATGAATCTGGTGTTTTCATAGCGGTCTGTCGGCATGGCTTTTGCCTGCTCGTCGCCGACATGGTACAAAGTGGCGAACAGTGAGTACCCTACTTATAGAGCTGCGCATGCGAACTAACACACTCATACACAGGTCCAAGTATGCGCTCGCGGTGACATCGAAACTCCTAGACGCATTCGGTTCAGACCTTGGAGGCAGATATGACATCGGTTGTCGGTTCAAGACCACTCTAGCATCTAGCGTCCTGGGCGAACGTGCACGCTCACTCAACTATACTTCTCTTGTTAACGCATTTCATGGTCATGCTCACAACAGATTATGTCAATTGGACAACCTCACGACCTATGTCGAAGGCCTTGGACTCGAAGACCTTGAAGGCTGTGAACGGGCATTTTCAAAAAGCAATGCCCTTGCATCGTCCACTCGATACGCGTCGATTTTTCACAGAAGGCAAGCGATCGCGAGCTACATTGAGCACAACGATGAATTGGAGGTGTATGCTAACCTCAGTAAGTCAACTGCGCTCACCTTGACATATCTAATCTTCAACAGCAAAGTTTTTACTCAATAACTACAAGCAAGCTCTCGACGTTCTTTCCAATGGCCGCGCGACCCTTGACCGACTGATGCGTGAGCTTGGAGTAAGTGACCCGGCAACATTTAAACTTTGGTTGGACGAAGAACGTGTCTATCTCAAATCCCTCCTGCGCGAGCCTCCAGAAGAGACTCTACAAATGGAATATTGGCAACGGCTCGTCAATCTGGCCACAAGCAAGTACGTATCATTACTATGAGAAGCGCCTGTCCTAACTACTGGTAACCCAGGCAAAACCTCGAGACGGTTCTATCCTCGTGGACCATCGTTACCCCCCAGAGTGCAGCACCCATTTCGAGTGATAGCAGTGCCACTAGGAGAAGGGAGACAATGCGCCGCCACGCCCAAGAGAACTACGAGAAGGACTTGAAAGCTGTGCAGGAGCTCGAAGGTCGCCTTGGAATAACACGCCGCTGGGTCCCGGAGGATGAGGAGTGGCGGGCAGCTGCCTGCCTGGTCGCCAATCGAAAGTATCAGCGTGCATTGGATAACGTTGAGCGACTGGTAGTGTCGCGTATCTTCGAGCTTTCGAAAATGAACCAGTCTGGCACCGGTAGGTCTATTCTATTCTCAGTCACCTTGTATTGACCATTGCAGGGTATAAACTTCGTAAACATATTGGGAAGGCCTTACAAACGCACTCGGTGGCCATTCGGGCTGCTCTAACACAATACAATGCCGCAGCCAAAGCCCTCGGCCGCCGAACGCTGGAATTTGAGGAGGTGGTTGAGTATGCGTTTCTGGCCGACTTCGACCTTCTCAGAGACACACGGCAGGACATATCGACTCGCCCGTGGGCATCGCCTACCGCTCGGCTTGCTATAAACACATATTTCAAGCTATGCCAGGCCGAGGAAGAAGTCGTACGCCTTAATGTGGAGATTCGTCGCATGGTGACATATCTCGTAGATGAGGAACGCTACGTCCGGGCTTGTGAAGCCCTCTACCAGGATGCTCACCCTATGCTCGCATACCAGATTTCTAAGTACCGAACCGTCCGTTCCCGATTTACCCCGTTGCATCTCCGCTACCTCGAGAAAATTTCCCGCCTCCCTGGATTTAATGGTATGCTTTCCCCAGGCATTAGCGTGTCATGTGGCCTGGGGGATAGTGCCGGTGTCCCCGAACGGGTGCACATGGAGACCGTGCTCTCTTCCTCAGTGGTTTGTGCTGATGACGGCGAAGAGGAAGTTGATGAAGACGCCGATGAGGATCATGGGGCCGCTTTAGAGGAGCACTGTGAGGCTTTGCAGAACATCCTCAGTGTTACTGTGGATGCGTAGATACGTTGTCTAACTGCCACCCGCATCATCCTTTTTTTTAGTCGATTCCGCAATGAAAATGCTGTTTCTGTTTCTATGGAGTATTAACTAGATATAGGTACTATGTGGCCACAGAAGTCCGGAGTCCGTAAGCTGCCTAATCGTCGAGATACGTGAGCTCGTCGTCGTCGACAGTGGCGGGCGGGCGGGCACCAGAAGTCGCCGGACACTGCCACAGGCATGTGGCCTGAATGGACCTCCGTATCAAAGCATATCTTAATTCAAATGCTACGGAATGAAAGCTACATAAAAGTACTATATAATAGTGAAAGCCCGACGTTCGTACGTTGTGTAGTTGTTGAGATACACGAGCTCACTGTCGACGACGACGACGAGAGGTGTCGGGGATGACACGGCACGGGCGTGGGAAGCGTCGGTGAGGCGTTGATGACAAAGCGGTGTTCGCGCGGCATAGTTTGGTGGCTTCATATTTTCTAAGTACCCCTCGCTATTCAGTAATTATTCATTTAGGGGAGAGTCGCCTCAAACACGTCGCCTTAGACACACGTCACGACAGTAATATATTATCTAATTAGACTATTTAAGTGGGAGTATCAGGTGCTCTGACTCCTAGATCTGAGATCCAGATTCATTGGGGCGATATGCTGCGCATCCGAAAGAAGAACTGTGGGGATTTCTGCCAGGGGCCAATTTTGGGGGTCTCCAGGGTAGTCAGGGCTTAGGATTTCGCAACTTTTCCCCCTCTCTCCTCTCTGCAAAGCGACCTGTACCAGGTGCAACTAGTGTTGTGGAGGGCATGAGGAAGAGGAGGGGCTGTCTTCTCCAATGAGGGCAGGGAGAACTGCCTCAAATTCATCATGAATGTGATCAGATAGAGTAGATGAGAGTAATTGGTACTAGAGCTGTCGCAATTTTGGGAGAACGAAAGACAAGATTGAGAGATAGATGTTGCAGGGGGCAGGAAGGAAAAATCCATAATCCTTTTCGACTGGAGAGACCGAAACAACCACATAAGACCTCTCAAGCCTGATGACAGACTTGAGGTGACCAAAGAACATCTTCCTCGACACCAGACTGACGAGAAGAACATGCTGTCCCAAAACGATAGGATGGGAGGTCATGGATGAGGGAGGGATGAACCAGGAGGCTTTGGGGCGAGAGCTAGTGGGGATTCCTGGCAAGTACTCATAGTTATTCTCCCTGGCAAAGGACACGAGTGAAGAGACAGTCGAGGAGGTGGCCATTATGATAAATATTGGCGAAATGGGCATTCATTGGTAGAAATGATGCAGAAAATCGTGGAGTGCACGGATCGTTACCAAATTTGGTAGGCAGGATGGCATGGTCGAGAGCTTCCTGTGAGCGTGGGAATGGTGCGGATATCTTTAGAATTGACAGAGATATTCAAAAAATCGGAATGCTGTAAACTAGCGCTCAAAAAGTTTTTTCAGGTGCTTGATCGGTTTCTTCTCTAATGTTAAGGATGGTTCTCGTGCGATGGATGACTGCTGGCCATATCAGTCATTCTTTGCATTAGGGCTAGGCTTCTCCATTCTTCATTATTCAGCTTCTGAGTCCATGCTCACGTCGCCAAACACCTTTGGTGCATGACACTGGGCTGTGAGCCCCCACAGGCCATCCCCACAGCTTGGCTTGGCTCAGCCTAGGAGGGCCCAGCACAACACTACTTGTACAGTGCTATACAGAGTCACCTGTCTTGTACAGTGCTATAAAGAGTCACCTGTCTTGTATGTACAGTGCTGTACAGCCATTCAGTTCCATGTGGGGCTGTGCAGACTCACATGTCCTGTACAGTGCTGTACAGCTGTTCAGGGCTGTGCAGTAACTAGGTAATACATGACAGTGCTAGACGGTGTAGGGAGAGTAATCTCCCTAGTAGGTGATTTCCATTATTTCATTGTTTCTACTTTAGTTTTTTGTTTTTATCTTTACTTTACCTTTTTTTTACTTAGTATTTGCGCGAGTTTTGGCTTATGTAAGCCAGACTCGCACCTAGAGCATGTTGTACATACTTAGAAAAATAACAAGACGAGTTACCACAGACGAAAGTAAGACGGAATTCGAAGGCCGGAGCCCTCGGAATATCATTCTCCCTTATCAGACTCTCTCGAGAGAGACAGTCTCGAACTTCGAAGGACCCTTCGAGAGGTCCCACTCATGAGCGAGGTGAGAATTTACCCTGGCACTCGCATTCCCCCTTGGATGCAAACCCTCGAGATGCCCCTGTGGAGTGCTCTCGGTCTCATTCTAGAAGACACTCCCAGGGAAGCTCGAGCACGAAGCTTCTCCCTCGTCCCCCTTTCGAGGCATCCCCTCGAACTTTGAAGAACCACCCTCCCACTCCTGAGCTCACTTCGAGCAGCTCATTCCCTCTCCGAGTCACTCATGCAGGCTCGTGGCACCCTGAGGCACAACCAGCTAGGTGTGACCATGCTCAGCAGGCTGGTGGCTCGCCTTCGAACTCGCTTCGTGCCTCGAGAGAAGATCAATGGTCACATTCGTACTCAGTGGATCGTTGGGATGGTATGGAGGATCATTCCCCTCATGCTCAGTTGTCTTCGAGCAAGTGTCCAGACCTCGGCTCGTCCTCAACCTCTCACCCTCATCCTCATGAACTCTCGAGCGCCTCTTCGAGGTATTCCGCTCGCCTCGAGGCTTCATCGAGGTATAGTCCACCTCTCGAGACCTCGTACAGACAGTCCTTGCACCTCCACCCTCCTTTGAAGACCTCATCAAGACACCCCTCGCATCTCGAGCGCCCCTCGAGACACTCATCGCACCCAGAGCCCCCTTCGAGGCACCCTTCGCATTCCGAGACCCCCTCGAAGACCGCTTCGAGGCATTCGTCGCACCTCGAGCACCCCTCGGGTACTGTTGCCCAGCATCCTGAGCCCATATCGAAGAGTCCCCCTCACCTCAAGACCCCCTCAAGACTCTGCCCTCGCTTCGAGGCATCTGAAGGTAGCTCGCTGTAGGGAGGGAGTCCTCCCTACCATGGTAATTATTATATTTCCTTGTTTCTACTTATAGTTTTGTTTTTATCTTTACCTTACCTCTTTTTTTACTTAGTATTTGGACGCATTTTGGCTTATGTAAGCCAACCCTTGCACTTACTGTACATTGTACTTGCTTAGTAACATAACATAGACTGCTACCTCAGACGAAGTAAGACGGAAATCCAAGGCCGAAGCCTTCGGATTTTCATTTCTCCTCTATCAGACTCTTGTTAGACGTTATCTCGACCTATTGGAACCTCTAGGGCGCGTTTCTTGTCTTTCCACCACCCTCTGACCACCTGCCAGGCAACTCCAAGCCCCCTGGGTCGAACTGACCCCCTCATTCCCAACGGGAGACTCCTTGGACCTCTCCCCACACCCTCTCTCACTCATCTCTTCATCTGGAGCCCACCGCGAGGGGGCTGTTTTGCTTGGTAACCCTCTCCTCCTCCTACCTTCGTGCTCGAGCACGCGATAACTCAACAACCGACGCGCCTTACCTCTCGCTTTTCGAGGTCCTGATTCTACTCGACGAGAGCTTTCGGGCGATACCTTTTTCGACGCGTTCGCTCCAGCAGTTCTGGAGATATCCCGCTTTTTGTGGAGAAAGGTGCAGTAGGACGAATTTTGGCATATCTTTGGATCGGGTGCGCCAATCCTCTCGTTTCTTCGATCTCCCAGCACCCCTAGATCCCCTCTACGACGTCCCTGAGTTTCGTGGTGCTCGGCCTAGCGGTTATCCAGCAACGCGCTACTGTTCTCCCCCCCTGCCAGCTGCACTCGCGTCTTCTCGAGAACCGACGCGCCGCTCCTCTCGCAAACTTCAGGTATAGTAGAGCTCGTCGAGACCTCCAAGGAGATACCTTTTCCGTCGCGCCTGCACTGCTACCTCTCGAGATATAACGCATTTCGTGCCAAAAGGTGATATCGGACCGTTTCACGCATATCTCGGGATTGGGTCCACGGATCTTGGTAATTCCTCGTTCTCCCACTTTCTATAGGTCCCTGCTACCAGGCCCTGAAGTTTCGTATCATTCCGTCCAGCGGTTCTTCCCCAACGAGCTGCTGTCCTTCCCCTCCTGCCACAGCCTTGCTCCCTGGCCCTGCCCCTCGCGTTTTCGTGCTATTTTGAGCTGTAGGAATCCTATCCCCACCCATTAGAGTCAGTTGACAGTGCCTGCGAGACCTCCCAAGTCCCCTCGAGATCTCCAGACGTTCGAGACCCTTTCGAGACCCCCAGACGAACTTCGAGCCCTTTCGAGACCCTTTTTGAGACATAAACATTGCCTTAGACGCACTCACAGTCACTCTTAGACGTATCGAGACGAATATAGTTCGTTTTTTTTCTTGCGCATTCTGCAGTCGAGCGAGGCTGCAAAGTCACTAAGTCGAGGCTTCGAGTCGCACACGGCGACTAATTTCATTTTCTCTTCGTTTTAGTGGTCGTAACCACTTCGCTACAACCCTCCCTGCTCATTTCGTGTACGGGATCCACCCCACATAGACGTTCGAGGTCGCATCGAGGTGACCCCACCCCCCCCTTCGTTTTATCCTTCGAGACCGACCACAGACGTTCGAGGCTCGTGCTCACCCTCGATTATACTACCAGTAATTTTCTAGACTGTGAAATATAGTCATTCGAGCTTCGCAAATACCACCCATGATGGATGAGGCATGCAGACAGTCTCGAGCCCCACTCGAGCCCCACCCAAAGTTCTCGGGGCAAGCACAGGACCTGCCAGCCTATTTCGAAGAAGTGGAGGAGTATGGTAAGGCCCAGGGAAGGTCTGGGGATTCGTCCCTAATGACAGTTGCGATCGAGGGAGCCCCGTCCCTCGATAGACTTCTCTGGGGCCACCTCGCTGCTAGTGTCCCAGTTGGTAGGCAATGGGACGATTTCAAGGCACTCGTAACCCTTCAGTACCCTGAGATCGAACCAGTCGAGGACGACCTCAAGTACTTCGAGGAGTTCTACTCTCTCCTTGAGGGAGCTCGTTGCAGGGAGCTGAGCTCGGTTCAAGCCTTGGGGAAGTACCTTCGTTTATTCCAGCTCTTATTCTTGGCCATGGTAAGGGGCAACATGCTCGAGATGAGCCACCAGCCCCAGCTGTTCCTTCGAGGCCTCCCACCCCGGGTCGAGCTCGAAGTCTCGAGGAGGCTTGCATCCAGGTACCCCCTGCTCCAGTCAGGGAAGCTATGGCCTATCGAGGTCGTCGTTCGCATTACGAAGGAGGTCATCGAGGATGGGGTAGGCTGCTCACCCCCTCATCTAGCTTCGAAGAACCCCTCGTCAAGTCTCGAGTCGCCCCAGGGACCCTCTCGACACCCACACTCGCCCTTGTCCAGCTACCAGTCTAGTGC
The DNA here is from genome assembly GCA_024613165.1 of Pisolithus albus. NCBI lineage: Eukaryota > Fungi > Basidiomycota > Agaricomycetes > Boletales > Pisolithaceae > Pisolithus > Pisolithus albus. The sequence goes on from JANFAB010000027.1 coordinate 378,944, forward strand.
CCCTGCGGAGTATTCTCGGTCTCATTCTAGAACATCTGTAAAAAAAGGAAGTGCTACATAGTACTATGTAGTATGGGTAGCGGCGGTAGCACCTGTAGACTTCCCTCCCTTATGTAGTGCAATATAGTAAGAAGTGGGTCTTCCCCATGCTATGTCGCACAATGTAGTAAAGACTTACATAAGGAGACAAATTTGCAATCACACTACATAGCACGATGTAGACAACATAAACCATTAATATTCATATTCATATTTTCATAAACAAAATGACTACGGTACACGATGAAATCTGGTAGTCAATTTCTGACAGCATGATATTGTCCTGAATATGATTAGCGCCGACTGGACGACGTAGCGTTGACAGAGATCAACCGACTTGCTCGCCATGCTAGTTGGCTAAGCCAACAAAGATGTGGGCTACGAAACGTGTTCCTGTGATTCAAACAGTAAGGTATTTGTACAGCATTGGCGGTTGACAAAGAATCTTACTATGCGATGGAAAGCAGTCCATCGTGTGTTGCACCATGAGAAGAGATTTCTCGGACAGAACTGTACGTGATCTCAAGCTGCTCCAGTGCGATGAACTGCCAACCCGTGTTAGCCAGATTTGATGTCCGGAGGTGGCCATAAGCTTACCTCTCCACCTCGAAGGTTCACAAGGTTCTTGATACTGGAGAAAGGCGCTGTCAACATCTGGTTCACACCCGTGTCGTAGGAAATACTTACCGGTCAATCAAAGATAATGTGGTGGACTAGTCACTACTGCTAATTATGCTGTAGACATGGGCATGGATGTCAGCTCGTTATAACGAGTGCAGTATGCAAAGTGGCCCACCTGCAATCTCACCAGAGGATCTATCAGAGATTCAGGAGGAAAATTTGACCAGTACACACCGAAGTTGGCCTACCCAGCTTGCATCATGGCCTGCACTTGGGCATCTGGGTGAACTTAGAAAAAGGCGTTCCGCATGCAGCCGTGATCACAGCCACGCAATGTCACCAGTCAGCTGCAGGCAGGTAAAAAAGCACTGGCCCCTGGGCTCGGGGTATGGCAATCAGTGGGAGTACACTGGGACAAGTGGCATACTCACAGCTCACCCTCACACTCTTTGACTTGAAGCCGTTGTTGAGGTCTGTGGAAGGAGATGGGGGGAAGCGAAGAACGGGCATTGGCACGAAGGTTCAACTTCTCATGTGACTGTGACCGTGACACTGTCAGTTAGGGCAGGACTTGGTTGACTTGTGTGCGAGAAAATTTGCAGGTGGCAGTGTCATGGGAATTCCTTGATAAGGCAAAGTCAGTATGAGAAACACAGCCACTGAAAATTTTCTGGAATAAACCGAATTGAATGTATCTTCACGAAGTCGCATCACAAAATGTCACAACTCTGTAGACGATGTAGTATACGGTAGCAAATCACAGTGTGGTAGTTACTACAGTTTACGACATAGTATATTAAAGACTATGTAATCTGGCTATGTACTACAATGGATTTCCCTTTTTGCAGATGAAGATGCTCCCAGGGAAGCTCGAGCTCGAAGTCCCCCTCTCATTCCCCCTTCGAGGCTGCCCCTCGAACTTCGAAGAACACACCTTGCCCCCCTGAGCTCGCTTTGAGCAGCTCTTTCCCCCTTCGAGTCACTAACGCAGGCTCGAGACACCCTGTTCCTCCAGGTTGGAGTGCCTCATGTGAGCAGGCTTGTGACTCGCCTTCGAACTCCCTTCGCAGCTCGAGAGAGGTTCGACAGTCGCACTCGCACACAGTAGGTGGTTTAGAGCACTCAAAGGTTTGTCCTCCTCGCCTCGAAACTGCTTCGAGCAAGCCTCGTGAACTCAGCTCGACCTCGACTCACCCCCTTCGACCTCACGAGCCCTCGAGTACCCCTGCGAAGTGGTACTCATGCTTCGAAGCATCTTCAACGTCCTTCGGTAAGGCTTACCCTCGTCTCGAGTCCCCTCCGAGCATTCCTTCGAAGCCACCCTCGGACTGCGAGCCACCCCACCCCACCTCGTTCCTCCTTCGAGAGGCTCCAACTTCGATGGCGAAGCCTGCCCCCACCGCTTTCGAGTCGCATTCGAGAGTGCCCAGTAGGGTATCACCCCTTCGTGAGTATGCGGGTTCGAGCAAGGTATCCCCAGCTTTTCGAGGCTCAAGGCACCAAGTGCAGCCTCGGAGGCATAGTTTTTGTTTCTTTTGTGGTCGAGAAGGGCATGTTCGAGCCCAGTGCAGAGTCTGCAGTTCATACCTAGCTGTGGGTAGGTGCAAGATACTTCGAGGACGAGTCGTGCTACCTACAGGTGAGGAGATCCCTCGAGAGGCACTCGGACACACCCTCCAAGCTCGACTCGACTTCTGGGTGCTCGCTCGTGGCCCAGACAGGCTAGCTGAACAGGTACCCTCTCTCCCTTCGAGTTCCGAGGCATCCCCACCCCTCATCTGCCCTCAAGGCGATCTCGAGACTACCCCTGAGCACCCTTCGAGCTCGAGAGTGAGCCCGCCCCCTTCGAAAGTGAGCCTCTCCCCTTCGAGAGTCAGCCAGGCCCCTTCGAGCCACCCCCGAGCTATCTTTCGCCCTCGAACCATCTCGATACACCTTCGAGCCCCCTCGAGACCACTTCGAGCCACCCCCGAGCCTCCTCTTCCCCTCGACGACCTTCGATTTACCTTCGAACTGCCCCCCCCCATCAGCTGAGTAGTGATTTTGGTTTCTTTTTCATGGTCTCTTTCATTTTGAGTTCGCATTTTTGAGTTTCTACTTAGAGTTTTGTTTCGAGGATGATACCCCTCCCCTCATCTTAGGATATATCTTGGTATGTGTTGACTGGGGACAGTCACTATTTAAAGCCACCCTCGGATGTAGGGAGGGAGTCCTCCCTACCATGGTAATTATTATATTTCCTTGTTTCTACTTATAGTTTTGTTTTTATCTTTACCTTACCTCTTTTTTTACTTAGTATTTGGACGCATTTTGGCTTATGTAAGCCAACCCTTGCACTTACTGTACATTGTACTTGCTTAGTAACATAACATAGACTGCTACCTCAGACGAAGTAAGATGGAAATCCAAGGCCGAAGCCTTCGGATTTTCATTTCTCCTCTATCAGACTCTTGTTAGACGTTATCTCGACCTATTGGAACCTCTAGGGCGCGTTTCTTGTCTTTCCACCACCCTCTGACCACCTGCCAGGCAACTCCAAGCCCCCTGGGTCGAACTGACCCCCTCATTCCCAACGGGAGACTCCTTGGACCTCTCCCCACACCCTCTCTCACTCATCTCTTCATCGCCTCAGCCTTGAGAGGCCTCGACCTCGATGTCGAAGGCTACCCCTGCCCCTTCTGAGTCACGTTCAAGAGCGTCAAGAGGTCTGCCACCCCATCAAGAGTGCGAAGGCTCGAGTGAGGCCCTCCCTGCCAGTCGAGGAGCTTCGAGGCACCAGACACACCCTCGAAGGTTTCGTTTTTGTTTCTTCTGTGGTCGAGAAGGACACATTCGAGCTTGGTGCAGGGTCTGCACTTCGTATCTGGCTGCAGGAAGGTGTCAGATAGTCAGAGGTCGAGTCGTGTTGCCTACAGGTGAGGAAATCCCTCGTGAGGCACTCGGGCGCAGCCTACAGACTCGTTTAGACTTCTGGGCCATCGCTCGAGGCTCAGGAGGTCTAGCTACCCAGGTACAGGCGTCTCCTTCGAGTTCCCAGACCCCCACCCCTTCTCGAGCTCGCCCCGAGGTCCTCGAGGGTCAGCTACCAGGTTCAAGAGCAACCAAACCCCCTTCGAGCCAGCCCCTGGCCCCCTCTCAAGACCACCCCATGACTCATGAGGGTCGGGTTATGAGTGTGAAGGTAACCCATCCCCCTCCGAGCACCTCCGAGCACCTCGAGCTCAATCCAGAGGCTGAACTCGCCTTCGAGACCCTGCAAGTTGCCTTCGAAACCCTCCGAATCGCCTTCGAAGCCCTTCGACCTTCCTTCGAGCAACGTTTGAGACCCTTGGGGTAGCTTCGAGCTGCTGGTCAACCACTTCCCCTCCTCCAACTCGCTTCGAGCCCCCTCGAGCACTTCAAGGCCCCCTTCGAGCCACCCCCGAGCCACCTCTTTCCCTCGAACACCTTCGATTTACCTTCGAGCTATGTCCCCTCCCAGCTGAGTAGTCATTTCTGTTTCTTTTTCATGGTCTATTTCATTTCGAGTTCGCATTTTTGAGTTTCTACTTAGAGTTTTATTTCGAGGGTTGATACCCCACCTCGTCTTATGGTACAGCTAGGTATGAGATGACTGGCGACAGTCAACATTCAAAGCCCCCCTCGGATGTAGGGAGAGTAATCTCCCTAGTAGGTGATTTCCATTATTTCATTGTTTCTACTTTAGTTTTTTGTTTTTATCTTTACTTTACCTTTTTTTTACTTAGTATTTGTGCGAGTTTTGGCTTATGTAAGCCAGACTCGCACCTAGAGCATGTTGTACATACTTAGAAAAATAACAAGACGAGTTACCACAGACGAAAGTAAGATGGAATTCAAAGGCCAGAGCCCTCGGAATATCATTCTCCCTTATCAGACTCTCTCTCTAGACGTTATCTCGACCTATTGGAACCTCTAGGGCGCGTTTCAAGTCATTTCACCACTCTCTGACCCCTACCAAGCACCTCCTAGCCCCCTTGGGTCGAACTGACCCTTTCCTTTCATCAGGGAGACCACAGGTATAACCCCCAGGCCTCCCATCTACCAACCCTTCAACAGTACTGTTACAGCACTATTACAGCACTAGACAGGGGGGACTTTCCTGTCATGCTGTCACTGCTGTAACATGTTGTATTGGGCTGGACAGCAGTGGACAGTGGCAGACAGTTTTGCTGATGTAAGTAAAACTACAGTAGGGAAAAGTGTAGACACAGAATTGTAAGGTAAAAACAAAGAAATAAAAGAATTTACCTAGTAGGGAGGACTCCCTCCCTACATCTGACAGTGGCTTTAAACAGTGACTGTCCCCAGTCATCACATACTGAGCTGTATCATATAATGAGAGAGGGGTATCATCCTCGAAACAAAACTCTAAGTCAAAAAAGTGAACTCGAAAATGAAAAAGACCATGAAAAGAACAAATATACCAATGAGAATATGCATCAACACCTTCAGGGGAGGATTCCAGAGTGGCATCAAGGGGCATCAAGGGGATTCGAGGGAGTAGCTTCGAAGATGCAACTGGCCTCGGAAGGTGACTTGAGTGGGATGCTGGACTCGAAGTGGGAGGAGGGGCTCGAGAGGGGGAAACGAACCTTTGAGAGGCTGCATCACAAAAGTTCCCGAAACAGGATATTACCTGATATAGGTGACACGGCATGACAGCCTCTGGCACTTCCTGTTGCTTCGTGAGAAAGTGGTGGCAATGACATCATTGTCAGCTCTGGTGACGAGTGCGAAGATATTTCAAGTGTCAGCCAGATACCCTGTCCCACTAAACATTGTCACATAGATACTTCCAGATATTGACAGACATATACAATACTTTATTGAGATTACAGTGATAACTACACCCTGTCCCTTCTCTTGAATTTGAGTGTGGCATCTCGGTGTGAGAAATTTGTAGGTGGCGGTGCAAGGGATGCCATGCAGAACTTGGCTCTCATGTGACACATCACTGTCACGGGTCACATGTTGATCTTTGCATCGACTCGTCATCGTCCTTTCCTCCTAACTTCCATCTACTGCAACACTCGCTTGCAGACACCCACCAGTGCATGCTCTTCTTGTCAGCTGAACAACACAAGTCTGTGTGGCATAGGTGAAATGCAGCAAAGTCGGATCTGTTCCTGCTAAGATACATGCCTACCCAGATGTCGTCTGCAAGGTATGTAGCATATCATGGCTGATATCACTTGACTTACAGCACTGACTTGTAACACGGTCTCTGGATGTGCCCATCCATGCCACAAAGCTGGCACTAGCCATGGAACAGATAACTGCAAAATGATGCAGAGCCAGAAAGTCAAGGTACGAAAGCGAAAGCATGCAGCCACGCATACAGTCTGCAAGCCATACATTGATGTTGATTTCCAGGTATGTAGGTCTGACCTGAAACATCCCGGACATGAAATCGCTAAAATTGCTCACTGTTCCATGCTTTTGCTCAGCCGTTCTAGACCCTTGGCTTCACCCACATTCTGGCAACTCAACTGACACCTCATCCAAGCTGTGGATAGAGTCTCCCTTTGATGGATGCTGTACGTCAAATGAATGATCCTCTGCACTGTGGGCTACTCTTCTTGTGAGAGCGCAAGGGGAAAGGGGGGAAAGCTGTAGGCTAAGCCTAGGCTCATCCCAAGGGGTTGCAAGTTGGAAGGGGGTGTCAGAAAGGCTATGGGAGACAAGGGAAAGGATCCCCTAAGGTCTGGGAGTAGTTGGCGATGGAGAACTCAAATTACCGCCACTAGGTGGGCGAATATGGCAGCTCTGAAGGGCTATGAAGGCTAGTAATCGCTGGGACTTGAATGGCGGCGGTTTAGACTCTGGAAATTGGTGGGAATGACTCCAAATCACTGCAGAACTTTTGAAGCGGTGGAAGGACTTGAAGGGCGGCGGTTTATCGAAGGGGTGGCTCTGGGGACTCGATGTAGGCTCTGGAACTTGAAGCGGACTCTCTAGGGACTCGTAGAAGACTCTGTAGACTCAAAGAACTCTGTGGACTCAGCAAGGACTCATAGAACTTGAAAATACTCAAGGGACTTGACTCTGGGGACTCTGGGACGCTCAGAAAGACAGATGGTGACCGCAAAAGGTGGGTATTTTTTTTCTAAGTGAAGCGGTGATACTTGTAATGTAGAGGCAGTGGTAGCTATGTGAAAATCGGCAGTTTTCGGAGCTGTCAAATGTCGAAAAAAAGTGACAGAAAAGGGCCAATGTATGGTAAATCACATGCATCACAGTAAAGGAAGGGAAAGCGAAGTGAAACTGTTCGGAAAAATATGTAAATAAAGGGAGAGGGTATGGATGACATGCCTGGACAGCAAGGAAGTGCAGGGAAAGCTGCAGAAACTCTGGGGGACGAAACATGGGGTCTAGAAGCGGAATGGCGGCGGAATGTGCGTCGGAGTGGGCGGTGGGTCACAGGATTGACACCTCACACTTTGGAAAGGGTTTCCAACAGCCAACGGACGGGTTTCACATGTTCAGGGGTGAGGCGGTCGGAACAGACATGGCTAGGCCCTCAGAATGGAACCTGGAAATGAAGCAGCACTTTTTGTGGCGGTGATAGGGGCATGTGAGGCAGTGGGACAAGACAAGGGTGGGTGGAGCTATTTTTAGATGGCAGAGGTGGTCATTCTGGCTGTATTGGCGGCCGAAAGGCAGCAGAATCCCTTAGACGATGATGGGGACGATTAGAGAAGTCGTAGCGGTCGGGAATCACTGCAATATGGCAGTCTTAGACCCTGAGGACTGTCGGAGCATTGTGGCAGTGAAGGAATACCCAAAAGCGGTGGGTTTCAGCCCTAGGGAGTGCACATTCCCTACAGCACATATAGTACCACTCCCAGAATCGAGCAGTTAGGACTTGGGAGGATGACTCAGATCGTCATCCTCGGGGGGATGAATAGGATCAACCCACTCAGCCTGGTATGTCCAGTGCAGGCATGTTATACTTTCATCTACCCCTTCGTAGAATACATCCTGTCCTGTTCAGTATATTATTATTGGGAATAAATCTGTATACTTGACCATGTCTGGGCATGTCTGAAATGTCTGATAGGTAATGACCATCTTGACTACCATTAAACTCGGTTCATACCAGTGATTTGCATTTCCTAACCTTGCCAGATATTCAAGCCTGTGTTGAGCAACGGTGCATGGCACAGAGGCCAGCTCCACTGGACTCACCTTAGGTTAGAGTGTAACGAGTTGAGACGAGTTAAGGGAGGCAAAAGCGATTGTATTTTAGGGCGCCATAGGCTGCCTTTATATACTACAGGGTGAGTGTGACGTGACGTGTGACAACTACCTAAATAGTCGTAGCTATTGTCTACCGTATTTGGACTAAGTGTTATTCTACCTATGTAGTAACTACTTCCCACGCTGCACTAAGTAGGCGCGTGTTCAACACTCCCCCTTGCTAAGTCGCTGGTTAAAGCACGCAAGCATAGGATGGCGCTACAATTAAGTGCAGCCAGTTTTAGTCGTCAGCCTGATAGATTTGAAGCCTGAGTTGTGCCCTGAATTTCTCAAATTTGTCTCGACCCAGGTTCTTGGTGAACATATCCGCAGGGTTTTCTGCACCATCGATGAAGAATAGGGCGACTTTGCTGTCAGCCACAGCTTCGCATACATAATGGTAGCGAATGTCGATGTGCTTGGACCTTTTCTCGGTCACAGGGTTTGAAGCCATAAACAAGGCTCCCTGGTTGTCACCGCAAATCGGAATGGGTTTCAACTTATATCCCAATTCCTCAAGCAAGTTTCGAATCCAGATTACTTGGCGGCTACAGTCACTGAGCACCATGTATTCTGCTTCAGTGGACGACAGGGCTACTGTCTTTTGGGCATGTGATGTCCAACTGAAGATGCCATCAGCAAGTTTCAGGAAGAATCCTGTCTGCGATCAGCGAGTGGAAGGGTCAGAGGCCCAGTCTGAGTCTGTACAAGCAGTGATGCCAAGGCCAGAATCACCATTGAAAACGAGGGAATAATTTCTTGTCCCAAGTAGATAGCGGCAGATATACAGCGCTTTATCAAGGTGTTCTTTGGATGGATTCGCGGAGTGTCGCGATAGAGCCGTCATGGCATATGCGATGTCAGGACGGGTGCCTAACATAATATAGAGCAGTGACCCAATCACTGTCTGGAAACGAGTTCTGAGCTCTGGGTCGGCAGGCTCGTCGTTTGGTAGGGCATAGTACCCAGTGGGTAGTGGAGTCTTTGCCGGCTTGGCATTTTGGAGTCCACAGCGCTCAACGATTTTGTCGAGATAGGTGCATTGATCAAGATAGATCTTGCGGCCTTGGCGCTTGATGGACATCCGGAGGAACTCTTTACACTGCAAGCATTCCTCAGTTTTTTTGCCAAAAACATTCAAAAAAAAGAGAGGAAACTGATACTCTTTAATCTGGGATGTCTTTGGAAAAATGATTTAAAAAAAATACTGGATTTTTATTGACCATTTCACCTCAAAAAATGGTGTGGAATTATGTGAAATCATTGCAGGCAAAATAATTATGACTGTTTTCTAGTATGATTTGGAATGAAATATGCATTAAACATTGTAAATATATCTTCACATGTTTGGGGGTTTAATAATCTAATTTTTTCTTAGAAGAAAGTCCACAAAATAAGCAGTATTTATGTGGCCAAATCACTGTATTTGAAATGATGAGTTGCATGTCAAAGTTCAAGTGAAAAATATTCTGTCTTTTTTATGCTTGAACATGTGATATTCAGAAAAATATATTCAGACAAAATATCAAATGACGTATTGAGTATTTTCCCACCAAAATAATCTATTAAAACCATTGAAACTTTTTTCTGAGTGAAACATTCAGTATATTTGCTGGGCTCTGCTTCCAAATACCCTAGGTCACAAAGCCTCACACATGACATACCTCCTAGGGCTTGACAAAACCTCAGGCTGACACAGGCTGCCATGATGTCTTGGCTTGGCTCAGTGCCTGAGGCCAGGCCATGTACAACACTATTTCTGAAGCATAGCTGACTTTCTGGGTTGGGGTCACTGTCCCCAACACCATAACCACCAGAAGAGAATGTAAGGGAGCCACCACATGCACCAAGTGCAACAAACCCCATGCATGCACAATATGCATGACTCAGGGACTGTAAACCATATATGAGCACATCAGAGAGACAGGCTGTCATCAGAACCACTCAGAACCAGTCAGAACCACTCGGTTAGCATCGGTTAGCACTTTGTAGCACTGGTCATTTCCCTGATGCACTCCATAAGAAGATCATGTAACAGAGCCACACCTGTCTGTTTGTTGTCACTGTAACTGAGAGCATGTATTCCAGCCACTGTTGTCCTTCATCTGAGATAAAGCATGCAGAATTGGTATTACTGTATTGTTGTTCAAGTCATCAATGCCTCAATTAGATACTCCCCTCTTTGGCACCATTTCATCATCATGACCAATCACCTATTCTCTCACAACCACACACTGATCAGGGAACCAGCAATTGGTCACGACTGGTCAGGACTAGTTTGTGACTGGTTCTGACTAAAATCCTGTTCACTGATTGGCATGTGTACTGTGCTGTAGTGATGAAGAGACTACCACTAATGTAACCTACCACAAGATTCTGTTGTAATACTCATAAACAGTCCTGTGGACTACTCTTGCAGTCTAATATGAAAAGACAGCCAGAGTGAAGTGAGGTGTATCCCAGTCATAAAAAACTTGATCCCAACCCCTCAGTGGAAATTATCATTACAATGGATCCTGAGACATGAAGGTATACTGGGAAATGAACTAGCTGACAAGCACACCAGAATTGTGGCAAGGGGCCCTCAGAAAAGTAGCACACTAAGATGACTCCCAGCGTACCTACAAATGAAGGGCCTCCCATGGAGCATCTCAGCTGTAATCTGTGCGCAATGGGACACCTCAAAAGCAAGATGGGAAAAGATGTGGAAGAAATCCCCCAGACACACCCTTGCATCCAAATACAAAGCAGGCCTCCCCTCCCACACACATGCCAATGTGCTCCTCAAAATCTGCAATCCACATACAACCACATACATCAGACTTCACAACAGACACTTGGGACTCAACAAACACCTGGCCTGCATCAAGAAAGCTGACTTGCCAAGCTGTAAATGTGGTGCCCCACAAGAATCAGTGGAACACTATCTCACAGTTTGCCCATGCTTCAATAGAGCACATCATGCCTTATGGAATACCATAGGTCACAAAGCCTCACACATGACATACCTCCTGACCTGTGATGATATGTTTTTCCTTCTTTGGAGGTGGCATCATGATGTGGTTGATCCTGACATTGACATGTGACAGAGAACGATACATTCTCAGTCATATTAGATCTGGTGAATACACAATGTTCCATGAGTGTATGCTATGTCATGTACCCAAGAGGAGGAACAGTGCCAATGTTGGCAATGAGCAGCAGACCTGCAAATCAGTTGTCATTAATGAATCACAGTCTCTATGAGAGGATGAGGGGCATACCTGGTACTGGAAGGTAACTAAAATCCTGGCTGAGGGGTCCTCCATGGGCACTGAGGGGCCAGCAGACCACCAGAGGTGGTAGCAGCAAGCAGCAGTTGGATAGAAGATGTGGCTGTTCAATGGTACTGAACAGCCATGTCAGTGTCCACATCAGGTAAGCACAGCCACCCAAGCTGTGGCCTAGGGCTTGATATGAGTCAGAAGGGGGTGTCAGAAAGGCTATGGGAAAAGATCCCCTAAGGTCTGGGAGTAGTCGGTGATGAAGAACTCGAATTACTGCCACTAGGCAGGCAAATATGGTGGCTCTGAAGGTCTACAAAGGCTGGTAAGGGCTGGGACTTGAAGGGCAGTGGTTTAGACTCTGGAAATCGGTGGGAATGCCTCCAAAACTCTGTGGAACTTTTGAAGCAGTGGAAGGACTCAAAGAAGCTGGGGAATCTTGAACCATTGACATACTCAACCCCGACCACTGTGACTTCGCTGCCCTGCGAGCTGCCATGCTATTGATGTGCATGAAGGTTTGCCTTTTATTTACATTCTCTCTTTTTGCATCACTCTAATGGTACTATGCTTTTTTGCTAATTACACTACCTACTACACTTTTTACTAATAGTATTATGCTTTTTCCTAATACTACTACCCTTTTTCCTAATACTACTACCCTTTTTACTCATAGTACTACGCTTTTTCCTAATACTACTACGCTTTTTCCTAATACTACTACACTTCTCCTAATAGTACTACACTTTTTTCTACTACCACTACACTTGTGGGTAATCAAATGTGTGGTAGTAGTGGGCTAGTGGCATACCCTCTAGTAGGAATTGGCCATTGTTTGGTTGGCTTTGGCCGCTTGCGTGAAAGGCGTGAGTTTTGGTGTCCACTATATCACGTTTTTGGGTATTTTTGTGACTTTGCAAAATTTCAAGGCATTAGTGGCTGTGCCCACTACACAACAATCCTAATAATGACTACACTTTTTTGCTAATCAACATTCCCTAGTCACACTACAAATATTTGGTAGTCCAAAAAAGCGAACTTTTACTACACTTTTCTAATCAAAACTGCAAACATTTCCCTAGTCAAACACTAATCAACACTACACTTATTTGGTAGTCAAAAATGCGGACTTTACTACACTTTTGGTAATCAAAAGTGTTATGGAATGCACTGGAGCCTCAGGCTGAGGTGTGGACTTTCTTTCTTTTATCTTATCTTGTCTTTCTTTTTATCTTATCTTCCCCCTCCTTATCTTTATCTTATCCTTTCTTGTCTAGTCTTTTATCTTATCTTCCCCCTCCTTATCTTTATCTTATCCTTTCTTGTCTAGTCTTTTATCTTATCTTCTTTATCTTATCTATCTTATCCATGGACTGTTCTAGACTGGCCCAGACCCTGGCCATGTGGCAGCCATGAGGTCTCTGTCTATGGTGCATGTCACCTAGTCACCACTACTTTTGTACAAAATTTACAACACACACAAATCTTGATGAAATGAGAAATCTCTTTGTAAAACTGCTCTAATTGATCATTCAAAGAACTCTACCAGACAGATTTTTTATATCTCAAAAATTGGCCAAGTTATAAATTCCAGTACCAACCAAAATGGCGCTGTGGCGTGAGAACGTTCTAATTAGGCAAAATGACCCCTCTGATATACCATTTATAGTTACATGCCCCTCTACTACTATTCTCAGAACTGGCTGTTTTTTACAACTCTGAGGTTTTGGTGAGGTGCCCACGTCTGAATATGGTGTAGACCTCAACCGAACTTGGAGGTATTGGCATATTGCATAAGGTAGCTTTCTGTTTAGTCTACCACACTAGTACTGGAAACTTGTCTACATCAATCACCATGGTCTCCGAGTCCCTTTTTCGGACCCATTGGAACTGCGTTATTATTTTGCTGGAGTAGTGTTGCCAAATTTCACAGTGGGAACACTTTTTTTTTTTTTTTTGGCCCAACCCAAATTGGCATCTGTACAAAAGTAGCGGTGACTAGGTGACGCACACCATAGGTTTGCCTGGACAACTATGATGTCATCATGATGTCATGCCTCATGTATACCTCATGTATGCCTCATGTAGGCCTCATGTATGTAGGTATATAAGGACTGCCAATAGCCCAGCTAGCCCCAAGCTAGTTCACTTGGGAATACCAGTTCCTAACTGTCTGGCTTGTCCCCTCCTTTCCTGTCCCTCTCTATGTCTGTCCATCCTTTGCTCTTGCTGTTCTGGTGGCTGAGTGGACCTACGATGTTGTGGTTAGGTTCTGTCACAAAAAGTGTACACAACATTTAGCTACTCAAACACTAATCAACACTACACTTAATTGGTAATCAAAAAAGCACCACAACACTACACTTTTGGTAATCAAAAGTGTACACAACATTTAGCTACTCAAACACTAATCAACACTACTCATAATTGGTAATCAAAAAAGCGCCAATTTGTTAATCAAACATCACAAAACACCACACTTATTTGGTAGTCAAAAATGCGCCACAACACTACACTTTTGGTAATACACATCTACACTACACTTTGGTAATCAAAACACTTATCAACACTACACTTATTTGGTAGTCAAAAAAGCAGACTTTTACTACACTTTTGGTAATACACATCTACACTACACTTTGCTAATCAAACATTACAAAACACTACACTTATTTGGTAGTCAAAAAAGCACACTTCACTACACTTTTGGTAATACACATCTACATTACAACTTGCTAATCAATTACTAACCAACACTATACTTATTTGGTAGTCAAAAAAGTGCACATTGTAACGGCCCGTACCTTTTCACTACTTGTTGTAGCGTAGTCTTAGCGTACTTCTCCTTATTTATCCACTCTCTGGTTAGGGTTACTTAGACGCGCTCATAGACGCTTTACTTAGTCAGCTGCTTCGTCAGCGTAGCCACATTGACTCAGCGTGGAGCGCTGCAGCCAATAGCGTTTCTCCCTCTTAGTTTGGTTTGTTCTACGACGTTCCACGGTACAAACACTCTAGTTAGTATAAATACCGTCTCTCTTGTCGTAGACACGCCAATCGAGTTCATTTGTGCACTGTCGCATTAATTCATTCCAAGTCCTCTACTCTCTATCAGTCAAGGAGTAACCGAGTATAGTCCTTGTGATTATAAGCGTTACACTTGAACTCGATTATCACATACTCCCTTACTCCGCTTGTGCCCAGGCATATAGGGCAACGTATACCCGGACTCCAGGGTTAAGGAGCTTTACCTTCTTCTCTTCACTTCGTTTACGAGACGACACTTTTAGTCTCGTCCCCTTTACGGCAAGGGGTTGTGCTGAAGAAGAACCGTAGTCAGTAGTCCCGCTGTCCGTCAAGGGCAGTGTGAAGGCGTAACCCACATTAGGGGGTGGAAACGCATAGCGTAATAGTAGTTCCCCTACGTCACGGGAGGTAGAAAGTGTACTACCAGTATCCCTAGTCACCATACTATAGTTGAGACAGAGTACCGCCACTGAGGGCAGGGAAAATCTCGTCATCATTCCTCGCGTCAAGAAGTCGGAGTCTTTGGCTCCTCGTATTAGGTTTTCTCCTTACCTTAAAAAGGAAGAGTCGCCCGCTCCCCCGCTCCTGTTTGCTCGGGAAGCCACTCCCCTCGAGCAACAAATCTTTGGAACCCCTGAACCTCTTCTCCCCCGCCTCTCGCCGCTCCCTCTTCGCTCCCCCTCTCCCGACCCCAATCTACTCGGTTTCGTTCTACACGTTCCGTACAGCTTACGGAATAGACAAACCATCCGCCCTCCCCCACGTACCCCAGTAACTTTCACTGGTCATGGACCAATTCACGCAGGACCAGCTGCACTTCATGCAGCAAATGACGGCCATGATCACGGCGCAGGTCGCCAACCAGGTGGCCCAGCACGTCGCCGGTGCCATGGCCGGCATGCAGCCGCAGCAGCAAGGCGGAGGGGCCGCCCAGAATGTTAATCAAAATGTTGACCCCACGAAACGGGGCGTCGCCGACCCAGGGCTGTTCGACGGGTCTATTAGTAAGTTCGAGGAATGGTGGGCCAAGATGAAGGCCTACATCATAGTCGCGAACCAGACCAGCCCTAGGGCTAGGAATCTCGCAGTCTGGTCCAGGATGACCGGACCTATTGCTGGAGCTTACGCGCGGGCGCGTATTGACACGTGTATGGCGGCAGGGGCCTGGCCGTCCTACGACGATCTCGTGGCCGAAGTAGAGGCACGCTTCAGGCCGCTTCACAACAAGGACTGGGCTAAGGAACAGCTCAGTAAAGTTCGCCAAGGCTCGGCTAGGACAGAGGAGTTCCTGGCCAAGTTCAACGCCTTAAGGACCGCATCTGGGGTATCCGATGATTACGCAATCTTTATGCTGGAAAGGGCACTCCGCCCTGAAATTGTTCAGCAAATTTTCGTTCAGGGCCGTCGCAAAGACACCTGGGTGGAATACGACGTTGAGGCCAGGTGCCTCGGTGCTGCCCTGGAGGCAGTGAGAATCAAGACTGGTGGAGCGTCCTCTCGATGGGGACAGAACTTTTCGCGACCCTCGCCCGGGGTAACGTCAGGGCAAGGTGCACCCATGGATATTGGGGCTGCGCAGGGTGGTTCTGGAAGCCGCCCCAAAAAGGACTTTTCTAATTACCAATGCTATGCATGCGGCCAGAGGGGCCATATACGACCGCATTGCCCGCAGGCCGGGAACAAGGGCAAAGGGCGCCAGGTGCGCTCGGAAGGTGTTGACCCGCGGCTGGCTGCCATGGATGGGATGACGTTTGAACAGATCGTCGCCCATGTTAGTAAATTAAAAGAATCGGAGCTGCAGTGAAATCGGGTCCTGCAGGCTCGGACAATGTTAGTACTGGACTTGTTTCTTTTCTTCCGTATAGTTTCTCTTCTCGTTGCGTTTCAGTCTCTTCCAAAAATAGTATAAAAGAAAACACAAAAATAGAAAATACGAAAGCACAAAAAAAGGTTTCGTTTGCGGACATAGTTACTGTAAATAGGTTTTCTCCTCTCTCTGTAGATAATATGGACGACGATTCGGACCTTGTACCTACACCGTCTGTTGGAGGGTCCCGAAAGGGCTTGGGACCGGATGTTAAACTGGCACCGCTTAATTCTCCAAGCAATAAAATCCCCAAAAATAGCATTTCGGAAGGATCCGAGTCGGTTAGCGATGCTCAGGCGACAGTACCGCTGAAATCCCGAGTTTGCACGCTCAACTTAAAGGATCACGTTGCTGTACCTATTATTATTCGCACTAGGAAAGGTGACGCACACGCGGTGCAGGCCTTGTTGGATTCCGGTGCTACAGGTGTTTTCGTGGACGCTAAATTCGTTGATCGGAAGAAGCTTCCCAAGTTGTCTCTCCCACGCGCTGTGGACGTATTTAATGTCGATGGTACTCTTAACTCCGCTGGAAGGATTACACACCAGGTACCACTTAGAGTTCAGTTTGGAGATCACTTCGAAGAGTTAGTAGCCGACGTCACGGATCTGGGATCTCACGACATGATTTTGGGTCACACGTGGCTTGCCACTCACAACCCGGATGTCAATTGGAAAACCGGTGAAATCTCGATGAAGAGGTGTCCTCGTAGTTGCAGGCAACTCATGCCGAAGCCGGCCTTCGTTAGACGTATCGAAAAGGAGGAGGTCCAGGCCCTCGAAGACTGGCATAATATATTCAGAGCCGACAAGCAGGAGGCTCCTAAAAAGGATAAAACCCCTGAGGAACTGGTTCCGAAGGAATATCACGAATATTTAAACGTCTTCTCTGTCCAGGAATCCGAACGCATGCCGCTTAGGAAACCTTGGGACCACGCGATAGAACTAAAGGAGTCGTTTGTTCCGAAAAAGGGAAGGTTGATCCCTCTCAGCCCTGATGAGCAAACCGAAGTTAGCAACTTCGTTGATGGTCAGCTTAAGAAGGGTTATATTCGGCCTAGCAAGTTGCCGCAGACTTCTCCCGTGTTCTTCGTCCCTAAGAAGGATGGAAAGAAGTGTATGGTACAGGATTACCGTTATTTAAACGAGCATACGGTCAAGAACTCGTATCCGCTCCCGCTCATCTCGCAACTTGTTGACAAGTTGAAAGGCTGTAAATTATTTACGAAAATGGACCTTAGGTGGGGATACAATAACATCCGGATCAAGGAAGGTGACGAGTGGAAAGCTGCTTTCGTCTGTCACCGTGGAGCCTTCGAACCGCTGGTGATGTTCTTTGGACTTTGTAATTCCCCCGCCACGTTTCAAAACATGATGAACGACATCTTCGGTGACATGGAGGACGTTCTAGTTGTATATATAGACGATCTTATGATATTCACGAAAATGGACGATGAAAAGGAGCATGACAGGATCGTGCTAGAGGTGCTTAGAAGGTTGAAGGAGAACGACTTGTTCGTTAAACCGGAGAAGTGTTTATTTAAGCAAAAAGAGGTCGACTTTCTGGGTATGATAGTTGGCACGAATGGAGTTAAGATGGATCCCGCTAAAGTCGCTGCTGTGCGCGATTGGCCGGTCCCCACTTCTGTTCGTGGAGTCCGAGGCTTCCTTGGCCTTGCGAACTTTTACCGACGATTCATAAAGGACTTCGCGCAGGTCGCGCGCCCCCTTAATGATCTCACAAAAAAGGACACTCCGTTTCTCTGGTCCGACAAGTGCCAAGTAGCGTTTGATACGTTAAAGGAAGCCTTCACGACCGCGCCTATTCTTATGTTCCCCGATCAGGATCGGAAGTTCCGCTTAGAAACCGATGCCTCGGATTACGCAACCGGAGCCGTGCTCTCGGTAGAATGCGATGACGGTCTCTGGAGACCAGTTGCCTATTCGAGTCACTCGCTTAGTGGAGCAGAGCTTAATTATACGGTTCACGACAAAGAGATGCTAGCCATCATTCGCGCTTTAGAGCAGTGGCGTCACTACCTTGAGGCTACTCTGTACCAGTTTGAGATTTGGACGGACCACCACAACCTTAAGTGGTTTATGACGTCACAGAAGCTTCAACCACGCCAGGCGCGTTGGGCGCAGTATTTTAGTCGTTTCAACTGTGTTATCGTCCACAAACCAGGTGTTTCGATGGGACGACCGGATGCTCTCTCTCGCCACGAGGACTTAGTAGAAAATCGCGAAAACGCTAAATCTGAGGAGTCGCTATTTATTAAACCTGAACAAGTGCACGCTGTGCGCTTAGAAAATCCCTTCATAGAAGAACTGCGCAGTGTAACGGCCGAGGTTGACGCTGGAACGCTCGACCGACGCGACGGTTTGCTGTATGACGGAGACAAAGTTTTCGTGCCTGAGGCACTTAGACAGAAGGTACTCGCTGCTCTTCACGATTCACCCCTAGCGGGTCATCGAGGCGTAAAAGGAACTCAGGAGTTGATCACACGCTGGTTCACGTGGTCTACCTTGAAGCCCGATGTCGAAGAATACGTAAAGCATTGTCAGACGTGTCAAGCTAGCAAGCCTAGTAACAAGCTGCCAGCAGGCGAACTCAAATCTTTACCTGTCCCCGATGGGCCTTGGAAAGATCTTACGACCGACTTTATGGATATAGGAGTCAGGAGCTCCTCTGGAAAATCTTACGTTCTGGTTGTCGTCGATCGGTTCTCTAAGGAAGCAGAGTTCATCCCCTGCACTGAAAAGGAAACTGCCGCTAGTACGGCACGGCTTTATTTAACTCACGTCTGGAAGCACCACGGCCTTCCGCAGTCTCTCGTCTCGGATCGCGGACCGCAGTTCGCATCTCAGTTCTCGAAGGAATTATTTAAAATGTTGGGTGTCGAGCAGAAGCTCTCGACGGCATTTCATCCACAGACGGATGGTCAAACAGAGCGGTTGAACCGCGAAATTCAGCAGTATTTACGGATGTATGCAAACCATCAGCAGGAACGATGGGAGGATTGGCTTCCCCTGGCTCAATTCGCGTATAACAACTCCAAGTCTTCTTCTACTGGCAAGTGCCCCTTTGAAGTTACCCGTTCTTACACACCACGAATGGGCGTCGAGCCGACGACTTCTAAGGTAGAAGCAGCGGAGGAGACCGCTAAAGACTGGTTCCTGGTGTTCCAGGAAGTGCGCGAAAGTTTGGGAAAAGCTAGGACTCGTCAGAAAACTCAGGCAGATAAACGACGATCCCCTTCCCCTGCTTACTCTGTAGGCTCACAGGTTTGGCTGGCTACCGACCATTTATCGCTGAAGGATCGGCAGAGCCGAAAGTTGACCGAAAAGTGGATAGGCCCGTACGAGGTCTCGAACGTTTTACCCAACGCCGTTAAATTAAAGTTGCCGCGCTCGATGCGCATACACCCGGTGGTGAATGTTTCACGGGTGAAACCTTATCTCGGTGCTCTTGATGGGCAACCGGTTACTCGACCCGGCCCACAACGGGTTACGGATGAAGGAGATGTCGAGTTTGAAGTTGAGAAAGTTGTCGATTCCCGCTTGAAGCGTGGCAATCTCCAGTTCCTCGTGCATTGGAGGGGATACCCGGAAGAAGATCGCACTTGGGAGCCTAGGTCTGCTCTTAAGAATGCCCAGGAGGCGATAGACGATTTTTACAAACTCCACCCCGGTGCCCCCCGCAAACTTCGTTTACTCTCGACCGAAGGTCTCTTTTTCTCCGCTGTACCCGACCCTTTGACTGCTGTGCAGCCTATCTGGTCTCGCCTGGAAGTCGAGCCATAGGAGGGGATAGTGTAACGGCCCGTACCTTTTCACTACTTGTTGTAGCGTAGTCTTAGCGTACTTCTCCTTATTTATCCACTCTCTGGTTAGGGTTACTTAGACGCGCTCATAGACGCTTTACTTAGTCAGCTGCTTCGTCAGTGTAGCCGCATTGACTCAGCGTGGAGCGCTGCAGCCAATAGCGTTTCTCCCTCTTAGTTTGGTTTGTTCTATGACGTTCCACGGTACAAACACTCTAGTTAGTATAAATACCGTCTCTCTTGTCGTAGACACGCCAATCGAGTTCATTTGTGCACTGTCGCATTAACTCATTCCAAGTCCTCTACTCTCTATCAGTCAAGGAGTAACCGAGTATAGTCCTTGTGATTATAAGCGTTACACACATTACTACACTTTTGCTAATCAAAACAACTACACTGATTAGGTAATCAAAAATGCGCCACGACTCTTCACTTTTGGTAATAAAATGTACACTACACTACACTAATTGTATATTGCATATATCTCAGCCATTTTTGCATGGATGGATGACATAAGCATACCTCTGGGGTCCTCTAGTCAGGCACTACAACTTTCATTATGACATCTTTGAAATTTAATTTTTGAGACATCCAATTTTTTCAGTATTTTGCATTTTTCTCACCCATTTTTGGGCATATTGATGAGATAAGCATATTCCCACAATCCTGTGATCCAGCCCCACAACTTTCATTATGACATTGTGGCTGTACAGTGACATCTGTGAGGTGCCCCTATCTCTGTAGCACGTGTGTCTGTAGGCCTGTAGCTCTGTGGGAGCCTGTGGGGAACTGTGACATGGTAATGTCACACAATTGTCACACTGTACCTGACTGTGCACTGTCACACTGTCACACTGTGGCACTGTGGGACACTGTGACATCACTGTGGCACTGTGGCCTCTGTGCCAAAAAGGTGGTTTTGCTGATGAACCAAATCTTCCCAAGAACTCTTCCAGGGCGACTGCTCTTGAGTTCGAACCTTCCTCGACCACTATGAGCGACTCTGTGCCTTCCATAATGTCACTTCGGACCATGAACATGGTCGCCTCAATCCTCCCTTACTGCAATACTCGTGTCAGAGAAATCATCGAAGGAATGCCTCACTTTCATACCCCCAACTGGGCCAGATTGAAGGCCAGTTTGCTTCGCTACTTCGATGCTGACATCTTCGACGAAAGGTTCTTTGAAAGGGACCTCAAATCTCTTGTACTGCAATTCAGGAATCAGCCAATCATGTCCCTGCATGATTTCCGAGCCTATAACCGAGAGTTCACTCGAGTTGGAGGCTGGATGAAGCACAAGGGAAAGCTCACTGTGTTACGATACGTACTCTTTTCTTTTTCTTTCGTCTCTTCTCGTCTTATCTAATCTCTCTTATCTTATCTTGAGATCTTATCAGATCTTATCTCGTCTTATCTCTCGTCTTATCTATGGACTCACCCAGACCTTGGCCATGTGCCTGCCATGTGGCTCAGGCCTAGGCCAGTCCGGACAATGATGTCATAGTGATGTCACTGTGATGTCATGCCTTATGTCTTCCTCATGTATGCCTCACCTCTACCTCATGTACAGTAGTATATATACCCAACACAATAGCCCAGCTAGCCCCAAGCTAGTTCATTTGGGTTTCGTCCCTACTTGCTTCTAAATCCTCTTCTATCCTCTCGTCTTCATCCTCGCCTTCGTCCTTGTCTAGCTTCGGTGTAGCGAGCCCGTGACTTCGAGTCTAGGGTCGTAACACTTGAACTAGCTTCTATACCGTCACCCGCTCGCTGAGCAAACCCGGACTCCAGGGTCAAGGAGAGTGTCACAGCCGGACTCCAGGCTTTAAGGAGGTTTATTCACCATTCCACGCCATGCCTCGTTCTACCGCGAAGGTTCGATCTATCGACCTCTGCCTCCACGAAATACCCCTCCCTCGCCTACCCCCGAACTCGTTTACCCCTCTCGAACCCCATCCGAAGACCCCAACCTCGGGACCCCACCCCCGCTCCCTGCCAACTTCGGTCTTCCCGACGAAGAAGGAGCATGCCTCTTCGCACACTCCCTGATCCCGCCCCACAATCAACTTTACCAAGACATCTTCGACCCCGCTCCACACCCTCGCTTCGACAACCTCGACGAGCAACTCTATGAAGACATCTTCGGTCATCCCGCTCCCCCGCCTCGCCGCTACAACCTCCGCCCCCGCCACCTCATCAACAAACCCTACCGCCGCCCTGTCATAGTCAGCCGCTATGGACCAAGGTGGTAACCAACAACAGCAACCCCCGCCCAACCCTCTCCTTGTCGACCCCGATGTCCAGGTGCTCATCGGCGCTATCACCGCCCACGTCACTACCTCTGTGGCCCAGAGTCTAATCCAGGCCAATGCACGTGCTGCCCGGGGCGATCCGGCAAAGAAAGGGGCGTCCGACCCCGGAAAGTATGATGGCTCCATCTCGAGATTCGAGGAATGGTGGAGCAAGATGAAGGCGTATCTCCAGATAGCGGACTTCCCGTCGGCCTCGCAGGACTGCCTGGCAGTGTGGACCCGACTCGAAGGGCCAGTAGCAGGGGCGTATGCCCGAGCGAGAATCGATGCCTGCAAGGCAGCAAACACGTACCCCAATATGGCGGCCCTCGAGGCCGAGATCGAGGCCAAGTTCAGGCCGATCAACAACAAGGACTGGGTGAAGGCCCAACTACAAAAGATCCGACAAGGAAGCATGCGGACTGAGGACTTCGTGGCCAAGTTCGGTGCGTTAGCAATGTCTGCAGGGGCGTCTGACGACTACGCCATCTTTATGCTTGAACGGGCCATGCGCCCTGACATATTACAGCAAATCTTCGTGCAAGGAAAAAGGAAGGCTACCCTCGCTGAGTACGTAGTCGAGCTCCGGACCTTGGGTGGCGCCATCGAAGCCGCTCGAATGCACACCTCCTCCCGCTTCACTTTCCCATCCTCGACCTCTCGCCCCTCTCCCTCGTCAGTTGGCACCTTCGGAGGCTCTGGTATCCCAATGGAAATCGGTGCCACCTCGACTTCTCGACCCGTCCCCTCGCACATCAAGTGCTTCTCGTGTGGGGGTAATCATTTCAAACGAGACTGTACGTCTCGGTCTCAGCAGCGCCCTCCTCCCCGCTTCCCCGCTCCCCCTCGTACCCCTTTCTCGCCCCAGCCTGCTGCTCGTCAAGCAGCACCCCAAGAGGACCCTCAGCTTCGCCAACTGCAGGGGATGACCTTCGAAGAAATGCAGGCGTTCTTTTACGATAAGCATACGAACGAGATGAAAGCGCAGGGAAAAGAGTTCGGTCAGTAGAGGTTCGGGTACCTACTGGCCAGGCATGTAATCGGTTCTCGGTCTTGGACACTTACGACACACAGGAGTTATTTAATGTGTCTACTTCGTGCGCAGAGGAGTCCACTACTGGCTCGGCCCCGCACGTTAAAAATGGGGTGCTTAATTCCTCGTGCTATGAAAATCCAAAAAAATGTGACCAACCGAAACCAGAAACCCCGAAGGACGCTAAAGTTAGAACCGTGGACTGCAAGCCCGAATTGGAGTTAGAAGTAACGTTGGAAGGGAGAAGTAGGAAGTGGCAGACAAGAGCGTTGGTGGACTCAGGGGCAACTGACACGTTCCTGGACAAGAAGTGGGCAGATGAAAACAAGATACCCCTCCTCCCCCTCGAAAGGACAGTCCCAGTCTACAACGTCGATGGCACCAAGAACCGAGATGGGGATATCACCCACGTAGCGCCTCTCGTAATGAACTTCGATGGACACAGAGAGCACATCTGGGCACAGGTCACTACCCTCGGTTCTCACCCACTTGTCCTCGGCTATACATGGCTTCGACGACACAACCCCGTAGTCTCGTGGGTTGACAAGACTGTTAAAATGACCCGATGTCCTCGAGAGTGCCATGACCTTGCCCCACTGTCGAAGCAGGAGAAGAAGGAAGCAAATGACATGGAGTACTTACATCCGAAGCTCCGCTCGACATGGTCTCGGTCTGGCACTGTCGAAGAACTTGTCCCAAAGGAGTACCATCGGTACCTAGAAGTGTTCTCGAAGGAGTCGTCAGAACGCATGCCGCTGAGAAAACCCTGGGATCATGCCATCGATCTCAAGGACACGTTTACCCCCAGGAGAGGTCGCCTCATTCCCCTTTCCGTCGACGAACAAAAAGAGGTCTCGGATTTCATTGATGATCAGACCAAGAAGGGCTACATCCGACCCTCGAAGTCTCCCCAGACCTCCCCTGTCTTCTTTGTCCCCAAGAAGGATGGCCGAAAGCGTATGGTCCAGGACTACCGTTACCTCAACGAGCATACTGTGAAGAATGCATACCCCCTTCCACTCATATCGCAGCTTGTTGATAAACTCAAGGGGTGCAAGCTTTTCATGAAGATGGACCTACGGTGGGGATATAACAATGTTCGCATCAAGGAAGGTGATGAGTGGAAGGCGGCTTTCGTCACTCACAAAGGATCCTTCGAACCTCTCGTCATGTACTTCGGTCTCTGCAACTCCCCCTCGACCTTCCAAAACATGATGAACGATATCTTTGGGGACATGGAGGATGTGGTTGTTGTCTATATCGATGACATCATGATCTTCACAAAGACAGATGATGAGGCCGAGCACGATCGGATTGTGTTGGAGGTCCTTCGACGCCTCGAGGAGAATGATCTCTTCGTAAAACCGGAGAAATGCTTCTTCAAGAAGAAAGAGGTCGAGTTCCTGGGGATGATTGTAGGGGTTGATGGGATCAAGATGGACGAGTCCAAGGTGAAAGCCATCCAAGAATGGCCGACCCCTACCAAGGTTAAGTCGGTCAGGGCCTTCCTCGGCCTGGCAAACTTCTACCGTCGCTTCATCAAGGACTTCGCCCGCATCGCTCGCCCACTTAATGACCTTACAAGAAAGGACCAACCCTGGACCTGGCAAGAAGAGCAGCAGCGCTCCTTCGATGCATTAAAAGAAGCCTTCACGTCGGCCCCCATCCTTGCGTTCCCCGACCAAAATAGGAAGTTCCGTCTCGAGACAGATGCATCCGACTTTGCAACTGGTGCAGTGCTCTCGGTAGAGGCCCCTGACGGGCTTTGGCACCCTGTAGCTTACTACTCGCACTCCATGACCCCACCGGAACGGAACTATCAGGTCTTCGATAAGGAAATGCTTGCCATCATCCGTGCGTTGGAGACCTGGCGTCACTGTCTGGAGGCCACCCCCTACGAGTTCGAAATCTGGACGGATCACTCTAACCTCCAGTACTTTAAGACGGCTCAGAACCTCGATCGCAGGCAGGCTCGATGGGCACAGTACCTTTCGAGGTTCAACTACAAGCTCGTCTATAAGCCAGGTGCCTCCATGGCGAAGGCCGATGCTCTGTCTCGAAGGGAAGATCATGAGGTCAAAGGGGACAATCAGGAGGTCACCCTCATCGACCCAACCCGGGTGGCAGCACTCTCTGTAGGGATGGATGGAACCCTCGAGGCCATCCTAAAGGGGGCGACCTCAGCCACGACCCCGCCCGAAGGATATGAGCTTAGGGATGGCCTCTATGTCAGGGATAGTCGGGTCTATGTCCCCCCTTCAGCAGTCCTCCCAGTGATTGAGGCACATCATGACACCCCTGTCGCTGGTCACCCAGGATGGTCTAAAACCCTCGAGTTGATCTCCCGTCATTATGTCTGGCCAGCCATGTCTCGATCGGTGAAGGAGTATGTCTCGTCCTGCCATCGTTGCCAGATGGCCAAGGGATCCCGGAGACCCCCTGCTGGAAAACTTCACCCAAACCCGGTCCCCGAGGCACCTTGGACAGACATATCTGTGGATTTCATGGACGCACCTGAGGCCAGTGGGTATGACAACATCATGGTGGTAGTGGATCGATTCTCAAAGGAGGCAGTCTTCATACCGACGATGAAGACCGTCTCGGCACTCGGTACAGCGGAACTCTTTCGAGACCATGTGTGGACCCAGCATGGACTCCCCTCTACGGTCATCTCGGATAGAGGACCCCAGTTTGCCAGCACTTTCATGACAGATCTCTCAAAGATGCTTGGCATTAAACCCAAACTCTCCACCACTTTCCACCCCCAGACCGATGGTCAGACCGAGCGACTCAATCAGGAGATCCAACAGTACCTCCGGCTTTTTATAAATGATCAACAGCATACCTGGCCCTCCTGGTTGAAGATCGCTCAGTTCTCCTATAACTCGAAAAGACAGGATTCCACCGGTCGCTCCCCATTCTCCATCACTCGCACTTATTCCCCTCGCTTGGGAGTGGAGCCAGCCACTTCTAAGGCCGAGGCTGCCACCACTTGTGCCTCCAACATCCAGTCGATCCTTGAGTCCACAAGAAAGGCCCTCCAGCAAACGGCGGAAAGGATGGTCCAGAATGCAGAGCCATCGCGGTCAGAAGCCCCTGAGTACTCAGTGGGCCAGGAGGTTTGGTTAGATACCACCCATGTTCGGGTTGATGGACGCCCTTCACGGAAGCTCACTGAAAAGTGGATCGGCCCCTACAAGATCCTCTCGGTCAAACCCAACGCTGTGGAGCTTCGCCTCCCAAAGACCCTCCGTATCCACCCTGTTGTCAATGTCTCATGGGTAAAACCATACAAGGGACCTCTTGAGGGCCAGAAGGTCACTCGCCCTGGGCCAGTGGTGGGTGTCGAGGACCGTGATGAGGAGTTCGAGGTCGAGTACATCATGGACAGTCGCCTGAAGCGCAACAAACTGGAGTTCCTCGTCCAATGGAGGGGCTATGGTGAGGAGGACCACACTTGGGAGCCCGAGTCAAACTTAAAAGGCTCCCCTGACGTCCTACGCGACTTCTACAAGTCCCGCCCTTCGGCCCCCCGCAAACTCCGTGGCATTGACTCTCTCCGCTTCGCTTCCCTCTTTTCGCCCTACGAGAATTTCACCACCTGCCGCTCTGTTTTCAGTCGCCTGGAAGTCGACCCCTAAGGAGGGGATAGTGTTACGATACGTACTCTTTTCTTTTTCTTTCGTCTCTTCTCGTCTTATCTAATCTCTCGTATCTTATCTTGAGATCTTATCAGATCTTATCTCGTCTTATCTCTCGTCTTATCTATGGACTCACCCAGACCTTGGCCATGTGCCTGCCATGTGGCTCAGGCCTAGGCCGGTCCGGACAATGATGTCATAGTGATGTCACTGTGATGTCATGCCTTATGTCTTCCTCATGTATGCCTCACCTCTACCTCATGTACAGTAGTATATATACCCAACACAATAGCCCAGCTAGCCCCAAGCTAGTTCATTTGGGTTTCGTCCCTACTTGCTTCTAAATCCTCTTCTATCCTCTCGTCTTCATCCTCGCCTTCGTCCTTGTCTAGCTTCGGTGTAGCGAGCCCGTGACTTCGAGTCTAGGGTCGTAACACACTGAACACGAACATGATCGCTACTTCTGGGCTGGACTTTCTCCTTTGTTTCGAACCTCTGTAGAGGGTAGACTGAAGCAGAAGGACCCCAACCTTGATGTCAGCATACCTTTCCCCTATGACAAAGTCTGTAGAGCTGCAGAAGAGGTGCTGCATCAAGATCGCTTCGATGCTGATGACCTTGACCTCCTCGGTCCTCAATCCATATCCAGTCTTTCAGAGAAGGAGAATATCCCTCCACAGCAGCATGATGCGAGGGGAGGGAGTGTTCAACTGCTTCTACCACCCCAGGAAGCCAGGAGAAACTTGGAGACACTGGAGAGGGAGGGAAGCATGGCTCAGAAGCAGGATGAGGTCGACACCCTGATAAAATCCCTATCTCGTATGTCCTTAAACGATCCAGATTACTCATTGCTCTATTATCAAGCCATCAAGATGGATCCCAATGCTGCAAAGGTGATTTGTCCCCCAGCACTCCACTCCGCCCCTGTTCCTAGCTCCACTGCACCCCCTGTCAGTCCAAATTCATCCCAGGCATGTCCCCAGAGGAAGCCCATCGTCTGCTTTGGCTGTGGAGTCACTGGACATGGCCTAGACACCTGTGATGCAATCAATGATCTTATCAAGAAGGGCTCTTTGGCTAGAGATGACAACCATCACAATGCAAAGAAGTATGCGCTCAAGTTCATGAAAAACTTTGCAGAGGAAATGTGGAGATATTGCAGCATGAGGATGGTTGCATTGATGGAAAGACGATGATGGGGTCATACAGGCCTGTTGGTATGTGTCAGCATGTCCTGTCAATGATGCAATCATCTCATCAGTTGAAAGCATGGACTTCAACGGCAATATCGCGGAAGGACCTACCTTTAACGATATTCACACCTTAGATGCCACCTGGAGGGACTATCTTCATCAGGAAAAAAAAACTTAACTAAGTAGGCCTATGTAGCCTCAGTAGCGTCAATAGCCACATAGTTAAGTCCCCTATATGTAGACTCTGTAGTGGAACAGGTTGACTATGTAGCACTTCGTAGCATTGATAGTTCAAGCCAATGTCTCCGAACTACTGTAGTTAGTGAACTATGTAGACTACCTAGGCTATGTATCGGCCTGCAACTTTCCTGCTACCACGAGTACATAGCCTCCATGGACTACATATCCTTAGCAAACTACTATTGAGCACAGCAAATATCATGTGATGGTATAAATATTTTCATTGAGCACCATAGTTCTTCAAGTGTGCATGTGCATAGTACATTATATGCTAGTGACGCACTTGAGGTTCGAAATTAATCCGACTCCTCTTCCGTAGTTGAGCCCTCTTCGTGTTCCTTGATAGCAGCAGCAATGACATGCGAAGACACAGTTACGTCCACAGGAGCTGAAAGGGGCGTGGCACCGGAATGGATGCTACGAGGGGCAAAATGTTCAGTTAAAATCAGTCAACGATACTCGATGTTTGTGTACGCACCGGTGTAGGCGCGGCGAAGCCCCGACTACGAGAAATGAGGTATTTCGAGGGTTCGAGGGTGCATGGAGTTTCGAGCAAGTAGACGAGGGTTCGAAGAGGTGTAGGGAAGGCTCGGGAGGGGTTCGACGGGTCATAGGAAGGTGTTCGAGAGCGGAGATGGGAGGTTTAGAGGGATCGAGGGGAGTCTCGAGGAGACGAGGAGTCGAGGGGGACTTAGATGCGAGAGGGGAAGTGGCGGGAGGTGCCGGGCGCTGACTAAGCCCGCGCCGTGCATAAGACGCATGTAGAACCTGATGGAAATTCAATTCATCCACCATCGTTGAGCTGTCTCATAGGCCGGATTCGAAGTCTCGAAGTGTTCTATTTTCTACTCTACCAACTGTTAAGTCTCGAGAGGTATACTTCTAAACTTTTGTGCTAGCTTTCGAGGAGCCCCTTTGGGACGAAACTACATACTCGCATATTCCTTGTCTGTGCCCTAGATTCTGGGCTACCCTACTTTCAGACTCTTCATCTGGAGCCCACCGCGAGGGGCTTCTTTTGGAAATCTGGCACACAGGTATCCTCTTCGTCGTACTGCAGCTCGCGCCGCCGAAGAAGAAAGGCAAAGGAGATTGACAGAGCACCACGAGACAGGACCAGCGACTGTCACGAGACACGCAGAACCATCATCCCCAGCAAGCGACGCACTTCCGTTTCCACCTACAGCTTCGCCAACACAAGTTCCATTACCGCCTTCAGTCGCTTCAGCGTCGCCGCGCGTCAGTACTCGTATCACATCCCTTGCAGTTCCACCGGCTACTCCGAACCTTTCCGAGTCACGGTTCTCCGCTTACAGATCACCTTCCCCTTTGATACCGTCTTCACCCGAGGAAGAAATCAACTCGGCCGAAGAAGCGGACCGGATCTTACGAAGTTCGTTATCTCCACTTTCTTCCTTATCCGAAACGACCGCGCTAGGGTCCGCACCCCCACGCTTGCGAACACCATCTCCGTTACGTCTACGTAGTACACGAGACACTATGGCTAACTCTCGAGGCTACTTGCCTCCGCGATATCCAGAGAGTGGGCTTGCTTCTCCTAGACTGGCCGAGCGAAGGGAGTCGCCATTGAGAAGATACTCGCCTGTCCAACCAGCCGTGAGAGCCCTGTGGGCTGACCTCGAGGAGGAAGAAGAAAGAGAAGAGGTCGTTGAGAGGGCGTCATCGAGGCGCGAAAGGAGATCGCCGCTCCTCGCGGATCACCAGGCACAAGGCCAGCCATCACCTCGAAGGGAAGAACCTCTGTACCCATTTCCAGTGCGTCGAGCGGAAATCGAGGCAAGATTGGCTGCAGCAGATGTGGGAAGGAGGCTGGCCCTCCAGTTGGAAGATCGTGGACGCCCGCAAGCTCGCGCGGGAGTCGTAGTTCGAGAATACCCTGTCGAGCGACCTCGGTCTCCTCCTAGAAGGCGCTCGCAGGAAGGACAGTTGCCACAGCGCGAACCCACGCCTCCTCGGTATCCAAGAACTATCCCTCTAGATAATCCCGAATACGAAAGACCACCCCCACGTTACCACCCTCGTGCGAGACCTTTGTCTCATGATAGGCCTACGTACGGGAGGGGCGGCGAACGTGATGAATATCTTGATCTACGAAGGCCGAGGGGCGAGGAGGAACGACCACGAGTAGTGAGGAGAGAAGAAGCATACCCCGAGCCGATTCATCGCCAGAGATCGGAGCCTATCGAGACGATCAGAAGGGGCCTCGAGGCCCTGGGTAGGCCGCAGAGAGAGGCTGAGCCGCCAAGAGCACGCCACGTCGAGAGGGCACTCGAGAGAAGAGAATCGGAGGCTGATGCGGTACTGGAGATGTTAGGCAGAGGGGCCGTGAACTCGAGAGCACCCGAACCTCTGGAAGGGATGCCTCTTCGAGGGTCGCCGAAAGCACCGAAGTTCTCTGGCAAAGCGCGGGACCTCGTGGATTATTTGCACATAATACAGTTCTTGTGCCAAGGAGCAGGATGCAGGAGAGAGCGGGAGTGGGTTAAATGGGCATGCTGGTACCTCGACAGGGAGACAGCGACTCTTTGGAAGGCCATCGCAGACGAAGAGGCGAACGACTGGAATGCCTTCGTCACGAGCCTCGTCGCAATGTACCCAGGAGCGTCGAGATTGGAGAGGACCTTCGTGAAACAGGACCTGCGCGACTTAGTAGAGGCGCAGGTGAGAAAGGACATCGAGACCGAGGAAGATCTCGGCGAGTACTATCGCAAATACACCGAGATCGCACGCTACCTCGTCGAGAGGAGGAAGATTACCTCGGACGACTTCGACAGTCACTTCCTCGAAGGTCTCGACCCTGAGCTTACGCAAGAGGTTCTGTCGAACCTGAAGTGCCGCTACGGAATTCGCCGTCGTGACGACCCGTGGCCTCTGGACTGCGTCATGGAGGAGTTGAAGTTTCTGCTGGAAGATAGGTTTAAGACGACGAGGACTAAGGCTGCGAAGAGGGGAGTTGTACGGCTTTCGGCAGGCGAAGAAGCCACTCGAGTCGCGCAGGAGTTGGCTCAGAGGCAGCCACAAGTTCGAGCCGAAGCAGCCGCGCAGCAAGCCGCCGTGGGGAACCCCGAAGCCGGTAACCAGTTCGTGGGTCGAGCGAATCCGGCGGGGCGAATCTGCTTCTTCTGTTTCAATGCCGGGCACCAGGTCTCGTTTTGTCAGCAGCGGATGACTTATCTGAGAGAAGGGAAGTGTCAGGTCGTTAATGGGCAGTTATGCTTCCTGGACGGCGTGCCGATTCGTCGAACGAATGGGTCATTGAAGGAGGAGATCGATCGTTGGTTGACCGAGCATGGCGCTGCCGAGGGAAGAGCAGGAGGGGAAGCAGCAGCCCCACGACCCGAAGCAGGTGCCCAGGGGGCTCACATTTTCATGGTCGAAGACCAAGAGCCGCACTTGGTGTCAGCGCAGATGGCGACCACGGCGAGAATCGAAGAGGTAGTATCCGGTGATGAGGGGGACGAGGAAACGCTCGAGTACGCCTTGGCCGTCAATGAGAAAGACAAGCCCCAGCGCAGGCAGAAGTTCGACGGCGTCGTAATATCGAACGCACCTCCGAAGGCTCAAGGCGCGAACCCAGCACCGTCGACGTCGAAGGAAGCGCCCTCGAAGGGGAAAGAGAGGCAGGGGGCGAGGCCTACGAATGCGCCGAACGACTCTCGAGCAGGGTCAGGTACTTCGGGCTTCCACTACGGGTCCGCGGCGGACATCCCAGACATCGAGAAGAAGATTGTCAATATGGCGCTCGATGTGGTGGTCCCAGTACCCTTTCGAGACCTCGTCGCCCTCAAGTCAGTTCAGAGAAGCTTCCGGGAATACACGGCAGTTAAGAGGGTGTCGGGTGAAGGGACTGCTGCTGGCGCGCTAGCCGCTGTCGAGACCGAGGGTGACAAGGAAGAGGAAGAAAGGGTCGAGCCGGCGGTCGACGACGCACAAGTCGCGAGTGTCGAGTGCGAGGGCGACGAGCCCGAGATCCAGAGGCTGACTACGATGCCGCTAACCTTCGTACCCGTCGAGGTCGCGGGGCAGGTCGTGCTTGAAGGTATCTTGGACAGTGGGTCGCAGATCGTCGCGCTGCGAAAGGAGATCGCCGAGGTGCTTCGCCTCCCTATCGAGAAGGATGGTAGTATCACGATGGAGACAGCGAATAAGGGGAGAGAAGCTACCGAGGGGGTCATCAGCGACTGCGAGATCGACTTCGGAGGGGTGACAGTGTGCGTGCCGGTTCAAGTCGTCAAGAACGCGGCTTTCGATATTCTTCTTGGACGACCCTTCTCGTGCGCTCTTCGAGCGAAGACCGAGGACTTCCCCAACGGCGACCAGAAGGTCGAAATCACCGATCCACGTTCGGGGAAGCGTATCGTGGTAACCCCTCGTCAGCAAGGTCGATACGTGAAGGCGCCGCACTTTCATGACCCGGTCGCGCAAGCTGAGTATCATCGTCGTATGGGGCATCGACTGAAATCTGTGAAGGACGTGAGGAAAGAGATGGGTTTTTAGACGTCGTCAGGGAATCGAATCGCCACCGAGGAGACGTAAGATTGGGACTGGCCGCCCCTGTAACGCTGGGTTATCTGGCTCAGCCTATAGCGGTGTACAGTGACGAATGGACTGTATATGACGATAGCCGAAGTTCGATTACACACGATCGTGTAAATATTCCGTCATCGAAGCCAGACTTAGAGGCGTCGAGCGACCTAGAGCAGGAAAGAAGAAACGAGGACGTGGAGTCGAAGAACCTTTCGAGGGGGTTCGGATCAATGGAGCAGTTACCGAAAGGGGTTCGAGAAGGAGAAACAGGGGATCCGAAGGTGGAGGCCAGGTCACGAGGGCAGGTCGAGGGCCACGAGGATGATCGGATCAGGATGGACCATCGGAGAGTTGAGGAGAAGGAGTGGGGGGGCGCGTGCACCCCATTCGTGATTCGAGAGGAGGACGCCGTGTCCTCGGGTTTATTTTTGAGTTCGTATGTGGTCCAATCGCTGACTGATACCTCGCAGGACGAATGCCCCGTGATCCGAGCTTTCAAGTATAAGCCGGTAGCGAAGAAGGTTCGCCCCGTGGCGACCGATACCCCTGCAGAGTTTAGAGTGGAGAGGAGGATGGTAGGAGATCCGTTGGCCGACTTACCGAAGTTACCAGTCCATCCCCCCGAGTGGGAGCCGGGAACGAGGCTGACGAAGGAAAGGGGGGAGAAGTTCGACTGGGACCCAGGAGGATTTCTTTGGCCCGAGGAGCTGAAGCTCGTCAAGTGGCTCGTTCGAGCTCACGAGACGGCTTTCGCTTGGGACGCGAGCGAGCGAGGGACGTTTAGAGAAGACATCTTCCCTCCCCTCAAGATCCCGACCATACCCCACAAGCCGTGGGTGTATAGAAATATTCCGATACCACCGGCAATCTACTCGGATGTCGTGGAGATCATTAAGGAGAAGATCGCAGCTGGAGTCTACGAACCTTCGACGTCCTCGTATAGATCGAGATGGTTCTGTGTGGTGAAGAAGGATGGGAAATCGCTACGTCTCGTTCACGACCTCCAACCGTTGAATGCGGTCTCGATTCAGGACTCGGCAGTACCCCCGCACGTCGATAGTATCGCGGAAGCCTTCGCCGGCCACGCAGTATTCGGCATGTACGATCTGATGGTGGGGTACGACCATCGCGTCATCCACGAGGACTACCGAGACCTCACGACGTTCCAAACGCCAATCGGGACGTTCCGGCTGACGAAACTGCCCATGGGGTACACGAATGCGGTGCAAGTTTTCCATGGGGACGTCTCGTTTACCTTGCAGGACGAGACCCCTGAGGTCACCATGCCGTTCATTGACGACATACCTGTCAAGGGACCGAGGACGCGTTACCCGAAGGAGGATGGTACTTACGAGACCATCGAAGGTAATCCAGGGATTCGAAGATTCATCTGGGAGCATCTCGAGAATACCAATCGGGTGCTCCAGCGCATCAAGTACGTCGGGGGCACTGTCTCCGCGAAGAAATTCGTGGTCGCGGCACCTTCGATCGTGGTAGTGGGGCACAAGGTGTCCTTCGAGGGGCGAATTCCAGATGAGTCAAAGGTTCAGAAGATTCGTGACTGGCCTTACTGCACCAACGTTACAGAAGTTCGTGGGTTCCTCGGACTGTGCAGTTATTGCCGAATCTTCATCAAGGACTTCGCGAAGAGGGCGAGGCCTCTAATCGAGCTAACGAAGAAGGGGGCGTTCTTCAGGTTCGACGAAGAACACGAGGAGGCTATGGATGATTTGAAGAACGCTCTCGTGCATTCGCCGGCTCTTCGGCCCATCGACTATAAGTCGGGTCGAAGGGTGATATTAGCGGTCGACACTTCCCATATCGCAGTCGGCTACTTACTATTGCAGATCGGTGAAGATGGCAAGCGGTATCCTTCGAGGTATGGCTCGATTGCTCTCAACGAGCGAGAGAGTCGGTACAGCCAGGCGAAGCTCGAGCTCTTCGGGCTCTTCCGAGCCTTGCGAGACGTACGGAGCCATATCTTCGGAGTCAAGGACCTGGCAGTCGAGGTCGATGCGAAGTACATCAAGGGGATGATCAACAATCCCGACCTTCAGCCGAACGCGTCGATCAACCGCTGGATCGCGGGTATACTTCTCTTCGAATTCGAGCTGATTCACGTTCCTGCAGAACGGCACAAGGGCCCAGACGGGTTATCGAGGCGGCCTCGAGCCGACGAAGATCCGGATGAGGAGGACGACTACGAGGACTGGATCGACGAAGCAGGAGCCTTCGCAATCGAAGCGCTTAACCCGCAACGAGGGGGGAAGCCCGAGTCTTACTTCGAACAGTGGGGCTCGAGCCGACCAACCTACGGGGATGTGTTTGAGGAGAGGGGGGAGGAGAGTGAGAAGATGAGGGGGTTCGTGGCAGTCCAGGTGGAGTCTTCGGAAGATGAGGGGACAGATGCTGCGCCTGACGTCGAGATTCCTAGGTCTCCACGGGAGAAGGAAAAGGACGAGAGGCTAGAGCTCGTGCGGCGACTGCTCGAGACCAGCGAGCGTCCCCCGGGGCTCACCGACCCGCAGTTCGAGTCTCTGATACGATACGCCACCAGGTTCTTTGTCAAGGATGGCGATCTCTGGCATCGAGATCCAAAGGGGAAACACCAACGAGTTCCGCCCTTCGAGAGGAGGTTAGAGCTGTTGAAGCAGGCGCACGACGGCCTGGGCCATAAAGGCGCGTTCTCCACTAAAATGAGACTCTTGATCAGTTTCTGGTGGCCGTCTATCAGCGCAGACGTACACTGGTATGTTCGGACGTGCCACGAGTGTCAAATTCGAAGGATGGACAAGCTGCATATTCCCCCGGTCGTGGCCATGCCCGAGCCGCTGTTCTACAAGGCTTACATGGATTCGATGAACTTACCGAAGTCGAGCGGGTTCAAGTATATTGTCCAAGCTAGGTGTTCTCTTACTTCGTACCCCGAGTGGCAGATGCTGCGATCCGAGACAGGTAAAGCCCTCGGGAAGTTTATCTTCGAGCAGATTCTATGTCGGTGGGGCGCAGTCGGCGAGATCGTGACCGACAACGGATCGGCCTTCGTGCAAGCTCTCGACTTCTTGGCGAAGACCTACAAGATCAACCACATACGGATCTCGCCTTATAATTCGCAGGCGAACGGGATCGTGGAGAGGCGGCATCTTACCGTTCGAGAGGCGCTAGTCAAGACTTGCCAAGGGGACATGTCGAAGTGGTCGAACCACGCGGCCTATGTGTTCTGGGCCGAGAGGGTGACGATAGCGAAGTCCACGAAGCTATCTCCTTACCAGATGGTACATGGGGTAGAGCCGCGGCTTCCCTTCGATTTCGCTGAGGCAACCTTCCTCACGAACTGGGACGAGGATAAGTATTCGACCGAGTCATTGATCGCTCACCGTTGTAGGCAGCTCGAAAGAAGAAAGGAAGACTTGGAGAAAGTTCGAGACCGGGTGTATGCGGCTCGATGCCGATCTGCAAAGGAGTTCGAGGCTAGAGTGAAGCGCTCGATAAGGCAGTACGAGTTCGAGCCTTGCGATCTTGTGCTGGTTCGGAACACGAGGATCGAGAAAGAGCTCGATCGGAAGACCAAGCCTCGATACTTAGGGCCGATGGTCGTGCTAAGGAAGACTCGAGGAGGAGCATACCTCCTCGCCGAGCTCGACGGCTCTATTTCTCGTCTTCGATACGCGGCCTTTCGCTTACTCCCTTACTTCTCTAGGTCACGAGTCGAGATATCGATCTTTGAACTCACAGGTCGAACCGAGGAAGAACTCCTCGAGATCGAGCGCGAGTCGATAGACGATCTAGCGGGTCGAGAAGAGAATTACGTGGATGAGGACGAAGGGGACGAACCAGGTGAGGGTGTCTAGAGCCTCCTTCGTATATAAACGCGTGTCGTATCTTCGTTCGAAGACGGCGCCGACCTGCGATGAAGTCAAAAAAAAAAAAAAAAAAAAAAAAAAAAAAAAAAAAAAAAAATTCTGATTCATGTTCACACTTCGCAACATCACGAGGAGACCGGATCGATTGCACTGACGAAACTTTGTAGATACAAGAAGAACGAAGCTGTTGAAGCTTCGCGCGACGGACGTGCAAGTGTTAAGGAAACAGCGATGATAGCAAGATCTTTCTACTCGCGAGCACGGCGCTTACCCTGACCCTTCGACGACGAACCTTGGCTTTCGAGACTTCGCACGAAGTCGTTGGCAGCTGCCACGACGACGTCTCGAAAAGCGGATGCGACGGCGACGCAAGAGTGGCAGCTCGAGGGAGCGGGGGAGTCGTTCGAAGCGGGAGAACTGGAAGGGGTTGGGGATTCTACACGGACCCTCTTCTTCGATCGAGTGACGACCGTGGACGCGGACTCGGGTTTAGTCGAGGGTCCGGCTTCGAGCTGGCTCTCGACGAACTTACGACCTTTGATGAGTGCCCTGGAGCGGGCTCGACCTTCGAGTGTGTCTTGCTAGGGAAGGGCAGGGGTAAGCGGGGTAAGTAAACGAAGGGAAAGGAGAGAGACTTACATAGAGCGAACAAACGGTGTGACGCGCCTTGCATCGGGCGCACTTTACTCCGTTGACTCCGCTGCAAACGGCCTTCCCCTCAGCGCAGTTGGAGCAGGGTGCCGGCGGGTAAACCGTGCGCCCGTCGTCGTTCGAGTCGCACGGGACAAGTTCGAGACGGCAGTTCGGCCCATACATGCGCCACTCCATTTCAGCGTCAGGGCGCGCTCCAGATCGGGGATTGGTCAGTTGAGCGCGGGAAACGAGAGGAGAGTCGGCCGGGATCGAGCGGGCAGGAGTCGAAACGGGGGGAGTGCCGGGAGCCCGAGGTTCGACCCTCTCATCGGGTTCGAGGGTGGCCTCGTGGGTAGCAGGGGCGCGAACGGGGGAAGTCGACGGGGTGAGAGTGGAGGTCGATGAGAGGCGGGAAGGGGTTTGTGAAGGAGGGGGACTGCGGGAAGTTGAGTCGTCAGCAGGGGAGGTCGGTGTCTCACCCATTGGGACGTCCTGGGGCACGAAGGGGCCGGTAGCGCCCTCGGTGGGTAGACGCTCGGAGACGGGTGGTGCGGCGTCCTCCATGGGCGCGTCGGATGGGGAAGCAACGGCGGCGGCAGGATCGAGAGGGGGCGCGGGAGTCGTCGAGCGAGCGGACGTGCTCGACGAGCGGATGAAGGCCTACAAGAAAAGAAGAAAAACGTGGTTAGTAAACGATGGGGAGGTAAGGACGGCCACGACGCACCTGCAGGGTTGCTAGACCCTCCTCGCTATCGGGGGCGATCCCCATCGAGGCCGAAAGCTCTCTGAGGAGAGCGCGGGTGCGGTTGGGGTCGGTTACAGGTGACGACGGGGGCTGGGGCTGGGCGTCGTTGTTAGTGGTCGTCATCGTGCTGGGAGGTGTGAGAGAGAGAGAGGGAAGAGTGGGGGGGAAGAGCGAGTCGAGTGCAGTCTTGCGGGAACAGATGTGGCTGTGAAACAAATCAACGATCACGCTATATCTGGAAGTGATTGCCCGCAAGTCCAAACGCACGAGAGGATGGCGCTCGATAACGACAATAGAAGTTCTATTCGACTCACGAAGACACTAGAAACAATTCTTTTCTTTCCCTCTTGCGTGTGTCTAAGAGTCTGACTAGTTTTCATAGGTACCTGAGGCGCTTCGAAGCTTCGAAGGCAACACTCGAACCTCGAAGGTTGACCCGGCGGCTCAACGGGGCTCTCGGGCTCGAGTCGACATCCCTACACGGTGGTCCAAGCTGAAACGAAGGGTAACGAAGTCTGTTCCGGGGCTACGAACACGTATCGAGGCCTTCGAAGCCACCTTCGAAACTTCGTGCCAGCTTCGAGCGAACCTTCGAACAAGCGGGACGTGATACGACGACCGAGGACGGTCGTAATCTAAAACCCCCATCGGATGTAGGCGCGGCGAAGCCCCGACTACGAGAAATGAGGTATTTCGAGGGTTCGAGGGTGCATGGAGTTTCGAGCAAGTAGACGAGGGTTCGAAGAGGTGTAGGGAAGGCTCGGGAGGGGTTCGACGGGTCATAGGAAGGTGTTCGAGAGCGGAGATGGGAGGTTTAGAGGGATCGAGGGGAGTCTCGAGGAGACGAGGAGTCGAGGGGGACTTAGATGCGAGAGGGGAAGTGGCGGGAGGTGCCGGGCGCTGACTAAGCCCGCGCCGTGCATAAGACGCATGTAGAACCTGATGGAAATTCAATTCATCCACCATCGTTGAGCTGTCTCATAGGCCGGATTCGAAGTCTCGAAGTGTTCTATTTTCTACTCTACCAACTGTTAAGTCTCGAGAGGTATACTTCTAAACTTTTGTGCTAGCTTTCGAGGAGCCCCTTTGGGACGAAACTACATACTCGCATATTCCTTGTCTGTGCCCTAGATTCTGGGCTACCCTACTTTCAGACTCTTCACCGGCCAACCTCATAAAGCCTCATACATATACCTGGCAATACGTTGTAAGCCTTTGTCGCCTCTTCGAAGGCTTGCAAGCATTTGAGGTGCGACTCGTAAGTGGCTCGATACTCTTGTATTGTAAACGGGATGTCTGTCCGTGTACCCGTCATCCACTCGTCTATGCAGCACTCGATCTTTTACTGCATCAATACATGGGCCCTGGTCCAATAAAATCAATGTACCGCAGCCAGCACTAATGCCAGTGCTGGATATGGAAATGGCTTAAAATGATTGTGAAACAGTACACCGTCGTCGTGTTTGTTTGCAAACCACATCGTGTTGACGATCTTCTGAATAATGGGTGCCTTGAGAAAGCCCCTTCTCCCGTCCTCCAGGTGAGTTACCATCAAAGTTTTCTTTGTCCGCATAGGGACGGCCTTTGGTATAGGTTGGCATTGAACTAGAGGGAGAAAAAAAACTACCAGAGGCTCCCGAGGCAGTAAGGCTAGGACTCACTCGTTTTAAGTCACATCCGACAGTGGTGTTGTTTGGTGGAATCAACGAACCAAGGCGCATCGAGTGTGTACCGCGTTCTGGTCACGAGTCCGTATCCATGAAGTGCCGGCCGAAAAAAAAATCAGGTGTCAACTGCGTCTATCATTGATAGATATGCCAGTCAAATGAGACCTGTCATCGAAATTAGCATGCGCTGTTAGCTGTGAGATGAGTCTCTGAGAGGAACCGTCAGAGGAACCATCAATGCCCACTCACTGGTGCAGTTACTGCTGCAAACAGATTCCTACAGCATCAGGCATCATGCGCCATGTTTCGCAAACACCTGCTTGCCGACAACGGTGGGAGG
The DNA here is from genome assembly GCA_024613165.1 of Pisolithus albus. Taxonomy (NCBI): domain Eukaryota; kingdom Fungi; phylum Basidiomycota; class Agaricomycetes; order Boletales; family Pisolithaceae; genus Pisolithus; species Pisolithus albus. The sequence goes on from JANFAB010000027.1 coordinate 419,040, forward strand.
AGGTTCTTGCACAAGCGGTGACCATGACCACGGGGATAGGTGACATGCTTGAGCACGAGCCATACGAGAGTCGCTACGAATCAGAACCTACACCCGATGGTACACCCGATCTTCACGAGGGCCACTTTGTACAAAATCTTCGAGGGCACGATGAAGCCAATCATCGCGATCTCTGCGAATCTCAGTCCGAGCATGCACAGATCAATGACACACCTGTTCGCTCGAGCGAGGGTCGTTTTGCTGAAAAATTCAATGGAATAGCGGCCAAGATCTTGGGCTCACGCGATACGATATTCGAAACCATGGAGGCAGCCGAGAACATGTGGGCGCCTTTCCAGAACGAAGGGGAATGGGAGCTGGCTCGATTTCTGATGAAAAACATCGGCCAGACGAAAATCGATGAGTTTTTAAAGCTGGACATTGTACGTGCACCAACACGTACCAATCAAATCTTGGCTTACCCACCCAGTGCGTAGGTCCGGCAGAATGGTGTGTCGTTTGAGAATGCACGCTCCCTCCTCAAATACATGGACAAATTGCGTACTGGGCCAGCATGGACATGTGAGATGATAGACGTGGAAGGCGATGTTGTTACTGAAGATGGGACATTGAAACGCGAGCAGCTGGAGCTGTGGCGGCGTGATCCTGTCGAATGCATACGAGAATTAATGGGAAACCCTGCCTTCCGGGACCTGATGTCCTATGTCCCCGAGCGTGCATACGCGGATGCCAAAGGCGAGAACCGAATCTACGATGAGATGTGGACTGGTGACTGGTGGTGGAACGTACAAGTGAGTATCCACCCTAATTAATCGCCATTGAACGAAGCCCTCACGAATAGCATCGATAAGAAAAAACTACCGGAGGGTGCGGTGGTCGCACCAGTCATCTTGTCATCGGATAAGACGACCCTCTCCCAATTCAGTGGGGACAAAAAGGCATGGCCGGTGTATCTGACCATTGGGAACATATCAAAGGATGTCAGACGTCAAGTCTCAGCCCATGCGACACTGCTGATAGGCTACTTACCTGTATCGAAATTGGAGTGTTTCCACAAGAAGAGTCCATCACTGGCGGGATATCGCCTCTTCCATCATGCGATGTCTTTGCTCCTCCATCCTCTGGTGGATGCTGGCCGTCAGGGAAGGGAAATGATTTGTGCAGATGGATACCTCCGTCGCGTACATCCCATCCTCGCCGCTTACATTGCTGATTTTCCTGAGCAGTGCTTGGTGGCTTGTAACAAGGAGAGTCGATGCCCGCGATATTTGGTCCAGTCCAATCAGCGTGGAGACCTCGAGGATTGCACGTGCCGCAGTATGGCTGATACGTTAAAGACCCTTGAGTGCATGAGGAAGAATAAACGATCCAGGAAATTCGATGCCGAAGGTTTGCATGCAGTCTTCGACCCCTTTTGGAAAGAACTTCCCTTCACCGACATTTTCACTTGCCTGACACCCGACATTCTCCATCAGCTCCACAAGGGCGTCTTCCACGACCATCTAGTCCAGTGGTGCTTGTCAATTGTTGGCGAAAAGGAGATCGATGCACGCTTTCAAGCCATGACTCCATACGGCAATCTTCGCCATTTCAAGAAGGGCATTTCTTCGGTTTCGCAGTGGACTGGGATGGAACACAAAGAGATGGAAAGGGTTTTTGTCGGTTTAGTAGCTGGTGCAGTCAATGACCGTGTTCTCGTTGTTGCCCGGTCGCTTCTTGATTTCATTTACTATGCACAGCTGCAGCAGCACACAGACACGACCCTCGCAGCAATGGAAGAATGCTTGAAGACATTTCACAGTCACAAAGACGTCCTGGTCGAGTTGCAAGTGCGAGAGGATTTCAATGTCCCTAAGATCCACTCCCTCAAACACTACGTCTCCTCAATCCATGCTCTCGGCAGTGCTGACGGCTACAACACAGAATATCCTGAATGCTTACATATCGACTATGCTAAGGAAGGGTACCGGGCGAGCAACAAGAGGGATTACGTGGAGCAGATGGCCCTGTGGCTTCAACGCCAAGAAGCCATGCACTACAAGAGTGCCTACCTGGCATGGAGGAAGTCCCGTGCAGATCATGACCTCCCTGGTGCATCACTGCAAATTCCTGGTAGTTCTTTTTATTTAAAAGGTGGATCTCGTCCTAACACTCCAATGCCAGTAAATACCCGCTACAAAGTAGCGAAGAATCCATCTCGTCGTCAAATCTCCGTTGCTCTCATCGAGAGCGACTACAACACGCCAGAGTTCATCCCCACACTCCAGCATTTCCTCGCCTCCAACTTGGACCGACGCCCGGCAATTCCACCCCGCCCGTGTGATCGGTTTGACGTGTACAACCACCTGTACATCGACACGGGGCCAAGTGTTGCCATGGGGCATACCCGCACTGTCCATAAGATCCGCACGTCACCCAAAGTGGGCGCTCGTGGTCGCAAGGTCCAAGTCCCTGCGAAATTTGATACCGTGTTCGTGCAGGGTGGAGATCATCCTCGTATGGCAACCGTCGTGGTGAACAGTGCGTGTTCTTTAGTTTGACTACAGTGGCACTATGGCACTAACTACAAGAGTCTCCTTTAAGGTGCAAGGGTAGCCCAGGTTCGAGTCGTTTTCAAGTTACCTGACCACCTCGGGACCTACCCCTACCCTCTCGCTTATGTCGAATGCTTTACAGCACTCCAGCGGCGCGACCCAGTTTCCGGGCTGTATGTTATCACCCGCTCCACTTGTAATCACAGCCGGAATGTCTCTGTTATCAGCGTTGACCGTATTATCCGTCCATGTCACCTGCAGGCACGGTGCGGAAAGGAGATAAGTAGGGATTGGACTGCAGCTAGTGCTATAGAGAAGGCAAATTCTTTCTACGTTAACTCATACATCGATTTAGATATGTTTTTGTCTTTAGAGTAGACTGTCCATGGTTCATTCGGTAACCCTCGTTTAACTTGCATTTTGCTCAGTGGTCTGTTGCCTTAGACGGATGCAAGCAAGTAATTATCTACATAGTCTGTGCTGTTCCCAGAGCACTTCGTAGCAGGCTAGGATGCTACGAAGTCTACCGGGTGCTACTAAGCTGTCAGCAGACACTAACAGGACTACGAGGTACTACATGTCATGCAGTGACAGCTACACGTCACTATGGAGCCTGTGCCTGAGATTACATAGCACTCCGGTGTCTACACATCACAATGTACCTGACACACTATGCTATGTAGCAAATGGATTTTCCTGATGTTGGGATGGCCTATGAGAATCCCAATTTGGGTGGAGGAGAGGAAGTTCCCAATATGGCAGCATGCTGCCCAAGGGCCAAAAAATGCGACCCCACAGAGCTGGTAACCAATGATGACGGTGAAATTTGGATCGGGGACCTGACTGGTCATAGCCGATTCCATTCTTCAAATGGTTCAGGGTTTCATGACTGCTCATTACCATGAGTGTGAGGACAATACTCACATCCCAGCTTACCATGATTTATTAGGGTGTGCATGTAGAAGGCAGTCGGCTACAGTACCATTCAAAAAATTGGGACAGTACCAGGCAGATACTGTATGATTGCATCCCACCACCTCCCCCAGAATTTCACCTTTACAGTTGACCCAAGCCACATGCGCCTCTCAGCTGCGATGGAGTTGCTGAACTTCTGGTGGGAGCGACAGATAACTGATCCCAACGACGTCTTTTCCTTTCAAAAATGGCTGGATCAGTCTGGAAACCTACAAGAACTATCTGATGGAAGTGCTAAGCCCCTGGAGGTTGCCAGGAAAAGGAAACACCAACCATGGGAAGCCACAACCTCAGCAGATGGAAGCATGTCTGAGGAAGATGAGGATCCAGACAATGAGTACGAGGGTACTTCCTCCAGGCCTCTTCTTTCCAGTGAGTCTAGGACCTCTGGGGATACGTGCTGCCCGTGAAAGAAGACTCCAATGCTGCGAAAGGTATCCAGTCATGCGACAGATGAAGATGGCCAGAAAGCCACCAACAAGGAAGATGTATGTAATGATGATGACGGCAACTTGCCTGTACTGGCGAAACCGAAATGAAACCTACTTGCAATGCGCAAAAAAGGTTGTCCACCACCACGATTCACTTATTTGCACCACCTGAGGTTCCCACTTAATGGCTTTTATTAGATTTACTGTTGTGACAGGTGTGTCAGTCTAATTTGACCAGTTTGGCTTCTTTTCCTGCCAGTATGAATAAACATGGAAAAATCCAGTATCTAGCATGAATAAATATGAAAAAAAGTAGGTACCAAGACATAGTTGCTAGTGTGTCAGTCCAGTACCAATAATCACCAATAATCATACTGTCCCTGATGTGATAACTGTCACAGCAATGTGGCTGTGTGCATTCCCACTGTCCCTGCCCTATAGGTTGACACAGCCACTGAGTGAGGGGTGATTCACAGCCACAGAGAGAGGGGTTCACACAGCCACTTAGTGAGAGGTTCACACAGCCACAGGGGTGGGAAACTGCACAGCCACACCAAAAACAAAAGTTGTAGCCTGGGACGAGAGGATCACGGCAATATGATTACATCAGCGAGATCTTGCTTTTTAGATTAGATATGAGTGAAATACTAAAATTTTCACGAGTCTCTGCTTTTTTTTGCACAGCCACTCCACCTCTGATATGTGCTTATCTAATCAAAAAGCACAGCCACACTGAAAATGAAAGTTGTAGCCTGAGACGAGAGGATCATGGCAATATGATTACATCAGCGAGATCTTGCTTTTTAGATTAGATATGAGTGAAATACTAAAATTTTCACGAGTCTCTGCTTTTTTTGGCACAGCCACTCCACCTCTGATATGTGCTTATCTAATCAAAAAAGCGTACATGCACAGCCACACTGAAAACAAAAGTTGTAGCCTGGGACGAGAGGATCACAGCAATATGATTACATCAGCGAGATCTTGTTTTTTAGATTAGATATGAGTGGAATACTAAAATTTTTGCGAGTCTCTGCTTTTTTTGGCACAGCCACTCCACCTGCCATATGTGCTTATGTAATCAAAAAAGCGGACCAGATACCAAGGTTGTTGTTGCTGTACCACTCCTCCCCTCTACTGTATCATACTTTACTGTGTTGCAGCATACTGTTGACATGAAACCTACCATGGGCATTTCCACACAGTTTGTATCCCATCCAGTGCTTTCTATGGATGTGAATATAAATAGGGGTAAAAATGCGGACTCTGCTCCCATTAGTGCAGTTCTTGACATATGGACTTGAAAATTTCACCCCACCCTCCCCTTGCATATGGCTACAGCCTATCAAAATTACAGACCATAAGCCTCTGTTTTTGTGGAGGCAGAACCAGATCTCCTCCTCCCCAATGTATGTGCTACAGACATGGGCACTGCACCATTTTGGGTATTCTGATCCATTGGGACCATGGAAGATATGTCATACAATGTCCATGTAGAGGGACTTTGGTGGTTTATTTGGTGGAATGGATGTGACACCACCTTGTTGGTTTTTTGGTGCATGGCCACCACACCACACTTCCAAGGGTATCATACCATGTAATGCCATGGGTACATTCTACACATATATAGCTACCCTCATTCAAAGTTTGAAGTCCATCCATCAAGAAATGGGTGAGCTAGAATGAAAATGAGAGCTGGAGAGCGTGGGAAAGTGTGCGATGATTTTAGGAGACTTAAGAAACATATCAAAAACCTGTCATAGCACATTCCCCAGTGGACCTGGTCTCAAGAGGCTGTGGGCAATATGTGTGAGAGCATATCTGACCATTCCAATACCATTTTAAATGTAGTATGATTACCCAAATACTCAAAAATGCGAAAAGTTGGCAGGTTGCATCCCATGTATGAACTGCAAGAGTGAAGCAGGCATCTAGGAGGTTGACACTGCCCATACATGCTGGGCAGGATTGCCATTGCAGAAATGGTGCAGGAGAGTCCAAATTGCAAGTAGGAACTCAGCCATCCACTTATCTTACTCACTACTTCACTCTGTGATGTGCTATGACAAGTTTTTGATATGTTTCTTAAGTCTCCTAAAATCATCGCACACTTTCCCACGCTCTCCAGCTCTCATTTTCATTCTAGCTCACCCATTTCTTGATGGATGGACTTCAAACTTTGGGTGAGGGTAGATATATATGTGTAGAATGTGCCCATGGCATTAGCTGGAAAGATACCCTTGGAAGTGTGGTGTGGTGGCCATGCACCAAAAAACCAACATGGTGGTGTTACATCCATTCCACCAAATAAACCACCAAAGTCCTTCTACATGGACATTGTATGACATATCTTCCATGGTCCCCACTGATCAGAATCCCCAAAAATGTGCAGTGCCCATGTCTGTAGCACATACATTGGGGAGGAGGAGACCTGGTTCTGCCTCCACAAAAACAGAGGCTTATGGTCTGTAATTTTGATAGGCTGTAGCCATATGCAAGGGGAGGGTGGGGTGAAATTTTCAAGTCCATATGTCAAGAACTGCACTAATGGGAGCAGAGTCCGCATTTTTACCCCTATTTATATTCACATCCATAGAAAGCACTGGATGGGATACAAATTGTGTGGAATATGGGTAGGCTGCATGTCAACAGTATGCTGCAACACAGTAAAGTATGATACAGTAGAGGGGAGGAGTGGGGCAGCAACAACAACCTTGGTATCTGGTCCGCTTTTTTGATTACATAAGCACATATGGCAGGTGGAGTGGCTGTGCCAAAAAAAGCAGAGACTCGCAAAAATTTTAGTATTCCACTCATATCTAATCTAAAAAACAAGATCTCGCTGATGTAATCATATTGCTGTGATCCTCTCGTCCCGGGCTACAACTTTTGTTTTCAGTGTGGCTGTGCATGTGCGCTTTTTTGATTAGATAAGCACATATCAGAGGTGGAGTGGCTATGCCAAAAAAAGCAGAGACTCGTGAAAATTTTAGTATTTCACTCATATCTAATCTGAAAAGCAAGATCTCGCTGATGTAATCATATTGCCGTGATCCTCTCGTCTCAGGCTACAACTTTCATTTTCAGTGTGGCTGTGCTTTTTGATTAGATAAGCACATATCAGAGGTGGAGTGGCTGTGCAAAAAAAAGCAGAGACTCGTGAAAATTTTAGTATTTCACTCATATCTAATCTAAAAAGCAAGATCTCGCTGATGTAATCATATTGCCGTGATCCTCTCGTCCCAGGCTACAACTTTTGTTTTTGGTGTGGCTGTGCAGTTTCCCACCCCTGTGGCTGTGTGAACCTCTCACTAAGTGGCTGTGTGAACCCCTCTCTCTGTGGCTGTGAATCACCCCTCACTCAGTGGCTGTGTCAACCTATAGGGCAGGGGCAGTGGGAATGCACACAGCCACATTGCTGTGACAGTTATCACATCAGGGACAGTATGATTATTGGTGATTATTGATACTGGACTGACACACTAGCAACTATGTCTTGGTACCTACTTTTTTTTCATATTTATTCATGCTAGATACTGGATTTTTCCATGTTTATTCATACTGGCAGGAAAAGAAGCCAAACTGGTCAAATTAGACTGACACACCTGTCACAACAGTAAATCTAATAAAAGCCATTAAGTGGGAACCTCAGGTGATTTGCACTGACAATTGGGCCTTCATTAGCATCAACGGCCACATCATTTCTGGATGATACTAGCGAATACCCGGATAGTGATGGGTTTGAAAGTATTCCTTTCACAGATGCCCATACTGCGAAACCTGGCAGCTCAGGTCAACCTCAAATGAATGGGAAGTTGAAATCTGCACTCAAACAGGTTCCAAGATCAGAAGCATGGAACGCCACCGTGCAGCCTGAAAGTCAAAGGGACATTGTTGATTCTTTGACTAGTGCTTCTCAGCCAAGGAAACCCACCCCGAAAAGCGAGCGAATTCAGGGGCAGGCAATGACCAAGGTCTCCCTACAGCAGAAGGTACTATAACTGAACTATGGCATTTGTAAACTGACCACTTCCATTTGTTTAAAATTGAGGCAGCCTGCGAAAGTCTCCATGAGCCCGGCACCCCCCTACACTGGCAGATGCCAACATGCCCTCTCCAAAAGGCAAGAAACCGTGGAAGGCAGGCAATTCTAGTAGAAGACGCATCTGATCAGTATATATACCTAACACCACAATTGTATATACAACATGTTGCCTGTAAAATGTTGAAACCAAGCCTCCATGATTATCAAATTGTTATGGTGATCCCGGGTGTGCCCCGAGGCACGACAACCGATTGCCATATTTATTCTCACAGTCAGGATTATCAACGAACCCATGGAGTAATCCATCAATTTTCTCATTTCAATCAATCATGTCAGAGCAGCAGCAGTGCAAAGTTAGATTCTATCACCAGGGTGAGATCCATCTACGTTTACCCTTTTGATATGTCCAACCTCTTCACAGTGGACATCATGCCCATCTCACCTCGGCACCCATCCAGGACTTCCTCGGTTCAACCCAAGGACATGCATAGTGCCAGTTCTCAAGGTCGGATGCCATCCAAAAAGTGTCCAAGCATTGAGGCTCTGAGCTTGTATGGGGATGAATCACCCTCTCCACCTGCTGAGATGAGTACCACAGTCCGATGCCCATCCCCATCCCCTCATCTCTCTCTTTTTGAGAGAATGAAGGGTGCTGAAGTTCCCCATCGCCCCCCCATGATTGGGTCCCTACATCCCAAAAAGATATGGAGATGGATGTGAGGGAGAGTTCAGGAGAAACTGTCGCACAGACCCCATCGATGATACCTGACCTCTCTCTGTACAAGAGAATGTCATAGGCATGCTCAAGTTCCTGTGCCACCGTCTCCACCCCAAGAATGGGTCCCCCTGCCCAAAGAAGATTGGGAAATGGAATTGGCAAGCTCAGGGAGTAAAGCAGTCCAATTGCCGACCTCACCGCCATCTCTCTCTCTTTTTGAGAGAATGAAGCACACCAAAGTTCCGATGCCCCCATCTCCACCCTGTGATTGGGTCCCCCCCTCATTTCAAGTCGCTGAAGTGGACATGCGGCTTCCATTGCCAAGCATGGATGGTCCAGTGCCCCACTCTCCATTTAAAGGTTAGTTAATAACCTCATCCTATGAGAGTCCATCCTAAGCACACTATTGTACCTGGCAGACTTACACGTAGATCAAGGAGATGAACCTGACCATGGCCTTAGGATTGACTTCGGAGATCCGGAACGGGGATGGCTAAGAGAAAAGTTTGATACTGGGATGAGGGGTATTTGAGGTCTCATATTTTATTTCACAGATATGGCTAATAATGATCATGTAGGCCCTACACCTACATATGGCGAGCATCAGGAGCTGGTGCAGTCAGGGTTGGCCACCATGGACACAGAGGATTATGGCACGTATTTTCAATTCACGCTTGTTTGTTTCTAATGTTAGCCATTAGTTTTACGCATGCTCCAAGAGTTCAAATCGAGGTATCTTGAAAACCCACCACCCGCACATTACCCTTATAACCAGGAGCTTGACGTCCATATTGTTCGGGCAATGCAGTGGATTGCAGCTGACATTTGAGAGCTCCTCAGACATTGGGTGAAGTACATGCAACTGGGGGAATATATGATTGACATGATTGACTTGCTGGAGGTATCGCAGTACCCCCAAGTGGGGTTCGACATACAGGCATATACTGACGGTCCACCTTACCCATCCAGACAGTCAGTCATCAAGATGGCCACTATATACTTGGGGTTATGGATTGAGTGCGCCATGTTTCATTTGTTGGGCATGCTGCGAGTATCAGACTGGCTGGCCGAGTGGTTCTCTAACCTCTGCCTGGATTTGGTGGGCTCTTAAATCTCTCACATAGAATTGAAGCTTACCAACGCCGCTACAGAAAGAACTTGAACACCTGGTCCTAGTGACGGTATCGCGGGAGAGCTATCCGCCTACACTTCCTGCGTGTTTCCACACATACCTGCATTGCCAAGGGGACAAGGACAGATTTCAGGAGGAGATAGGAAGTATTCCACCAGGCGCCTTTCGAATGGTGGACCAACTCGGCAGTTACATTCCAGACTGGACGCCAAGAACACCCAATAAGTATGATGGGTTTGTCTTTCCATGGTGGCTGCAGGGTTCTTCCCAGTATGCCCAAGACTTCCAAAAATTGAGGGGTGGAAAGATTTTCAAAATTGCTTATGAGTACTTCCAGGTAACCTCAAAGTTTTTCAATGTAAAATTTTCTCACTGTACATTAGCACACATGGCCAGCTAGACATCCTTCAAATGGGTGACCAGATCGATGGATGGATAGAGGCGAAATTCGACAGGTTCATGAAATCTTTGTGGGAAGTCGCAGAGCAGATTGAGGGGAAGGAGGGGGATGTGAAACACCTGCTTGCACGGTGGGCTGCCCTGTCTAGACTCGTTGGCATGCCATACGTAGCGTAGAGATAGGCATATACTAGCATAAGGACCTGTATATTTTTCAGGATATTTCCCTGGCACACAAGAGATGGGAAGGTAATCAGGGTAATCCCCTCACACTTTGGCGGCATATCACGGGCAAGGTTGCGCTGCTGTCCATATATTCCAGTAAGTACCTATGAATTAACAATGACCAGGGGCTGTAAATCTCTGATGTTGGAGGGTGGGCATAACGGAACGCCAACCAATCGATGCACGTTTTGCTGCATATAATATGCAAGGCATCCACGATTACCCATCATTTGTGCCAGACATTGGCCTCCTTTAAAACGCCCCCATTTGTCATTCTGCACTACTTCTAATCATGGAATCGCGAGTACATCAGTTATGCCATCCAACACAATACCCTGGTGCGTCCCCAAATGAGTGCTAGTGCTGCTGATCAACCTTAAATTAAATATCACTGAGCGCTTAAGTTATGTTGCACAGCTGATATTGTGGAGGAACTAATCCATCCTTCGCACGGGGATCTTCATATCACCTCTGGCCATCCCAAGACTGATATGGCCCTTGGCCAAGTGCTGGAGACCAGTCTTAGGGTGAATTGCACAGTTTTACCCGTGCATCATGGCCAGCCCCATCCAGGGGTTATGAATTTCCACCTGATACCTTGGACAGGCCCAACCATGAGATGCACGCTATAACCTTCCTATGACGGCCTGGCCCGTCCATGGGTTATGTACTCCCACCTGATACCATGGACGGGCCAGTCCAGGAGGTGCGCGGTATGACCTTCATATTGTGGCCTGGCCCATCCATGCATTAGAAGTGCAAAAAATAATGTATTTAGAGCAGCGTTTGATGTAGAAACCACTTCAGTCACCCCCCCTCGGGGACCTATTAGGTCTATATACAGTGGCTCAAAAAACTGTCCGCATGTTTGCACATTTTTGAATAATTGCAGTGTAGCAGGACATTGATTAGGAATTTGGTCATGTGGTAAGTGGGAGAGATGTAGGCCTTGGTCTTGGCTTTCCAATGGCATATTTTACATGAAATTTGGTCAAGATTTGGGGTAGTAATGGCTGAATTGGTTTGGTGATGCATGCGGACAGTTTTTTGACTTTCAACTATTTCAACATGATTTTGAATTTGACAAAGCATAGAATGCAATGGGGTGCTGGAAAGTGCTTATGTAACCTACCACCTGATGCAATGAATGATTTGTCAGCATGCAAACAAGACCAAACATTGAATTTGGACCATAGAGTACCCCATCTCCACTACAACTCAATCAACCACTCTCCTGGCTGATTGAGGTCATTTTCACAGGGCAATCACTGTGGGTACTGGTATCCACCACAGTATCATTAGCATAGTGTGCTTTCAGTACCATAACACCAGTAAAAAAGCTGCTGGGAGTCATCCCCATGCTATTTCCCCCACCTAGGCCTGGGCTGTCTTGAACCTAATCAGCACTGGGACAGCTACAAATGCATGGAAGTCAATCCAGCACTTCAGGGCATGAAGACTCATCCAATACCTTCCCAACAAAGGTATTTTCATGGAAGGGAAGCAGGTATTATGGGTGCATCTAAAGGAGTGTCTATGCTGCAAAAAATGTCTTGAAAGGGCTCGAAGTTTGTCTGGGGGTCTTGAAGGGTCTCGAACATCCAATGGGGGGTCTCAAAGCGGCTTCCAACTGACTCTAAGCAGGTTGGGGAATGGTTTCTATGACACGAAATGGTGTTAAAATGCAAGGGGCCAGGGAGCTCAGCTGTGGCAAAGGGGGAGGGATGGCAGTGTGTTGGAGGAGAACTGCTGGGCAAAACACTATGAAACTTCGGTAGATGATAGAGGGGACCTGCAGAAAGTTGGGGAATGAAGGAATATGAGATATCGATCTCCCAATCCTGAGATCATCAGCAAAACCATTAGTCACTGTACAGCACTGTACAGCTCGCCACAGCCCACTACAGCACCCACAGCGCCACAGGAAAGTCCCCCCCTGTACAGTGCTGTCACAGTCCTGTACAGTCCTGTACAACTACTACGCTTTTTTGTAATCCCACTACCATTTTTTACTAATGCCACTACTATGCTTTTTTCCTAATCCCATTACCATTTTTTGCTAATACCACTACTACGCTTTTTTCCTAATTCCACTACCATTTTTTGCTAATACCACTACTACGCTTTTTTCCTAATCCCACTACTGTTTTTTGCTAATACCACTACTACGCTTTTTTCCTAATCCCACTACCATTTTTTGCTAATACCACTACTATGCTTTTTTCCTAATCCCACTACCATTTTTTGCTAATACTACTACTACGCTTTTTTCCTAATCCCACTACACTTTCAAGCTAATAGAACTATCACTCCATCACACAGAAATCAAATCAAATGTAGTAGTATATTCAAAGTCAAGTACTACCACATAATAGACTAATAGTACTACGCTTTTTTGCTAATAACACTACCTACTACACTTTTTACTAATACTACTACCCTTTTTACTAATAGTACTACGCTTTTTCCTAATACTACTACGCTTTTTACTAATAGTACTACACTTTTTCCTAATACTACTACGCTTTTTGCTAATAGTACTACCTTTTTCCTAATACTACTACACTTTTCCTAATAGTACTACACTTTTCCTAATAGTACTACACTTTTCCTAATAGTACTACGCTTTTTTCTACTACCACTACACTTGTGGGTAATCAAATGTGTGGTAGTAGTGGGCTAGTGGCATACACTACCCTATAGTAGGAATTGGCCATTGTTTGGTCGGCTTTGGCCGCTTGCGCGAAAGGCGTGAGTTTTGGTGTCCACTATATCGCGTTTTTGGGTATTTTTGTGACTTTGCAAAATTTTGAGGCATTAGTGGCTGTGCCCACTACACAACAATCCTAATCATCACTACGCTTTTTTGCTAATCAACACTACTGTACATTTCCTAGTCACACTACAAATATTTGGTAGTCCAAAAAAGCGAACTTTTACTACACTTTTGGTAATCAAAAGTGTAAACATTTCACTAGTCAAACACTAATCAACACTACACTTATTTGGTAGTCAAAAATGCGGACTTTACTACACAACATTTAGCTACTCAAACACTAATCAACACTACACTCAATTGGTAATCAAAAAAGCGCCACAACACTACACTTTTGGTAATCAAAAGTGTACACAACATTTAGCTACTCAAACACTAATCAACACTACTCATAATTGGTAATCAAAAAAGCGCCACAACACTACACTTTTGGTAATACACATCTACACTACACTTTGTTAATCAAACATCACAAAACACTACACTTATTTGGTAGTCAAAAATGCGCCACATCACTACACTTTTGGTAATACACACCTACACTACACTTTTGGTAATACACACCTACACTACACTTTTGGTAATACACACCTACACTACACTTTGCTAATCAAACATCACAAAACACTACACTAATTAGGTAGTCAAAAAAGCGGACTTTACTACACTTTTGGTAATCAATAGTCTACACAACACTTTGCTAATCAAACACTACAAAACACTACACTTATTTGGTAGTCAAAAATGCGAACTTTACTACACTTATGGTAATACCCATCTACACTACACTTTACTAATCAAACACTACATAACACTACACTTATTTGGTAGTCAAAAAGCGGACTTTACTACACTTTTGGTAATACACATCTACACTACACTTTGCTAATCAAACATTACAAAACACTACACTTATTTGGTAGTCAAAAAAGCGCACTTTACTACACTTTTGGTAATACACATCTACATTACAACATGCTAATCAATTACTAACCAACACTATACTTATTTGGTAGTCAAAAAAGTGCACATTACTACACTTTTGCTAATCAAAACAACTACACTGATTAGGTAATCAAAAATGCGCCACAACTCTTCACTTTTGGTAATAAAATGTACACTACACTACACTAATTGTATATTGCCTATATCTCAGCCATTTTTGCATGGATGGATGACATAAGCATACCTCTGGGGTCCTCTAGTCAGGCACTACAACTTTCATTATGACATCTTTGAAAATTAATTTTTGAGACATCCAATTTTTTCGGTATTTTGCATTTTTCTCACCCATTTTTGGGCATATTGATGAGATAAGCATATTCCCACAATCCTGTGATCCAGCCCCACAACTTTCATTATGACATTGTGGCTGTACAGTGACATCTGTGAGATGCCCCTATCTCTGTAGCACTGTGTGTCTGTAGGCCTGTAGCTCTGTGGGAGCCTGTGGGGAACTGTGACATGGTAATGTCACACAATTGTCACACTGTACCTGACTGTGCACTGTCACACTGTCACACTGTGGTGCTGTGGGACACTGTGACATCACTGTGGCACTGTGGCCTCTGTGCCAAAAAGGTGGTTTTGCTGATGATATTCGCAAAATGGTCTGATACCACCTTTTAGCATGAAATGCATGATATCCCCAGAGGTAATGGCGCAGGCGCGACGGAAAAGGTACCTTCTGGGAGGTTTCGACGAGCTCTACTATACCTGAAGTTTTCCAGAGGAGTGGCACATCGGTTCTCGAGAAAACACGTGTGCAGCTGGCAGGGGGGGAAAACAGTAGCATGTTGCTGGACAACTGCTGGGCCGAGCGCCACGAAACTTGGGGACGTCATAGAGGGAGTCTGGGGGCGCTGGAAGATCGAAGAAAGGAGGGGATTGGCGCATCCAATCCCGAGTTATGCCCAAAACCATGCTACAGTGCCTTTCTCCACAAAATGCATGATATCTCCAGAACCACTGAGCCTAACACGACAAAAAGGGCGTCGTTCAAAAGCTCTTGTCGAGTAGGACTGGATTCTCGAAAAGCGAGAGGGTGGGCGCGTCAGGTCTTGAGAAATGGCGTGTACGAGCTTGGAGGTAGGAGGAGAAGTTGATTACCAAGCAAAGCAGCCCCCTTGCAGTGGGCTCCAGATGAAGGTTATGGAAAGAGAGGGAGTGGGGAGATGCTAGAGAGCCTCCCTTTGGATTGGTGTGGGTCTGTTCGATCCAAGGGGGCTTGGAGATGCTTGGTAGCAGTCAAAGAGAGCAGGAAGAAAGCTAGAAACACACCCTGAAACCCAAATGAAGTCGAGATAATGTCTAATGGCTGTCTGATAGAGGAGAAATAATATTCTGAGGCTCTTGGGCTCAGAATTCCATCTGTCTTCATCTCTAGTCCAGTCTATGTTATGTTACTCAGCAAGTACAAAGTACAGTAAGTACAAAGTTTGGCTTACATATGCCAAAAAGCATCCAAATACTAAGTAAAAATACAGTAGGGAAAAGTGTAGACACAGACTTGTAAGGTAAAAACAAAGAAATAAAAGAATTTACCTAGTACATCAGCAAAACAGTTTGTGACTGTGCAGTGCTGTACAGCCACCACAGAGTCCCACAGTGTGACAGGAAGGTCCCCCTCTGTACAGTGCTGCACAGTGGCTGCCAACTCATCAAGTACTACACTTCAGACCTCAAATGTATTTTAGTATGAATGTACATGTCCTAAATACATAGTTACATATGTTGGAAGTCCAAAAAATGGTGTATTTTGAGCAGTATTTGCTCTGGAAAGTTGAACTGTGACACTGTAGTGACTGTGATGCTGTGCCAAAAAGACTGTTTTGCTGATGTAGGGCTGAATACCATAGCCATATACCATCTTTCCTATCACCCTAGCCACTCCCTGCAGGTCCACCGTCCCTTGGAAACATTGCTGCCACCCCGCTGTTGACTATGAGCGCTTCCCTCACTTACTAATGCCACCACCACCTAATCGAGAAGTCACTGACACTTGCCGCCACTGCAAGTTGCCACCAACCCCTATCCCCAATCCCACTCATCATCCACCCCTATCCTCATCAGCCTTTGGCCCTCTATACATGTATCCTGCCACTCCTGACCATCGGCAGTCCTCTCTGACAATTGTGACGTCGGCAACTCAGACCCTATAGGTCCCACTCGAGACACTGACACCCACTGCCACCAGTAGCACTGCCAGACTGTCCCGAAGAGTCCCCACAGCATTGGGCAGCAGTCCAGACACCCTAGGCAGGTTCCCTTCGCCACTTTGCCCTTTCTTTGGCTTTCCCTTGCTTTCTTTTACCTACCTTTTGTACCTATGACCTGTAGTGCCATACTTCAGCACTTTTCCCTTCAAAATTTTTCTGACATATGACATCTCTGAAATTCACCGGAATACTCCTTTGTGACAGCTACCTCTATGGTACAAAACACTGCTGTACTTAGGAAAAATATACCCACTTTTCTGGCATCACCATCCCATGTGTCTGAGAGTCCCCTTGAGTCCCCAGAGTCATGTTCTTGTGCATCTTCAAGTCTTTTGAGTCCCTTTTGCATCTACAGAGTCCCCCACCAAGTTCCACTGCCATATTCGAGTCCGCTTTGCATTATAAAAATTTTCTGCTGCCTTCAGACTCATCCCTTCGAGTCTATGAGTCCTCTGACAGTGTCACGACCATGCCTTGCCCGACCATTTCCCACGCCTCCGCACCCTTTCCGACACCTCCGCCCACCTCTCCGACACCCTCCGACCCATTCCCGACCAAGTCCGACACTTAATAAGCTCGCCGACCACTCTGCCGCTGCATCCGAGCAATTGCCGCTGTTGGCCGCTGTCGGTCTTGACTTGTAACCACCATTCGTCTATATTGGGTTGACCCCCTGTGGGTCATGTGATCATCTTAGGGGGCTTTATCCATTTGGGGCCACCGGGCCGATTAGGCACAGCACGGTGCCTGCACCATGTGGCGCTCCGAAGGGTCGCACCACTTTCCAGGATTTCGGCCTGGCCTGTGATTGGCTGTTGGTGAGCGCTCCGTCACAATCTTATCCGCTTGTAGATACATCCTTTGTCTTGTCCATTTCATCCGCTGTTAGCCTTCATTCCGTTGTGAAGTTTTCTGACACTTACTTCCCCTTGAAAATTTCCATACCTCCGTATGTTAGTTCCGACGTCCCGATACCGTACCGCTGTGGGCAACTCTTCTTGTGAGAGCGCAAGGGGAAAGGGGGGGAAAGCTGTAGGCTAAGCCTAGGCTCGTCCCAAGGGGTCGTGAGTCGGAAGGGGGTGTCGGATAGGCTATGGGAGACAAGGGAAAAGATCCCCTAAGGTCTAGGAGTAGATGGCGATGAAGAACTCGAATTACCGCCACCAGGCGGGCAAATATGGCGGCTCTGAAGGGCTACGAAGGCTAGTAAGAGCTGGGACTTGAATGGCGGCGGCTTAGACTCTGTAAATCGGCAGGAATGGCTCCAAAACACTGTGGAACTCTGGAAGCGGCGGAAGGACTCAAAGGCGGCGGTTTAGAATCTGGAAATCGGTAGGAATGACTCTGAAACACTGGGGGACTTTTGAAGCGGCGGAAGGACTCGAAAGGCAGCGGTTTCTCGAAGGGAGTGGCTCTGGGGACTCGAAGTAGGCTCTGGAACTCGAAGCGGACTCTCTGGGGACTCGTAGAAGACTCTGTGGACTCGAAGAACTCTGGGGACTCAGCAAGGACTCATAGGACTCGAAAATACTCAAGGGACTCGACTCTGGGGACTCTGGGACACTCAGGAAACACAGATGGTGACCGCAAAAAGGTGGGTATTTTTTTCTAAGTGAAGCGGTGATACTTGTAATGTAGAGGCGGTGGTAGCTAGGTGAAAATCGGCGGTTTTCGGAGCTGTCAAATGTCGAAAAAAAAGTGACAGAAAAGGGCCGATGTATGGTAAATCACATGCATCACACTAAGGGAAAGGAAAGCGAAGTAAAACTGACCAGGAAAATATGTAAGTAAAGAGAGAGGGTATGGACGACATGCCTGGACAGCAAGGAAGTGCAGGGAAAGCTGCGGAAACTTTGGGAGATGAAACATGGGGTCTGGAAGCGGAATGGCGGCGGAATGTGCGTCGGAGTGGGCGGTGGGTCACAGGATTGACACCTGGCACTTCGGAAAGGGTTTCCGACAGCCAACGGACAGGTGTCACGTGTCCAGGGGCTGAGGCGGTCGGAAAAGACATGGCTAGGCCCTCAGAACGGAACCTGGAAGCGAAGCGGCACTTTTGCGGCGGTGATAGGGGCATGTGAGGCGGTCGGAACGCACAAGGGTGGGCGGAGCTATTTTTAGATGGCGGAGGCGGTCATTCTGGCTGTATTGGCGGCCGGAAGGCAGCAGAATCCCTTAGATGACAATGGGGACGATTAGAGAAGTCATAGCAGTCGGGAATCGCCGCAATATGGCGGTCTGAGGCCCTGAGGACTGTCGGAGCATTGTGGCGGCAAAGGAATACCCAAAAGCGGCGGGTTTCAGCCCTAGGGAGTGCACACTCCCTACACCGCCTCAGTCCCGCTGTAGTGTATAAATACCCGTACAGTACCCCGATGTCCCCTCAGTACGAATATCGACATAAGTTCCCCATTCCGAGACTCCGTCCCTCTCCTCTGAGTCCCTCCGATCTCTCTGTACTTAGCCCGCCTCTGAAATACGAGGGCCGAGCTTGTACAAGGGGGCAGTGCACGAGCTGAACCCGACGCCCTCCTCCGACCTCCGCTCCGCTCCACTAGCCAGAACCTCTGTCGGCCCCTTCCGGCCATCCCCCGCTCCGCTCCGCTAGTCGGAATCCGTCGGCCTCCTTCGGAAGGCCTCGGTCTCGGTCCCTACCAATCGGACTAGCGTCGGACTTTGAATCCCCGACGTCGGTCGAACTTCTAGTACCCTTTCGGGACCCTTTCGCCCCTGAGAACCCTCGGAGTGAGGCCCGAACTTGACAGACAGCCTACAAGAGTCCTACATCACCACCTATTGAGTTCTGAGCCTCCCAGACCACCCAGCCACCGAAACTAATCCCCTTCTGCCTACTTGTGGTGGCAAATCGAGTTCCACACCACCAGTACCCTTCCGACCCAGGGGAACTTCTCCCTTTGCTGCCTAGTCACTCCCTCCACTTCCTTTCTGACTCACAACCCCTTGGGATGAGCCTAGGCATAGCCTACAGCTTTCCCCCCTTTTCCCTTGAGCTCTCGCAAGAAGAGTTGCCCACATCGTCTAGCTTCAGTGTAGCGAGCCTGTGACTTCAAGTCTAAGGTCATAACAGGGGGTGGACATCAAGGTGCAGATCTGGGATAATAACTGTGGTAGCTTCACCATCCAGGACTGTGAGGTTGGTATGGAGGGTGATGAGATCATCATTTTCATCAACATCCTCGAGGGATAGGCCATTTCAACTGAGAAACAAGTTGATCCACTTGGTGAATTGCTGTATGGGAATTTCGTGTATCACAAATGGTGGCATGGCAATGAGTTGGTGGAAGTGGGGTAAGTGCACAAGTCTAGTCAGCAAATTGATTGCTTAGTACCCTTGCAAAGGATTGCCCCAGGGAAAACACACTTTGCAGATGTCCAGTATTCTCTATTTTCAGTTGACAGAGCCATGATTTGATTAAACTCTGTGGATGTAACACTGTCAAAAACCTGAGGAATGGTTAGGTGAATGCAGAGTTGGCTGGTAGCAGTAGTCACATGTAAATTGACTTGGACGTCCACCATGATCTGACATAATCAGCTTTGCTGGGTGCCTCAAGTTGCCTGAAATCCCAACTGACAGCAGGGTGATGCATGCTTCCAAAAGTTGTTCCACTCACCTGGTCCTGGACATACTGAACTTCAGCATATACTCTCAACCTTGTCTCCTTGTGCTGAGATGTCCCAAATTCATCCCCATGCATTAGAGCAAGTGGCCAGTGTTCTGCGCTGTCCTGGTATTCCCACAAGTATGGCAAGTGACTCCAGCAGCTCACCAACATCCCCTGCTGACACGGGCACCACATCCTCATGATCAACCCCTGTGTGAGACTGCAGAGAGGACTTTTCCAACCTTCACATCCTAGACCACTTGTCAAGTTCGGGCCTCACTCCGAGGGTTCTCAGGGGCGAAAGGGTCCCAAAAAGGTACTAGAAGGTAGACCGACGTCGGAGATTCAAAGTCCGACGCTAGTCCGATTGGTAGGTGTCGAGGTAGAGGCCTTCCGAAGGAGGCCGACGAAGTTCCGACTAGCGGAGCGGAGCAGGGGATGGCCGAAAGGGCCGACAGAGGTTCCGACTAGCGGAGCGGAGCGGAGCGGAGCGGAGGTCGGAGGAGGGCGTCGGGTTCAGCTCGTGCGCTGCCCCCTTGTACAAGCTCGGCCCTCGTATTTCGGAGGCGGGCTAAGTACAGAGAGATCGGAGGGACTTAGAGGAGAGGGACGGAGTCTCGGAATGGGGAACTTATGTCGATATTCGTACTGAGGGGACATCGGGGTACCGTACGGGTATTTATACACTACAGCGGAACTGAGGCGGTACAGTATCGGGATGTCAGAACTAACATACGGAGGTACGGAAATTTTCAAGGGGAAGTAAGTGTCAGAAAACTTCACGACAGAATGAAGGCTAACAGCGGAGGAATGGAAAAGATAAAGGACATATCTACAAGCGGATAAGATCATGACGGAGCGCTCACCAACAGCCAATCACAGGCCAGGCCGAAATCCCGGGAAGCGGTGCGACCCTTCGGAGCGCCACGCGGTGCAGGCACCGTGCTGTGCCTAATCGGCCCGGTGGCCCCAAACGGATAAAGCCCCCTAAGATGATCACATGACCCACAGGGGGTCAACCCAATATAGACGAATGGTGGTTACGAGTCAAGACCGACAGCGGCCGACAGCGGCAATCGCTCGGATGCAGCGGCAGAGTGGTCGGCAGGCTTATTAAGCGTCGGACTTGGTCGGGAATGGGTCGGAGGGTGTCGGAGAGGTGGGCGGAGGTGTCGGAAAGGGTGCGGAGGCGTGGGAAACGGTCGGGCAAAGCATGGTCGTGACACCACTTACCATCATCCAAGCTCTTCAAGCTCCAGGTGATCTGTCAAGAATAGGCTAAGGAATAGTACAACAATAGTAACCTAATTATAGCTCTAAGGTGTGTGTGTCAAGTGCTTAGGACAGTGACAATACAAAGAATTATTGCAGGGAACAGTGTGGCTCGCATTGCAACTGCATGACAATGACATGGCTAGCTAGACACATATTAGGGTTGTTTGCTTAGCAAATAGAACATCGACTCAAGCCAGCTTGGCCATCTAGGTGGAAGAGACCAAGCTGAATTCATGTGAAGTCACACTGTCCCAAAGTCAAGCTGTTCATTAAACCAGCAAAAGCAAAGCCAAAGTCAACCTTAGCCAAGTCACAGCAACACTACTAGCACCAAACTGTACAAATCCTCCACCACCAACAAAGGATTCATCAGCAAACTAGTCTACAGCTGTACAATGCTGTACAGCACTGTACAGTGCCCACAGTGCCACAGCAAGGTCCCCCCCTGTACAGTTGCCTCACAGTCTGTCTACAGTGCTGTACAGTCCAAGTCACCTGTACCAACTTGTACAGTACTACACTTTTTTGCTAATACCATTACGCTTTTTTGGCTAATACCACTACCCTTTTTTGCTAATACCACTACTACACTTTCAAAGTAATAGGCTTATCACTCCATCAAACAGAAATCAAGTCAAAAGTAGTAATATATTCAAATTCAAGTACTACCACATAAGAGGCTAATAGTACTACGCTTTTTACTAGTACTACTATGCTTTTTCCTAATACCACTACGCTTTTTGCTAATACTACTACACTTTTTACTAATCCTACTTCGCTTTTTGCTAATACTACTATGCTTTTTGCTAATACCACTACACTTTTTGCTAATACTACTACGCTTTTTACTAGTACTACTACGCTTTTTCCTAATACCACTACGCTTTTTGCTAATACTACTACACTTTTTACTAATCCTACTACGCTTTTTGCTAATACCACTACCCTTTTTGCTAATACTACTACGCTTTTTCCTAATAGTACTACGCTTTTTTCTACTACCACTACACTTGTGGGTAATCAAATGTGTGGTAGTAGTGGGCTAGTGGCATACACTACCCTATAGTAGGAATTGGCCATTGTTTGGTTGGCTTTGGCCGCTTGCGCGAAAGGCGTGAGTTTTGGTGTCCACTATATCACGTTTTTGGGTATTTTTGTGACTTTGCAAAATTTCGAGGCATTAGTGGCTGTGCCCACTACACAACAATCCTAATCATCACTACGCTTTTTTGCTAATCAACACTACTGTACATTTCTTAGTCACACTACAAATATTTGGTAGTCCAAAAAAGCGAACTTTTACTACACTTTTGGTAATCAAAAGTGTAAACATTTCACTAGTCAAACACTAATCAACACTACACTTATTTGGTAGTCAAAAATGCGGACCTTACTACACTTTTGCTAATCAATAGACTACACTACACTTTGCTAATCAAACATTACAAAACACTACTCTTATTTGGTAGTCAAAAATGCGGACTTTTGCTAATAGTCAAAAAAGCGAACTTTACTACACTTTTGGTAATGCACAGCTACACTACACTTTGCTAATCAAACACTACAAAACACTACATTTATTTGGTAGTCAAAAAAGCGCCACAACACTACACTTTTGGTAATACTCATCTACACTACACTTTGGTAATCAAAACACTACAAAACACTACACTTATTTGGTAGTCAAAAAAGCGCACTTTACTACACTTTTGGTAATACACATCTACACTACACTTTGCTAATCAAAACACTAATCAACACTACACTTATTTGGTAGTCAAAAAAGCGGACTTTTGCTACACTTTTGGTAATACACATCTACACCACACTTTGCTAATCAAACATTACAAAATGCTACACTGATTAGGTAATCAAAAATGCGCCACAACTCTACACTTTTGGTAATAAAATGTACACTACACTACACTAATTGTATATTGCCTATATCTCAACCATTTTTGCATGGATGGATGACATAAGCATACCTCTGGGGTCCTCTAGTCAGGCACTACAACTTTCATTATGACATCTTTGAAATTTAATTTTTGAGACATCCAATTTTTCCAGTATTTTGCATTTTTCTCACCCATTTTTGGGCATATTGATGAGATAAGCATGTTCCCACAATCCTGTGATCCAGCCCCACAACCCTCATTATGACATTGTGGCTGTACAGTGACATCTGTGGGAAGCCCCTATCTCTGTAGCACTGTGTGTCTGTAGGCCTGTCACTCTGTGGGAGCCTGTGGGGGACTGTGGGCTGTGTGACATTACCATGTCACACAATTGTCACACTGTACCTGACTGTGCACTGTGACACTGTGACACTGTGGCACTGTGGGTAAGCTGTGACATTACTGTGGCACTGTGGGTAAGCTGTGACATTACTGTGGCACTGTGGGTAAGCTGTGACATTACTGTGGCACTGTGGCCCTGTGCATAAGTGACTGATTTGCTGATGTTTCATGAAGGCAACATGGATGACCACCTCTGAAAATATCCAAAACTTTTTACCAAAAGGAAAGAGAAAGGAGTTACAGTGGCCACAGTCAACCTTTCCTAGTTAGGATCTTTGCTGGGTGCAATGATGTGAGATAGGCTAGTGCAAGGGAAGCAATACCCTACAAAGCTGGTACTCCTGCACAATATGCACAAGGTGAGGGCATAAATCATCCACATTTTCACCATGGTTCTTGAAGGCCTTTTGGATATGTTCATCAACTTTAGTATGGATACCAGAACTTTCATATTCTTTCACAGCTGAATTCAGGCACTCCTGGGTATTATGCCTTCCATCTTGCACCTGCAACAAGAAGTATAAGTATTCAAACACAAGTATGGAACCTACAATCATGAGCCATGTCTCCCCATCTAAACAATCAGGCATGAAACTCACCAAGGCCATGTTCAGCATAATACTGCATTGAATATTGCATTGAGGAAGACAATGTAGGCATGGTGAGGGATTGTCCAGAGTGGGAAACAGTATCCTATTTTTCAAATGGATAAGGAGTATCAGTCTGTACCAGAAAACAAAAATGGACATGAAACCCACAAGCTAATGGGTAAGCCATGAAGACCATAGAATGCAACATGGGCAAGAAAACAAGACTACAAACCAACTGCAACAATTTGTGAGTGACCACTACAGTGCAAGCTCAGTTGGAAGCATACTTTCTACAAATGTATATCAGTGATTATGACTAGCCCTGAATGGTAATCACTACTAACATTCTAACAAAAACACAAGGGGAAATAAGATATAAAGTCAAATACAACAGTTGAACACCTACATCCTGTAAGATGCTATATATAAATAACTTGGACATGAAGGAGATAATTAATCTCACCACCTATATAATAATGAAATGATGTTCAAGATCCAAACCTCAAAAATAACTCACTGCCTATAATTCAAAGTGAAACAGAGTGACAGGAAAAATGGTCAGCAGCTTTCACCATCACCTGCCATCACTCCACTCACAAACTATAAGTACAAATAAGTCAAGAAGACAGTGGGGATGGTCAGTATATATGCTTCACCACCATTTCCCATGACTCCACTCACATCCTATGAACCCAGGTGCAATTGGGCAGCAGTGAGGATGGTCAGCATCCATCCACCACCACCTGCAATGACTCCACTCACACCCTATCAACCCAAGAGCAACAGGGAGGGAGTGAACATGATCAGCATGCATCCTCCACCACCTTCCATGATGCCACTCACTCCCTATCAACCCAAGTGCAACAGGGAGGCAGTAAAGATGGTCAGCATGCATCCTCCACCACCTGCCATGACTCCACTCACAAGCTATGAACCCAAGTGCAACAGAGGGGTAGTGAACATGGTCAGCATCCATCCTCCACCACCTGCCATGACTCCACTCACTCGCTATGAACCCAAGTGCAACAGGGAGACAGTGAACATGGTCAGCATCCATCCTCCACCACCTTCCATGATGCCACTCACTCCCTATCAACCCAAGTGCAACAGGGAGGCAGTAAAGATGGTCAGCATGCATCCTCCACCACCTGCCATGACTCCACTCACAAGCTATGAACCCAAGTGCAACAGAGGGGTAGTGAACATGATCAGCATCCATCCTCCACCACCTGCCATGACTCCACTCACTTGCTATGAACCCAAATGCAACAGGGAGACAGTGAACATGGTCAGTATACATCCAACACCACCCACCATGACTCCACTCACTCGCTATGAACCCAATTGCAACAGAGAGGCAGTGAACATGGTCAGCATGCATCCTCGACCACCCACCATGACTCCACTCACAAGCTATGAACCCAAGTGCAACAGAAGGGTAGTGAACATGATCAGCATCCATCCTCCACCACCTGCCATGACTCCACTCACTCGCTATGAACCCAAGTTCAATGGGAAGGCAGTGAACATGATCAGCATGCATCCACCACCACCTGCCATGACTCCACTCACTTGCTATGAGCCCAAGTTCAATGGGGAGGCAGTGAACATGATCAGAATGCATCCACCACCACCTTCCATGACTCCACTCACAAGCTATGAACCCAAGTGCAACACAAAGACAGTGAACATGATCAGCATCCATCCACCACCACCTTCCATGACTCCACTCACAAGCTATGAACCCAAGTGCAACAGAGGGGTAGTGAACATGGTCAGCATCCATCCTCCACCACCTGCCATGACTCCACTCACTCGCTATGAACCCAAGTGCAACAGGGAGACAGTGAACATGGTCAGCATCCATCCTCCACCACCTTCCATGATGCCACTCACTCCCTATCAACCCAAGTTCAATGGGGAGGCAGTGAACATGATCAGCATGCATCCACCACCACCTGCCATGACTCCACTCACTTGCTATCAACCCAAGTGCAACAGGGAGGCAGTGAACATGGTCAGCATCTATCCACCACCACCTGCCATGACTCCACTCACTTGCTATCAACCCAAGTGCAACACAAAGGCAGTGAACATGATCAGCATGCATCCACCACCACCTGCCATGACTCCACTCACTCCCTATCAACCCAAGTTCAATGGAGAGGCAGTGAACATGATCAGCATGCATCCACCACCACCTGCCATGACTCCACTCACTTGCTATCAACCCAAGTGCAACAGGGAGGCGGTGAACATGGTCAGCATCTATCCACCACCACCTGCCATGACTCCACTCACTTGCTATCAACCCAAGTGCAACACAAAGGCAGTGAACATGATCAGCATGCATCCACCACCACCTTCCATGACTCCACTCACTCCCTATCAACCCAAGTTCAATGGAGAGGCAGTGAACATGGTCAGCATCCATCCTCCACCACCTTCCATTACTCCACTCACTTGCTATGAATGCAAGTGCAACAGGGAGGCAGTGAAGATGGTCAGCATCCATCCACCACCACCTGCAATGACTCCACTCACAAACTATGAACCCAAGTGCAACAGAGGGGTAGTGAACATGGTCAGCATGCATCCTCCACCACCTTCCATGATGCCACTCACTCCCTATCAACCCAAGTGCAACAGGGAGGCAGTAAAGATGGTCAGCATGCATCCACTACCACCTGCCATGACTCCACTCACAAGCTATGAACCCAAGTTCAATGGGGAGGCAGTGAACATGGTCAGCATCCATCCACCACCACCTGCCATGACTCCACTCACTCCCTATCAACCCAAGTTCAATGGAGAGGCAGTGAACATGGTCAGCATCCATCCTCCACCACCTGCCATTATTCCACTCACAAACTATGAACCCAAATGCAACAGGGAGCCAGTGAACATGGTGTGAAAGCTACATTCAGCATGAAAGACCCAGCCATTCTTTCAATCCCACCTACTCTCTATGAACTGATTAGCATGTTCTTTGTACAATTCTACCATTGCTTACAAATGGAAACCATATTGACATGTAAAATGCAAGATCTACAGGTTGAATCTTCCAATCTTGCTCTTTCATGCACCTCTTCAATGACCTTGCATGCATTAGTATACTTCAGCACTTCAGCTTCATCACTTACTTCATTATAGCAAATTTCATACACAGCTCCAAGTTGGACTGCTGGGTTGATATGAGAAGCTGTTGCAATCCTTCCTCCTTCAAAGCATTTGCTGTGCATGTTAGCAGAGGCGTGCACTCAGCTCCCTCTTGTTGCATTCCTGCAGTGACTTATTATGCAGTCTGCTATGCAGTAAGATATTACACTGACCAGTGAGTGATAGGTAGTCTTTGGGTGGGAAACTCTTCTCATTCAACCAACCCTTGACCCTTTGAAGGCATTCATGCAACATCTTCTCCTCCACCATTTTAGCCTCTCTCATTGCATCACCTACACTCATGCCTTGGCCCATCAACTTCTCAACAGCCTCAACAGACAAAGTGTCTGCCTTCGTTAGCAGTACAATCACAGGAACTATCCAGAGAACCACAATTTTAAGGAATCAGATACAGTATACATGGGATTCACACACCATGACCTGTATCACACTCATCAAAAAATTTCCTTTCAGCAGCCATGACCATCCTGTGGCTCTCATTCAAGGGAATGCAAAACCTACATCAATGATAAGAACCAAATGCATATGTTCAGTATCAATCAAGTCATTACCATATGGCATGGATTCTCTTATCCAGCTGGGTTGTCTTAGCACGATCCGTCACAAATTTCGTCATCCTGTCAAACTGCTCTACACTTCCAGACTCAAATCCACACGAGTCATGGAACACGAATCCCGGATTACTCTGGAAAACCAGCTCGTCCTCGATGTTGTGGTGACCACGCTAGAAATCATCAACATTTATCACATAAATTCATGGGGTAACCTCACCGTCAGCGAACCCTGCACTACAGCAGCATCCACCTAAATATAGCCGAATATGCGATTGATCTCGAGAAAACACTCTATAATATACATACCTTCTCCCCTTTTCCGTTAAAAATTTCCGGATTATCTGTAGTATTACAAACCCTTTGCAAAATTGTTGTTTTACCTGCATTCGCCCTTCCCATGACGAGAATACGAAAACGACCGATGCGATCGATGTGCCTTTGAGCCTTCGCCGGATCCATGCGAATAGGAGGGCGCGAAGACAGTAACCCTAGTTATTGATGACGTTAAACTTATCTCGTTCGTCATAAGTAGAACGCTTACCAGATGGTACTCCTTCAGCTTGTGCTAGTTCGGGGGCGTCCACGCTGCCTTCGGGACGATGTGAGCCCGTAGGTTGAACGTCAGTCAGAGCAGGAGTAAGAATGCCAGTTGGCAGAGAACCTGGTCAAATAGTTACTCAGTACACCAAGGACGTAAAGCCATGTGTAACCACCTTGAGTTGGGGCAGGAACCGGGACTTCCACGTGTTCGGAGCCAAGGGGAGTACCTGGGCGATTGGTTTCGACCACTGTGGCACCGTGAATACCCCTATTATCCGAGGGTGAACCAGAGTCTTGGACGGTCACTTCAGTCGGTACGAATGAGAATGCCATTACTAGTTGGGGCATACCTGGTCGAGTAGCTCCAGTGGGAGCGGGGACTGGTGAAACAGTTCTATCATAACTAGAAGGCCGCGGCCGCCCACACCAGAATCCGCTGAAACATCCGGGAGCCATGAGTAATGAGAAGACGAGTCGTTCGAAAGCTGCAGGAGGCAGTAAGTGTGTTGTTCGAGTTAGAGATGGACGTGAGGAAAGGGCGTGGAGCAACGGAGTGGAGTTGATCGATTCGAAGGCGCCTATCGATAAGCCACGACAATTGCGTGCTGTTGGCGGCGTCTATTTTTCTTCTGTGTGAAGTTTATCTCGGAAAATAACCGGTGTTGAGGCAACACTACCGTGGTGCATTTGAGTCTACGCCGCCAGGGTTCGGCATATTGTAAAGATAGCATCGGTCATATTGGAAGTTGTCATCTATGTAGTGAGGGATCAATCGTAAAAACGGGCAACTAGAGCAGTGAATAGCGAAGGAAAGAAGAAAGCAAAATGCAATGTGTTTTTAGAGGAGTCCATAAGCTACATAGATGCTTCGTAAAGTGCTGTGAAAGGAGAGACGGGTAGAAGTGTCTAAGGAAGTCACCCAGTCAACCGAAGGGGAAAGGGAATATGCGAAGAAATAGGATGGCTACGTAGCACAAGAACAATGTAAGAAAATATCGAAGGGAGGAGGATCATACCATGCAACGGGGAGACTATGATCAAGCAACACCCAGTTCGACGAAGCTTCTCCATTTCGCAGAGAACCGATATGAAACGACGCAGAGGGAACCACAACTCTACGATACCCCAACACTTGCGTCCGCGCGACGTGGAAACTACTGTCAGAGCACTGGCAGTATGGGGTCCAGCAACATCGCTCATGGATGATGATGTAGCTACCGGAAGTGACTAACCCCCCACCAATGCGGAAGCCAACGCTGAGCAAGATAAAAACATCGGCGTGGATTGCGCAAGTGAGAGCGAAAGTCGATCCCGGTTGCACCGATCATCGTCAGCTTGAGGCTGTTAATATCATCCGGATGAGGCCGTTCCCGGTAACTTTCGAAGAGATGGGAAGGACTGGTAGCGAATTCTGTGGGACCTCATCGTCGGCGTCACCTCCCAAATCCTCAGCCATGTCGGGCATGGAGTCATCCACAAGCACCTGCTGAGAAGACAGGAGCGTACTTGGTTCACTTGCTAGGTCGTTATGACTGGATTCGCTGACAACCGACATTTTCTGGGGCTCAAGGGACGTTGTGGCCTGTGGTTCCGTGTGTTCCGCTGGCCCCACCGTATCTTCCGCAGCAGAGGGATCCCGAGCGATGCGGTCTCCCCTCGCATTGACCTTCTCTGCAGAAACCTCGAATTGAAGAGGCACACCTTCTACATCTCTAGCCACGGAAATGCTCTTCTTCCTGGTTCCCATGGCCTGTTTATTAGGAAACGGCCGACTTGACTGGCTAGCATCATCTGCGGAGAGAGGAGTGCCCGTTCACCCGAAGCTCCTCCGAACGTGCAAGGTATCCAAAGGGCCTCCGTAAACCAAGCGATGCACGTTTGCCCGGACCAGCCTCGGATTCTGTTCCTTGCTTAACTTGGGCCTGCGATGGCTTTCTCGGTGATGGTTTAGAAAAGAGGTTCGAAGGCTGAGGCAAATCGTGACGAGTCAACCCCGCGGTAAGTTTGTGGGGACCCGAGGGTTTCTTGGCTGGGCTCGATTGGCCGTCAGGAATCTTGGCTTTGGAAGGGGAAGGGGGTCGACCGGTTGTCGCGGGAGTTCGGGGGCGTGGTATAAAGCTGAACGCTTGTGGAGCTGCAGCGATACTTTGGGGTTCTGCTAGTGTAGGCTCCGCGGAGTCGGGTACAGTTGTACCGAGATATACCTACTGGTGCGCTTTCAGTACCCGCAGGTATCGGGGATGATGGTTTCGCTGCGTTCGCATGTGTTTGTCGCGGAACTTCCAACGAGTTCGTAGGTGGTGTGGGTGATGGTATCTTGGAAGCGCTTTCTTCTCCTTGTTCACCGTACACCGAAGTAACCTCCATCGTGGAATTACCCGTACTCGGTGCAAGGCTTATTCGCCTTATAAGCTGGGTAACATCGACGGTTCGATTCCCCTCGTCGTCACTTCTACTGTTCTCTTCCGCAAAGCTGTCTTCTGTACTTGTAAAACTGTCTGGCTGGCCGTCTTCTCCGTCCGGTTCTCGGGTCCCATAGAAGCATGGGCGGCCTGCAACCTTGACACTGCGTCAGACAACTCCATATCATGCACCCCACCGTCGCCTCCGTTCTCCTCATCTGAGGATGATGGGATATATGGCGTGTTGCCTGAGTGCGTAACGGCCAGACGAGCCAGCCACGCTTCACTCTGTGGCTCCGGGGGGCGCACAAGCGGAACAGCGAACTCCATGGGTTGAGATGTGTCGCCTTCAGGGCCAAGCGATTGCGACTGCGCCGAGTCTTCCTCTACAAAAGATTGTTCCTCGTTTTGTCCGTGCTCGACTTCGGCTCGATTATCGAGTGACGCTCGAGCAACGGTGAGGTTCCCGAGCGGTTCCCGATGTCCACCTAACGAGAGGGATCGCTTGCGCAGGATATTGCCTCATCTTCGTAGCCAAATTCTTTCGTGTCATCCGCCACCACCTTTTGGTGTTTGACGCCCTGAAGAATGCATCCGGTGAATAGCCCGTGTCGTCAGAATCCATGTACCTCCACCTTCACTAAAAGCAATAGACCTCCGTATCGAACTATGGCGACGGAAGCCTGCAGCACCAGGGTACGCGTTTTCGTCGTTTGCCCCTCCATGATTGTCTATCTCGGGCGCAAGACGCGGTGCTATTCGTGTTTTGTTCCGGCACCTCGAACAAGCGAACGTGAGCGTGATTGGCAAAGCTGACACGCCTTCCAAGCGACTTTCGTGAGTTGTCCGCTTCAAAACGGACGATGCTCGTCATATCCATTGCCTGTGTTCTGTCCTCTCCGTCATCCGTGGTATTTGCCGCAGCTTTGAGGATACTCTTGCGTGGGGCCTAACCAGGCAAGTATGAGTCCGATGAGTGATGGACATTGACGACGCGAGAAACCTCACCAACGAACGACGTGCTCTGGCCGTAGGACTGAGATGATCACCCGGAGCGATAGAATGAGCGCGACGTCTGTGTCCGTGGTGAGCCCTGCTGTGGCTGGTAACCGATATCGAGTTCCGCCGATTTGGTGAAACTTTGTTGACTCCCATCGCAACCAACGCCAGTCCGACGGGTTAGCTACTTATTCGCGATCTGTGGTCGTCGGATGCTGGCAACTTGACGGAGTCCACACTCGCATCGGGGCAATAACGCGCTGCACGTGACTCGTGGATAGTACTCGGGTGCTTACAGATCTGAGTTCAGATCTGAGTTCAGTGGTAGTTCCCTCAAGCTCATCGAGACTTGGTACTGAGTGACTGCGAGCATGGTTACATAACTGTAAAGGGGGGGCCCACTTATGCGGAGTTCAAAACTCCTATACCCCTAAGTCCTACACTATAAGACACGAGTGGAAGGCCCCTATCTCCTTTCTCGTCTATCATTCATCATGCATCATGCCTGGACTTCCACCCGTGGCCGAGCTACCCCATTGGATTCAAGGGCATCCCCAGTCTCGCAAGATCGTATGCGCCTACAACGTATGCCTTGGGCTTGAATCCTGGGTTCAACATCAAGCTGGCTTCCGCGGAAAGCAGAAGGACGAGGCACTCGTCAAATGTCGAATTCTTGGTTATCTCTTCCATCATTTTCCGTCGTACGACATCGGACCGTTCGTCGAGGAGATCGTAACGATCAGTGGCCAGCACAAAGCACTGCTGGATTTAGGGGAGCTATTCTATATGTACTTCATTAAACTGTGTATGTCGTCATCACCGTATCCTCGCGGCCTACTTAACCCCCTGTCCAGTCACGTTTAACAAGGGGGACACTCCAGAACCTTCGTCTCACCCTTCTCGACAGTCCGTCGACGACCTCGTAGCAAAGATAAAAGACGAGTTGGAGGATGCCCCTCAAAACCATTCCACAGCTAAAAAAAAGGTTCGTACCGAACCCTTCAACATTGCTGGCCATATTAT
Organism: Pisolithus albus; assembly: GCA_024613165.1. Classification (NCBI taxonomy): domain Eukaryota; kingdom Fungi; phylum Basidiomycota; class Agaricomycetes; order Boletales; family Pisolithaceae; genus Pisolithus; species Pisolithus albus. Next base: position 451,979 of record JANFAB010000027.1, read on the forward strand.
CGGGTTTTAAACATATCATCAACAGGCGCTAATACGAGATGGCTTCCAGTGTGTCGTCACCAAGGCTTATGATCGCGAGATTATGTATGAAAACAAGGCGGTGCGACAGGCCGTTTATGGTGGCGCGGGTGTGGAACTCACTCACTGTGCCCACATCATCCCCGAGTCTATCAACTCCGATACGACATCTGGCTTACAAAAAGTCGGTTCCTTACTCTTGATGAACTTCGTTGTTGATCGTCGTCTTAGGAAGCTAATGCCTGGACTGTGCTTGACTTCTTCGGCCACGGAGAGCTACTGCAGGGCCTCCACGATGCCTGTATACATCGCCTTGATAATGTCATGACGATGGCAGTTGACGTTCACCTGGACTTTGATAGGTTGAGGATTTATTTTACTGCCACGGTGCGAATCATACTTTCTCTGCCTTTGTTTACGGGAATTGACAAAGGGGATTGCGTTGTAGAAAGTACCCAACAGATATAAACTTGAAGCAATTGACCCGATGTTCCTCTTTAGACGCCCAGAATATGTGACCTTCTCGACGCCAGATGCCGAGAAGTATCCTCTTCCTAATCCCAGCTACCTTGCTATTCATGCAGCATGTGCCAAGGTTGCCCATCTTTCCGGTGCGGCTGAACATATTGAAGAAGTACTTAAATGCATGGAAGACACCGTTGTCTTAGCGGAGGATGGTGGGTCGTCAGAGGTTTTATACACAGCAATTCTGTCTTCGATGCCCACTGTTACAGTCTGAGGTTTTTATGTGATTTGGTTGTCGAATATATCCAGTCTGGGTGTAATAGTTCAATTCTTTAACCCTCGATGGTTGGTTGGATCGTAATGGGCGATTTGGTACCGACTTGAAGTTTTTACTCCTACTGCCATGGCAGAGGGTGCGATGTGTTCTTACCTGACGATATTTCCCTGGCATTCTGACTGTGTTCCGTATCGTCGAACCATACCCAACGGTTCAAGGTCGACTTCGAACGTCGTTTAGACGTGAAACTGCTCAGGTCGGTGATGGAGACGGAGGCTGCTAAGTGAAACGGTGCAGCCATGATTCGAGAAGAGCTACGTCCTGGGCACGATTTACGTGAGTAAAATTAGGTGAAGGTGATGCACTCCCGGTCGTGATAACAGCGTTAGAATCCTGCCGCAGCTTATTCTCCGGGCCTTTGCGGGAATGACTCTGGGATTGCCCGACTTTCTTTACACTATCAAGTCGAGGTGAGTTTCGAAGATTCGGTATCCTCGATGCCGGTGCAGGTTCCTTCAGGCTGCTACTGTGAGCGCGAGAGTGGATATACATAAGTAGGCGAGGATGGTTGACTGCACTTACTGGACTCGATGCAGCGCTTCACAGGGTTGGTGAGGACTGATGAGAACCTTTGCTGGACGTCAACGGGGAGGCGAAGGAGTGTGTCTCTGGGTGCGGAGACCCGGGGGGGGGGGGGGCATGACGAGACTCGGTGCAACGTCGCCTTTGAATGTTTGAGTGATCGTAAGGAATCCATCGGGTTCAATAATATGAATTAAACATAGAGCTATCAGTACAGAAAGAAATAGTGTCCCCTAATGAGTGTAAACCCGTGTCATGCATACTGTTGATGTACATTAGATCGGTGACGGTGGGGAGCGAAGGGAGGGACTTACTCTTGTGAACGTGCCCATCGTAGTGAACGTTTCCTTCCTAGGTTGATCATGTTTGGAACGGTAGAGAGACTTCACTGCGTCGCTCATATTGGCTTTCCTCTTGGCCTCCTCTGCGACGAGTGAGCTGGCAAGCGCCTTGGATGCAGCACTGACAGCAGGGTTGATTGCCGGTGCCGGCGAGGGTGAATGAGTGTCTGTGGAGTCTTTCTTTTTCTTGGCAACGGCCGAGTTATCTTCGACAGCACCTTCGGCATTAGCCTTGCGCTTTTTCGATTTCGGCTTTACAGGTTCCCTGGAACGTCGGAGTTCCATCATCGTACGCAGGTGCTCCTCCTCTTCCCTGGAGGGGTTGATGGTGAGAACGTCAATGGATCTGGAGAACTTGGTGGCACATTGCGGACAGACGTCGAGTTGCTCCTTGTCGACCGCAGAGTCCTCGTCATTCGATGGAGTCTTTGAGGGCAGAGTCGATCCGATGACCGCTTTGAGACCGGATTGGGAGAACACGCACCCACAGGTGTGGATGTATACGAAAGGATAGGCACCGTTCATCTCTTTCAGATTGAGCGGACAGACGAATTTAGCGATATCGGAACCTGGGGATGGCGGTGGAGATCTCGGTGTTAGTTTCAGCGTTCTCACATCCTGACATCATTCAGGATCAGCATGCGACCGTATACACAGCACTAGTTCACGCACCTTTAGCGAGCGGATGTGACCGCATATCGTTTCTCCGTCTCCGTAGGCCGACTTGTCGAGCAGATACTCGATAAGAGTATCCTTGTTGTACAGTTTCCCAAGTGCACACGAGACCACTGGTTCTTGGAGAGGGCGCTAGATAGACGGAGAGTGTTCAGTCGAGATATGACATGACCGATAGAATGCCGACAAACTTACCTTTGAGAGGGCACAAAAGAACCAAAGTGCCCGTATCTGATTAGCCTTGTCGGCTTGTTCGGCCTTTGGCTTGTTCTTGACGAGATCCCGTCTGTCAGGGATGCTACCACCGTCGTTGCCCATGACGGTCGTGTACAGACAAAGAGACAGTCCGTCACGCGGACAAAGGCAGCTGATGACTAAGGCAACTTCCTAAAATAGACGGCACTTCGTCTGTGGCACCCATTCTCGTGCAGTGCAGTGTAGCGTGCTTAGGGACGGCTTGACAAGGGAAACGCCCGACTTTTAAGTTTGTACACACACAGGCGATAAGCATTTTGGTTGGACTCCAATCAGTCGTGTGACCAGCAAATGGCGTGCACGTTGTATTTGTTTGTCCTTGTTATTTTCAGAGGGTCATTGCCTTTTTTGGATGCGGATACCAGTATTAATCTCGGCCGAGCCAGAGCAGAGCTCAAGCAAGGACTCAGTGGACTGTGACCCGTACGCACACACACAAGTCTCGCTGTAACGGTTCAGTTGCTACGAATTTTTTCATGTCAACGTCTTCCTAAATGTTCTACAAGGCTATCGTCAAAGGCAAGAGGCCCTTACAGGCTGCCTCGCACGTCATCCAATCCACTACTAGCGCCGCAGCCAATACTTCTTCCGCCATCTTCTCCAGGGTATTCGTCAAACGCAGGATCAGTCTGTCTGGAACGGTACGGTCATTCAAGGGCAGCGCATTCCGAAGGTCTCTCGCTACTTCAACTAGGAATGTGATCCCGCCCGAGTCATCACAGCACGTCCCAGGCACTTCCGCCGCTCCCATATACAGTACGTCATGTGTGGGCGCTCGTTCTTCTCTTTGTTTTTTAGAAGAAAAATATAATACTCAACTTTTTGGTCAGAGCAATTCGTGTCGGCATGGACACGGACACCGACAAAATGGTACCCCTTGCCTTTGGCGGTCGGTGCTCTTCTACTCGTCATGTTCCAGTACCGCAAGAAAGTGGCACGTGCCGAGAGAGAACTCGACGTTGACGAAGACGGTCACGAGGTTATCAGACTTAAAGGCCCTTGGCAGGTTCGTATCTCAATCTACTAAAACCGTGCCCACGTTCCTCATGCATACTATTGTCACTTACTTAGGTTCACGTCCTGGGTGCGTTGCCGCTCCGCAATATGTCCCGGGTTTGGGGTTACATGAATTCTTTCGAACTGCCCGTTTGGATTCGCCCTTACGGTTTTCGATTATATGCTTTCATGTTTGGTTGTAATTTGGAGGAGATCGAGCCTAGTGACTTGACCCAGTACTCGAGTCTGGGAGACTTTTTCTATCGCAAGCTCAAACCTGGCGTTCGACCGGTAGATAATTCGGTATTGGTGAGTGAATACATTCTATGCTTGCGACACAGCTCTGAACCTCATCACCAGGTTAGTCCAGCGGACGGAACGGTTCTTCATCTCGGTACCATAGACGGTTTGCGCGTGGAACAGGTAAAGGGAATGACATACTCCCTCGATGCCCTCCTTGGCGTAGAAAAATCCAGTCCCAACAGTCCCGTTTCTCCAACTTCGACAATCGTCGAATTCCCCCGCCGCGACATGTCCGTCGTAGACGAGCGCGAATTCGCGAATGTCAATGGCATAGATTACAGCCTGGACAAGCTCTTGGGCGGTTCGTCCCAAGACTCGTCAGGCTCGACCACTCCTACTCTAGACGACTCCAATGCAGATTCTTCCGACGACGATGATACCACCACTATCACCCCACGAAAACATGGCGCTCAGATCGACGCATCCGTCACGCAAGAAGGTACTCTGCAAGAGACACTTGCGCACGATGCTTCGGTGGCTCGCGAGATGGGCGTGCGTCCGTTCCTCATGGAGCGCAAACGCAGCGCATCAGGTACCAGCGTCAAACCAGGCAACGCTCTCTACTTCACGGTCATCTATCTCGCCCCCGGCGACTATCATCGCTTCCACAGTCCAACGGCTTGGGTCGTAGAAAAGCGCAGGCACTTCGTCGGTAGGTTTTACACATGACATCATCTCTTCCGCGATATTTAAAATGATACGGTCGTTTCTTTTAGGCGAGCTGTTTTCCGTCTCGCCGTACATGGCCAAGCGGTTACAGAACCTGTTCGTGCTCAACGAGAGGGTCACTTTACTGGGTAGATGGCGATATGGATTTTTCAGTATGATACCCGTCGGTGCGACTAACGTCGGCAGCATCAAAATTAACTTCGATACCGTAAGAGGGGGATTCACTTCTCGTTCGAACCTTCTCCCATTGATCACGCCTGCATGCAGGCACTACGCACGAACGTCCGCGGTCGACCACCACCGCCAGGCACATACAACGAAGCCGTGTATTCGGCGGCATCGCTATTGTTAAACGGTCAACCTTTGACTGCTGCGCAAGAAATGGGAGGTTTCTGTCTGGGCAGTACGATCGTCCTGGTGTTCGAGGCTCCGAAGACGTTCGAGTTTGCTGTCAAACCGGGTCAGAAGGTTCAAGTCGGGAATCGACTGGGCGATGTTCCTGGAGCGGTTACCACGGTTGGGAAGGATATACCTGTGAAAGAGAAGACGGAGTGAAGCAGTGCGAGCTCTGCTTGGGTGATGATGGTGATGACGCGGAATGTTTTTTTACGCATATGCATAGGCAGGCTTCATCACGCACCCTGCACTGGTATGCGATACCAGTTATGTATATATTGATGGACGTGCTGGGTGGATGCTTGGCATGTCGGGCGGCGTGGATGTTTTTGAGGTATAAGGACCTGATGTGATGATGCAACTGATCAGTTGGCACGAGCCGTCCGTTGACCTGCGCGCGCGCGTACGTACGTGCGTGCATGTTTGGATATCAAAGGCGGCTTGATCAATTAGATCGGTGGCGTGCAAATACATAGAGCGCACCGAATCCCGTTAATCCTCTACGCAGTCGTGTTCCTCAGCAGCTGGTGGGTGCCCACGCTAGGATGTTCGACCTGTTGGCGATGTTGACCACGATACCGTGCGTCCTTGGTGGCACCTTCTGCTGTATATGCTTCCCTATTCGTAAGTATCATGGTCCTGAGATTGGCACTGCGAGGGTACTTACGATCTGTAAAGCTAAGTGCTCAAAAAGTTGCTTTTCGAACGCTTAATATTTAGTAACAGCACTTGCCTAGCACTCAAGAGAATCCAAAAACTGTAGAAAGGGTATGCTGTAATTCCGCCATTCTGCAGATAGGCTATGTGCAATCATAACCTTGGTTAGACGTGATGATATGGTGGATGAATCGATGATGCATGTATGTTGCGGCGCGTCGGAAAGAGGACCACGAACGTTGGTGTAAAACTCTGGCTCGAGCGGTTCCCGTGTGCTCTGCGTGTCTGCGGGCGTCGAATATCACCAGCTGGAAGGAATGCCTCACACTTGAGATCGCAACGTAATTTGGGGTATGAATATTACGTAAGAGACCCTGTAAGCCCACTCGATTGAACTTAGGAAGACCGCGGACCAGCATGCACCATCATGGCACTTCCACCGTCTTCTGCAACGTAACAAACAAGGGTTGTTTCTTTTGGCCCAGAAGGAGCGGGTACCACATGGCCGTAATAATTGATCTGAGTCCCTTGGCATTAAAGTCTTTCCGTAAGTCATACACATGCACAAAACCCAAGCTATTGTTCGGTAGAGGAGCTTCTCCTCACCCCACTTTTATTTGGGGTAACAGAGTACTACGACCGTCGAGCCTTCTCGCGCGCCGTCGATGTCGCAGACCCCTTCGGTATCTAGTGAGTGCATATTGTCTGCAGGACTTGACGAGCACGACATTCACTTGTCGTTCTTCCACAGACACAGGCACTTCCAAGCGATGGATGTCAACTCGCGCTCCCGCCTTCGTGCTCGCCTTGGCGCTGTGTCAGGTTTCTTTCGTTGGAGTTCACGCGAGTGAAGGAGTCGCAAAACTTCCTGGTGAGCGCGCCTAGTATTGGGATTCTCATGCCATGCAGTCTGACGCTTCGTGTGTCAGTGATGGGCTTTAACAGTTCGTAGGCCCATTTCTGCGTGCACGACATGGAACTGATGCGAACCTACCTCTGATTATATAGCTTGGAATGCATACCAGGTAGGTCTTCCGTACTCGATTCTTCCTATCGCATTGGCTGATGATTGGGCCTTGCATCAGTGCAACATTAGCGAGGACATCGTCATCAAAAATGCTAATCTCATGGTATCCCTTGGCTTAGCGGTGCGCACGACCGTAAAACTCTCGGGTACATGGATTCAATCATCTTGTGTCTCTAGGATGCAGGGTATAACTACGTCAACATCGACGATTGTTATTCCGACAGACAACGCGACTCCGCAGGCAATATCGTTGCGAGTAAGGATCAATACCTCTATGCTACAAGTTGGTGTATATAAAGACTGGCTCATTTCTTCAGACCAAACCAAGTTCCCATCGGGGATGAAGGCACTGACAGATAGCATACATGCTTTGGGATTGTGAGTTCTATCTTTCTCATAGTCCCGTACTGAGATCTAAACTGTCACATAGGAATGCTGGAATCGTGGGTTACCCAACACGGTAGTGCACAGGCATTAGTATTGACCCCAGTCAAGTACAGCGATGCTGGTTGGTTTACTTGTCAACTCTATCCTGGTTCATACCAAAACGAGGAAAGGTATGGTCAATCATGTTTTGACGATCGCTTCTGTTGAGCCGTGCTCAGAGATGCGAAATTATTTCGGGACGATTGGGGGTTCGACTACTTGAAGTACGACACCGAGATTTCGGCGAGGTCAGGCATTCATACTTGCACTTCTCAGGTACGATAACTGCGCCGTTCCGTTCGACAACATCACGAGACAGAACATCATGGGCCGTGAGTGCACTCCGACGTTTCTTGTTTCCCAGAGACTCAGTCCGCACCAGGTTACGCACGCATGGCAAATGCCATAGCTGATTTATCCCAGTCTACGGGGAAACCGCCTCTCATTTTATCCCTGTGCGAATGGGGAAGGGTATGATTATGACAGCTTTCGTTGGAAGCTGATCGTGATCCTTTCGTGTATAGGAGCAAGTGTGGTTGTGGGGAAAGAGATACGGTCAGAGCTGGCGGGTAGGTTTTCGTATATTGACGGTAGGACCGGCTCTGACGACGAAATGCACAGACTACCGACGATATAAGTGCGTCCGGTGTACATTTAATCCCATGCACATGTGCATATACTGAATACTCGCAGCGCCTACCTGGCTCTCGGTCGCTGGCATCATTAATCAGTACGGAAGCATGCGATGTGATATCGTTCTGAGTTCACTAACGGGATTTTCAGAAATTCCTTTTACTCTTGGGCCAGCGATTTCTATGGGCATAACGACATGGACATGGTGAGCCCCAGATCCCTTTTGTGTGTTCGACAGAATGTGCAAACCGACTTTCCTACAGCTCGAAATGTAAGCAAAAGACTTTGATGCAATGGCATACCAACTAAATTGTGCGTCAGTGGAAATGGGAATCTAACATATGAGGAATCCAAAACTCATTTCACTGCCTGGGCCCTCATGAAATCCCCACTGTTAATTGGCACCGATGTACGTATTGGGTCTCTTAGGGGGTGCATGTTTCGTTTTGACTGATCTTAACGGGAAACAGTTAGAGGTGGCCAGTAATCGAACCATAGAGATCCTCACGAACCACGAAATCATCGCTATCAATCAGGATCCAGTCGTCGGCACCGGCGTTACCCCCTTGCGGTGGGGCATCAACGTGGGTACTATGGCGTGTCTTCCTACGAAGGTCACTCACTGTAGAGGTCTTCAAGCCGAACTACGTCAGTAACGACACGCACCCCGCACAGTATTGGAGCGGAGAGAGTCAGAACGGGACGGTGTTTATGCTCGCAAGTATCCCCTTTTCTGCTCTAAAAAGAACGGTCTCTGTCATGATGACAATCGGCTAGATCAACACGTTAGACGAGCCAGCCACCATGTTTTTCAATCTGACCGAGTCACCGTGGATTCGAGCAGGCAGGCAGTATTCCGTTAGAGTGAGTCACGTAACCCTCCATAAAACTTTCCCCATCCCAAATAATAAACACCCGTAGGACCTCTGGGCGCATTCCGACAACGGCACTGCTGTGAGAAACTTCACCGCACATGACGTTCCTCCACACGGTGTTGTCGCGTTGCTCCTCCAGGATGCAGGGGACGAACCTGAGGGGTTATGGCCACCCTGTGCTGTCACGGAGTGGTGTATCAGCCAAAGTGGCGTTAGGATCGACTAGAAGCGAATCCCGCCCGATACCTCTGCTTGGTCGGTTGTATTTTTCCATTGCGGCAACATTGGAACTGTACCCGGTGCCAAACTCCAACTTTATCTGATGATGTAGTGAAATGGAACACACATTACCCATGCGACTTTGTGGTCTTCGTGAAAATGCCCATTGGATAGTTAGCGCTTTAGCCGCGGCGTGAAACTTTTCGGACGTCGAATAATCGCCGCATGCCAGCTGACAGTCTGGCCCACATGACTGGATACAATGTACTCGAAGAAGCCGCCACCTAATCCTAATCAGTTCTGCTGTGTCCATTGTCCTGGATCGGCCTTACGTCCGAAGCCATCCGTATCGTATCGCCTCGTGTGCTTGATACGCCGGGCATTAAATGCACACGTCGAGCGCCTAGTCCCGTCCTTTGAGACCTGTCTTCTACTACTCTTTTCGTGCTGTAGACAAAGCCTCCGGGGTGAGCGATTGCTTCGCAGGACTACACACCTGAGGTATGTGCCATGACTTGTAACTACTTTGCGTTGACTTCGTTGGGAACACGAAGGTATTGAATGTTACTTGACCATCGCCGTCATTATTGAATACCTTTTGAAGCGCAATTCCATCTCGGCACCTAACTAGGAAGTTGGAGAAGCGTAAAACTCGCCGTGCTCCCCCGCCACCGTTGCAGACCCATTCCGATCTGTGTGTCAAGAGATCGGTGGGGAAAAAAATGCGTCCAGAAAGACTCGCCATTCCGTATGGGGGTCTTGTAGTCTATGTAAATGAGGGGAGATAGCAGCACGTACGTGAAGAATATCTCTAACACTGCACGGCTGGACCGGAGTCGAGAGCAGCCGATATACGTCTGGGACAGCGACTATCCGCCTAATAAACAAACTAAAAAGGCGGAACAGCCTACCTGACACCAAAACGTTTTACCTTTGCATAGTGGCCGTGCTTGAAGTCAGCTGTAGGAACAACTTGGCCAATGAGTCATCATGCGGTAAAGGTGCCCCTATCCTGGGAAGCCGTTGGCGTCGCAATTTCCTTCGCTACTTCGTAAGCGTACGCTGCCTGCAAGGTCCGCAAATCAGACTTTTAGAGACTACGCAGCGTAATAGGGCGACAGCTGGATACGGACACGTGACACTAACCTCGGGAGCGCCTAGAATCGGAATTCATGCAGTGCACGACCGACGCTTCTGCGTTCCCAGAGTTCACAGGGCTATTTCCGCCTACGCGACATCGAACTGCCGACTGGCCAGATCAATACACCGGGCAAGCCAGTGCCATGTTTTTCAATCTGATCGAGTCACCGTAGATTCGAGCGGGCAGGTAGAATTCCGTTAGGGTAAGTCGCGTACTCTCCATAAAGCTTTCCCCATCCCAAACAATGTTCCCTCGTAGGACCTCTGGCGGGCATTCCAACAACGGCAGTGCTGTGAGGAACTTCACAGCATGGAACGTCCCCCACAGACGATGTTGTCGTATTGCTCCTCAATGATGCAGGGGACAAACCCGAGGGGTTACGGCCACCCTGCACTACCATGGAATGGTGTATCAGCCAAAGGTGTTAACATCGACGGAAGGAACCCTTGTCACGATACTCACCCAATGTCACTGCTTGGTCTCTCGTAATTCTATTGCGGCAACACGGGAAATGGACCTGGTGCTATTTGAAGATGTAGTGAAAACGAACATAGCCCGCCCCTGCAAATATTTAGTCACTGTGAAACTGCCCAGATGCGTGTTTGGCTGCGACGTGAAATCCATCTGACATCGAATATCGCCGAGTCCGGATATAGCCTCACCTGCGCCGGCCGAATTCAAGAGACTACCCCACGGCGAGAGGTGCCATTCAGTGCAAAGGAGGCATCCTCACAACACGCACCATGAATACAGTGTGCTCGAAGGAATTGCCACCTAATCGGCTTTGTGCATTCTCTTGTCTGGCTGGATCGGCGGTATGTCCGACGACAAAGCCGTGCATACTGTGCTGGCACTACATTCCAGTCATCTCAGTCATCTCTCATCGGTCACCAGAAAAAGGACCGACTACATTCACGTATGCAAGGCAGGATACGACGCACTTACATTCCACACCGGTACAAGTGATCTGGGTCATTTGGTTCTCACCAGCCGTCATTCTTCCACCCTTGTCAGGGCTGGGCCAGCAGACACGGCCGTGGCAAGTGTGATGGTGCAGGCGATGAGAAAGAGATCCTGTGCCTTACGTATCGCCTCGTGTTCTGCCTGAGTTGGGCTATAAAATGCTCACGGCAGCGCCTACCGAGCTTAGAATACAGCTTTCTCTATCGTGTCCCTTCCTCCATATCTGCGACGAGCAGTCTTTGATTTTCCTTTCGTCCAGCAGTCAAAGCGCGCCAGCTGGTCGATTAGTTTGTAGGCTCGCACACCTTGACGGTATGTGTGATCACTTGTGACTACTTGATGAAACTGTTGACATGTCGAAAAGATGAAGCTATTGAACGTAGGGCTTGTGCTTAAACGCGAAGAGGACATCCAACATGCCGAAGTTGCATACGATGTCATAGAAGAGCGCGGTGACGGGGCTACGACATATGCCATATTATCACATCGCTGGGAACGCAATTCAGAAGTCGCTTACGAAGAGATGATTGGGTTAATGAAAATGGAGGAGCGGAAGAGGGACGAGGTCAGGCACCGCTCTGGCTATCAAAAGATCATCAAGACTTGCCAGCAAGCCAGAAAGGATGGCTACGAGTGGCTTTGGATCGACACCTGTTGCATCGACAAGCGGAGCAGTGCGGAATTATCCGAGGCCATTAATTCGATGTATCAATGGTACCAAGGAGCAAAAGTATGTTACGCGTACCTCAATGACGTGGAGCAGCCGACCTTCCCCACCAAATATAACAAGGAAATGTACGGCAAGTCCTATGGTTGGCCGGAGTGGTTCATGCGGGGTTGGACACTGCAAGAACTCATCGCACCAAGGCAAATTGGATTCTTTAACAGAGACTGGGCGCCCATTGGCAACAAACGACACCTCGCACCTGTGTTGGCGGCTATCACGCGAATTCCATGCGATGTTTTGAGGGACGGCCTGACCGGGAAACGTCTCAGTGTCGCACAAATTATGTCGTGGGCAGCTGACCGGAAGACGACGCGTGTGGAGGACCGGGCATATTCGCTGATGGGGTTGTTCGAAGTCAACATGCCGATGGTGTACGGAGAAGGGAAGAAAGCATTTCATAGGCTTCAGCTGGAAATCATCCGCACATCGGGCGATCAGAGCATATTCGCATGGGATTTATGGACGGCGCGGACAGGCAGTGTCCTGGCTGATGACCCGAGTGACTTTGGGTTGTACGGTGGCAACATCCAAAAGGTGAAACCCGACGAGTTCGGCGACAAACTAGTGGAGTACATTGAACGGTTTCGCCTCGGCAACCCCCAGATCATCCAGCTCACTAATTCCTGGAAGATCTCGACCAATCCATTCCACCGCTGCAGACTTGCACGGCTGAAGCGGCGTGCGAGTGCGCTGAGCCAGCAACTTCGTACATTCACTGTCAGCAATGCCGGCATCCAAGTGTGCTTGCCCATCTTTCCCCTCCCCGACTCTCCGTACCATTTCAGGGTTATATTGGCATGCACCTATGGCATAGGTAGACCGGTCACCATTGATTTAGTATTCTCTGGATCCAGCTTCGACAGGATACCAAGCAGATATGACTATATTGACAACACCCTCAAGGCATATCCGGAGCTCAAGACCCTCCATCTCACTCATAACCAAGATGCCAATGAGAAGCGCCGTAAGTTTACGCTTGACGACAAGCATGCGTCGTACCATGGATTCATCTGGTGTAGCACCTACCCACATGGTTCCATAGGAGATACTGTCACACTTTCGTCTGTCACGAATGATCTCGTTCTCGTGGTCTATGCCAACAAAGACGTCAGATCTTGCTTTGCAGTTGGCTTCGGATATCACCTTGGCCAAGGCTGGGTGCACATTGTTTGCGACGAACACCTTCCGACCCAAGAAGTGGAATGGGCACAGTTTCACCGAAGAGTGTATGGTCGAATGTGGCATGCACGCGCAGAACATGCTCAGAACATGTCCAAACAACAACACTCCCATTTGACTCGCAATACCCACTTCGTTAAACATGCCCACCTTCCCCGATCAATCTGGGCTGCGAAGGTAGTCTGGGGTAGGTGGGAGGAGGACAACTTCAATGTTATGGTTGATGTCGAGCAGTGTCCTGGTTGTTGTGACGGGCCATGGGGAATGACGACTACACTTGTTGGTATTACCTTTCCCATGTATGAGCAGGGCTGATTATTTGTGTTTCCCTAGAATGATCGGGGTGGCCTCGGCATGCCAGGGCTTATGAACACGGTTTATCGCCCATGCTCCCTAAACCTGGACAGGTGGTTAGCTGAGGTTGACGAGTGTTCTGGTCAATCGATCGAAGTGAGTCACGATGCGTCATGACGTTTGTCTTTGTGCCTCATATAAACAGCTGGGTGACTATGGGGACTGCTCCGATGGCATTCTCATACGCACTGGTAATATATATCAGGATATGCGGATTCATGGCATTGATCCCAAGGACATGGCTTATCGCCCCATGGTCACCCGCGTATCTGGCAAAAATTGGGAATCATTTCGCATGGGGAATCAGGCTGATGTCACTATAGCATATCATAGTACTAGGCATACATACCTGGCTCTCCATCGGGCCCAGGGTGTTTCGCTTCCTGACAACGAACATTTCATGCTGCTACTGAAAGCCTTCTCCACCCGTCTTATGGGAAAACATTTGGTGACAATCATCATACAATGCTCAGATTTCTATAGTGTTGATCGGGACGGCAACCGGTTGGGTCCAGGAGATGGCGAGTCTTCTGCAAATGACCTTGCACCGCTCACTTTTTGACCCTATCTGACTCAGTGCCAGGCAGTGGCACTTCCCCTACAGATGCAGGAATTTTCACTCCACTTTGTGCCATCGCAAGCCCACAAGTTTGGAGAAGAGAACCGCCTTGTGTACAAAGAAGAGAGCTGTTCAAAAGTATTCGGTAGGCCGATGAGATCACTCCGTGTTGTATGGTGTTACTGATAATGCACTACGGGATATAGGGAGCACTTCCATGCACTTGTGAATATCATACATTGTTGGGGTTTGCACCTGTCTGCAGTACTGATCCTGTTCCCGTAGCATCAACCTATGGGAAATGGACCATGTCACAGATTTTCGGTGCGTCGGACTCCGTGACGACCACGTCCATCTTCTTACAAAGAGACTAGAATAGAAGGAAGAAGGATAGAGATGTGAAGTTCTTTTCAGACGTGTTCGGTCTCCAGTATCTGAGGAATTACGTGTGTATTCGCCATCGCCCTTTCAACGCCTCCTCCTCCTCATCCCTTCCGTTGAGTGTAGATTGGCGAGATAACCTTTTTCGCAAGGTTCCCCTGGATGATGGATATGGATCCACCAGGTGACGTATCATCCGTATGTGCTACAGAAGGTTGGCTTGCCACGCTATGTTCGTTTGAAATCTGACGTTATTTCACAACTTTAGAGGATGGTTTACTAGCACGGTCACCAATTCTGTCAAGTGCCAATTGGGTGATGAAATATAACCTACCTCGCGGCAGCCAGCAGTCCGATGCCGCACAGTTGGATGCACGCCATAAAGCTCTGTTGCCCCTATGGCAAAGGTTGTGCCAAACTCCTCTTCCAGGGTATCGTGCACCACATTGGTTGCTAGAGGAAAAACGAAGACCGGAGTGCGAGCTTAAGTCCATTTCGCAAACCCTGGGTGCTGAAGTAAGCGCTCTTATCTGTCAAAGTGATTGCAGGCTAACCGTAATCCAACAAAGCTATCCAAATACATAATGACTACCTTCTCCAATGTGATCTTTGAACGTAGAATGTGCGTACTTTTTTCATGTCAAATCATTTCCTTGTCTTATGGTTTGATGTGTTCTAGTGGCGGTGCTGCGAGGCCAGCGGCCAACATCGATTATGATAGGTCAGCACGTGTTTACGAAGTGATTTTTAGCAGTCCGTGTCTTGAACGTCATATGTAGACATCTCAACATTCCCTCCGCTGTTCAAGAGATAGAGGCACTCCGGGTGAAACTCGATGCAACAGAGGACGAAGACGAACAACGAGCGCTGGATGAAGATGTCACAGGAAAGGCAAGCATAAAGCATAAAGCAGTTACTTTTCGATGCTCAGGGTGGTCCATTCATTCATAGATCTTGTGGCTTTGTTGGTGTGGGATCTGCGCAGAAGTCGACGAACTGTTACCAAAGGTAGGCCAACTCTTTCTTCTCCGTGGATGTCATGTCACGTGGTTTAGGTTGTTGATTATTTTCGCCAAAATAATATAGAAGTAAGTGGTGTCATATGCTTCAGCATCATCATAATCTTCGTCAGCAGGGCCTCCGGCATATGAAGTCGATTATGATGCCTGAAATGCACCCTTGTGAGCCAAGTGATGATCAAGCCCACTTGCGGCGGTAGGTAACATCATTGGCACACTACAGCGTTATGAATGTCTGGATATATATTGTCGTAGGATCATGCTTGACGCAGGAGCAGGCATATCGAAACATCAGTTGTTACTTGCCGCTCGGGCAGCAGAGCAAGCCAAGTGGTCAGGTGCAAATAAGGCCGTCGTCGCTAAAGACTACCAAGGTACCACTTCGAGTACAAGTTCCCAAGCACCTTCCGAACCGGTGGTGTAGCACGTGTGAGTATGCTCCTGACCTCATCCACGACGGACATGGTGCTAATAGGAAAGATATGGTTGATACGTGTGGGCTCATGTCCTCAATTAACTGGCAATCAACGATGTCCATTTTCTAAGACTTCAGACCGATTCCCGCAACTTCAGACAATGGTATATCGAACTGGTATAGGAAAGAGTTAGGGTGAGGACCCGACGTGTGCGCTTATTTTTTCTCCAACCACTAGTATGATCCACTGTCTCCCTATTCCGATGTGTTGAATTCCCACTATGTAACAACTTTTCCCGAAATTGTAAACTTCGCTTAGCCTGTGGCCTCGCCACAGAGTACCTCCATTGTCGGTCATCATCTGTAATGTCCAGGTGACTGATTTCGAAGAGCACTCTCAGTATCCAGGGTCCCAGGGAAGTTGACAGGGACGCCAGAATCTACACGAAGCTCTCTACACCCTCTTTTGAGAACACAGCTTCGGGATTAACGCGACGTACTACCCAATCATCCGGCACTGCCACCATCAGTAACAGTCGACTTACGTTCATCTTAAGTCAGTTTATCCTCCAAGTGACCAACTTGGCCAACCAGGCCAGCTAGCCAGCAAAACCACACCATGCGAGCAGAATACATGTTTTGGTTCGGCTCCTTGAAGGCTGCCGTAACCCTTCACAGTGAGCAATTTTTTGCGTTACCCTCATGCTTGGGTCGAGCGCAGGCCCGGACAGTTACTGGATCATATCACCAGTTAGATAGAGTGGAGATAGGTCAGGTGCACTGACTATGACGGGGAGAATAATCCTGCTAACGGAAGTGTAACGCAGCTATCGTCGCATGTTCTGCATCGAACACGGCAGGTCCCCAATAAGGTGATGAAAGAGCGTCTGCTATAACATACGCTGAAATAGCGTGCATGTCGCACATCCCGACAAATCACGCTAAAACGTTTAATACCCCAAGAGTCGAATCGGATCGAATCAACCAGTAGCGAGCGCTCGAGCTGTCGGACGGGCACCCCTTGACCATCGTCGTCGTCCTTGAATACCCGTAGAAATTCAATTCTATCCTTCCTCAGTCAGATAACTGCAGAGCACGACGACTCAGTAAACACTGACGTCTGCAGACCTCTTTGGACGCGAAATGATCAGATTGGCTCGGACGCGTCACTGGATGCATACGCCGTATCATCACGTGACCGACCTTATGAGTTGCGCGTACTCTCCGCGTTTCAATGTTGCCTGTATCATCTCGAAAGGTATCACACAGGTAAATGCTGCGACAGACAGAAGCGAAAAGTGCGCATAGAGATAAGTAGCACCAGTCCACACCGACAGATACGTCGGCCCCACCTCGAAGCTGACAACTCCCAATGCAAAACACTGCCGTGAACAAGGCAAAGTACGCCGCGCGACCCTCCGACTTATGGTGGCGCCACTCTAGGATTCCGACCCGTCGACCAAGACTGCGTGGGTGCTTCACAGTTCACACATGCCGCGAACAGGTATTGTGGTCGCGAGATTCACTGCGGAAATGAGTTTTTAACCAGGTCCAGGGATAGTCAGGTTAGCAGCTATAGCAATACTATGATCGGAGAGGAGTCAACGTCAATAATACATGACACATCCCTTTACTTTCAACGACATCTGCCCTTTGCCGCGTTGCGTAGAGCTAGACACAGGCTGCCTTGTAACCTAAGTGATGAGTGAGTAACACCGTGTGGCGAGACCGGATTGAGACAGTTACTTACCCAGGGCGTTGTTGCCACACACGACCATCAGGCCCGAAGCTGCATACATTGCCACGAGGTTGGCAGAAAGCGGATACTGGAGACGACGTGCTACACATTGCGTAAAGACGTCTGGCGACTTCGTCAACGAGAAGGACATGAAGGACGGTGGTAGGAAGCAGGTGCTGTCGAAGTCGATAGCCCACACCCTTTCCTCGTCATCGATTATGAAATTCGAAGGGCGGAGGTCGGATGGACAAAGCACCAGGCCGTTTGCGGTCTCGGTTTGGAAGTCAACACGGAAACCCTGCCCCTGAATGCGAAGCACCTTGTTTGCCAGGAGTGTCAATGCGAGGTACCAGTAGTGAGTGGAAAGCATACCTCGTTTACCTGTGCCTGGAGTTGTCTGACCGTAGAGTACTCGCGGCTCGACATGCACTCAACGAAGAAGCTGTTGCCAATAAGACCGCCGCCAACGGGGCCGGGCGCGGTGTCCGCCGGCATTGTGATATTGATGAGCCGCTTAACGGCGGCAACAGCAGCTTTGACATCTTTCTTGTAGTAGTTCCCAGTGGGGGACTTGCGGTTGGCAATCGTCTCGCCGCGGACGTAGTCCTTGACAATATAGCCCTGTCTCCCCCCCGAGAAGCCAAGGTGAACATCGGGGACGCGGACGACGTTCTCAGAGTCGGCATTCACAATTCGTGCAACGTGTGCCTGCGTACGACCTTCACTTCGCATGACATAGTCGCTGCCATATTTGACCCATAAGGGAGGCTTGCCTGCGACTTGGATGCAGACGCCGTTCCTAAGGAAGCCAGCTTCAGCGCACGCGTTGACGATGTAGTCGTGGGTCGGGAGATCATCTGCTGCGATGTTTGGCAAAAGCCGTCGTCGGTCATTGCTACAATGCATGTAAGTCGACGCATGGGTGTCGGGGATAACCTCACCCTCAAAGACCAGAAAGTGCAGAACACAAAAGTGATGGTCAGATATACATAGAGCCTCGAGCGTGAGTGGGTCGAAGCGCAGGGCATCTAGCAGAGCCCGGCAGAATCCGGTGCTCCTAGCATAGCTACGCCTCGTAAGAGCCACATTTGGCCAAGCTAGACCTAGCTAGAGCCACCAGGGCGCCGTGCTGAACTCGCTGACCACTACTAGGCCATGACAAGATTTTGCGAGGCTTAGCTAGCAAACGAAAGCGTCATCTGAATCCAACTTCAGACTCGCAAGTGCATTATCTCATAACGCATAATGTCACAATGCATAAATCTAATAATGCATCGGTTTTTCGTCCGCCCGAGTCGAGTCTGCACTCGACTCAAGCATGAGGTTACGGAAAACATCGCTCACCAGGAAATGGTTGAAATGGTTATGGCAGCCCCTGATCGCCCGAACTGGCAAATATGCTTTCTGCTCGCATACCATTCACACTCACGGACAACTCGTAGTAATGCGACTGTCGATGGTACGCACTCAATGCTTGAGGTGTGGTTTTGCTGGCTAGCTGGCCTGGTTGGTCAATGGTCATGTTGGCCACTTGAGGGATAAACCGGCTTAGGATGAACGTAAGTCGACTGTTACTTACAGTGCCAGATGATTGGATTCCAGTGTCACCAACCCGGGCGATGCGTCAGGGTTAACTTCCCCGAGGAACAGCGACTGACGAGTGGTCGGAGAAAAAAGGCCCAACACACAGCCCGGGTCCTCTTTGCTATACGACTTCGATATACCATTGTCTGCAGTCATGGGAATCGGTCTGAAGTCCTAGAAAACGGACATTTGAGATTGCTAGTTATTCGAGAGAATTGAGTCCATATGTCTCGAGGCGCATCCTTCCTATTAACACCGTAACCGTCCGACGTTAATGAGGTTAGGAACATTTCCATGCGTGCTACACCACCGATACGGAGGGTGCACTTGGAGCGGTACCTTGGTTGTCTGCAGCGAGGGAGCTCTCATTCGCACTCGACCACTTAACTTGCTCTGCTGCCCGAGCAGCAAGTAACAGCTGATGTTTCGATGTGCGTGCTCCCGCATCAAGCATGATCCTAGAACAGTATATATTCAGAGATTCATAATGACATGATGTGCCAATGATGTTACCCACCGCCGCAAGTGGGCCTGATCATCACCTGGTTCCGTCGAGAGCTCACGAGTATGCATTTGACGCAACATGATCCAGCACATCTCCCGGAGATCCTGCCGACAGGGGGTTATGGTGATACTGAGGCATATGATGTCGCTTACCTCCATATTTCCTTCTCTCCGAAGGTAATCCACAACCTGAATCATGTCGCATGACATCTAGGGAGACGAAAGAGTTGGCCCACCTTTGGTAACAATTCATCGGCTTCCGCACAGATCCCACACCAACAAAGCCATAGGATCTATGAACGAATGAACCACCGTAAGCATCGAAAAGTAATAACTAAATGCTATCCTTGCCTTTCCTGTAATGTCCTCCTCCAGCACTCGTTGTTCATCCTCATCCTCTAATGCATCGAGTTTCACTTGGAGTGCTTCGATCTCTTGGACTGCGGAAGGAGTGTTGAGTTGCCTACATATGATATTCAAGACGTGGACTGCCTTATATTAACAAAACATAGTACTGACCTATCATAATCAACGTTCGCTGGAATGGCGGTTCCACCACTAGTATATAACGCACTATAAAACAGAGAAAAGAAACGATACGAAAAAGTACTCACTTCTCGTGTTCAAAGGATAGATTGCGGAAGGTGGTCATTATGTATTCGAGGAGCTATTGGTTATTAGGGTTAGTCCCGTACTCATTTACGTCGATAACAACACTTACACGAGCACCCAGAGTTTGCGTAATGGACTCCAACTCGCATTCCACTTTTTGACTTTCGGCAGCATACCGATGTGGACTGTCATGCCGTGTATGAAGGGTTTGGAACCGCCTATGCAATACACCTCAGGCACTACTTCTCGGTAGCAATAGAGTTCTTTTAGATAGGGTTCTTTTGATGCGAAGAACGGGTCAAACAGATCAACCATCCACTCCGGTAAGTCCCGAAATATTCTATTCTTAGAATATCCTCTTCGCACTACTTCCGTGCGCTCCCTTTCGTTCTTCGCAGATGGTCCGCTCTCCCTCTGGACGCCGCTCTGGCAACCTTCCTCTCCTCTGGAGCGCGTTCTTGATGCCCTTGGTAACCCTCTGCGCGGACGATGGCCGTCACCGCTGGAAACTATTCATAACCTTTGGTGTGTGTCCCGCGCTTGATCACTCGTTTTGCAGCCATGACTCCCAAGCCAAGTACGGGAACATGGGCGGCCCTCTCTAGTACAACGAAGGGAATGGGCCATCATTTCACCTCTCCTCGAAAAGTTAGGAACCCACGGAAAACTCAATCCTTTTTTTCATTTCCAGGTCAAACCCACAAGCGGCAGCGCCTTCTCGCCCGCCTCGATGACCTGCTCAACCACGCCGCTACCTCAGCACCCTCTGATGGACCAAGCGTTGATACCCCTCCTGACGACCTCGTTGTGGATTCGGAGATGATTGTCACTACTGATACTGAAGAAAACGGCGACCATGAGTATCCTATCCCGCAGCGCGTGCGACACGACCATTTTTTTAGCAGCTGGAAGTCGGTTATCCCGACGGTCGTCCATCCTTATATGCAATACCTCTCTGAGACGCTTGGGAAGCCACTGGCTCAACAACTTTCCTCGCTCTCTGCGTGTTCGCAAGATTGTGACAAGAAACTCACGAACATTACTTGCTTGTATTTTGACTGTAAGTTCGTCATTGCTCTGCATACCGAAGTGACGCTAATTACTCCTTAGCATTTACATCCATAGCCGTCTGGTGTTGTGAATGCATTACTCTTCCACAGCTGCTCGTCCGCAACGGCTTGTTTCCTACTGCTCCATCACAACCCCGCATGGCCGTCTCTGTGGAGCTTTTAGGTTTCTATCGTGCGCTTTTCGAGCGCTCTTGTGATGCCGTCAATGCTCTTGCGTCCGCACTGCACACGCAGTACGTTCGACGAGGTTTCCATCTATCCAAAAAAGACGTGCGTTATTACTTGTTGGGATAGTGTTATTGTATGCGATGCCCATACAGGGTTCGATTATTCTTGAGCCATTCCGCCGGAGTCTTGGTCACGCCATCCAGTGGTACGACATACTACAAGTGGAGATCGAGAAGAACGTAGCGAACATACTACAGGGATGTCGGGACGCCGCTTCAAGTGCCAGGTCATGTAGAGAACCACTCCCCTCCTCGTTTCCGTCTTCTCCGACTAAGCACCGTCTTTCCCCGGGTTCATGTGCGCCCGTTTTGGTTCAGCGCTGTCCGGCGTGTTTCGGAGGGCAAGACTTTGGACGCCCACTGGACGACGGCGGCGATATTCATGTCGCCATGGATGGTAACTTCCACCACCGTCACAGGCGCTCTGCAGGTGACTGCCCGGCTTTCTATGACCCTGTTTATTTTCTTCCCAAATCACAAGTTGACGACGTTGGGCGACGGATTGACGTCGCACGCAAGCGCTCACCGCGGCAATACAACATGTTGGTGCCTGACGAAGCTATTGATCAGTGCGAGACTTCATATGAAGCGGCGGATGGGAAGAAGCAGAAGGCGGCGATGGATAGCTTCGATGATACGGGTGTTATGGCACTTATCTGTCGTCATGACATCCCTCTTTTTTTCGCAAACATCGATACTCCCGGCAAACAACAGAAGTACGGTGTGGCGCTAGTTGAACATCTTTTTTCCCTTATCCCCTCCGAGGCTAACGTGGTCATCTTGTATGATGTCGGCTGCGTGTTGGCGCGGTCACTAATGAAGGTACGCAAACCGATTTATTCGCGAATTTCCTACTAACAACTCTCAGTATGATATCCTCAGTCCCAGCATCACCTCCCGCACACGGTTTGCTACCACCGCAATGCATGCTTACGGGCATGAATGGGCATGCCAGCTTGTATATAATCCTCGACTTGTCAAAGGTTTGGGCTTGTCAGATGGCGAGGGCATGGAGAGGCTCTGGTCCCGCTTCATTAAGCTTATTGGTATCCAGCGTTCGTCTTCGGTGAGTTCTATTACTGTTATACTTGTTTGACGTTCAACTCGTTCTGTTCTTAGCGTCAGCGTCGCATCTGGTTGATTGATCGGCATGCCGCCTCTGTTGCCAAAGATATGATTAGTGACCTCGGTGACTGGCTTAGGCGACGCCTCAAAAAAGGTGTTCAGGGACAAAGTTCTGCCGCACAGGAAGTTCTGGATCAGTGCGAGCTTGACGTATCCGAACTTTGGAAGCAGTGGTCAGATCAATGTGCCGCCCAGCTATCCATCCGATCGCGTGCATTGCTAATTGACCCCTACTAACCTTAGGGGCTGAACATTGCTACAGATGCACCTGCACGACTGAAGAAAGAACTCGATACGGTCCTTGCTCTCCAGACCGAACTTGACGGCTCTGAGAGAGCGTTGCAAGGAATTCGAGCTATCGTCGAAAAGGGTCTCGCACCCCACAGCGCTCTTGACGCTCTCGCCAGTCTTGAACGTGGTCACGAGAGGCTTCTACGCAAGGTCGACGTTCTTTATTCTTCGCTGAACATCCAAGACAAATTTCCGGAGTTAGATGGTGTGAGTTTCGAATTCGTGCAGACCCTTCTTCTCGCCCGAGATCTCAAAATCAACATTCGCAAACGAGCGATCGGAAGTTTTTTCGAGTGGGACAAGCTCGACCGCGCTGTTGGTGGTAAACAAAAGGCGTTAGGTAATGTTCTTCTGAAGTAGCAATATTGACCTTCCTGACGGCACACTCTAGGCACGAAACTCCATCAACAGACACGGAAGGCCATCGCCAGACGGCAGCCAGCATTAATGACCGCCATACGCAAATTCAATAACTACTGTGCTCTGCTCGAAGAACTTTATGACCCATCATACGCCATACCGTTGCCCACACCGCTCCTGACCAAACTTTCAGAACTCCGGAACGATCAGTCTCTTCTAGAAGACGTTTGGACCACACGTTCCCACGGAGAAATTCCACCATGGCTCGAGGATCAGGACGTTAGAGAGGGAATCCGGGCGCTCTTAAAGCGGGAACGTTGCCGTGAGGAGCAACGCCGTTTGGGGATAGAAGCCGACAACATGTGTCGGTGGTTCGGGCGTGAGCTTTGCGCAATTGAGCTTGCTTTACGACAGCCACAACGTAAGTCCACTATCATCGTCGATACTATTGCTAACCTCTTCCTATTAGACTCCATGTACCACTTCATCTTAAAGCAACACCTCGAAGTGGTGCGTAATTTACAAGATCGATGGTCAACTCCCCTAGTTTCTGCTGCCCGTTATGCCAGTGAGGCCCTCGCCGCCACCAAACTCGCTGCATCCCTTTCCGGATGTCCAAACATACAAAGTTTACAATGGCTTACCCCTGTTGTGTGCGAATTGCCTTCCAACAAATATTTAGAGACAGATGGGCCCGAGACGATAATGGATACCGAGCCGGAAGACTTGACGCAGACAGCGCTAGCAGATCATCTTCTCGAGGACGTAGGTGATGATGTGGAAGGACTCTCAATTAAGGATGAGGACGAGGGGCCGATAAAGATTAGTCTGGAATGGCAAATCATAACGGTGAGGATCTTGATCTTTGCCACAATTTTACTAATGGTACTTCTCCAGCCCCTTCGGGTAGACTCGACCATCGATATATCCACCACCGATTCCTTCTATCTGCGCACTGTCAGGTCCCCGCGTGTTCGGCCCCCTTGTGACGGATTTCCCCGACAAACTTTTGAACCAGACGACATCAGCCTTTTCCTGACTGCGAATGCGCCCCTAAATGACACTTGCATTAACGGCTGTGCGGCCTTACTATATTCGGCTTTTCTCTCCGCATCTGCCCAGCGTTGTGCTATTCTCTCAACTCACGACTTACCCCGTGTCCGTTACAACGCTGCAGATGAGGTCCTCTGGCGGAACACTTCGTGGACTCGGTATTGGGAGAAGGACATATGGATCATCCCGATTCATCGGCCATCATCCATTGGACACTGGGTGGTGTGCACCGCTGATTTTTCTTCCAGGCGACTGTTACTCTTCGATAGCCTCGCTGAACGTAAACCATGGAAGAAGGACACACAGGTTTGTTTTCATTCTTTTGGCTGACGGGTAACTAATGTACGATTAGGACGTCGCTCAACTCATTAGCCGCTTATTACGCATTGCTTCGGAGAAAGTCGCGGCCCCTATAAGAGACCAGGACGCTTGGTCCGCGCAGCCTGTCATTGTAGGTTCTTTATCCTCTCTTCGATGTGTTGGGACTGATATAGGAAGACTGAACCTGTTCAGAGCAATGGGTACGATTGTGGACTCTGGGTTCTTGCACAGGTCGCTGCCGTTTTAAGGGGGTTTGAAATCACTGGTTTGCATGAGAACGACATGCCCACACTTCGTCATTATCTCCACGACCTCATTCTTCGTATCCCTACTTAGTCGGAAATTTCATGTACGCATTATGTGAGCCCGCATTCGAAAGAGAATGAATATATTTTGTGGACAGTCAGTGTTCGATTTTCTATCACGAATACTCCACCCGTCAGAGTTTAATACGAACATACCCCGGGCCGTCAAACATCGCTAATTACTTCAGAGTGGGGTAGTCTGCATCAAAGTACAATACGGATTTTCGCCGTTTTTGAGCATCTCCACCTCCTTGCAATCCGTGAGGATATCTCGGGCTTGCCATTGCAGCCAACAGTGTGCCATTTCCCTGTTCCTGCCACTCTCTGACCCTGCCACGCGTGAAGCTACAGAGGACCACCTGGAAATGCGCCTGGTAAGATCTTTGAGCGTTCCGACTAGAAACTCCTCATCTATGAACTGAAGTGCACGTCCATCCCTTACCGCCTTCGATAACCTCCAGCGCCGACCAAGCATCACGTCTACCAGGTTCTTAGTGTACTGCACCTCATGTACTGTCGCGGTAGGCTCAGGATATGCATAGGGAGGCTCCTGTTCCCAAATAGAGAGATCGGATTCATCCAAAGCGTCCGCGCTGCGTGATGCATCGTGAAACAAAGTTGACGTTGGCAATGGTGTCGAAGCGAGAGATATAAGAGATGACGGTAAGTCTGGAACAGAGAGGGCCTTTGTATGGTCGGATAGCGAGGACTTGCTTGCATGTCGACCATACCTCTTACGATACGCCCTGGAGTTTTGGCAGTGTCGCTTCGCTATGCATCTAGACATTGAGTGAGTGAGTTGCAATATATGTACAAGAGAATATACACCGGCGTACCGAGTACTAGCTGCATAGCGAGCTTTCCATGCATGCTCGGCTGATTGCCTTTCAGCAATAGTAAGATATAACGCCTTGCGACCCATGAGAGCTTAGGGTACGCTAGTGCCAGTTGAGCAATGTTTTCGTTCTTGCTAGGTATGCGTGCCGTAGTCTGTGTAACTAGCCAAACTCGAGCAATTGTGACCCCATAGACGAACTAGAGGACGCTACTCGGTGCTCATTCCAAGTGGATCTCAGGCTCAATGTCAACAACTTTTCGAACTATTCGATTGGGGGGACATATACAAACATCCTCACATATTCCGATTCTCAGAAGATATAGATTCACGAGCACCAGACGTGTTTTAGAGTCAGTATGATGCTTATTCATTGCGTGATTGGTTCGGCATTTTCCGCCGTGAGACGGTCGACTTACGCCCTGACTCAAAGCTCCTGTCAAACCAGCAGAACTAGTAACTGCCTTTCCTCTAGCCACATCGTCCGGCGAAGTGACCTACCTTCCAAGAAAGAAATGGAGCTTCCTGGAGAGGTACGTATACCTCTCACTCCGCTTACGATAACTTCCATTGAAGAAAGTTCTTTATTGATATCCTGCAGGCAATGCCGTGCTCATGGCTCCTCTTGAAGGGTTATAGAACCTTCTTCAACGGAGCTGGTCAGCTCCCCGACCTAGATAAATTGCGCGTTCGAAGGCCGACCATCAAGTTTCATCTCTGTCTTTTCCTCCCCCCCTCAGTGGAAATGTCTTCCCCCAGGAATCAGACCGAGCACGGACATGAAGGTGGTGTGGATTCGGTTGTTCTAGGTAAGTACTCTCCTGCCTATTTTTTCGTTACTCACAATTCATACAGCCGACTTGATCGACTTTTTGTCTGGGCTCTCGTTCAATGCGTCGACTGCTGATGCGGCGATCTCGGAAATTCGGGCACGGGCTCGTCCATCTCTGTTTGGCACGCCCCCTCCTTCCCCAGTAACATTTCCTGTTTCGCCTCACTCTACCCGCGACTCTTCTTCCCCTCGGGCGCAAGCAATATACCCTTCGATCCACACTCCCGCGCCGTCCCCGCTAGTGACCTTTAAAGCGATTCACGTGGACCGTGAGCGGCCTGCGACCAGCGCACGCGATCTCCCACCCTCTCCGTCTCCGCTGACGACCTTTAAAGCGATTCACGTGGACCGTGAGCAGTCTGCAACCAGCGTGCGTGATCTCCCAGCGGCTCGAGCCACTTCTGTCAAAGTGCACGCCAAAGCTACGGCTGTACCTGGCAAACCTGCCTCGTCAACTTCATCTAGCTCACGGTCCACGTCCTCGGCATTCACCACTGCGTTTGGTAATGATAACATCTCATCTTCCGGTTTCACCCGCTTCGAAATTGTTCCTGAATCACTCAAGTCGCTCCCGCCGATTGGACGCACCGGGCTTCCAGTCTTTATCATCGAGACGGCCAAGGGAGAAAGACGCTGGCAGCAGTGTCACAAAGGTACATATTTTGACGTCCCTGGCCCTGATGTAGGCGGGCCATACTATCTAGTGACAAAAGGCGCGCGGATCGGGGTTCTTGCGACATGGTAAATTTTTTTTACTGCGTTGCAGTTTTCGATTATACTTATACTGGAAAATTCATGAGGACGAGAACAGCTCCTTACGTCAATGGCATCAGAGGGGCCTGCTACGTCGGAGTGCCGTCTGTGAAAGCAGGAGTTGAAAGCATCATGAAGGCCATCGATTTGGGACAGGCTGAGGCGGTATAAGTAGGATTGTCTATACTGTGCATCGTTGTGTCTAAAGTCTGTTTGCGTGCTGAACCTGTACTCTTCAATCCCCTTTGTGTGTGAACTTTGTGTGCTTCATGACGATTGGTGGTTCCCTGGAAGTTCCTGCTGGTTCCATGTAGATAGGGTTAGGGTTAACCCTCCCAGCGCTTCACTCACCCAACACGACGACGTGGATCTGAGAGACCAACCCTGCTGCAGTTGCTCGGTGATGCACTTCTCCAATACTTTGGATCGCTCGCACCACAATCATGTCTTTATTCCCCGTAAACGTGGCTCCGAATTTTTTATGAGACCCTCTCGCAAGAAAGCCCTCTTGGGACCCTCTCAAGATCTTCTGACTTCTGCTCCTCGGAGTTTCCTACCGCTCATCGATCTTCCTCGCCGCTGCTCCGTCGTACATCTTAAGTATGTTCCAGAATTGGTTTTCGTGTAGCCTATCCTCACATATCGTTATTGTCGGAAACACTGACCTTCTCTCGTGCTTGTTTTGCTGGCCAGGAAGCAAAAAGCCTGTCGTACCCACCGCTACGTTTTACATCTCAGGAATAATCCTCCTAAATCGGTATATGTATCTGCCAATCCTCGCAAATTATGGTCGCTGGCATATACTCGACTTCCATCGATGCTCGTTTTACCGGCATGGGACGAAAGCGACTCTCAGGTTCGATCTTTCGAGCCAAGCAGTATTCTCATATTATCTCTGGGTTCCGTTGGTTTTTTTTCACCTCTCTGTGTATCGTTGCACTCGGTACGTCTGGTTATCATTTTTACTACCTCAAGATACTACTGGAGTATTCACAGATGGCCTCTATTCCCGACGAGAGACGGAGCGGTACCCTGGAACAATCCATGGAGGTGGACCCGTTCACCGAGGCTGACAACATATCCATTTTATCCACCGAGGACTACATTCAAGTACAGGTCGGTGGTGGCTGTCGCGAGCCAACACCTGTCATTGTCACGCCCACTCGCTTGCGCCAAAAGATCAAAGCCACAGGAAGAGACACCGGGCTTGTTCGAGACGCTTCTTTCCGCCGAAGTCAGCTCCCGAAGGAAGTCACTCCGCCGCCAGCTAGCAAGGAATCTGTTACAGAAGATGATCCGTTTCTGTCTCAACCCGAGGGCGAGGTCTTTCGTGGCACTACGCCGTCTGTGGCCAATGATTCACCTGAACCTGGTGAGGAAACTCCTCAGCAGCGGCCGGTCAACGTATCCGCACTCAGAGCGTCGACGGAGGGGGCTGCTGTCGAGCGCCGCGGTTCCCTCTCTGGAGGAGCAGGTAGCCGCTCATCCGTGCCACCTCCGCGCCGGGCTCCCAAGCCTGGCCTTGCACCGTCGGGTCTGCTGGACAAGCTGGGGTTTGAACCGGCCGGTTATCCTGTCATTACGGTGCGTACAGCAAGTTGTGATCTTATGTTCATATCTCATTAGTACTGCAGCTGCCTCCAATGGCAAAAGCCATCCCATCTATCAAAATTGTGCCTCCGACGCTTATCCCCCCCTCTTGCCCCGACTCTCCTTCCCCAAGCAGAGCACCATCCAGCTCGTTAGCCGTTTCACAAGAGTTCTTTGATATCGAAGAAACAGAAATACCTAACGACAAGGGCGATCAGGCATCTGTGGTAGGGCGCGTCCCTGATTCGGTCCTCACAGTCCTCACGGAAGGTTTTAACGAGATCGACGAGATGTTGAGCAAGCTAGCTGCCCGAGTCAAGATGCCCTTCCATCAGGTATCCGATCGTTACGTTCGCCTACACTCCCGTACCAATGGAACAAACCTCTGGAATATGTATTCCATGTATTTCGCTAAAAATATGGAGCGCGAACTGGGCCGCCTTCCCAAAGGCGAGCAGATCACTGGGACTCCTACAGCTGACATTTGAAAACGTTGCTTTTCTCTCTTCAAGGCACAGTATAAGGATACATATTCGACAATTCTCGAGACGTGGAAAGAGGCGAAGGAATTGGAAAATATGGGTGGTACGCTTGCTCAACGACAACAACTTTTTGATAAGTCCAAAAAAAATCTCAATCATACGGTAAGTTAGTGTCTGTGTACCAGATGCACTCTTGACGTATAATACTTCTAGTTCACTGCGCTGAGCAAAGCCCACGGGTTTGAAGGTGCTTATCTCCTGGCCGGACGAGTGGTCAATCAAGATGGCGGACTTGGGCATGTATTCATGACCCCCGGCGCAGAGAAGGTGAGCCTTCTCCACCATCAGTTTCTCAGGGTGTTAAAATAGCTTTAAAGTTCTTCGTGACGCGCTGTCGTGCCAGCGAGGATGAAATCATCGGTCATTTCAAGGCGCATATCTAGTAAGGAAGTAACATGGTCTATCTACACTGCTGGCTAAGTTTCCAATGCAGCAATATGGTGTCGCTACAAGCTGTAGATGAGGTCTTCGAAACTCCGAAGACGGATGGCGTTGGCGACGAAGTAGAAATAATTAGTGATACGAAGGACAGGCCTACATGGGATGGCTCTGAGGAAAGAGAGGACCACTCTCAGGTCAAGCACCGTCTGCGTGGTTTATTCGGTGCGTCGAGATACCCGGTCCGTTGCCTTCCGCTGACCTCTTAACAGAGGAGCATGGCCAAACGTGGGGATCCGGCAAGCTTTTCCCATGGAAGCAGATGCTTCGTCGCTTAGCATCATCCGAACTCGTCCTAGTCAACTGGCCCGAGGGAGTAATGTTTCCAGGAGAGGAGCGTGCTTCCCGCACCATGCCCAAGGGCATCTCTGACCTCACGCGAGCAGAATGCTCCAAGCTTCTGGCGGCGTTGAATGATACAGAGGATACCCGGCTACATATTCGATCCGTTCCAAGGCATAAAGGTGCGTGTATATGTCGTATGGTACACAACAAAACAGCTAACATTGAGAAAGCCGCACTGATCAGCTCCGAGGAACCCGTCATAATTGGCGCTCCTCCTCCATATGACTCTAACAAGGTCCGAGGTAAACGTATGTTCTGCAACCTCAAGACTGACCGGCTAGGGCCCAAGCGTATGGTTAACAAGGCTGCTACTCGGGTGAAGAAAAATACCACCACTGTTGGTGTTGAGGATTGTGACGAAGTTGATGCACCTGAGAGCGTCACTGGGAATTCCCTTCAGAAGAACACCCGTGGTACAAAGCGGAACCTTGCTCGGGTCGTCATTACTTCTACTCTGCCGAAGAAGAAGCGGCCTTCCGTCATCGAGATCTCAAGTGATTCTGTGTCTCCATCTGCGTCTGACTATAAGCCCATGGAAGAGAGCGAGACAAGAAGCAGCAACGATGGAGGTCAGGACTCGCACACCGACTCTGTGGACACCGAGTATGAGGAACCCACGTCATCCCGCAAACGTAAAGTGAAGGTTACCTCATCTTCCTGCAAGCTCAAGATAATCGCGCCTAACGATTCGGGCAATGAACCACCACTTTCCCCGTCCAGTGAAGTGAAGGGAAAGCAGCCTGCCGGACCCGCCTCGGTAGCTGGGCAAACTCGAAGCAACAAGCGCGTCCCATCCACCCGGTCAATGGTCATTACCTCGGATGAGGAAACAGCACCACTCGTACAGGAGACATCGCTTCCAGAGGAACCCGACCGACTATCTACCGAGCATCATCCACAACCATCTGCGGGGCCTCGCAACGAACTCCCTTCGATTGAGCAGCCGAATCAGCGCGTTTCTGTCAACTCGTGCACGTCATCATCCCTAAGTGCATCTGTTTTTGTTGTGCCTCAGCGTTTGTTTTGATTAGTTGCACCCCAATCATAGCAATCATGGAGGAAGCCGCCACGGAGTGCTCCGAGCCAGCCCCCGCAGCGGAACCTATTATCGAGTGCCGTGAGACCGATAGAGCTCAGCCACTTCGTTTCACGACACCATTCCAGGAGCACCCTCCAATCCCTAATACCAAGCCTCGCGACGAAGCACGGGACGCTGAGCGGCTGTCCATGCCAGACGTTGAGATGTCCGCGGCACCCGGAGTAGTTGAGCAGAAAGTGGTGGAAGAGTCAGCGAACCTTCCCGGACATACGCAGACGTGTAAGTTACCATTTATCCTTCACTGAAACTTTCATGACCATCGTTCCAGTACCGTCCCGCAGCAACTCGAGCGGCCAGAACCGGCGTCCCAGGCCCAGACAAGTGCACAACGCTGCGGGCCGTGTACAGCGAAACGATACCGGGGATGCCTTCAGCTTGCGTACGAGGCAATATCCCACTTGCACATCCACTATCAACGCAACTACCATATCCGCTGCGTCCGCGCAGCTTCTAGCTGCCGAGGAGGGACTTATTGGTGGGAATCAAGAAGGACACCCAGTGTCCAGAGGTAATCACGACGCGCAGCATTTGAATTCGCCGTTAGAGGTGTCTGGTCATCAAGCAGTACATTCTCCCATCCCTCCCCCTGTCTCATATGATGCTGCCAATCCTTTCGCTCGCCCACTGCAGGCTGAGGCTATTCCTGATCGACTTCCTGGGCCGGGTATGCGCCCTTTATATGCACAGCAGCCGGGTGTAAGTCAGGGCGACAACCATATGCATTACAACGTCGACAACAACAGTAGCTGGTACACCGCGCAGCAAGGTCCCTACCCTTCGATTCCGTATATGTCGCAACATTACCGCCATACGTACCCTTTGCCTGACCCTCGTGGCCCTCCGACGATGCCTATTGCACAGCCAGAGCACACGGCACACGGTAGTCACAACGCGCCGCTTCGGTACCTTGATATGTACCACCCT
This sequence comes from Pisolithus albus, assembly GCA_024613165.1. Classification (NCBI taxonomy): domain Eukaryota; kingdom Fungi; phylum Basidiomycota; class Agaricomycetes; order Boletales; family Pisolithaceae; genus Pisolithus; species Pisolithus albus. The sequence goes on from JANFAB010000027.1 coordinate 484,079, forward strand.
GGCATGGTAAGTGGCAATGAACAATACCGTTTCGCCTATCGAGAGCCTGCCTACTACCCTTTCCATCCGCCTCGCGCTCCTCCTGCACGCCCCACTCCCGTCTCACGCGTGGATGGTAATGAAAACCCCTCGCGCGGCGCAAACCATCCTCCCGATGTCCTCGGGGGGGATAAAGACGCGCAGGGAAACGATTGCGTTTAGACTTTGAACAAGTCCCACGGTATGTCTAATCTTCCCTTCTCTTCTCAGTTTCTGATGCCGCATATAGATTTAACTTGCACCGAATTCCCGGTATTCTTCGCTTTTCGCTTCCCCCCTACCCCCGCCAAAAAAAAAAAAAGAAATAATACTAGAAAATTTGATACTTTCTTGTATGTTCCCTAGCCGTAGCAGTGTCGTGAATCAAGTCATCGAGCTTTCGACTGTCGCGAGAATATGATTGAGAACAAAAGTGATCATAACATGGGCTGAATTCATCAAAAGTGTTTGTTCGAGCACCTGTACATGAGTTTTGGAAATGATAGCCATGCGAGGGGAAATGGTTTTGTATTTACAGGCGGGGTAGTCTGCGCGAGGCGCTCGGAAACCTCGAAGGAGGCTCACAGTTCTACTGCACTACCGGGTACTTAATTGTATGATGTTCACACAACGGTCGTAAGGAGCTCGGATTAACGGTTAGGAATCCGCTTGTGGAGGCCTAAGAGAAACAGATGAAGAAGGTTAAATCTTATTTGGGCATTAGAATCCTCTTGTAGATGCCTACGAGAATCAGTTGAAGAAGGTCAATCCATATTTGGACATGGCGGGAACAGCCGAAGCCTGGTAGGTTCTATGAGACGGGTTTATCCCAACAAAGAAACTATGTCTCGAGACCGTGGGAACAGCTCAAAAGTGGTGCCAAGGGTGATGCAATAGGGGTAACGCGACTTCGTGGCGTGCATCCGGCTGTGCGGCACTGGATTGCTGGCTGCCCCAAACCAGGTTATATCTCGTTGCCCAGTTAGCACGTAACAGTGTTGGCGAGTGCGGTAGTAACCATGGTGTGAGTGGCCGAAATTCTGTAGCACAAATGGATGATATGTCACTGGGTGGGTCGGTGTTCATCGCGCAGGGCAACCTTGCAAGGAAAGTTATATCGCCAATCTACATTCAATGGAGGGATTGAGGAGGACGAGGCACCACAGGGACGAATACGCACATAATCCCTCAGATACTTGAGACCGAACATGTCTGAAAAGAATTTGACTGCTCTATCCATTTCCCGTTTATTCTGTACCACTATAAGAGAATGTTTGTGGTTGCTACATAGTCTGACGCACTGCAAGCTTGCGACACAGTTTATGTCCCGTAGGTTGATGCTGCAGATACCGGATCAGTACTGTAGACAGGTGGAAACCACAACAACGTACAATATTCACAAGTGCATAAAAGTGCTTCCTGCACACCGGATGCACCATCAGTAATATCATACCATGCAAGGGTGATCCCATGGGCCTACCGAATACTTTTGAACTCTTCTCTTCTCCGTACACAAGGCGGTTCTCTCCTCCACACTTGTGGGCTTGCGATGGCATAAAATGGAGTGAGAATTCCAGGTTCTGCGGCATGCATACCACTGTCTGGCACTACGTCTAACAAGGGCAAGATGGTGAGCATTGCACGACCGCTCTCAGAAAGCCCACCATTCTCTGAATCAATTCGGTTGCCATAGCAATCAACAGTATAGATGTCTGAACATTGTATGAGGGTTGTCACTAAATGTTTTCCCGCAAGACGGGTAGAAAACGCTTTCAGTAGCAGCACAAAATGCTTATTGTTGGGAAGAGAGATGCCCTTTGCTCGATGCAGTGCCAAGGTCGTATCGCTAGTACTGTGATATGCCATAGCAATGTCAGCCTGATTCGTCATGGGAGACTTGCCAGATACATGGGAGACCACAGGTTGATAAGCAGAATCCTCGGGATCAATGCCAATAATCCGCATGTCCCAAAAAATATTGCCAGTGCATATAAGAATGCCATCGACACAGTCACCATAGTCACCCAGCTATCTATATGAGGCGCAAGACAAAGTGTGACGATACTTTATGACTCACCGAAAGCCGTTGACCAAAACACTTGTCAACCCGAGTTCGCCACCAGTCCAGTTCCAATGAGTATGGTTGAGGAACCATGTCCATAAGCCCCGGCATACAAGGGCCACCCCAGTCATTCTATGGTAACACAAACCGTGAGCCTTCATGCACATGGGAAAGAAAAATGCCAACAGATGTAGTCGTCATTCCATATGGCCCATCACAGCAACCAAGGCATTGCTCGACGTCAACCATAACTCTGAGATTGCCCAACTCCCACCTACTCCAGACTACCCTCACCGCCCAGATTGACCGGGGAAGGTGGGCATGCTTAACGAAGTGGGCATTCCGAGTCAAATCGGCATGTTCTTGTTTGGACATGTTCCGAGCGTGTTCCGCACGCGCACGCCACATTCGATAATACGCTCGCCTGCCAAACCTTTCCCAGTCCATGTTTTGAGTCGAAGGGCATTTGTCGCAGAGAACATGTACCCAGCCTTGGCCAAGGTAATATCCGAGACCAACTGCGAAGTAAGATCTGGTGTTTTTGTTGGCATAGACCACGACAACGAGATCATCGACAAGGAAGGACAGTGCAACGGTATCTTCTGTGAATTCATGTGGGTAGGTGCCACAGTGGGTAAATCCATGGTATGAGGCATGCATGTCGTCGAGCGTGAATCTGTGGAGCTTCTCATTGATGTCTTGGTTATGTGCGAGATGGAGTGTCTTGAACTTTGGATATGCCTTGACAGTCGCATCCATGGAACCACGTGGTATCCTGTAAATGCCAGATCCAGAGAATACTGCAACGATGGTGACCAGATCGCCCCCCACAACGTGGCCACCAATATTTAAGATGGGGGAAAATGTAGTGGAAAATGCGAAGCAAAATTTTAAGATTATGATCAAATTCTAACGTGGACGGAGTTCAAAGTCTTGCCAGTAGTGAGATTGTTTGTGATAACTACAAATTATGACGACCATGCAATAAAGTCCCAAATGTTGGTCTAATTATTAAGTACTGAAACTGACAACACGCTCACCAAAACTTTGAGTTTTATGTCCACATTTGAGCCATGGGGGAATTTATTGTATTGTTGTTGCCTAGACGATGGCTTGGACTTCAAATTTTCGCAATCATAGAAACCCGGTTTTATTGTTAAAGTGAAAACAGGTGGGAATATGTTATCCGAAACTCTGAATTTCGTCCTGGACTAAACTGGTTGCCCGATCATCGCCCGACTGTCACCCCGATCATCGTCACACATATTGTAGAGTCCGTGCCCGACATGACCTGAGCAGGTTCTAGTAGTACATTCTAGTAGTACATACTATATGTAGTTCGCGACGGCGCTAGATGCTGTAGCAAAGAAACAGGTCAGTTCTCAGAGAAACTGCAAGTGGCAAGGACGTACCCAGAAAAGATGTACCCAGATCAGCATTTAACAATCTTCATGGGAATGGCTCCTCCGAGATCAGGGATGACCCCTCACTTGTTCAAATGCCTAGTCCTGTGAAGATTCAGAGTGAAAACCTGTACACCGGACTACGAATGTGACCCACCCGACACAACGAAAGTACAACTACAGCATCCTTGGAGACTGGCCATCGTGCATAGTGGCTAACAACCCACGAAGTTTCCACGTGTTCCAATCTCTCGCTGAGGGCAGACGAGTACATTTTTGCTGGGAAATGAGGGTAAGCAGCGTATGGGTCAGACATACTGGTAGGCAGAGCACACTGCCTCTGAACTGCAAAGTGGAGTGAGTGGTTGTGCTCGTATATATATATGATGCATCCGGGGATGGCAGGTGAAGCCCGATTCCCATTTGGATAATAGAGGATAAGTGAGTTGCCGAGATGCGTCGAGCATCGGCTGTAAGTAATCCCATCGGGGGTCTTGATGTTGGCACGCAACACAGTTTTGCGCCGATGAATGAGTTCTTCCAGGTCCTGTGGAACATGAGTAGCACTCCATGTCTCTGGCACCTTGACCTTGACATCATCGATGTCGTCTGGACCCATATGGCCACTCGTATTGTAGGCTCTGTCGAGGAGTATTTTGCACTCCTGTATGGTGGGGGGACAGTTTGGGCGAGATAGCCAGGCCCGTAGTTTCGCTCCCTTGAGATACGAGTGCAGCATGGTATTTTCCTGTTCACCTACGAGGGGTTGAGGACAAATTGATACGGAGAGATATAAGTACTCACCAGACTTATGATTACTGGGAAGACGTTGTAGTATTCCAATTAACCGTTCGAATGGGAATGTCCACCAGGAATGCACCGGACCGAAGAGAACAAGGTAGTCGTAGATGTGGAATGCAGTGTGATGGTTTGGCCGAAGGCTGAAGCTAGGGTGGGCGTTAGTTAGATTCCCTACATAGCGGGCGATGCATGAACGATATGCAAGCGCTCGCTCGGTGGTCATTGTCCGGGAACATGCAAGATAAACTACGGAAACGAGGTCCATAGTATGGTCGAGGATGAGCTGGAGGTCTGACCCAGAATCACCGAGTCCCCAGAGACTGATGAGCGCGATCGGTATATAGACAGTGATGAGCAATCGCCACTCGTCTGCTTTGACTGTTCCTGCAGCCTGCTCTCCAAAATTTTTGGGCACCGATCCGACCCACGATGGTACAGAGGTGTCGCGGATGACATCACGTATGCGTGCGAGGACTTTCACTTGGCCAAGCTTGGGGGTACCTTTGTCAACTGTGAACAAGGGTCGCTCACGGCGCTAGAAAAGTTTTCAGCATAAATCTTTGCGGACCGTAAGTTTGCGTACCCATTGCACGAGTGCCTTTGCATAGTCAGCTTTGTACAACCTTGTTTGCTTCTCCGGAACACAGTCTAATGTCCGGCATACGTATTTCAAAGCAGCTATATTCTTCCTGAGGAGGACTTCTTTCAGATGACCCATGAAGGTTGTAACATCAGCATCATTGTCCACAGAGGGCACTCGCGCGACTAGAAGCGCATGGATAGCAGAGACCTGGGCAGCCTCCTTTGTAGTCATGCGTAGCGTTGCTGCTGTTTCGGGATCAAGCTGCTCGAAGTTATGCTGGAACGCAGGGATATTTGCTTGAGACGGGGCAGTATTTTCACCTGTGAGGCCAAGGAGATTGCGTACATGGTGCTGTACAAGACCTTCGAGGATACAGTGCATGGAATCAACGACAAGCTGTCGTGTAGGATCCCAGTAAGACAGTCGCCAGAGCTCGGAATAGCGAATACCATGCTCTTTGAAGAGCCTTTCACGCTCGGCAGTTGTCTGGGCGTCTCTCCACTGTTCGGCATAGTAACGTAGCTTGTCCTTGTCCCTGGGTACCCACTTTTCGAAATCTGTTCTGCCATAGTTAGTTTTGTGGTAACAATTGCATGCGCTGCAGAAAAAGTGACTGCCGGTACCGGCAAGAGCAGCAAGATGGCGGGCAGCTGGCAGATCGCAAACAACGAGTGCAATGGCACTTCGTGTGACCCTTCCATTACGGTGATTCGCAGTTCTCGAGTAGCGGACCCCTTGCTCCCAGGAAGTAGCGAGTTGGGTGATAAGCGGGCGTATGTAGTGGTTGAGGTTTTCCAACGAAGGTTGCTTTGGACCAGGAATGATGCCAGCAAGATACATATTTTCGGGTTTGTACCTCATGTCAAGGGGAAGGTTGAGGCACGCCATTGAAATGATACCCGACGAAGTGCTAGCACCGCGCAAGCTCATACCCTCTGGGTTGAAAAAGTCGACGTGTAAAGCAAACACATATCGACCTTCATCACCCCTATCAACGAAAAGTCGCCCGCCCTTCGGACCGCCAAATTCCCGTAAGAATTTTGCTTCGAAAGGGGTCTTGACAAAACGGGGCTGAGGAGAGGTGAGGGACGCAGTGAGCTCATCACATGATGCGTCCATCATCGTCTCGAGGTCACTCCTTGATAACAGACCGGCAAGGTAGTCATTGAAGTCGTGGTAAACGAATGTCTTCCTTGGCCGGTGGGTACCATCGGGTTGAACATTTAGCAGCGGCTCGCCACACTGTGTTTCGGGATTTGGGTAGTGTGTACAATAGTTCGGATAGGTAGGGGTTGCCGAACCTGCTGAATACGATGGTGCATAAGTACAGTGACAATTGCACAGTGCATAAGTCACTGTCTTGGACGTAATATTGAATTTGCTGAGTGCCATCTCAATGGTAGGTGGAAGCTGTCGAATGATATTTTCCTGAGATGCGCTAAGTGTGCCATCGGACCGTTGGAACGCTAGAAAGAGCAGCAGAGACAAGGTACCCATGAGGAAGTTGCCATGGCGCTGGCTGACTCCCATCAGGACGCTGCAGACTATGCCAATGAGGACCGCAACCTGAGCAACTATGTCCATACGCTCTATTGGTGGGGTATTTTGATTCTCTATCACGGAGTGAACAATTTAATATTTCTAGTGAAGATGATGCTTACCGGTATCAATATTTATCGGCTCCAAATTTCCTGAGGAAGGAGAGGGGGACGGCCTTGCCTTGACCTCAAGCTCAAGCTTATCCAGAGTAGCTGCGACCTCCCTCTTGCGGGCCTTGACGAAATCGGTCTTTCCTTTGATATTTTCCCAGGAAAGATGTAGACACCGGAGGTCGTTGGTCACCTCAGCAATGGAATCGTCCGAAGGATCCAGTAAGAGACGAAGACACCGGTTGGCACGGCCCTCAATGTTGGACAATAGTTTCAATGAGTTGACGGAGCGTACATGGCCGTCCCTCCTGGATACTCGGCGGCCTGCGATCTGAGAAGCGGGGAGGGCGGCAGAAAGTAGTGCGGACGTGCGGGAAGTTAGACTGAGACGGCTGAGGCTCTCAGCGATGTCGGCAAAAGGAAGGGGATCCAATGACCCAGCGACGACGTCCCTGCTTGGACTTGATTCCTGGTATTCAGACCGTGAGTTCCAGAGTTTGTTGGCAGGGGATTTCGGATCTGGCCCATCATCGGTAAGCGTTAGGGCAAGGAGGTGGCTAGCCAGGTCATCGGGATGGGTATTGCAGGCAGTGAAGGCCTTTCCAGTAGCGGCAAGGGACTGCCCGAGATTGGACTTTTCCTCTTGGACACGTTTCAAGTGGGCAGGTATCAGCCGCGAATCCATCAAGACACCACTGGCATCTCTCTGAATGCACTCTTCACATTGACATCGTTTGTATTTGGCGTATGACGGAGGCATGTTCTGGGTCGGCGGCTGACCAAGGTCACCAGAAAATAACCTGAGCCCATGTATTAAAGCATGAAGACGGACTCACAAGGGATGCCTTTTGTAGACCTTGTTCTCGTACAAAGACAATTACAATTGATGCAATTTGTGAAGGCCCTGCTATGATTGTCATAGAGCGACAACAAAGCCCTTGAACATAACAAGAACGGTTAGGTTAAGGTGATCATAGAAGGCATTTCCAACGGACCTTGATTTGTACGTCCCACTACAAGACCTACTTGTCCTAGCAGGCATTTACGACAGACCTCGATTTGTATGTCCCATTACAAGATTCGCTTATCCAAGGCAGCGCGCCGCGAGAACTGGACGACCAACTAGCGTGACTAGGAGTCTGCACGATTCATCCGAACACGAATTCAGGCTCATATCAGATCGATGGTCACAGAAATATCGACTAGTGCTACCTATCAATCACATGCTGCTTGCCCCTCCCCCTTCACCAGAGCCTCCCAGCTCTGCAAAATGGCAACTATGACGGATCCGCAAGCTACGATAACAGCTACACCCAAGATGGAGTCGAGAGGGAGAAGTTGGCGTGCAATGTCAATTACAGCTGCAAGGCCCAGTAGCATTATGATACTGAGTAAGAGAACGACAACCACGCAAAGCAGCGATGGAGCTGGTGCGCGGTACTTAGGTTGGTTTTGCGCCCGATACTTGTCCTTGTGCGAGCGCGAGCGGAGAGTAACCTATAAAAATGTCAAACTTGCGTCCACCCTCACTACTGAGACTCACATTCGTCCTTTGCAGCATGGTCTGGAGGCTGAGAGACGCTTCGATCTCTAGTTTAATAGACTGACGAGGGCGCGTAGTGATGGCGACGATGTATTTTGTTGTTCGGGTAACTTGTGGGTAATAAAAGTAACAACAAGAGTAACGATAGGCGGCTCCCGTAAGGGTAACAAGAGTAACGACAGGCAACAATGGCGGCTCTCATATAACTAACAATATCGACCAAGAAAAAAATTTTGAGCTTTACAACTGAGATTTGGATTGCTCCCACGTGCCAGGCATGAGCTTAGAGGGCTGATTAGAGTGGCCAGCTCCGGGTGCGACAACGCAGGTGTTATTCGGGATCTCGGGGTGCATCAAACGGTGTTAACAGCTGGAAGAAAACAAAACTTACGGAATACATCTCTTCAAGCGGCCGTTCTATGATCTTTAGAGTGAAGTCAATGGCCTCGGAAAGCCCAACTTCTACCTGGTCACAAAGACCAGCTTCCAGCTGGCAAGCATACTTCTTCACATGGTATCGGATCACTCTATGAAGGCTCTCCTTCAATCCAAGAGGGATGCGAGAACCCGACAATGGGCGTAGAGCCGGAACTGGGGAACTATTTTCGGAGATTGATTGAGGAGCTGGAAGCCATTGATCGCATTGTTCCTCAGATCATATACACAAGGTGAAAGAGATATAAGCCTCTTACCTGTGGGCTCCAAAGGCAGTGAACAATCGACCTCCCCAGGGGTGTCCAAAATCACCGCACCTTGACGAGTAAGGCGGGAGGGACTGGAGGAAGTTTGAGAAATAGGCAGGGAAGATGAGGCGGTGGATATGAGCTTGATTGAGTCATTTCCACCTAAATTATGAGTTGTAAGATACGGAGGGCGAAGACAAAATACAACGGACTTATCAACTGTGCATGATCGGGTTCCATAGGTAGAAAGTGGTCCACAGCAGTGTGGAAGCTCTGTGAACAAGTCTGGGCGAAAGAACTGCGATTCTGACCACCTACATACCTCGTTCGTTGAGCGGGATTTGTCCCAAACTGTAGCCCTGCTACGCGTGAGGCGGGTAGACGAAGTGGTAGGAGGACTACGGTCCCCTGACTTGTAGGGTTGAAATCTAGAAACGGTATGCAAGCGCTTTGTACGGAGGGAGCTGGAATCGGATTTCATTGTCTGGTGAGGAGAGGGGAGTGTAGACGTCAGTGTTATAAGGGGAACATAAACTCACCAGTGTCGATGACAAAAGCACTAAATCGGTCACCACCCAACAATACGTTCACGCTCTGAATGAAAATCAGTCGCCGCCCGACAATACATCCACGCATAAACTCACTAGTGTCGATGACAAAAGCGCTAATTCGGTCACCGCCCAACAATACGTTCATTCACTGAATGAAAATAGTCGCCACCCGAGAATACGTTCACGCAGTTTTGGGTGTTGATCCGTAACAAATATCCATCGCCCGACAATAAATTCACATGACGAGATAGCCCCGTTACGGCCGATCATCTCCCTGTACATTAATTAATTCGAGTCGACGGCTGGTAACGGTTGCACTCACCAGTGCATCAACAAAAAAAAAGCTGGGTACCGACAAGGCGCTGATGACGACGTTGTTGAGTCGAACAAAAATGGTGAATGAACCGGGTTGGATCAGAAAAGAGGAACATAACGATCAACAATTACAACGCAGCCCAAGCCTATGGCTACTTGTTGTTCTCTACATGATAAATAGATGGCAGAGGGCGGCCAAAGTCACGAAAACCATGCTGCCAGTCAAGTCAGTTCCAAAGTACGTCCTGGGGGGACGCCTTACGGCCCATCGGGATGGTATACTTTGTCTAGCGGTCTCGAATGACGGTAGACTCCTAGCAAGCGGAGGTGAGCGATAATTATACAGCCCAAAGAAAATACTTACAACTATAGGTTTCGACGGCCTACGAATGTGGGACCTACATACTAAGGTGGAGCTCCGCAGGCCCTGCCAGACGCGTAATGCACGGGACCCCATCACCTGCGCGGTGTGGTTAACTCTCGAAGATGAGAGAAACGACATACTCTGCTGTGGCACTGGGCTTGGGTATCTCTTGCTCTGGAAGCAAGGTTTGACCTCGGCAACACCTGAATTCGAGGAAACCCTAGCGAGACGGGTAGGGACGGGTCAAGAAGTCATGTCGATTAGCTGGTGCAAAAAAAGTGATCAGCTGGTCACTGCGACTTACGACAGACGAGTCCAGCTTTGGACAGTGGGCGCAAAATATACGCTGACCAACATCTTCAGTGTTGAACTGTCAGCTACTGTTCCGCGTGCCGTGTATTTCCACGGCACTGACATCCTGGTGTTTGGAATGTACGATGGAGAAATGTGAGTAATCAGCGCGAACGTGAATAAAAGATGACTCAGGGTTATCGGGACTATAGACACACGCTACGCGGAAAAGATGGTGTAGTTCTGGCAACGAAAACTATCGGAAGATTGATGTGAGTACAGGTATACGGTTACATACACAAATCTGAAGAGTACCTTCAGAGGAAACACTGCTATTGATAGCGGTCACACGAGCTTCGTCATCGACAATGCTGTGAACGGATTCAGTCTTCACAAAATGGAGGATGGCGTATGTACTAGAACATACAATACAAATCCCAACAAAGGATTCCCAAAGCAAGTGGCCATTGCAGAGAGGGAATCGGCAGTCGTAGGTGGAGGGGACGACGGATTGGTCTACGTGTTTGATAAGGGGACCGGCGAACTAGTTCAAACGCTGCGGCACTCCACCAGTGGACGAGTGCAAACCGTCACCGTAAGATGAGTCTTTTTCCATGGACAGCAACTGACGTACATACCAAGACACACGACACAGGCGATGTTCACTTTATCCTCGCAGCAACATCGAGCAACGAAAACAATATCTCCATATCTATATGGAAAAAACCAGCATCATCTTCTAAGCGTCATCACAAAAAGAAGGGGCAGCCTACTGCATTATCTATTTTCCGGTTAGTTTGGCAGATGATTCCACCTTACGGCGCTGGCTGCCATCGTGATGTTCGCGCTGCAAATGAGGGTGAGCAGTGAAGGTTACACAAGGCCGCAGGGAAAGGGGCACGTTGTAAATCCCTTGTCATGGAAAGGTAACCCAACGCCAGCCTACTCAGTACGGTCAACGGGAATCCTATACAAGTTCCAAGGGGAGAGTATCGTCGAGGAAAGGAGCGCAGGGTACGGCGATGCCCATGCAGAGCTTAAGGTTGAGGAAGGGTGCACGGAGTGTGGCGGTGACACGGGGGAATACGAATAATGAGTCCTCGTAGGTCAAAAGCCATAGGAAACTCATGCTTACCGTTGCGATAATTTATGGTTTGAATGGAAGGAGTAAGGGTACAATGGTATCGCCTGTGGATAGTCAGAAGTGTCCATAGATCGGACGCTGCGGACTTACTGCTGCTACGGAAAACAGGATACATCGATATAGACTTTGGGTAGATCATTCACCCAAACCCGGACTGCTTATGCGTCCTGGAATAATTGGCGACGACGCCGCGAGTATGAATTAGGACTGATTCTAACTAGGTTCTCACTCTGTTGTGGTACTCTAACACCAGTATGCAGTGCGCACACATATGAGTTCTGAGACTACCATACAAATTCCAATGTACTACCTAGCCAACGAAAAAGAGTGACGAAAAGAAGAAAGAAGTACAGTGTACTACCTAGCCAACGAAAAAAAAGAGTGATGAAAAGAAGAAAGAAGTACAATAAGCGAGCCTGACAGCTTTTAAGGTGAAACGAACTCAGCCAGGAAACGCCGAATCTGCGTCTAAACACGATCATGTGGTCCCAACGTAGCCGCGAGTAACAAGACTCGCTGCCCTTCGTGAATGACCCAACGTGCCAGTAAAGTGCACAGAATTTTTGATATTGTTTATGCGGGCTGTGAGATACCGATACCGAGTTTTGACTAGTACACGTCCGGTCACCCGCCTAAATACGAGCAGTTTGTCGCACCGTCGCACATGCAAGTATTTCCGGCGGCCCAAATTGAAGACCGGAGCGCCGAATCGCAGAACAGATGAGAAAGACATCGAGGAAAACGATACGTATGCAGAACAAGATCTACTAAATAGCAGTTTCATCTCCCCATTCCCACTCAACGTTGCATTTGAACTTTGGATCACTCGGTGTATAACGCAGCCTGGTCATGGTTACTATTCTGAGGTCTTGAGGGATTCAAATTCGAAAACTCACCGTCACGATTTCACGAGCAGAGGGTTTGACCCTCGCGTACGGGTGGAACCTGAACTGGCGTGACAACTTGTCGCGAGGAAGCCTTCCAGCGTACGGTGGTGCATTAGAGTCAGCGATGGCGGACGAGGGGACGAAGAGTTCTTCGTCGGACGTATCGTCGTATAACGCAGCCTAGAAATCATCAATGTTTTGAAGTCTCGAGGTACTCACGCGAAAACTCACCATCACAATTTCACGAGCAGAGGGTTTGACCCTCGCGTACGGGTGGAACCTAAACTGGTGCGATAGCTTGTAACAAGGGAGTCTTCCGCTGTCCATGTCGTCCAAAGAGGTAGAAAATGCGAGGTATGGGAGCTTTAGGTAGATGAGAGAGTTTGAAATCTAAGCGTGCCTAGAAAATGTGAATGACCGAGGCGTAATTTGAGGAGTCAACGGACGGAGGTGTAAATTTGAGGAGTCCACAGATCGTGCCGTCGCGGAGCACAGACACGGTGGTTTAAGTTACGCGAATGCACTTCACTTCTGCGGGTACTTTCTCATGGGACGAAGCAGGATCTCCTGCGCTGGAACAAAGCACCCGTCATTCCCAAGGACGCATCCCAGTACGAGAGCACACATTCAGAGTACCATTTAGTAAGTATGGACTATTCGAGCGATACAACAGCAACGACAACCAACTTGAGGCTCGTCGGTTAACTGTAAATGGTGCAGATGCAAAACCAGCCACCGTGCCACCATGAGTGATGGGAGAATGGGAATACCAATAAAGCACATACACATACACATGACCTGTCGAGAAGACATCGACGACATCGATCAATCTACACCCTCAAAACTGTTATCCCGAGGCTGCTAGATGGAGAAAACGATCGGAACAGGTGGGCCAATTCATCGTCAGACCTAGAAGTCCCTGCACATAGATAGAGGTCCTCGATTTCGGGGAAAGTGGGTAACCACTGGGCACACTGTAACTGGAAAGCTCGTTAGTCATAGTCACATTGGGCGAAACCTACATACGATTGCGTTGACATCTGATTCGGAGTTCAGGATCCAAAGAGTGAGATCCTTGACTCTGACAAGACAAGTTCGGGCACGATTCTCCGGTAAAGCCAGTGCACGGAGATCTGCCTCAGCAGGAATTCTAACGGAAAGCTCGTTTACTCCAGGCAAGTGTTCGGTGCATAACAATACATCTGATAGGAAACAGTCCGTGAAGCTTGACGCCCCAAGTCGAAGCCCAAGATATTCCAGAGTACCAGGTATATAAGCATAACGCAATAGAGAGAGTATGTAGGAAGGGGGACCATCCAGTCTGGTCAGCGACGAGAGTAAGGCCGTTGGGCGAGCACGTCGCAGTGGACTGCGGGGAAGTGAGCTGCATCGAGCTGTACCGCTAATGATAGTGAGGGTCTTCACTTGATGGCGTGACAGGAACTCTACAAGGCTGCGGGCAGGACAAGTAGCCTCTATCTCGAGTGAGCGAAGGGACCTGAGTCGTAAATCCCCAAGGAACTTTGTCCACTGCACAGCTGTAAGTGCCGTGTTGGTGAGTCTAAGGTTGACTAGTGGTGCACTGCGCAAGGTACTCAGTGTGAAGGCGATGGACATGGAGGTGAAGAAAAGTGATGACGAGAGCTCTAAGGACTCGATCTCAGTATTGCAAACAAAAGCCCCTTTACCACGGCAGATCCACGGCCCTTCTCCCCAAGGCAAGCCATGGCAGGTCAATTCTTTGCAGCCTGACCCTCGGATACATTCCAGCAGGCGCAAGAACGAATGACTTGGCTTGTCGGGACCAGAGAATAGAAGCAGGTGCACTTGACGGATTATCTTGCTACCAGTCAGCGACTCGAAGAAGGTTCGCAGGGCATACAAATGGTCGTCAGTTGTCGTCCGGGAAACAGAAAAGTAAAGGGAATTCGGGACAGCAAATGCCCTAGTCCGCCGCCACAGTAACAGGGCCTCACAGCCCCTGTCGTCCAGGGATAAATAATTACTTTGGGGGGTATCAAACCCAAGGAGCAGGAAATAACGCGGAGCAGCTATCTCCTTGAGTAGCTGGCACACCTGGGTCAGCGCCAGAAGGGAATTCGGGGGAAGAAAAGTTGTGATATGCCCAAGAAGTTCATTGGGAAGTCGCCAGATGAAGCAGCTGTACCCTCTGGGGGAGATCAACGAAGAAGTACGAGGAACCTTGGCAGGAGGGCCAAGCGACAAATCTTGATCCTCGCTACTTTTGCGCTTCAAAGACGGGGTGGTCAATGGAATTTGCTGAATGCTTATAAGTAGCGCACTTGATCATGTCGGGATCCTTACCTGAACACTAACAGAAGACGTCTTCAAGACCAGCGAGGTACCACGCGGGATTTTGGTAGGGGGGCCAAGGGCCGAGTCCTGATCTTCACAAAATTTACGCTTCTGAGCAACTTCAACCAGTGTAGCCGTACAGAAATTCTGGGATGACAAGGATGTTCTGAATGACCAATTGTCAAAGTCATTGGATTCTTACCTGCGCGGTGGGAGCAGGATCGCTGGAGATAGGACTTCCCTCATGAGCGTCACCTTTCGGGGGGATGGCCAGCATCCCTGCAAAGTGACTTTGGACGAGGCCCATAATTGGAGTTCGCAGAAGTCGATGATTGGTGTTCGAAGAGTGTCCGAAGTCGATGGTTTGTGGGGACTGTTAGGATGGACGAGTTATTTCTACTGATGCGACGGGTCACATTAGACACGTTCATGTCATTGCCGAGTTGTCGCCCGACAATAACGAACGAAATGCTCAGTTGCATGAATCCTATAGCAAACAATAACTCGCCTATAGGTAACTATTAAATCATGTCTTTGCAATGTTGTCGCCCGCGCGTGTTAGGCAATTATTAAAACATGCCATTACCATGTTGTCGCGCGACAATAACGAACGAAATTCCCAGTTGCAAGAACCCCGCGAACAATAACCTTGCATCTCAGTTAACTATTAAATCATCATCTGATAGAAAACAGAGCACTTGCCTAGAGACACCGCCGCCAGACAAAAGACTTTGGCGGTGAGAATCCCCAAAACCATCACTGATGAGCCACCACAATAAAGTGCCTATGAATGATTGGTGTTGAAATGCAATCATCGTTGTAAAGCATAAGGCCCAGGACTTAAGGGGGGAATTCAACCGGCAACAGTATTATTGTCATCGTAAATTAAAACCCCCTCGACTACGCACGATTGTACTCAAATGCGACACATACATCAGAAAAATTGAGAGTAACACCATGCTCCGTCACAACCGATTTGGAGTTCCTCTGGCACTTCTTTATATGCACGACTTGTCCTGCTTGTGGTCCCTTTAATACCAAACATAACTGATTTTTTCCAGTGGGGTTCGCTGGCATAAGGTACCGAGCAGGGATCGTGAGATGTTGGATGGCCGAACCCAAATTGTGCCCGGTCACTGTAATGCAGACAGAGCCGGGAAGCGCAGGGCCATTCTGACCCATAAATCGGTCGGGGCACACCGTCCGGACAACGCGCTTGCCTAGTGACACTTGGGTGAAACCAACGCTAACGTTGAATCCAAGATGGAAAGATTTGAAGTCGCAGAAGTCGGGTTGGAAAAGCCATGGAACATCACCTATAGGCACTTGAGTAATTGTAGTACGATAACAAAATGTCATACCATAATCGGGAGTCTGCATCTGGGGAGTCTGCATCTGGGCGATGTCGGCAGGGGTAATTGACCACGCATCTAAAGGGCCCGCATCTGAAGGGCCCGCATTTGAAGGGCCAGGAGAAGGTGGCGGGGTGACACTACGCGGCACAACAGGTGCAATGAAGGATCGGCTGTGCAGGGCCTTCAGGCCGCGCTGCAACTGCGGGGGAAGCAGTGTGCCGTCGAGTAGCATACCCGCTCTAAGACAGGAATCAGGAATCAGAAGAACTAGCCCTCGACAAAAGATGACTTACGGTGTTGCGATTTGATTATTTTTCAGCTGCGTCAGTTGACCGTATAGCTCCACCCAACTGGACATCCTTCCGATGGTACGCAGCGTAGCCCGAGTGCCTTTCTTGTCGCCAGCTATAACCCAGACATCACGACCGACAAACTTCGATAATCCGTGGTCAAAACGCTCCTTGATCTTGCGGCAAAAGGTAATGGGAACAGTAATCTAGGCAAAAGGGTGAGTGAGATTGAGATGGGCATCGAGATGAACAAAAGGTAGCTCACCTGAACTCCATCCGTTGGACGCACAAAATCAAGACTAGCTTTTGTCAAGTCCACTGCCTTCACTGTGCCTTGGGAATGACGCCACTGCCCCCTCACCACCTCCACAGTATCGCCCACAGCAATGTTATAGCCCTTGTCCTTTGAAAACGTGAGGGTATTCGGAGCTCGCTCGATAATGAGGTCAGCTATATCTATAGCAACCACAGTCAGACCGGGAGCCGGATTTTCCCCGTCTGCCGGTGCAGCCTCTTTTCCCTTGTCTGCCGGTGCAGCCTCTTTTCCCTTGTCTGCCGGTGCATCCTCTTTTCCCTTGTCTTCCCATGCATCCTCTTTTCCCTTACCCTTCCCATGCTTAAAAATCCAGACTTTACTGTCAGAACTAATCCACTCGATGATCCCCGACTCGCCAATATATGGGCCACGATACGCTCGTACCACGTCACCTGGGAGGGCTTCGTCTCCCGGAAGTGGGCGAACTGACTGAAGTTCGTTGTCTTCAGGGACAACAGATAAAATGTGTTCTGGCAATTGGCTCTGCACGGCGAACTTCGACACTTCAATCTGCGAACTTGTCAGGACATAGGTGGCGGAGATGATGAGAACTCACATTAGCTGAGGATTTGTCGGATTGCATGACAGCGAGGACAAGCGTACGCTCATGCAGAACGATAACATAGCCCGTTTCTCCACAAAACGGACCTGCTATAACCCTTACTGTATCCCCTATCTTGAATACTCTGCGTAGCTCCCACAAGTTGCATTTGAAAGTATCATCACCGTCACACAACACGACGGCGGATCGTTTGTGCAAATCTACATCAGCAAGCATTCCCCTCTTTCCCCGGAGGTCCCCCTCCTGTATCTCAACGCTGTCATGCTCTCGCCAAAATTGCGCTGAAAAAATATTCAGCGTTTCTTCGACAAAAGGAGGATCGACACCAGTGGCCACGTGAAATCTGATGTCGTCAGGATGCGGTAGTTCGACTAACTCCAAAGCGTTCACCGGTAACGTCAGCCTAAGCAGTCCACAGTACGAATTGTTGCCCACCACAACTATATCCGATCTCGGCACCAGAGGGAGATATGATAGGAATGAAATCAAGGCCAGCGAGCCTGGCCAGTTCAACGTCAAACATCATCCTTTCGCCTGATTCCTCGGGAACATCATAGGGAAGCTGACGGGGTGCAACAAGCACAACCGCATGAGTTTCAGCGCTCTCCTCGACATACCCAATATCGCCCTTGTATGCTGACTGCTTGATCCGAACCCAGTTTCGGGCTGGGAGTACTTGCCGAGCTTTGTATGCCAAGATCGACGTGCCTTCCTGCGGGGGCAGAAGAACGATGTCTTTATGACTTCGGCAGTGAGACAGAGGGAGACTTTGTTGCACATCGAGGGGACAAGAAGCCTCCACGTACAGCCGGTGAGGGAGCCACGGTAACGTCGTAGCCTCGAACCCTCGCGCCTTGATGTATTCAAAAGCAAATGTTCTCGCACTGGCTGATGATAATCTTGTCAAAAAAAGATACACGGCTAAGAATACCGAGCACACCTGAATAAAATTCAACTATATAGATATTTTTGCGGGGAGGGGGGAAAATGCTAGTCGGGAGTTGCATGTCGAGAGGACTGTTGGAGACCGTCCCCTCCCGTACACCACGCTTAAACCGTTCAGAAAGGGCGTCGATTGACCGTAGGTAAGAACCCTTTCCCGAGGGTCCCACCTCCTGAGGACGACGAATGGGCCCACCTCTTTCGTCTCCCCCGTCTTCCTCTCGTCCTCGTCCTCGTCCTCCTCCTCGTCCTTGTCTTCAGCGTCTATGTCAAGGAAAATGCTCGTATTCAGCTTACGGCGCTTCTTCTGAGTAGTTCCACGAGATGATTTACGGCGCTTTTCCTGAGTAGCTCCTGATGATTTACGGCGCTCTTTCCGAGTACCTCCACAAGGTGATTTACCAGGACGACGGGTAGCATATTGAGAGGCTGAAGTGGGGTAGGAAAAGGGGGCAAATGTGTACGGTCCAGGATCAGAGGACAGTACAGGAGGGGGGCCCCAAAAGGTCACTTCAGGAATGGGGACCCAAGAGGACGGTGCAGGAATGGGGGTAAAAGAGGACGGTGCAGCGGCAGGAGTGGGGGCCAAACAGGACGGTGCAGTGGCAGGAGCAGTCGACAAAGTAACGCCCTGCGACTTCATTGCTCTTTCAACGACAAGGGATGTGGGTCCCGCACTTTCAACTCCTGGATCCGACAGCATAAACACCTCGTCAATAATGGTCTTCCACTCCTCAGGGATATAACGAGGTCCATGTGCTCGCATCCTATCATCAAGCTCGCCGAACCCAATCTTGTCCTGCGCCCAATCCATCATGAGGCGCCAGGCGGATGGGTCTTTCAACAAAGGTACGGCTACTGGGAGGGAACATCGGATCATTCCATGGAATCTGGGGTAGACGTTAGGAATGGTCTCACCTGATGGACTTAACGCTGAGGGCAGCGGCACTCGTGCTTCTAGGTGGATACCTCAGGGACAGTGTCAATAGTAAAACAGTCATACGTACCAGTGGAAAAGGAAGGCCCCTGCATACCCGACATATTCAGTACTCGAGACGGTTGGGAATGCGACTCTGGCGAAAGATTCAGGAAAATAGGACTTTACATATAGATAAAAACATACCAGAGGACGACCCCGCAATACCCAACTCCTGCATAAATATCTTCTCGATAGCGGGCCAACAATCCCGATCCATCACAATATGGTGGGTAAGTTCCATCCACTCGTCCGGGTCAAAGTTCGAGCCAAGGGCGAACTCGATGCTGTTTAGTGCCGTGTCCAGCAAGATGGAACCCTCCGCGAATTGTTTGAGCCAGGAAAATGCTTGTAGGTGAATCATTTTCGGCTGTGATATTGAACGTTCCGTGGCTGGACATTTTCGGGCGGATGTCGTCGGACGATATTGTATCGGTGTGAATTGGAGTGGCAAGTCGAAGCCTATGGGACTCGATTTTTAGTGAAGCCTTTTAATACCCAAACAGAGTGCACATGCCCGCCATCTCAAATCAGTTGTATTTTAATGCCGTGGCCATCTTCGTCATTCCTCACGCCTTCACTTGGAAGATTTGACTTCGCACGTTCATTGGCTTGCCCGCCGAAGAACGAAACTTTCTACTAGCAACTAACATTACTACTGAGTTACTACTGAGTCGTCGTGAAGGAAAGTATGAAAGGAAAAAGGAAAATTTTAGCGGAGCTCGGAAAGTATATAAAGTGAAACGAATTCAGCATCACGTGCACACTCCTGCACGTGCTCAGCCAAACAGTTCACTTTATCAAGCGCATTATTACTTTCTCACGGAATCTCTTCTTCTTTTTTTTATCACCACCACAGTCTAAGGTAGCCCGGTCGTCGGCAGTCGTAGTAGTAGTAGTAGTAGTAATAGTTTAGTTAGTCGTCGCGAAATTAATACGAAAGTTTAGTTAGTCGTCGCGAAACCAATACGAAAGTGTTCGCATCGTAAACGCTAAGACTGTAGTACCAGTCGCGTCTTGCAAAAGATAAATCAGCAGGTGTGGTATCCGCGTTATGTCTTTGCTATGTCTCACTCTGTTCACAGGTGAATGTGCTACTACCAAAAGTAAGGGGCGCGACATCCGTACTTCGTTTTTGCCACTACTCACACTGTTTCATAGTGAGGTGTTGTACGCGCTACCAGTGAGTGGGCGCTAGAATATATTGCATTGATCAATGCAAGAACACGACTGCAGTATGGAAGACAATGTATCTATTGAGATGAACAGGATTAATATTTCCCCACCCGCGAGCAGAAGTAGCACTCTGGTGCTTCAGGCGTCGGCCCTCGATATCATCCAAGCTTCGCGGCCCCGCTACACTCCGTCGTTCGACACTATTTCTTTAGTGGTGCGGGTGACTTCGATTTCGACGACCTGCCCCGAATGCTCTTTCCACCCTTTGCAACCTCGTTCGAACCGTCAGCGATTCTCTTCTCCTGCCGGGCTCTTGAAGACAAATATTTCAAGTGCATCTGAATCAGGTCGAGAACGGGCCAACAGTTTTCGAAAGTGCTTAGGTCTGGAAACTCTGCAATAGCCTACGCATTCGGCGGTGAGTAATTATCATCCCAATGGGAAGTGAGCTCACCAGATCACACACAGTATCGAGTGCTTTGCGATCTTGTTGGCTTCGGCATTTTGTGACATCCAAGTGTTTTTTAATGGCCTTGTTCACAAATCGCTGGTTGATTTCAGATGAGTGCCTGTGTCATCAGGTCTGTATATGGCTCACCTTTAGGCTTTTGAAGCCGCTGTCACCCCAGCCTAACTGCTCCTCCAAGTTGTAACCTCCGCGGCCAGGTCGACCTGCCTCCCCACTCGGCTTAGAAATCTTGTCGCTTCCGCCCAGCTCGGATTCAAGAGATGACAGGCTTGACTCTGATGGCGCAGGTGAGCTTTCTGAATGCTCGGAATCAGAGGAAGGGGCGTTGATGGCAACCGATTTTCCTCTGACGGCGGGCGCGGATGTTTGTCCGCTGGGACTTCGTGCTCTAGGAGTTGCAGCCCTAGGCGTTTTCGCTCTAAGGGTCGTGGCTCTGGGGGTCGTCGCCCTCGAGGTCGTGGCGCTGGGAGTTTTTGCTCTGGCTTCCACACTTGTCTGCGAGAGGAAGTTTAACTCAAACACAGTCATCGATTCAGATGCGCTGACGCGCACACGCCTCTCTGGCAGAAATGCTATTTCCACCTGAGAGGACAACATAGGTAATAGGACGGGCTTGCCATCGTAGAATGCGGGGACTGGTCGCGATTCCGACGCTGGCATGGTTGGAAGTTTGAGGAACAAGGATGTCGCAAAGGTCACCACAGGGGCGACAGTGTCCTTTTACCCTTCTCTTGCTCATCTCGCCGTTATTGTCAAGAGTGTCACCTTAGCAACGTCTTAATATTTGTTGAGATGTGCCATTGTGTTAATTTATAGGTGCCTGGCAATCGCCAAGCGAAGTGTTCTTGTATTATTGTTGGGCGATGGTATTGTCAAGCCAATAGCTTCTAATCGTAATGTGGAAGTTGTTCTATTTTGCGAACAACTCTAACGCTTCTAATATATAGGACAGAGAAGTCGCGCCGAAATGCCCCTAGGCAGAGAACGCCCCCACGTCGCCTAAAATGTTCCAAAGTGGACTGTTCAACAACCCTTGGCACACATGGCGCTCCCCCGGCCAGCAGGAGGATGTCCAGACGATCCGCCAAAATGATCTTTTTGATGATGACAAGTCATCCACCGGTGATCCTACTGACCATATTGATAGCTCCGCCGTTCCCAATCGGATGGACACCTCTTCGCCTTCCGCCCACGCACAAGCACAAGCACCAGCGTCGGTCATTTCTTTCAATCCGACCCTTCATGTTGCCGGTCAGCGTGAAGCTCGAGAATCGGAACACCAGGTCGATGGATTGAATCTGTGCGGTGCCAATCACCGTATCACCCCCGAAGCCCTAGAATCAGAACGCGATGTTTGGAGGCCAAGCGCTCCCAGTCACCAGATCAACCCGAACCCAGGACAGATGCCAATACCCCACGCAGCCACCGGAAAACGATTGGAACCGGACACTCCCCTGGACCCGGTCACATCAGGAGAAGCCACCGTATGTGCGAGCTCGAAACATTGTTTTATCTGCTCATTTGATCACTAGGCTGTACCGTTACCATCATCCAAGTGCCATTATGAGGAAGTCGATTTCTCCCGATCATTGCGACAAGAGCTGTACGAGAAGGAGGAGATTATCAACAAACTCCGAAAGAAGGTTCGGCAGCAGGGAAAGGTATGGCCAACCGTTAAAGATACACTCCCCGCCACTGACGATAGCAAGCAGAATGATACTGTTACTAGTCTGCAGTCCGATCTAAAGCAAAAGGAACGCGAGTTATTAGGGCTTCAGCAGGCGCTTGATGTAACTCTCTGATGTGTGCTCCCTCCACGCCCACTAACATCGGAGTAGCAGATCCAGAGGGGCCAGGAGCAAAGCATTCGACAGTATGAAATGCAGTTCGAGGAATTGCGAAAACAATTTGAGGTGAAAAACTAACATAAATCATTACCCGTCACCAGGTATTTATGCGCCGCCCCCTAGCTTAACATGCGATCTCAGTTTGAGAGCCTGCAAGCCACTAGAATGACGGAAATTGACGCCCGTGTACGAGAAGAGGTCACCAGGCTGAGTTCCACGCTGCAGGTATGTCAAACTTAAATGTTCTCTGCTCAACGCTAAGGTAAAAAGTAGGCAGAAAAAGAGAGGGAACTTGCCAACATCGAGCAGCGCTACGCGCGGTTCAGGAGACCTGTGAGTACTCCCTGTATGAGATAGTGTAATGTTACTCAAGTACTACGTATGACAGGCTCCTGTTGCAAAACACCTCGACGCTGAAATGGACTCCCCGGCAGGACCACTTCCATCCTGTCCTCAGGTCAACACGCTGTCTACCCCGAATCTGGATGCGATTAAGCGAATCAGGAAAAGTCGAGGGATCTCAAAGCGAACACGGCTCATTGGAGTTGAAATAAATGTAAGACCATCCCTGTTGTTGGCGAATAAATTAATTCTAGTCCTTACAAGGACAATGGCCTCGACCCCGGATCCGCGTTGCCTGAGGGACGAGAAGAGATAGGAGGAGAGGCAACACTCAACGCTCGGGACGACCCACCGCCAATGTCTGCAGTGATGGAAGCCGTCACCAAAAGTGTCGAGATGGCTCTCCGACCTCTTTTGGAGAGTGGGGGCCATTTTTCAGCTGGTGCTGTTCCACGGAGTCCAAGGTGAACTCCACGGCGGAAAAGGCAGCAGAACCACAAACTCCAACTCGAAAAGGCAATGGAACCCAACTACCATCGCGACTTTATCCTGGTAAGAAAACCCTCGTGCTCTTGCTGACCCGTTAACCCTCCTATCAGGCTGAAGTGCGTCGTCTCTTCAAGGACAAGCTTGGGATCGCACAGGACGTCGAATTCATAACGCACGAACCAGCCAAAGCTGCCGATGTCCGTGCCTATGAGTACGAAGATGGGCCCAGCCCCGACACGGACAATGTCGCATTCGATTTGACGCGGAATCACTCGTCACCATGGAATTCCTTCATACTTAGTTTCCTCCTTCGCGAATTTCAAGCCCGCTGTGTGCAAGAAGCCTGGCCCATCAAAAAAAATGATGACTATATTGAAGAGGCACTACATGAACGTTACAAGCGACTGCGAACTCTGTGGAAGAATGCACGACCCAAGCTGACGGCCAAGGGGCTAATGGAGACACCTGCTGAACAGGAGGCTCGGCTAGTGGAAGAGAACTTGTTACAAGGGAAGGAGAGTAGACAGGCCACGCGCCGCCGAAATGTAGGCATCGTGTATTCAAACGCCGATACACCTACTGATGCTTGGGTAGAAATACTCTCGGAGGAAAGCTATCCTCGATCACATTGTCGCCACGAAATCAGAAGTTCCTGATGATGATCTACGCAGCTGGCAGTGGCTTCAGCGTCTCATCAACTCATTAGGCGAGCATGGTATGAGCTCGGAAGAGAGCTCTGTGGAAAACGGTATCGAGAATGTACTCCGAGTGAAAAGAATGGAATGGCAGAGGAATATTGACAAAGAACTAGACATCATAGACCTCCAGCGGATCCTCGACAAGGATATCTTTTGCCCGCAGGGCGCAAAACCGCTCCCTAGAAAGCGTGCGCCTGACAATCCAACGTCGTCTAGGGACCCAGTACCGGCTTTACCTGTGGCGTTGTATAATGAAGAGTGGATCTCACAACTCACTGAACGTCGGAGGGAGTCACTCAAGATCTCGCAGGAGCCATTCCCGTGGATGAAGATTGTTGCAACTTGATCCTAGTACGTCTTTCCCGCTCACAATTTCTGTGAGTCTTGACCGATTCCATTGCTACAGTGGACTAGAATACCCGGCAAACAACATCTAGTGCTCTCGCGAACTATAGTATTTTCTTGAATGTACTACTAGAACTTGCTCATGCCGTGTACCCTTGCCCGTGTTACTCCCTACATGATATGTTGGGCACGGACTCTACAATATGTGTGGCGATGATCGGGGTGACAGTCGGGCGATGATCGGGCAACCAGTTTAGTCCAGGACGAAATTCAGAGTTTCGGATAACATATTCCCACCTGTTTTCACTTTAACAATAAAACCGGGTTTCTATGATTGCGAAAATTTGAAGTCCAAGCCATCGTCTAGGCAACAACAATACAATAAATTCCCCCATGGCTCAAATGTGGACATAAAACTCGAAGTTTTGACGAGCGTGTTGTCAGTTTCAGTACTTAATAATTAGACCAACATTTGGGACTTTATTGCATGGTCGTCATAATTTGTAGTTATCACAAACAATCTCACTACTGGCAAGACTTTGAACCCCATCCATGTTAGAATTCGATCATAATCTTAAAATTTTGCTTCGCATTTTCCACTACATTTTCCCCCATCTTAAATATTGGTGGCCGCGTTGTGTGTGGCAAGTCAAAAGTGGAAACTGCATGACGTCATAGCAGTATGTGTGCCGTCCTACCAGATCGTCATACGGGTGAAGTGTCCGAACAAAGTTGGACGTCCCAGAGCCTGGCCATATAAAACTCCATGGAAATCCATTGCTAATATTGTCGTTCTTAACCACGTAGCTCAGCGCTCAGCGAGGAAGGATTACACTACGGTGCATAAGATACATCCCAAACTGACTACGCTGACAAGTGGTGTGCGAATAAAAGGAACGGTTTGGAGCAGTGCAGGGCACTCGTCGGCCCTAAATGTGATACGACTCTTGCCCTTTTGCCAATACGATCCCGCGGAACCAGACCGTGCACAAGAATATCAAACTGGCTGGCCCAAGCCGGTGACAACTTTTAGCAACTACAAATTGACAAGACCAATCTCACAGTGTAACGGTACACTAGGGTTCATGCCTGCATCGCAAGCAGAAGGTATTCACCACGCTCACACATTCGTGTTCTATTGTCAACCCGTGCGGGGGAGGAGCATTGGTTGAGAGATTTTTGTTGGAATGGGTTGAGGGCATCTTTGGACGTGGAAACGTACTGGGTGCAGTCAACAACCTGCGTACATGTGGGCGTGGGCGGCAATCGATAATGTTTTTTTCAAACGTGGCAGCCGTATGTAAGGCCATCTGTCTGCCACCGGGCTGCTACTGGATTCTCCTCAGGTCTCCGGTCTCTAGGACTTGGTCCTATCCGTGCGATGGACACTGATGACACGTTCATCATTGACAGACAAACCCCTCTTGCGCGGCCGAATATTGAGGACCTGAGCCTCCGTGGATGGCAGCGGTGCAAATCGCTCGGATTCGACGGTGGTCCATTCTACGGGAGAGCCACGCCTTGCTCCAGCACTGGCCGAATTTTTAGTGCCACTGCTCTGGACAGCGGCTCTTTGTAACTCCCTGGTTTTTTGCTATTTCAAGTCAGCGCAAGATCAGACGGTTTCATGCAGACTCATCAAAACACGTCGGTATCACGCCAGTGGTCAACAAGTGAAGACGAACCTGAATAAGGAAGACAAAGTCTTACCATCGCTTGGGCTCAAGCTACGTCTTTATCACTACCATTCTTACCAGCACGGTCATCTTCGGAATCCGAGGACCTCCAACTCGAGTTTATTGTAGCAGGCAAGTAGTGGGTCTATTCTTCGCTGTTTCACTTTTCTTGTTTGTGGCCTTCTTGGCCCTCTGTTCAAGCGGTGAACAAGCTGCGGCTGACGACACTTGAGTTCGTCACCAGCTTTCCGGCAGCGATCGTTTTAGGCAGATCTTGCGATGCTGCCGGTAACCACACTCAAGTTAATATCGCGACATCCAAGCATGCAGTGCTCCTGTCTCACATTTTGATCTCAGAAAAGGACTATCAGGGACGTCACTCGAAGGGTGCTTTATGCTGGACTATCGTGCACAGCCCGGCAGGACAACAGCAAGAACGAGCGTGGGGCCGCACGATTGGGAAGATTGCCTGTCGTTTGATATATACAAAAAGGACGCCCGAAGTGTTGGATATAGACACGTTTCCAATTTCAAGTCTGCGTGATACCCACCCACTTTTTTTTCTACAAGGAGCAAGTTCGCAATAAACAAAGCGACTTTCGAGTGTGCAATACAGCACATTGGGTCCCCAACAATTGGCAGTTTCTTGGATGGTAGGACGACGTTTCCATTGGCATTTGGTTGGTAGGTATTTGTAAATTTGATGACGTACATGATACAACCGAAGATCCGTGACTGATAGACACGAAAGAAACCAATTCCTAAGAGGGTGACGATCGAAGAATTCAGCGCTTAATTTACAAAGGAGACTGCAAAGCTGCACGAGATAGCATCTTCAGTTTTATCCTTCCTGGTCATAGTCAAGCGGTAGGGGGTGCCTTGCGACACATCAACAACGCAAGATCCTAGGAAAGTCACGATGAACCTAGCTAGTCCGGTCATGAATGTGGCTTTACTTACGACCGTCAAAGTAGACATGCTGAGCTTCCGTTGGGGTGCATCGATGGAATACGTGACGTTGACGGTATCATGGAGGTTCTGAATGATGATGCTGGATGAATTCTGGAACGGGTATCAATAGAACGATACTCGGGATTATCAGGAAGAACCCACAGTGTCTGGAACTACGGTCGGGACAACGTCTTCGTCAGAGGCGTACAGAGCAGCCTAGCCAGTGTGAACACCCAATGAACGAGTTATGCAAACACCGGAGCTCACCATCACTAGCTCACGCGCCGAGGGCTTCACCCTTGCGTAGGGATGGAACCTGTACATGTATGACGACCTGTAGTTCGGGAGTTTTCCCGAGTCCATCAGGTGTGATAGGAAGGATTGCAGAGTGAAAAGGGTGAAAAAAAAAGACACCAGAGACCCGGTGCTGCGATGCAAAACTTAAATATCAAAACGGGGTCCAATATATACGACGGAAGGGGAAAAAGCCATGGTTGAGCCGTAAAATGATTCAATGCTCCATGTCGTAGGCTCCGCCAGGGTTGAAAACAGGACTAGCGACGCGAGGACCCATCTCGGCGCTTACTCGAACTGTCATTCGCCACATGCACTCGGCCAACATACGTTTGCTTCCGCGGAAGCATCCTATGAATCCAAGGGACTTCGACCACGTTTATGTCAATGACAGACGTCCCGCTCCAATATGGTTACCAGCCATCCCACGACGCACCCGGGAGTACATTAGACTGGCGGACCGTCCATTCGGAGCCACCACCCCATACAGACAGCAGTAGTGAGGTAGGTTTCTCCTTCGCATCTTGGTTTTCCTTCGGAAACGACCGAATCCCTGATATCTATCATCGACAGCATAGGAAGAGTCTCGACGGCGCAGCCGAGCTTCAAGGAGTGCTGGGGTCCAGCAGTGACACTTTGGGCCCCATGTGCCATCCAAGGCGAACCGCACTACAGAACGTCGCCGTCATTTCATCCTCCTGTACGCATTTCTGGTGCATATACATGTTTTACACCATCTTCTCAGTTCTGTCGCGACCCGTGAACCGTCCCAGCACCAGTGGATGAGAATGTCGCGTGACCTGTCACACAAAAAAGGGGCATGTCACGTCACGCTGCTGCTATAGCGCGCTAAAAATCTCTTAGGCGAGTTGCTCACCACCATCATGAGACTTGGAGTCCAACTCAACGTGTGTGTCTTCGAATGTCTCGATGCCCTCTTCCAAGACCACCGGTGTGATAGAAGACACTGAACCTATGAAGAAACCGCCCGCTTCAAGTAGTTCAAAGGGGAACCACCAGCAAGAATCTGTCGTTCAACCAGGGCTGCGTCAATACCTTCGTCCGATCGTGCCTCCAACTGAATGGAGCGTATTTGAGTGAATCAAGACACTCACTAGTTATGCTGCATCTGTGCGACCCTCAACCAGCGACTTCTCTCAACCCCGTCTCCGTTCTCGCATCTGAACTCGATCAAGGATTAGAAAATCCCAGCGTGCTTTGGCGTGCATCGAGTGAGTTCTGCGACAAGCCAGGCCAACGTACACTATAGCGGAATCGCTGGAAATTTTTCACCGTGGCGCCTTGTCACGAAAAATGCTACTTTGAGGCCGGAACGGGACCGCGATGATCCCCTCTCGATATTCAAGGAATTGGCATCCGCTATTGCATGCAGAAATTGGTGGAAAGACCCGCAGGATATTTTGTGTCTAAGGTAGGCGCAAGATTTGAGGTGTGCGATAACGTTCTCCAAGAATCTCTGGGTTCTACTCGTCTGCGCTTCAATGAAATAATGCCCGAGTGTCGCGACAGAGCGCCCCGTCACAAGCCGTGCGGTGCATACAAGACTCGTCAGAAAATCCGGAGGGAGTGGGTCTGGTTTAAGAATGCTTTTGGTGTGGGTTTCCCCTCGAACTCCGCACATCCCAGCGGCTCTGACGGTGGACCTGACACACAGACAAACACGTCCTTTGACACCCACAGTGTTAGTCTATTAATCCTCTGGGTATTCTCTCAGCGGTCCCCCTTCGTCGAGAGCGAGGTGACAATTAATTTTTTCTTGCGGTCGTCCGTGTGGGATCCAAGCCTCGTCGAAGATCTGCGAAATGGCCACCACATTTTCCGTCCACAAACGAGCCACACTTGGCCACATCGCCGTCCAAAAAAATTAATTGTTCTTGCCACCTTGTTGATTCACTTGCGGACGCCCTCCCATCTGACCGCCAAATCTTGCAGCTCGCAAAACGTCCCCCTTCGCGCAGTTAACACCAGAACATCTTGGTTGGACGAAACACTCTTCGCGCGCCCAACTGGTGGACTACTCTACTCACATCTCGAGTGTGGCCTTTTCGATCGAATTAGAAAGCGTCTACAGCGATTTGAAACTTCGGGGGAATAAGAACTTCAATTGGGTTTGGTGGTGGCACTCGAACGACCTTTGCAACTTCTCCAACTTACGTCTCGGTGATCGACACAGTGACAGATTAGCGTTCCAGGAACGTTTCTATGCGATCGTGGCTACCACGTATTCAACTGTGTGGCATGGTGATAGGGAAACGGGGTATTTGGTGACACCTCCTTGCACTGTGCGTTCTTTCCTTTGGGCAGCTGCTTTGTTACTAAGGTATTCGTTAGTGACACCTTTTGATGTCCCCTTGGTCCTAAGCAAGGAAATGTCGCTTCAATTCGTGCGATATTATGGAGAGCGATATAAGTGTCGTGTTCGCCATCACAAAGGAGGACGAAGTTGCACTAGTTGATACGCTGGCGCATGCACTCTGAGCGTTTACATAAGTTGTGGGTTTCACTCGTTATCTCGATGCAGATGTCTCAATTCACGACATTGTATACCTACCTCAGCGAAGGGACTCACTACACGTGTATAGTCGAGTAGCAATCCACCTCCCTTGACTACGTTCGACCGATCAGCGATCAGCACTGAAGCAGGACGCCGCTAACTGGCACTATTCCCGCGATCTAAACACTCAGAGTTCCCCCAGCCCACTGTATTTGTTGAGCTACTAAGCTGGAAGGAGACGCGCTGATGATCGATGATGGCTCAAACAAGTTTCTTGTGTACACCGAATTTGTCAACCGCGAAACATCGCTGCATACGATCGTCGAAATGATAACGACTTAGTATGCAATGTCATGCCCAACATGATAGAATCCGTTTGAGGCGTGAAGGTTTCTCATTGCGACTGAAAAGATTGTGCAGAAGCCTGGCAAGGAACGTCATACAGTATCTTGAGGACTCGCCTGACCTGCTGAGAGGCAGATTGATAGTATCCCTTCGTTACGAATGTCATCGTTTTACCAGATCTAATTATTCGTCGTATCCTTTGCTCAAGCGTTCACGTTTTTTTTATAATTCCGAGTATAGGATCCATAGGTGTTACACCGGGCCGCTGACGTTCGACGATAGAGATATTAACTTGTATATTCTACGCTTCTGTACATTAGGAATGCAAGTAGGATGTGTAAAGAACAGAAGTTATAGCTAGGTTTACTAAGCCATCGTACTTACAGAAGACGACTTATGTACGATGCATCATTGATGCTAGGTCCTGGCAATATATGATGAATTTCTTTCGTTCAGTGGTGAAAGTAACTGTACTTACCACCACCATGCTCAGCTTTTGCCGGGACATATCGACATGACAGAGTGTATGATGTTGACAGTACCGTCCAGGTTCCGGGAAACGATAGTAGGGGGAAGCTGGAGCCAAGACGATCAGCACAGAGACATCCGTGAATGTCATGAAGACCTCACGGAAACAGGGACGACAGTTTGGCGCAATGGGACAAAGCCTTGCCTGTCAGATACAAGGCTGTCGTCGTCGGTGTACTGCATGGCCTAGTCACTGTCCCAAAAATCCGGCACCCGTGATAAGACATTGTAATGACTAATAATGCACTATTTTTACCCGGTGCCTTTTAGTGTATGGTAATGGGACCCGAAAATCTGAACATGACATTCAAATGGATGACTCACGTCATGACAATGACCAAATATGTCGTTATTATATCCTTATAAGGTTAGCGTACCACGGCTGTGGTTGCCCAACAACAGGGCATTACGATGCATCGTCAGATGCGTCTCCCGCATGATGATGGCATTTTAATGATATGTCGAAAGCATGTTAATGTTAAGTCAACGGCATGTTGACACCAAGTTAATGGGTATTACAGTTGTACTAATGCCATCCCGGTCACTTACATTGTACTTTTGATGCACTCCTCAAATCTTCGAATGATCAAAACGGGCTTGTAATTGCTGCAGTTACTAACTACGACATCATGTATATGTACGTTAAACGCTACTGGAGATCTCGTAGGGTGCTGCGATGTATGGCAAGGCGGGGGGAAGGAGATGTCGATGGTATTTGGACACGACCCACAACGAGAAGAGCATTGACTTGAGTGCGACAAGGATTGTGGGCTGCTGGCACAGTAATAAGGTCAGTACTGTAGGAAGTAGAGTGACGATGCTGCCATACCAGACGCAGCTGAACAATCAAATCCGTAACAACAGTAGCTGCATTGGCGACGGTGGGGACATGGCGGCGGATTCGATCCAAAGTCATAGCCAACATAGAGGGAGCAGAATCGGCTCGGTGGGACTTAACGAGCGCATGGATAGCCTTTGAAGCAGACACGAAGGGATGCTTCCCGGACGAGACGACGGTAGAGAGTTGGCCATTCGCTAGAGCTTCTGGGGGAGTGTGCCGGAGGATTCCTGCGAGCCGGATGAGCCATTGAATCGGTACGTATTGAGACAGAAGCGCACTAGAATCAGATGGAATGTACTCCTTGCCAGCTTGCATGGCACAGTGAACTTTCGTGAACTCAATCAACGCAGTCGTCTTCTTCGGCTGTGCAACACCAACCATTAATTGAACTCATCGTCGGTGGCCTACCACACAAAATTAAACGTACACGGGTAGTTGTTTTCGATGTTCCTGACGGACTTGGGGCATAGCTCGATTTCGCGTATAGTCGTATTGAAGGGAGCCTGGAGAGCAATGGCCGGTATTGGACGCTGAGACGGGATGAGGCTGAGCGGTCTGTACAACGACAACATCAGACGCCGATGATAAAATTTATGAGGAGGCGAACAACACGGTCCAGGGAGTGTGACATGGTATCATGATGTATACTCACTGTTGCGGGGAACAAGCATAAATGCCAGTGAACACTCACAGCGAAAGCTGGCTCCAGCGCCTCCAGGATTCACGAGGCGTCGGAGGGCCTGCTGCTTTGGTCGTGAGGTTTGGGCGTTCACCATCACCACAGCAGATAACGAGCTCTGAGAAGAGTAAACTCAGAGTGAACGTTGGAGCGATTGATATTCCTACCAGCTGAATCCAGAGCCGGCGCTGCTAGACTGGACCTTTGATGCACTGTGAGGAATGCTGGTGGAGGGAAGCGAAGAAAGAACAACTGGCGTTGCCATGCTGCCCGCTTACTTGTATTGAACTTAATATGGGAATTGCCCCTTATCACGTCAGACAATTATGGGCATGTGCGTTAATTCTCAGCCGGCAATTAAAGTGACAAAACTAACGCACGAGAGGTATAGAAACAACATGACAATGATTGTATGTATTAATGCTGAGGTTCGAAGCAAGTGCAGATGAAGCAAAGAGGATAAAAGAAAGCGCAAGACGAAGCAGAGATGCGCACGGAACAAAGTAAAAAAAACAAACGTACTATCACATACTAGCGCTTGCAGTCGCCATCCCGGGAACGTACGGAGAAAGGGGGTAGAGGGTATAGATACGAAGATACCTTGTCCGTTAAATACTGTACCGCTGTACTGCGAGGGAGGGAACGTCGTCGTGAATATACGCTTCGGCGCATCATCGAGACGGCCGAAAACGGTTCTACTGGGGGAGGGGAGGGGAGGATCGGTCACCATACGGCCGGCGATGCGAAGGCGAACATTTCCTTCTTTGATGGTAGAGTGGGAACGCGCTGCTCCACTGAGGGGTACCCTGGCGAAGACGAAGCTGAAACGATTTTGGCTGATAGATCTTCGACGCCAACGGGCGTGGGTGGGGGCGCGGACAAAGCCGGAGACGTAGACGAGGATGAAAATGATAGAGATGCTCCTGGAGTGTCTGGAGGGGGTGGAATATGATGGGGCAACAACGTACGCGGTCGGTGGAGGCGAAGGGCGGCGATGAAGGTGAGGGGGAGACGACGCGAAGTTCGAACTGGACAGAGCAAAAAGGTTGGCAGATGGCGGGGGGGGGGGGTCGACTTTTTGGTCGACGGTAGTATGTAAGTAGGGAACGGCCCAATCCCTGCGAAATCCTTCCGTACCATTGCTTCGAACTCACTGAGTGTCGAAGGATCCACATTTAACTCCCACTCTAGATATTGACACATCTCCCTCTCCATCTGATTGATCTCCCGCAGCTGAAACATCCCCTGCGCAACGATGCTCCACGACTTGTTTGAGTAGGTATCGTCGCAAATGACCTTGCTCGCGAGCATGAACGCAGAAATGAAGAGGCGGTGGCTGGACGAGCCACGGGCGGTGGGAAAGCGAGCCTTTAGTCTCTGCAGCAGGACGAGTGCGGCGAAGGCGGCCGAGGGGTGGAGTTTCGTGCGGTGGAGGGCATAGGCGATGAACTTTTGGAGTTTCACCTTCGATCCCGAGGATGAGGGAGGTAGTTCGGGGCAAGCGAATAGGCGGGTGCAGAGCAAAGAGGCGTGCTCGTGCCCGTAGACTTGTCTTGACGAGCAACGGGTTGCGTAGACGGTGGTTTGGCCGACGACCGATGAACGGTTGGTCGGATGCAAAGAGATGAGTTGAACTTACGGGTTGTGAGGAGGGTATCCGCGGGTACAAGACATTGTGGACGATGCGGAAGGGGGAACGGTTTGCCGCCTGGATAGGTCCATGTACCGATGCCATTTGTCGAGGGAAGAAACGACGAAAACGCAGCTAGACAACGAAGGGACGGGGTTCTGATGATTCCGGTACTAGATAGAAATTAGATTGGCGCGTATGACTGTAAGTAGAAGACATACCTTCCTCGTGAAATCTGTCCATACCACAATAACTTCGTCGGTGCACTCACTGAGGGACCGGATTGAATCGATGTCGTTGTCGGTCGTCGCCCGCGAGGAACTTCTCCGAGCAGTGAATCGGGTGATGCTTGATAATGTGGTCCGAATATGCAACGTCATAAATTCTGAATCACCACAGATATGTAAAATTTCGCTCAATATTGATTCTACCAGGTAGAGAACAATGCCAGTAAAATTAAAACTACTCGCGACAAAGGCAAATCCGGTATATCAAACAAATTTGTTCGATGTGCATGTCAAAGCGTCATTTATGTTAGCATATGATGGTGCGGGTAGGGACAGTGGCAGAAGTTCAACGAGTCAGAGTCGAGACGAGGGGAAGAAGGGGTAATAGTGTGTCATATGTCAATAAGTTTTGTGAGCGAAAATTATCCTAACAGTAGATCGCGACTGGATACGACTTACGAGCGAGCAACGCAGGGGTGCTGTATGCGAGCTGATTTAAAAATTCGGATGCGGTATGTCATTTCTTCCCCTTAGACTTGGTAGAACGGCCACGTGTCGTCCGCTTTGTAGGCTCGGGCTGCACAGGGTCAGCGGACGTGGACTTGGGAGGATCGGCTGGATGAGGTGAAATTCTCCGAGATCTGGGGTTAAGGTGGCCTGAAGCCGAGGCCGATTCGGGTAGCGTAGCACGGGTGTTGCTTACACTCAATTGACCGACCTCGACCTGCAATTGAGCTACCGCTGACACAGTATCGTCACTAAGGGGGGATGGTGGGGTCGATGGGGTGGACACTAGAGGATGAGAGGGTGGACGGGAAAGATTCATAGCACTAGTCGAGGGCATGGAGGCGGAAGCTACTGTGTCATCTTCCATCTCATCAAGGAAGTCGTCTTCCCATGTGCGTGCTGGTGGATTAGACACCACGTCAGGTAAATCTTCGCTGATCGACAACTTTGACTTCGTGCCGAAGACTTCCCGATTGACATTGTCCATGACATCTATAGCCCAAGTCGAACGCTTAAACAGGCGCTGGAGGTAGAAGTCGAAGTCGTCACGATAAGGGATACCAGTCACTGCACCGACAGCGCCGAGTTCTGGGTCAGCTGACAGCAAAAAGCGAGCCTTTAAATTTGGTATCACGAAGATATTAGTACTTCGTCGGGAAACCGGTATATTAAAGTACACACCAAAATTGCAGCACCTGCAACAAGTCCCTCTGTCGCGCTTGTTAATCCTAGTCGCTGGCCTCTTGCTTTTGGCCGGCCCCGCTTCTGGTTAGAGAGAGATGCCTTCCCAAAGACGAGAACACGGATAATCTATGTCTTAGTGGTTAGATTCCGTAATGCCAAACGGCGTAGTGACAATTTAAACACTTACTGAGATAATGATGGGACTCTTTAGGAAGCCATCGGGAACTAACGCTTCATGGTTTTTGAATAAGATTGGTGCAAGCCGGGTGTATTTGTCATCCTTCATCAACAGTGATCGAAACCTGGGGTCCGTCTGCTTGGAAGGGTCCTGTGTAGAAAGGACAGAAGGGTCGAGGTTGTACTGAGCGAAGATCAGCGAGGCAGAGTCTTTGATGGCCTTCAGGATGTTGGATCGCTCTTGGCCAAGAGCACTAGTAAACTAACCGTGCAATTAGTCTTAGGCGAGAACTGTTCTTATGGTGAAACTACATACGACTGAGCCAAAGCGTGGATATTGTTCCATTGACTCATGCAGAGACTTCGGGATAAGATTGTATAGTTCAGCGACCATACCTTCGATCTTCGCTTCGGGCGAGCTCCAGCGCGAAGGACTGCGTGGGTCGACATTGGGCTTGAAGGTCGTTGGGAAGACACGGTCGGTGACCCAGAAATGATAAAGCATGACGTATTTCTTAGCCTCCTTAGCGATACTACTATCGAGGGTCTCGGTCCTGTTCAGTACGCGGTTGCGCTTGCGGGCAGGTAGGGCTGAAGAGAGCACAGCAAGTTCCTTTCTAACACTGCGTAGTTCAGTGCGCGCATCCGCATATGCCTTCTGGGCAATTGCCAGTGCCTAATTAAGTGGAATGTAGTAGCCAAACCCGGAGACCTTGAGCATGTCATTGAACTCACCTTACGCAGCTCGTGTGCCTCTGCACTCGGACCCGGCACCTGCAGAACGTTTCTCATTTCATCGAGGTCATTGGAATCATCGCTCGAATCTGAGCCTCGGCTGTCACTGGTAGCAATGTCAGGACCGAGGTCATCGTCCGAGAGGTCATCGCCCTGATGAACTGCAAGGGACATGTTCAATGTACTGAGCGAGAGCTATGGTGGTGGCAAACCGGTAGAGTGCGTCTGCGAAGCCAAGGACAGGGACTCAACACACCAAAAACTTACCTATTTATATTGTTAGCTGTTGTTCAACGTGGTTCCGTGTCTGAGGTATAAAGAAACGTGGTTTGTATGGCATCAACACCTGTTGGTATCTGTACGTCTTCAGCAAGGAGTGCAGCGCGCCGCAGACAACGTGTATTACTTACACGTTCGTATCACGGAGTTACCGTGGGCGTAGTAGAATTCAATACGCCCAATGAAGTTAAGTCAAACTGTCCTCGTGGAACAACACCGTTTGTTGGTTCAGACGATTACATCTACATTCTAATAGTCTATCACGGCATAATATCTTTGCTAATACATTGAGGATTGGCATGCGACATGAATTCCTCAGGGATTCCACTGCAGGGATTCAAGTCCATTAATGTACAAATGCTCGGGTTGTAAATATGCACCCTTGGAGAGAAACTGCTGTTAGGATACCTTCGTACGAAGGTACATGTCTCCATCGAGATGTGTGACGACGAAAAACTCCGAGTTACGGGATGGATCAGGAACAAGAACTGCACCGCGTATAATTGACTGGACTGGAATAAATGTCGAGGCACTACGAAGAACAGCCTTGATGCGGGTAAGTCGAAGGTCACGGTCGATTCGACGGCGGGCACCCGTTTTTGCAGTGAAAGGCTGTACGAATGCAAGATCGATTGAGCATACATCTGGGATCTCGCAGGAAAATATACAGATGAGGCGAACGAAGGCGACGTCCTCCTCGGTAAGCTGAACGACAGCACAATCATACCGGGGTGCTCCATGGAACATTGGACTGCACCGCAGATGGTTTGTATTTATCTTCCAGTCGACCAGTGACTCATAATCGACCTTGAAGTACTTATATTCCCTGATCTATGTTGCGAGGCATCAGTTCAAAGGATACAAAAGCTTGCAGGACGTACACTCACCTCAAGGCCAGGAGGAATGACGATCCATTTTTGGACTTGATAGCCATGAGATGCGAGGGATTTGTTGCAGAAGTTTGATAGTTTCTTGCGAAATTCAACGAATGCATTATCCGTTCGGCTGCGGTCGATCTCAATGTTCTGCACAGTAGTCGGTTTGCACGGGGAGCCGAGATAAGCGTGACCCTTGAATACTCCCGAATCGTCACCATCGGTCTCCTCCGGGTCAAGCCCACCGTCTGAGTCTTCGGCCTGTGATCGAGACCAGTTCAAGTGATGGTCAATACGCATTCTCAGCAGCTTTGCTGCAAGCTGATGTTCGTCGACACGTAGAAGCTACATGAGTAGCGTCAGAACCTAATGATGTCAGTCATTCGGAGACGTGCGTACCTGGCTAGCCACATCCCTACCGTTCGACCGGCGTTCATATGCCTCCTTCAGTGGGCCATGCATACTCTCATTCGGACGTGTGCTGTAATTTCGCGCGGCACCTTTGGTTCGGATATCGCGGACTACATGTTTCCAGAGGTGGGCTTTTGGAAAGTTCCAGTCAGTTCGTAACCCGTCCAGACCAGACTTCTCAACGCATTCAACGTATCCCTAGTGAAGAATATGTGGTTGACCAAAGGCCGTCATCGGAGGACCATGCGTGCTTACCTTCAATGCCCCACTGAATCTCAATAGCTCTGCTTCAATCATTTCAATCGTTCTTTCCGTATGTACGTCGAGACCGATCAGACTATCGAGTTCAAGATAGCTTGCAAGGATGTGGAGTAGGCAGTAGCCTTCGGGCGTCCGGTTCTTAGTGAGCACGTTTAGGCAGGCGTAGAAAATTTGCTGCAGAAAAAAGAGACGCATTATACGACAAGGGATATATGACCAACAATATCGCACACCTTTGCCAAGTCACGCTTCTTGTTTCCGTCCGAGAAAGTGACATTAAGGGCATTCTTAAAGTGAGAAAGGCCGCGCCATCGCGGGAAGTTGGAAATGCTACAAGGAAGAAAGGTCAAGTTTGAGAGACGATACGATAGCATTGGCAGCAACGGATAACCTACTAGGCCTCAACCTTAGCTTCGGCTTCACGACCAAGCATACTCAGAATCTTTTTTACGTCCTGCAGTGCATGCCTGCCACCCGCACCGTCATGCGAGGCGTGGAGACGGTCGAAGCTCAGAGCCGCATGAGGATCAGAGTCTCTAATCCGCCAGAAAACATTCTGTAACGATGTAAACGCTAGAACGGAAGGACAACAGCGTAAAGGACTACTCACCTCAACGGGCCGTAAGCCGAGGGCTTTCAGCCGCTCTTCACCTTCCGCCCGGCTATAGTTATAAACGCTAAGGGCATCCTGTGCTTGATCCATCGAACGAAGAGGATATGTCCTTGTGAGGTCGTGAAGCTCGTCTATAGGTACAAGGCACACGGGACACGGACATTTGCACGTGCGCCCTCGAATCAGTGACATCATACACCTATAAATAGTTAATAGAAGATAAACAAAATTTTAAATCCGAGTATGAGATGCGACACACTGTTCTTCATAGTCAGCAGATAACATGAGAACGACTGGAAATAGCCAGCGAGTGACATTGTCGTACGAAGAGGTGTGCAAGTAACCAGTTTGCGAGTAATGGGCAACATCACCGAGTAGTTTGACGAAGGACTCGTGCCAGACAGTTCGCTTGAGGTTTGTATAGCCCAGCCTGCCTTCCTCTTGGGGATCCTCGGGAACCTGTAGAGGTACAATGTGTCATCGTAGGAAATCCTCATAGAACAGAAAATATACGTACGATAGGCAGCCACCCAACAACACAACCTCCTCCAATCGCATGGCTGTTCCGTATTTCTACCGGGAGGTTTGCGCACCGTACAACAACCGGGTATCCCTTGGCCGTACCAAAAGACGAAAGCTTTGTTTTGTCGGCATAAATGATGAGGCCGAAAGGTACAGCATTCTCGACATCTGGTAAAGAGGACTGTCGTTTCTGTCAATTACTACGATACGTGTAGCTTGCACAACCATCAGTACACACATACTTGAATGTCCCACCAACGGTCTGCCGTCCAAGGCTCATCATAAAAACGCTCGAAGCCCTCACCGCTATACTTATACAAACGTTGGGCGTCCCAAACAAAGTGTGGAGCCAGCAGCTCATTTTGCAACAAATCAAGGGCCCACTCCCATACAGGACGTGCGAAGACTTCGTACGTTAGCGTTTTCTTCTTGTACAATGTTGTTACATCATATTTGCGGAACTAAAGGCGTGAATGAGCAGAAACATAAATCAAAGAGGTCGCAGTACTTACTTACCGGCGTGAGCTGCGCAGCAGCGGAATCGCACGCTTTGCGAAGCTCCGCATTGTTTTTGAGTGTCACTTGAGCCGTACCTTGTGCAACGCGAGAAATGAGATCAAGTAACTTGTCCACCTGTGCTTGATTCAAACTGGCCGCCAAAGCGACTTCCACGAACTCGAAATCGCCAGCAGCCCGGAAAGGATGGTAGGGTGTATTGTCTGTTGGAGGGATAAACGTCTTTGCATTGACACGAAACTCATCAAATGATTGGAGGAGCGGCGGCCGGTTGCTACGTGGGTGAAACACCGTTTTGTATTCCATGGGACGCTGGGAGGCAGGCTGGGGCTGTGAGGGTGTCGATGCTGTCTCCATCGTTGCATCCGATGTCTCTGAGAACCCATCGATATTATTGAATACTAGTGACTAAGAGCGATAGACTTACCTGGGCTTCTGATGCCCTCATGCTCATCATCTGGCGGCTCGCCTTCGCCCCAAGGGCCCAAATCACCCGAAATCGGATCAACTATTAATACTGTGAGTGACAAGACGCAGAACTTCGGGGAAAAAGAGCTTACTGTGATCGTCAAGCGCATATATTGAGTCGCCATAGGTGGCTACCACGTCCCGATTTGAGATCGTTGAAGGACCCGGGTCAGCAGATTGAAGTTCCCGTCTCCGTGTCTGATGGCGTTGTGCTGACCCACGATACAGAACCCGATAAGCATCGATCTTCACAAAAGGATGAAAAAAGCTCACCTTTGTCTGACTCCACATAACGGCTGGCAAACCGCGCACTTGCCTCGTCATCTTCTTTCTGCTTTTTGCAGCTTGCCTCGTGACTTTTGAAACCTCGTAGTTTGAAGAGTTTGTTGCAATACTGACATAGTCGACTTTGCCCTGTTGATAGAGTTTCTTCGGAGTAATTGTAGGTTGCGCGCGACTTGCGAACAGGCGCCATACAGGAGCGAGACGAGAGGGTGCGACAGCTGCATATCTGGACATGCTGATGGGAATCGCATAAACAAACGCCTTAAAATGGAAGCGACTTTATTCTCATGCCATTATTGTCACAGCGTGATGAAAATTATATGCGGATAGTGTATACAACAACTGCAGACGGTCCGTAAGATGATCTACCCACTGCACATGAAAGGACTTCTCTGCATTCGGAGGGAGAATCTGAGAGCACATATTGCTGCACGGAAAACGCACTGTAGAAAAATAACCGATGTCGCACAGATACGTGCCACGCTCACTGTCTTCGGGAATCGGCGCAGTCTCGATGACACGAAGAAGCCGCATGTTGGATATATCGTACATGTATATTTCGGTCTCGAGTACGATAACCAGAGTCTCACGGTTGAACTTGATTGGCAATGATGGAAGAGGGAAGGGAAGCTCGCGTATCATGGATTGACGCTAAATCCCACATTGCTCAGCTTCGGGCACGAAGCGTTCAACCTGTTTGATGCACCTTCGTATTCACCTTTGTACCTTGCGGGGACTTGACTGAGGCTGATCCATTGCGCCAATAAGAGCAGGAGGTGACGTGCAGAAGAGCATCTCCACAATTCCGCGCGCTCCGTCGCCTAAGGTATTTCTCGAGACAAATCGCGTCGTTGTGCCCTAGAGCACTCGCTCGTGATATAAGCCCTACCGAAGGGATCGCAATTTGTGATACTGTAACCCCTCCAAGCGCCTACAGATATGCAACTGCTGACGGGTAAGGGCAATGTCAAAGGTAACATCACTCTGTAGACGACTTGACAAACCCACTAGTAGTCCTGGTTGGAGTTGGCGAAGAGCGTAATATATTGGGATTCGTTCGTTCTGTCGTAGTCGTCAGTCGGCGTCACCGGCACAGTGGTGCTTCCTGTATTGAGTTGACTCTCAGGAAGCACGGATTAAAGAAGGCAAAACAGACAAACGGACGGGTTGTGGTTATAGTAATCGTGGGCATGTATGGGTAGATGATTCTTCCATATCCTCGTCGCTAGCATTTTCAGCGCTATCGCTCTCCTCACCCTCAGCGACGTCGATGAGGTCAATGCTCAGGTAGTGATCTGCGCCAACGTAAGAGTCCCAGATGGCATTTAACTTGAGCGAGTGTGTCCCCTTGGGCAGAGTAAACTCGAGTTTCACGAACAAGCTCTTACTGACTGTTATACACTCGATAACGTGTAGTTGGCACGTGCTGCGCTCCCCGATTACCAGCCACCGGTTCGCCGTCTTCTCCGGAGGATAGAACGGTGCCGCGACGGTTTGGTCGTCGTCAAGGTTCTCTTCGTCAGCGTCTCGGATAAGCGAGACACGTATTAGGATAGGTGCACCAGCCGTGTATTCACCTTTTACGAGTTCGTAGGAGACGTCCAGAGTCGGATAGGAGTTGACAAATACGGACTCAACGCCTGCCTCCTTTCAGCGGTTGATCACCCGACATCAAGTATGATCAGTAAAGACGAGTGGGTATAATATGTATGGCAACTACGTACCTCGGTGTCGAAGTGAGGAATCTGCTTCGGGAGAGAGTCCGTTTCCTACATTGCCCGTACGCGCATTTGTGACAGGTCCGAGGTCTTCAAAGCGTTCAACCAAGCGTTGGATGACATGATGCCTACAGCAAGTTCAACACCTTCTCCAGAACCAACACTTGATCCGCAGCAGGGGTTGATTAATACACGAGAAATGAGCTTGAAGTAGAAGGAACGTCTTGAAGTGTGGTGCCTCTAGGACCGGGCGGTCCAGCTTGACGGGCACGCGGTCGTAAATCTGACGGAGTATTACCATATCTTCGTGCTGGCGAATAGGAATGGTTTCAAATTCTGCCGACGGCGAAACCATCCCCAGCAATCCCTTGAGCTTCGTACGTTCGTTTAGGGAAAGCGTGTACACCTCGACCGTGACATCTGAAACTTCATTAATTATACGTGCCAAACAGGGAACGAATAAACTCACAGGGTATGTTGTAATATGTAGCAATTAATATAATGCCAATGCGGAGTGCAGAGACATCCATTTCATCTTCTGTTAGCGATTGTAAGTAAGCGCGTAAAGTGACATACAGAACTGGACATGCCAATCGCGATACACTTCGAATTGGTGAGGTCTTGCAGTGTGTTCTCTACGAGTTCGGACAAGTGATCGGAGAGATGTTGATGCTGACATTGTAATCGGCGGTAGAAAAATGTGCGGAACGAATCAGCAACCGAAGTTATAGACATGATGACCCC
Source organism: Pisolithus albus (assembly GCA_024613165.1). NCBI lineage: Eukaryota > Fungi > Basidiomycota > Agaricomycetes > Boletales > Pisolithaceae > Pisolithus > Pisolithus albus. The sequence goes on from JANFAB010000027.1 coordinate 526,977, forward strand.
CATTAGCATCGCACCTTGTTTGTTCTCAATGGTCTTGACCGCAATCTGCGCAAGGAAGTAGTCGTAGAGATGGTGTGTAGGAAGATGCGACCCTCCGCCAGAAATGTCTTGTACCAGTCCCTGCGCGTCTACTGATACATCAAAACGCACCGACTCCGGTCGTCTTCAATCGGTCGCCACGCACAGGCCATCATTCGTAGAAAATCCACGGTTGTGGTAATAAGCGTCGCCGATGCAGTCTGACAGACGAGTCGAACTTACGAGAAGAGAAAAGTCGAAGAAAGCGCCAAAAGATGTCCCAGTCGACGAAGCCGTCCAGAGAGCCTTCAACACCAATCTGAACGACCGCACTGTCCTATCCAGCGATTTTCGAGGCGGCAACTGGTCGAAATGGCGGGTGTCGAGAACTGTGTGAGACGAAGTTAGCGATATAATGGCCTTTGCTGGATTTCGGGCCGTACGTAGTGGTAGTGACTTTGAGTGAGCGCTACAACTCGTGTTGTGCACGCTGTGTAAATTTGCGCGGGAATTACCTTGACACTATAACGCATCCCTGATTATCTCAATGACTGATAATGAGAAGCACTGCATTATGTTATACATGTGACCCATGGTAACGGCCTGTCATTCGGTTGTAAGGGTATGGTAATGTACGTTATAATGTGATGGCAGATCGTGGGAAGCCGACGGCATGATAATGGTAGCGAATAAATTTGGGACAACCATCAGCACTCGCAAGAGACGAGCTGTGTACTACAATCAACACCTACCATCGCTCTCTCCCGAGCAGAAGCCCCGACCCTCTCATACGGATGGAACCTGAAAAAGTACGAGGACCGGTCGTTGGACAGTTTTCTTGAATCCGCTGGCATGAAGTGCAGAGATTATAGGTAGGAAAAACGAGAAGAAAAAGAGATACCACAAGGCGGCCATGAACAGCACACGCAGCCTAAAATTTAACTCGCCAAACGGGGCTGGAATACGGAATAGAAAAGAAAAAAAAAAAAAGAATGGAGCGAGGCGGCGGCGAGGCGTGCATAGAGTATTGAGTTGTCCACATGCGAGACTCCGCCAGGGACTGCGGCCTAGCACCAGCGCTTATTCGGTCTGACGGCGGACGCTTGTACCATGCATTGAGTCTACGAATGATCTGCCTCCATGATAGCATATTCATCATCCAAAAAAATCATGGGCCACGTCTGAACCCAATGCAAGGATTCGACCTCGAGAAAGTCAGCGACTTGTCGCCAGAAACGTGCAACGCCTAGGTTCCACGACCACAGCCGATGGCCTGATCGTCCTTCCGGAACGACCTTGCAGAATGAGCCCTCCAAGCGTCATGTTCGTAGGTTTCCCATGATCGACTTCTCCGGTCTATAACCTAGCAGACAGTTCATGGCACGGCAGTTTACTTCCTGGCATCAGTTATAGCGTCGGAGTGGGATTATACCACAAGGATCCTCCGTCCAGGCCAAAACCCGACAGCAAAACGAAAAATCATCGGTAGATTCTCTTCCCGTGTACAGCGCTCATCCATATACGTTACGCCATCCAGGTACTTCCTTAACCTGTTGCTATTGCAATGTCAGCGCTTCATCCTATGGGTTACGTGACGTGACATGCGAAAACAGGGGCAAGTCACATCACGCTACAGTCGGGCAAGTACTCACCCCACCATGAGACTCGCATGTAATTTAACGTGTGTCCCCAGATGCTGCAACGGTTATTGTCTTCCAACCCATTTGATGTAGTAGAACCCGAGGGCCTCGCGAAGAAACTGCCCGCAAGATGATTTTCAGGGGAGACAGCCGGCAAGAAATCTGTCCCTCAAACAAGGCTGCACCAATACCCTCTTCCGACCATGCTTCCGCATGAATGGAGTGTGGTGTTCGACTGACTCATGGCACTCTGTGGTAATGCTGCATCTGCGGAGTTCCGCAGAGGCTACTACCCTTGACCAGTTGTCATGTCCGCCCTTTGGAAAGATCAAGGACAGAAGTTACCAGCGCGCGTTGTCGTGCATGGGCAAGTGAGCTCTGCATTGAATCAGTGCTGCCTATAGCAAAATTACTGGATTTGTTCCAACGTGGGCATCCGCCGTGAAGGGCGGTCCGACCGGATCTGGACGGAATTATGGTGTCCCTCTTCCCGATGGTAGGGATACTGACATGCGCTATCGTGGTAAGACAGTCGACTAGAAGTGTCCGTCTCCAGCCGAAGATTTGATGTGTGCGACAAAATCCTCCCCGAGAGTTCGTAGGTCATGCCTTTCGCTGTGCTCCAAGGATTCGACGAACGAAGGCCCGAGCAGGGGCAGTCGTGCAAGAAGTGTATCCGGTCGTTGGGGGGGTTGGCTGCGTGTGGTGTCGGTCTGCTGACCCCCACTCGAACTCCGCAATTTGACATTGGCATGGGCCTGGGTTGGCGGACCTAATAATTTACAGACAAACACCCCTTTTGAGGGCAACGGAACAACCAACCCTTCTGTCCTTTTTTCCCCCCCGGTTCTCTCGCATCTTGAGGGGATATTCACTAGCTGTTCTGTGGCACTCATTCGCATTTTTTATGGTCAGTGGTTGAAGACCCCGCCAAGTGGGAAATTTCCCGTCTACAAACATGCCACACCCGCCTAAAATTTTGGAAAGTACTTGGCTCATTGAAACGGTCGGAAAGTTCCAGTCTACGATGTTCCCCGTCTCCACTTTCCACCGTGTACCGTCTTTCACCGTCGACAAGCAAGCTCTTCTGTCGTTTCCTACTTCGCAGGATCCCGCACCCGTCATCGTAACACATGGAAGACTACGTCTGGAACTGGTAACTGGACGAAGGAAAATTCCTTCGCCCATTTCTTGGGTCTGCCCCTGGAAACCGCCTTCCTGAGCGAGGCGGGGGGGAAGAGTTCAAAGCCGCCCAAGGGCTCGGCAGGTCGCGTGCTACACAGTGGCAACACTCGATCACGCCACCGTGGATTGATCCGACTTACGCCTCCGTGATTTGAAATAGCTCGCAGTTTCCTTAAACAACTTCCGCCCCCCACCCGTTCCAGTCTGCAAAATGGCGACAGCAACAATATGCGACAGTCGTACCACCTCGGTCTTGCTTTCCCCTCTCCCCCGTCGACATTCCTCCCGCCTTCAAACAAGGCAACGTCATGCGGCTGCTGGCTCCATGTTGACAAACGAGCAACGGGGGTGGCTACTTCAATCAGCGCATCTCCCAACGCCCCTCATCACAGGACCCGTGAAGAAGAGCATTATTCGAGTCCTTCGGATCCTCTCGATCGCAGGGACATGTTTCGCTGATGATCGGATTGCTGTACTCCATGCACTCGCATTAGACGGGCTAGAATGCAAAAATTGTCGGCATGAATGTCTGGACTCTAACACCCCTAAGAACATTCGTTCATCCTCATATTCAAGTACTTAAAATGTTTCCTGATTCTCGGCCCCCCTGCCCTGGAACCTCACATCTACGTCACGCACGTACTCGATATTTCCCTAGCGGTGTTATGGCAAAATTCACTGCCGCTTATCACACAATGGCCTGCGAACGTCCTCACAGCGGAGGTAGTTCATGGAGCTTCATACAAGGGTTGAGTCCATTTAGCGACAATCACTGCCGCTGTCATTTCATTTCATGTGATGGAAACGGCGAAACTTGACTGACCATAATGCAAGACCTTTTGCGGATTCATGAAGGACAGTGGGGCAACCTTCGCGCGATCAATCCGATCGCACAGTGTCCAGTCTCAATTTGCGTCAACTCTATACTCGAAGCTGGAGACACTACAAAAACGTCGAATCTTTGAATCATAAAACTGACGGTGTTGTGTTGGAAGAGCTTGAAAGGTCGACTGGTATAGCACCTCGGTTCCTTACCAACTTCTCTCCCAGTATTGATGATGCACGCTCAAGACTCCAGTGGGCATCGTCACGTCGTACTTCTCGCGCTGAGGATATTGCCTATTCACTTATTGTGATTTTCAAATATCAACAACCCACACGTTTCATATGGAGAATCTGCCGAGGACGCGTTGGGTCGCCTTTCTGGCAGAAATCATATCTCGGCCTGGGGATATTTCGATTTTGGACTGGGTCGGGGTGCCGTCACAGTTTCATAGCTGTTTCCCAGCCAGCATTACCTCGTATGGAACCTTGCTGTCCCACCGGAAAAGCAGTCACTGACAGTGGCTCAGCAAGCTAGGCCATCCAAAGCATTGCGAAAGTTCTGTGGCATGCTCACTAAGTCGTCCCTCCTATGGGTTTATCCACTGCCGCCTCATTCTGCCATGTTTATCCTACTGTGTTGGCGCGGTCCGGCTGCAGAGTGCAGATGCATCCTCGCCGAGCTATACATACGAGATCTAAGCGTCTGGCCTGAAGCCACTCGAGATTACGCTTCCGGAAGAGCTAGAAAATGCGATGGCGGTGCCAGACGCTCTGCAGCTTGCTCGCCCGTGGCATTCCAAATCGCTCGGTGGATCCACCAAGTCAGATAGGGCTGTTACAGAGGAGCTGCTTGCAACGCTGGGACGACCATTCCATGCCCTTCTGTTGACCGTATTACCCCACAATGAGTACAAAAGAATCGCATCTTCTACTGTCATAGTTGCTCAGCCCATAGACCCCGCCAGCATCTTCCGAAACAAACTTAGGACGTTCGAAATTGTGTAAATAGTGATTGTTTTCAAGAGTACGTCGTGCAAATGCATTTGCAGTGGCTGTGCTGCACCGCCACTGCAAATTTCCCGGAATAAACTGACTTGTTGCGAGAAATTGATACTGATGATTTAATACTGTGTCTATGTTGGTCGTCTGGAGTCGTTCTTGTACATGTTTTTCGTCGTCTTCGTCGTTTGATGTTGAGTCAAATCATGACGCTTTCGACCCTGGAACTGCACACTTGTGGCGACTTTGACAGCTGTAAATTTCAGTATGGCCGCCAACCTTATCGTCGACTGAATTTCGTCGCATCATTTGTCCTTGGGTCAATGGCAGTTGTTGAATCACAGCTCTCGCTGACCAACTACGCAGTACGATTTCGACAAACCTCCCACAGTGGCTGACCGAAAAAGTTTAAAGAAGGCTCCATCACGCGCTGTCCCTTCATCGGGCAGGCCGCTCACCTGAGCTAAAACAAGTTGAATTATGACAAGTATCAATCGCCGGACCATCCACCATACCAAAATGCGGACGAGGACCCTTCAATCGGGTCACGAGCACTTGGGCAGTGGTCGACGCCACTGACGTTTGGCTATTGTGCTCATCCGACGGAACGGCGGAGTGCCACGGATCATCAAGCGACTGCTAGGAGCCAATTTGAACGGTAGCAACATAACTCGTACCCTCTCAGACATGGACAATTTCCTCCAAGTTTCGTGGCAAGCGACCCAGCCTTGTGGCAGCAGGAATACTGGCTTTTGCGTTTGCTCTCAGTTGTATTACCTGTGCCCGCTCTGAAGTCTGGTGGATTTGATCTGCTATACAAGGCAATCGACTGAAACCACCTCACATGGCCTGAAATGAATCTCAAACTGGGTTGTGGTACGGATCACAATTGTAGTTCCACTCTCCCGCTTTGATCTAGCCTACTTATGACCTCGTTGTGCGATACTTTTGTTGTCGCTCGCATTCCGATCGTTCCGCTCAGTGCCTCCTCCAGCTTTTCGTGACTATTACCAGTGCTCGCCGCTCGCCCCCTAACTCACAATCGTGGTGCTTATCTTGTCACGATCTCGGCCGATTCTATATTTAAGGAATTCATGGCGCTGAGAGGGCTGAGTGTTATCGAGGTATGTGTGCTTATCGAGTCGTGGATGTGCTGAGATAGACACATACGGTCAGTTTGCTGGTCTTGCACCGGGACCATTCGCAGGGCTCTTGCTTGCGCATCACGGTGCATCCGTGATTCGTATCGACAGACCTTCTTCCCCTAATACGGATGTTCTTTGTGCGGGGAAACGCTCCATTGTCTTGGATCTCAAGACTCCCGCTGGGATAGCTGTAGCAAGACGGCTCATCGCACACGCCGACGTGCTTATCGATCCGTTCAGGCCCGGAGTGATGGAGAAAATGGGTCTCGGTCCGAAGTTCTTCCACGATAGTGAGGGCAGTATAGGTGTCAATGATAGGCTCATTTACGCACGGGTTGCAGGGTGAGTAGAAATTACACCGGCCCCCGCCCAGGCGTGATGAAACCATTTCTAGTTTTCCCCCTGATGGTAAGCAGGCCCGTCACGTGCTGAACGATCGCTGACGGTCCGAAGGACCACACACATCTATGGCTGGTATGTCGACCCCGTCTCCAACTGTTATTATAACATCTCATGTTTGTTCAAGGTCACGAGATAAATTATCTTGCTTTGAGTGGCGTTCTTTCTGTATGTCTCTGTCCTGGTACATAGCGGCCGTGCTGACCTATAGAACCCTAGATATTGCCAGGGACCCGAGAAAAACCCACCTTTCCCCTAAACCTCTTGGCTGATTTCGCAGGCGGCGGTCTCATGTGCGCTACGGGTATCTTGTTGGCCCTAGTTGAACGTTGTAAAAGCGGCCGAGGCCAAGTCGTGGATGTTAACATGGTAAGTACATGTGTCCGGCCCGCTATTGTCTGGGCAATCACGGGTTACAGGTCTCGGGTACACGATATGTTTCATCGTTCCCATTGTTGCATGCCACGAGTACGTCACACTTACTTGGCGGTCCGCGCGGCTCGAATCTCCTTGATGGGGGTGCACCATTCTATGACGTCTACACGTGTTCGGATGGTAAATGGATGAGCGTGGGATGCCTGGAGCCCCAGTTTTTCAAAACCTTCATCGATGTATTCAAGAATGCTTTACGAATGAACGGATTGAAACTCGGCTGGATCCCTACACCTGAGGCACGAATTCGTAAGGAGGATTGGCCGAAGTTACGCACGTTTCTGGAGAATGGGTTTAAGACCAAACCACGCGACTACTGGGCTAGCCTCTTTCATGGTGAGTTCGTATTGTGTCACTTTAGATTTGTATGAACATGTGATCCGGGTACGTTCTCGTTGATCCATTAGGTTCGGACGCATGTGTCGTACCTGTGCTCACACCAGAGGAGGCCGCGCTTCTCGATCCTTCGAGATCGGTTCGTCCTTCTCCACACCCGCATCTCAGCAGGACGCCACCATCGCCTCGGTCCGTGGCAAGATCTAGTATGGTTCTGGAGCCAGGTCTGCACACGTGGGAAGTCCTTGGGGAGTTTGGTTTGTCCAGAGGCGAGATATTGCAACTCGCGTCGGATGGTGCGTTCGGCGAGGAATCCAAGCATGAGACTGTATCAAGCCCCAAGCTCTGAGCATGTACATATGTTAAGGTCTATGACGACGAAACCCCCTCCGCGGGATAAAATATATTAAATCCTAAGAAGATATCTAAGCTTGAATGTGAACGTCCCAGTACCCTAATCAAGTCAAGTCTGAATCTTCCCTACAGAGGCCAGAACCATAAATAGCGAAGTAATACATATCGCCACCCGGGGGCAATCCACAGACTCGGTCATCATGCCGGAACGCCTAGCCTCCGCCGCATATGCAGGATATTGAAATTTGGCGGTAGCACTGGCACCATCTGCTGCCGAATAATGGACAAGTGGGACAGAAACTGCCTTAACTGTGCGCTGTACGCGTCCACCGTGGCGCCCCAGTCCGCGACATACCCACTATCGGCTAGCATAGCAGGCATTGGGCACGGAATTACTTCCGTGGCGACATACTGCTTCATTTGGTTTAGTCCCCAAAGAAACTCGTTGTTGAAAGCGCTAGCGTTGTGGCCTTTGAAACGAAGGACTGAGATAGGTTTACCGAGTATGTTCCGACACGCCACAAACTCTTGGAGGAGGGCCATCGTCGGGGACGGCTCGTTCAGTGGCACGCCCGTACCGACGACATTCCCCGCGTACCCCTGCGTGTGTAATGTGATCGTGCGGAGATTGGGCCACATAGGGGGACAACCACACACGGCCGCCTGTTTATCGCTGTTGGTGAGCAAGCGAATGAGACGCATGTATCTATCAACTGAGAGCACGAGGTCCGAAACCGCGGGAGTTGCACGGAGAAAGTGTACGTCCATGTCCGTTCCCCCAAAATCACACCGAATATATCGCAGTGTGTGCAACGACTGAAAAGCGTGGGGGTATGCGCACGCGATGTGTCGGTGAATCCAGCTGAGGGGATGAGACTTCAGGTCTTCCAGAACGAGTATTTCCACGTTCGGCACGGAGATGATGTCAAAGAGGCGGAGCCCATTGGCGAGAACACGTCCGTTCACGACTAACTCCCTTAGATGGGGAAGATGTACGGCGAACACCGGTGTTTGGCTGGCAAGTTCGATGAAGCCACGGAGGTGTAGAGTGGACAGGGAAGGACAACCTGACAATGTCCGACAAAACCCCTCTCTGGTCATCGGAAATTGAGGCCCGGGGTAAGCGGAAAGAGATAGTGTGGTTGCCACAGGGCTAGGGAGGGTAATTGCGACATTATCGAGACGGACGTCCGTGAGTAAAGGAGCCCCTTTACTAAAAATGGGGCCTCCCGTCAATGGCCCGGGCGTGACGATAGTGCCCCTACACATGATTCTTAGTCGCCGTAGTGCAGGAGCAGACTGATCTTGGAATGCGCTGAGCAACGTGGTAAGGGTTTCGCGTGAAACGGCTTCTAGGACGAGTTGCTGAAAACGGCCGAGATGAGGTATAAGCACCGTCGTCAGAGCCCGTTCCAGATTTGGATACTTTGCCCACGGCCCAAGGTACACGTCGAGAAGCCCACCCCTAGACCGTTCGAGATACTGGACCAGGGACTCCTCCCTCTGTTCGAACGGGAATCGTATAGACGACCAGAGGGACGGGGTGGCGAGTGCGACTTCCCGCCACTGGCTCGAGACATGGGACAAGCGCACCTCGATAGGAAGCTGTCCCAGGAGGCATAGGACGCCGGTCCACTGAGGGTTTGACTGGTGACACTCTTCGAATATTAACGATAGTACGTCCGCGGGTAGTCGTGATACGGGAGCTCTGGAATTCTGGATACGCGCAGCCGTCACCTTGAGGTTCTTTAAAACCCGAGCCATTTCATCATGAGCCGACTCAAGGTCTTTGATCCGCGCAGCGAGGTGCGAGAGCTCATGCGCTGTGTCGTCTCGAGAGCCGGCGTCAATGTACTGGAGCGACATCAAGTCCTGAAAAAAAAAATCAAAAATTACAGAGAGGCGTGAAAATATCAGAAGTCGGAACTTGCCTGGTCAATGGAGGAAACGACGATGGACATGTCCTGCGAGTTAAAGAGCAGCTTGGAGAGGAGCCTACACGCCGATTCCACGTTTTAAGCAGGATGGAAGCATGTCTGTAATGATATGTCAAGGAGAATAGAGCCTACCTGGTTCGGAAGTGACGGAGAAGGTAGGACGAGGGTAATGAGGCAGGGCAACGAAGTCACCGGAGAATAATAGACTGCGCTGACCTTTGTACCCCTGGTTAGGGCACGATGTCGGGTGCCGGTGGCCACTCAAGGGTCGTCGCAAATGGGACTGTCATTGTGCTAGTTATGTTTTTAATCTGCTCCCGCCGAATAGTGCGAAATCTAGTGTAATCCAGTCTGTGGCTGTGCCTCCGTCCATTATAACCACAGAACAACGTCGACGACATAGTTACTGTACACAAGGAGGGGACAAAACACGATAGCAAACGAGAAAAAAAAAGAATAAGAAAGAAAAAAAAAGAGACCACTAGCTATGGTGAGAGCGAGGCTCATGTACCACGCGCAATTGATCCCCAGTGAAGGTGATGTTGCCCATGAGGCCCGGACTGCAGCTTCCGATATAAGTGGGTTCGATATTGTGATCCATAAAAATGGCCCGAAGAAGCCCAGTCGCCGCTGGATGATAGCTGGGAGTCGTTATCCGGCGACAAGCCCGGGAGAACTTCTATATTCACTTGGAGCTGCGATTTGATCAGTGCGAGACTAAGTTCATCGTGGAATGCTCTAGCATGAGGACCCTCCAGCCGTAAAAGCTCCAGTTCTGTCCCAACCGTCTTGCGGAGTCGAATGACGTCAAGAAGCAACGCAATGGCGGGTGGTAGTTCATCCTCCTCATCTGATTCAATATCATCTCTGCCCTGTGACCACGCGGCGACATGGAATGTCAGAGTGCGTAAATGGGGCCACAACGGTACGGTCCTGTGCAGTGCAGCCTGTTTATCACTGTTTGAGAGGAGTCGCATAAGATGTGTGTGAATGCCAAGCGAGACAGACAGATGCGTGAGACCAGAGGTGGCATGGGGGAGGTATATGTCAAGATCGTCGTCCATTTCGCAGTCTATGTAGTGCAGAGAGCGTAAACTACGAAACTGATCTGGTGAGGTGCGGGTCATGAATTTATGTATCGGGGACAACGCTTGCCGCTTGAGGGAATTTAAGGTGAAGAATCGTAATGAGGGAGCCGAGATGTTGCGGAAGACATTGAATCCGTGAATCATGGCATGGCCGTGGACCACTAATTCCCGAAGAGAAGGGAGTACGACAGGCGCACTTCCGGGCTCTTCGTGGAAACCACTCACGAATCCCTTCAAACAAAGCACCGTGAGAGATGAGGCAACGGGAGTGATTATGCTGAGCAAATGACTGCGAGGAAGGGGTATCACGGGTCCGGGAAGCGGGTCGAAGTGGAGCGTAGACACTGCAGCTTGAGGTAAGGTGATCGGAAGTGCACTGAGGCGTACGTCCGAAAGTAGTGGAGCACCCTGCTTGAATATTTCTATCGGGGGATAAGATCCCTGACCACGAGCAGGGTCACTACTGGTTATCTTTAGCCTCTCAAGACAGGGAGCGGCCGTGTTCACGAGGTGGCAGAGCAACGAGTACAGTTCTTGACGGTCTTGAGTATCCAAGATTAACTCGCGGAACTGCCCGATACGCGGGATTAGCACGGAAGTGATGACATCCATAATACGGCGATCGGATAGTTGGGGTCCCAAGTGGACGCTCAGAGGACACTGATTGCAGCGTTGTAAATAAGTTCTGATAGCACTCTCTCGGTGTAGGATCGGGACCCGTAGAGTGTTCCACAGAGACGGTGTGCTTAACGCCACCTGACGCCACCTTCGACATACATGCGAGAGTTGTACCTCGATTGGGAGGGGTCTGCGGAAGCCAGCCCACGGAAAGAGCACACGACGGCTCTCGTCAAAAATGATCTCGAGGACATCCGAAGGTAAGCAGGAAATGGGCACCGTCTCGTTCTTGATTTGAGCAACTCGGCTCTGCAGTGAGCGGATCGTCTGATCGACATGGTTTAGACCGCTTGTCAGCTCCTGCCTCTTCACCTCCAGCGCAGCAATTTGTAGCGTGAGTTCCTCTTGCTCTTTCTGCGCGGCTTCGCTGAGGCAGGGTGTTAAATTCATGGCCTCTGACCTAAGTAGCTGCAGCCCAGATGAGCTGAAGCCATGGAACAGCGGGGAAAAACGTAGGAACCACTGACACTGCAACAGCTCGGAGAACGTGAAGGAGCGAACTCGACAGTACTGTGATATCGCGACAAACTTGCACAAGGCAAATTTGTTCCGCCACCTGTTCTCCCGTAAGAAGACCCAAAGTAAACGCGCTAAACGTCGGACTAACTTTTTCACTAGCAAACGGTAACCGCGCGTGTCTTAAAGACAGCGACTTGCAGGACCGTCCAAATAAGGCAATTCCCGCGATCCAAGGACGGGTGATCTCACGTGACTACCCCGGCTTTGTCGATTTCACGTGCGACCCGGGGAAAGTGGCCTGCCGCTGGTTAAATAGCGTCCTCACGACAAGTACTGCAGTGCACCATCACACCGTTTTCACACCAACTTGTTTTAGGTTTTCATTGTCGAAGCTATGGCCGCAAAAGAGCTCAAGGAGTTTAGCCTCGAAGAGGTCGCACAGGTGAGCACGCCCGTTGTGGAGTGTGAGGTCATCGTTCATAACACGCTCGACCTCCCCAGCACAATAAACCCGGCGATCTTGTGTGTATTTTATGTAAATGGTGACCTCCGAATGGCTTTGACAATTGGGTAGTGGGTCGTCATCGACGGGAAGGTGTATGACCTAACACGATTCAAGGACCTCCACCCTGGAGGTATATCCGTGCTTATAGATGAAGAAGTCGGTGAGTGCTGGGTTAGAGAATGATGTTTCTGTGGGTATCTCATTCACGCACATGATACCAGCTGGGAAGGATGCCACTGACACATTCTACGGACTTCACCGCCACGAAGTGTTGGAACGCCCACAATACAAACGTCTCCAGGTTGGCACGATCAAAGGGCAGAAGAGCGTCATGTTTGATCGCAAAATTGGTGAACTGAGCCAAGTACCTTATGCCGAACCAACCTGGCTTTCCCCAGGTTATCACAGTCCTTACTACTTGGATGTACGTGTGGAAGTCAATTGGTTTATGCTATCTCCATCAATCACCACATCTTAGAATCACAGACAATTCCAGAAGGCTGTCAGACGGTTCATAGACGAAGTCGTGTACCCCGATGCACAGGTACGAGGTTTCTGTTTCAATTTACGTGCGCTCTAATGTGCTACCCCAGGCCCGGGAGGAAGACGGAAAACGACCAAGTCAAATCGTCTTTGATAAGATGGCGTGAGTCTATTTTCATTGGAAACTACTCTCGAGTAACAGTTTGTTGTCAGGGAGATGAACCTGCATGCCATGCGACTCGGTCCTGGTAAACATCTCAAGGGCCGTGTGCTGATGGGCGGTATCGTTAAACCTGAAGAGGTCAGTTATATGCATCTGTTCATCTTTCGAACGCTGACATGGTTCAATTTGTTCGTAGTTTGATTACTTCCATGAGGTCGGTATCAATAGTTGTCAAACATGGCGCTACCTGCGCATACTCATTGGGTACGCCACAGTTGATCATCACCCAGGAGCTTGTGAGATGTGGCGCACGAGGTTATGGCGATGGTGAGTTGTCACTCACTGCCCTTGTTCTGATCTCACTGCTCTATTTTCAGGCATGCTCGGCGGAGAAGTCATCGGTCTTCCCCCAGTACTCAACTTTGGTTCTCCAGAACTTCAAGCTCGGATCGTACCAGACATCCTTGCTGGGAAGAAATTCATTTGCCTTGCCATTTCAGAGGCAGCGGCGGGTAGCGATGTCATGGGACTTCAGACCACTGCGGTATTAAGTGAAGATGGCAAGGAATGGATCATCAACGGAACAAAGAAGTGGATTACCAATGGCACGTAAGTACCGGTGACTGCGCCTGTCGTGCTGCGTGGCTTACACAAGTCTCCATCTCAAGGTTCGCTGATTAGTAAGTAGTGCGTCGACTCCGTTGAGCACTCCCTGACCGCTTGCTAGCTTTACTGTGGGATGCAGAACCGACGTATGTGTTGTACGTGTGATGTGTGTCGCATTCTTTTGACTTGCTTTCTCTAAGGACGGGCTTACTGCCATACTGGTCGAGCGTGGACCCGGCGTCGAGACGCGCCAAATAAAGACAAGTTATTCCGCAGCTGCAGGAACGGCATACATCACCTTTGACAACGTCCGGGTACCCGTTGGTAACACCCTCGGCGAAGTTGGTGGTGGTATCTTTGTTATCCTCAGGTGAGAACACACCGAGACGCTCTAATTAACGACCTATCGACATGTGTTCTCAATTCAGCAATTTCAATCACGAGCGATGGGTCATGTGTTGCAGCTCAGCAAGAGCTCAGCGTTCGTTGATCGAAGAATGCCTGAAGTACGTATCCTATCTGGCTTGGTATCTCCAGTATCGTGTTAAACCAATTGTCCAGGTGGGCGGCGCAGCGGAAGGCGTTTGGAAAGCCACTCACCTCACAGCCGGTCATCCGCGCGAAGATTGCAGGGATGATCGAACGGACGGAGAGCGTACAGAGCTGGCTAGAGAATATCACGTATCAAATGAAACATATGGTCAGTCCTTATTTCGCATGCTATGATCAACTTGATTTTGAACCACATTATTCAGTCGTACAAACAACAATCTCAGAAGCTGGCTGGGTAAGTTGGATCTGCGACTGCGTGTCCGTAAGTAGCTGATGTGTGGATGTATTGGATAGGCCGATAGCATTCTTGAAGAGCTACAGCACGCGGTGCGCACAAGATACCGCTCGGGACGCAGTTCAAATATTTGGTGGTCGTGGTGTTACCAAGACGGGCATGGGCAAATTTGTCGAGCATGTGGGTCGTTCCTTCCTAAGTTCCTCTAGACGTGGTGTTGACAGGAGTACAGTACTATCGGACCGTCACGTTTGACTCTCTTCTTGGCGGAGGTGAGGATTTGTGTTGCGCTATACTCTTCACAATTTCTTACGGTTCTTCGTAGCCGAAGACGTCTTGGCAGACCTCGGCGTGCGACAGGCAATAAGAGCGATGCCGAAGAATGCTAGGTTGTAGTCACACACAGGGTGCTAATTCTTCCCCAAACCACACGATGACGCCGTGTGATTGATCATAGTCTGCTGGACTAGATGTAATGTTTATCTGTAATAAATTACATCATGTCTTCCGAGTATGCTTCAATCTGCCCACTGCTTGTCGCCTGCTCGAAAGTGATGGAGCGAGGGAAGGCAATTGATGTCCTGCACTGCAGCTGCTACAGTGGATACGGTTAAATAACTCGAGGTTGCCAATTCCCCCCCCCCCTCCGCTGACTCTATCAGTCAGAAAAGGCCCCTTAGGAGCCTTCCTCCCGAGCGCTGTCTAAGGCATGCGGTGACCCGAAAGATCGCCTGCCTTGACATGTGGATGAGGAATTCACGCGCGTGGAGAGAAGTCACATGCCCGAGAGTCTCTTCTGCGTGATTTCTCAGGCCGAGATGAATCAGTACCAGCGCTAACCGAGCACCAAAAAAAAAAAAAAAAGCCCGGGAGTCTTCGGAGTGTTTCGATTCCGTATTAATTCTTCCGTGCGTACGTGGCCTGCTATACACACGGGGACGAGGACGTACATTGGAGACACAGGTCGAGAAACACGAGAGCACTTGAGAGAGCAGCGGGACGGAAAAATAACCATACATACATACACAACAAGGTACTGTAATTAGCACAGAAGGATCTCCGGCGCATGAGGGACAGCCGATGGTCCAAATACAACAACAACAGAAACTCGAGTAATCAGACCTCCACATTTTCTTTTTGTTTATTCGTATTACTGTGGACCGATCAGAATTGCTGTGATTCAAACAGGGCGTAGTCGTTTGCCGAGTACCCATTACTATCATACTGGTTCATCATCCAGTTGAATCCTGTTCCATGTCCAAATGGAACGCGGCGAAGGAGAGAGAGGGAGAGAGGATAACGGTGACCGTCAGCAAACGCATATCCGCAGGTCATTTCCATGAACAAAAGGCTCACCTGGTAGGGGCCACGTGTGATCCGTGACGAACTGCATCGATGCCAACATCTCCGCATCGATAGGCATCGGCGTTTGGAAGAGTTCAGACGAGTTGATCCCACCTTCGCCGCCCGGATTCTGATTTCCTTCGAACAACATCGACGCCGGGTTCTGATATGAATAGGGCTGGCGTTGCTGTGCAACGTTGTTGATGACCTGCGGCGACGATTGAGAAGGCGGCGAAGGCGACTCGGAGTATCGCGAACTCCCCGGAGAAGCGGTCTGACCACTCGTCGTCGAGGGGACCGACCCTAAGCTTGAGGCGTACCCGGAGCTCAAACTCGAAGCCGAGCCAAAGCTCAAGCTCGGACTCAAATTCGCACCTGGCGTAATACCAGGTACCTGTGGTGCGGAAGTAGTCATTGTCGTCCTCGCTTTTCCTTTCGCCTTCGTGCTGGGCCTTTTGCTGACAGTTGCACCACTCGTCTGAGCATGGACGCCACTGCCACTGCCAGCCCCGGAGGGTGCATCCGCTGTCATATTCGCCAGTAGCCCAGCCAGGAACCGTGAATATAACATTGGCGCATGCCTTTCGTCGATAGCCACCTCGGGCGAGCCAAGCAGGTCTACAGCTTCTTGTACGAGAATACGAATTTCCTCCCGTCTTTCGGGAAGGAAGTAATGCGCGTACTTCGGTTGGAGAAGCTGAACGCGTCGTTAGTTCAAGGCTCCCGATGGACGAGTCATGCTCACCTTGATGAGGAACGCTCCAGCAAACGTGACGAAAACGAATTGTCCCTCAGGCGCATGTCGGAGATATACTTCTGCTCACGCGAACGATCAGTTCTTTCGGTTGTTCGAAAGAAGGCGAGACCAGCGCTTACTCTGCTCAGGGGTAACAAACAGTCGGCGCACAAATGCATTGACCACATCTGACGCAGCCTCCAAGCACTACCCATCCCCAAATCACACCACCCGCGAAAAACTCGTCAACCTCGGAACACATCTACGAGCCCAAAACAAACTCACCCGCCGTAAGAACGAATTCTCGCCTATCTCATCTACTTTGGCGTACTTAAGCCCAGCCGACAATGCCACCAACCTTTGGTACGCGGAAGACATCTTGAGCAGTTCAGATCGGAACCATGACTCCGAGCTCTCCCTATCGAATTCATCCAAGTACGGGAACCACTCCTTCGCGAGACAACGGAGTCTGTCGTCCGTCTCGCTTGCTATCTGCGTGAAATTGGCGCTCTGCAATGTCAAGGAGTCATGTCAGTTCGCAACAGATACCAGGCGAGCGGGAGGGTCGTGAAGTGCCTACCTTGTTCAATCCCATTGGGTGGGTTGGGTCGCTATATATCTTGGCCATAAAATCAGCCATTAACCTCAGCTCCATGTTATACATGCATAATTGGATATCGAATCCCTTGAGATTGAACGGCGACGATTGCCACCACATATTAGAGTGCTGAGCGACGTAGTCCGAATTCGGGATGATCGCCCGTTTGCCATACTGAGAACCCGTGGACCGATCCAGGTTGAAACAGTTCAGCCAGATCCGTGTACGGCTGAGCAGACGGCGTGCATGTTGCTCGTTGAGGGGTTTCGCAGTAATGGGGCGGTTGAGATTGATGTCTTGCGCGATCCTGTTTCGAGTGTTTTAGTCAGTCGGGAACCGTAGTCGTGTAAGCGAACCTACCGGATCGCAACTCCAAGATATATCCATCCGCGGTCTTCCTCCCAATGCTTCGAAGGCACCGGATATAATTGCATGAGTAGGTACGCAGCACACATCTCCTCGTTTTTCGGGCCCGAAATGAGTGCCGTACCGGCCGCAAGTTGGGCATACTGCATCAATTGCCCATAAAGCTCTGGTCTCTCTGTGTAGAAACGCGATGCAATCGCACAAACTATACTGTTGTCAGCCCCCTCCACGACTAGGTAGTCATCAAAAGTCCCCTACCGACGGTGAAGAGGAAGGGACTGCGCATGGCGACATACTGAGGCGTGTGAAGGTAACGGTCTAATAGTGATATGGATGGATTCATTTTCTGAAAGTATCTGAAATGACGTTGAATGAGAAAGTAGCCATGGTTTGCAAGTGACCTCACGTGTCGAAAAATGTGTCTACTTCATGCACTGTAACAATGTCTCGGGCCAGGATGTGAGGAAGCCGCACGTTACGGGAAGGTTCGCTTGTACGAATAGTCTCGGGAGTAGGGCCTGTGGTATTGTTGTCAGTTTATACTACCGGCATGGGAACAAGGAACACGGACTGGGCCTGAAAAAGTCCGCATTCGCAACTCCCACTGCGTCGGAAGACTCGGGTTCCACGCTTTTCTGCCTAGAACCTGCTATAATCGACATACGGGCCATGAGGCCGTAAGGGGCTTCCTCATTAGGGATGAGTTTTGGAGTAGACACATCCTTCTTTTTCGTGGAGTGCGCAGGTGACCCTCTATCCTTAGGCCAACTGTCTTCTGCGGTGTCATATTCGGATTCATCTGAAAATTCGTCGCCCTCTTCGTTATCGCTAGAAGTGTGGTCATTTCCCCCATGGACAGTGGTAGGGCTAGGTGCAGGTATCAGCCCACCAAAAGTTTGCAGCGATTCTCGAGCCTTATAGATCCACTCTTGTACTTCTTGTTTGCGTACGACATCCTCCGAGTTGGTGTCTATTCCTGTGGCTGGAAGAGGCGAATGTGGATCCGAAGGACTGGCCACCATCCCGGAAGTGCCTGCACGCTGATTTGACTGTTCCAGTCTCATCACCAATTCTTCAATTTGAGCGGCCTGTTCGCGAATTTGCTTGAGCAATAGTTCTCGTTTACTGTACAATTGTCGTCATCAGCTTCGACCATGACTAGGACTGTTACACGTACGGAGGACGACGACGAGGTTTCCTGTCCGGTATGACGCATTCCATATTGGCTTGCGTGCAACGCTTGCAAGTAGCGTCGTTATCTCCAACAAATTCACATCGGACCTAAGAAAGGAGCTCTCAACATTGAGGGTCTCAGGTTTTCTTTCGAATTCACCTTCAAGCCCCTGCAGCGGCTGCATGCACTGTTCCTGAGTGCATCCGACGTCCGTGAGATACGAGATGAACCGAATGTGAAAAAAACACGTACGGTTTCTGTTTGGTACCACTCTCGTGTTCGTGTGATGAATCGCCGTCGTTGTCATCATCATCCGGTGGTCTTTGTCGTTTGCTCGACTGAGATGAGCCGTACCCTTCGAACAAACGAGCCTGCAACTCGGACTGACGACGTGGAAGTGGCTGCGGATATGGGAACTGCATAGGGCCGGGGGGTATGTACGTCGAAGTGGATTCGTCCACGGTGGTTGGAGGTTGGGTGGATGAGTTGGACTGAGGGAGGTTAGTCGAGTTGAAGTTGGGAGGGTACCGAGGTTGATAGGACGATTGATCAGTGGTAGGACTGCCTTGGGAAAATGCAGGAGACGATTGCGCCTGGACAGGTGAAGACCCATAGGTCGAAGAGGGTGCGTGCCAGGACGCGGTATTGTGATCTGAGCTGAAGGCTGGGGGTATGTGCTGCGCAAAGGTAGAGGTAGAGGGTTTCATAGTCTGATTTTGAGAATAGGACGGATCTCCTGCAGTATGTGGTAAAGTGCCATTGTAAGGTGCTTGTGAAGATGCCGATGACAGTGGGATTGTGTTGTGAGAGCCCGATTGCGGTTGTAGCATATAAGCGTACTCCTCTTCTAGCTGAGGCGCGGAATTGTAGTGAGGTTGCGACCACACGTCCGCGCCTCTGACTTGTCGCGAGTACGACGTCATAGTAGCGTTGAGAAGATGAGATGCGCGGACGTTGAGTTTACGATGTAGCCAGGAGGAAGTGAACCCGAGACGAACGAGTCCACCAAGGGATTGACGGTGAATATGTGATCGAGATTGTCAGTCTTTTTATATGTGATGCCCCGGTTGATGTGGACAGCACGAAGCGCCAGTTCGCGATACCGAGTCGTCGTCGTCGGCGTACCTTTGAGGGCTGCGTTCCCCCTGCGATGCGGTGCTTTGGACCCAACCCTTACCGCATGCCAGTCAGGCCGTCGCTTTACCGGGTCACCGGGTGTCATGTCACCCACCCAATTATTCCCCTTACCTCCGTGGTCACGTGGCAATCCACACGTTCATGTGGCGGTGCAGCGGAAGCATTTTCTTTCATCATCGCAAGAAAATCGCATTCGAACAAGTCAAAGAAAGCTGGGTGCACCGCTCAGCTCTTCGACTGGGTAGTGCATCGGAATTATCGAGCAGGCTGAATTTTTGAGACCGTTCATCTGACAATGTTTCGTCTCTCCTTTCTGTAGGATTTTCGTCTCTTTGCAACCATGGATCTTTATCTCACGAGGCTTATCGACCTCCGATCAACCAAGTCCATGGCGGTGTGTCCCGATTTGCGCGTACGAATTATTTGACATGCAGTAGTGCTGTAATACCCCGTTCAAACCACAGGAAAACCTTCGGCACGCGGCAGGTTGCAAAGAGCCCGCCTGAGTTAAGCCCGGCGCCATCCCCGCAAAATAATGACGACAACCATGCGGCACTACGCTCCTGCTCACTTTTCACATTCCAGGACGCGTAAGTAGTCCTGGTTTGGTGACGTTCTACAGGATCTCCCGTGACGCGCCGGCGGGCCCACAGCTCACACGATTTCTTCACCCTTTCCTTAGAAGTCACTGCTAAGGTCGCACCCTTGCGGGTTTTTGATTAAAATACACAGGAATGGGCAGAATACCATGTTAAGGAAGAATGGTATCTTTATCACATCCGGTGGCGTTCGGCCATCTGGTACCACTCCATCTTTTCTCCAACAAGAATGCATTTCACATTGCTGAGCAAGCGGCTAGTTACGACGCTGTTCGACCGCCATCATCGTTGTACTAATCCCCCACGAGCTCCATCTCTACTACGTATCACCGAATAAAATGTTCGGCCGTGCAGACCCAGATGGCTGTCTAATCCGCTGTGACTACTAAGAAGTACAAAAAGCCAACACATCGGATTCCCCGCTTCGAAACATGTGGAGAAGCAAAATAGTAACCGGAGGTGATTGACGGACCAGCGTCTGATGGCTTGTACAATGTTCCAGCTACAACAACGCATCAATGTTGTCTCGGACGTCCTCTCAGAAGTCGGAAGGGGCAGTGGACATTACCCCTGGAATCCCTCACTGAGTCATATATCTTACTGATACCTTTCTTACAGACTTGTTCGCCAGGCGGCGCCGGCACCCTTACATCGATAAATGCGAGGTACCGGTAGAAACCCCCGCTATACCAGCTCAGCATTACCGACATGAGCTGTGTGAACAAGCATGTTGGTGATACTAGCCAACACATCCAAAAACCCGTATCTGGTCACGCGCCAAGTCTACTAGCGCGTCGGGGCCACACCACGATCCCGCCCGGGAAACGTTTCGCATGTATACCCGTACATACCATCATTGACATCCTTCCATTGCGCCAACAGTGGGCCCGGCTAGGTAACGTATATACTGTGCTGTATTGACCCAGAGGAACATCTCAGCTCGGAAAAGAGTAAACGGCGTCGACATAAACCGGAGGTGTTGATACGACAACGTACATGTGTATTTACGGTCGCCGTATAGGCTGTAGACGCTCCACGAGCGGGCGGGACATATTGCACAGCCCTATAGCTAGAAACTCGATATCAACACTGGCGCTTCGTGTGTACATATATCGGAGGACAGCACGAAGCCAGCTGATAAGATACACGTGTACAATGAACTCCCACGATTCCTCATCGCATCGACTGATCGCCGGCGCGGCCCATACTGCACTGCTGGACGGTAAGATAATGAAGCCAAAAAAGTGGACGTGAAAACGTTTCGAACACGCCGTGCGCCACAAACGTCAAGCACACACTGTGGAGCAGTTCCATTGCAGTCCCGGCCTCCGTCGTACAGCCACATCCAAATTGTGTTCGAAAAAGAAAAAGAGAGACGGAGAGGCACTACTACGATATAAGCTGCGCACGCGCTTCTCAGTAATTTAAACGCCACACCATCCTTCATACACGTGTTTACTACGTCACTGATTCGACATATGCGAAAACGCCTTCTACGTCGCACTGCCAAAGATTTGGTATCGCCGACAAATGCTAGGCCCTATCTCGTCATATTGTGCTTTGGTATGGCAGAAGTTGTAGAATTCGGGCTGAGCAATGTGCGGTGTGAACATGCGACGACCACGGTTTTTTTTAAAAAGGGGAAACAAAGACTCACCAGCGAAGCCATAAGTGAGCCACCGAACCACACGGCATATCTTGAATCCGAGTTCAGTCTCGGGAACTTCGGAGGAATGGAGAAACGCTGATACTTACCGTTGACGCTTGTGCGAGATCACTTCGACTTCTACGCCTGAAGACTAAACACACGAGTCAGACTTGTGACTGAACGTAAGTGAAGCATCACAGACTTTTCGAGTGCTGCCGCTGGAAATCACGCTGGCCTCGAGCCGGCGATCTACAAGTTGCTTCAAATCACGTTTCAAACGTTGGCCAAAATGTTGGAACATGGTGGACCCGCCGGACAGTACGATGTTCTGTTGAAATCAAAATATGTGATCAGGTTTCAGAGGTGTCACGTTGTGAACTTACCTTGTACAGCCCACGACGTACGTCTATGGGAGAGGACTGGATTACGTCGTCGACAATTTCTGGCAGAGGTGTCAAGAACTCGGACGAGTAAATTTCAGGGTTGAAAAAGATTTCCGGAGCCAGAAACCGTTCATAGCCGATATCGAGACTGTATTTCTGTGACGACGTGAACCGTGGACCAACACAAAAAGAGAGAGCTGTAGAAAGAGAACCCTTACCCTTCCCGTTACGCTGTGTTCCCCATCATACCTCTCAAAATACTTGTACGGTTCCGCATCGTACTTCCTGAACTCCTTCACTATATCCTGGCACACATAACTGTAATCTTCCTTGACCTTCGATGCGACTTTCATTTGATCCTCGGGAGGGACAGCTGTCATTTCACCCCGCTCTCGCATGAGATTGAGAACAAATTGTGTGATATCGCGACCTGCGATTGGGATATGCTTGATGGCGCTCCCGATAACGTAGCCCTCTGCGCAGGGTATAACATGCGTCACACCATCTCCGGAATCGATGACCGTGCCTGTCAACGTCCGGTCCGTTACGCGACTCGACGACCATGAAGCGGCGAGTGCAAGTACAGCCTGAACGGCGATGTAGAGACCCTTGATGTTGAACGACTCGAAGAATATCTCCGCTGTCTGTTCCCTATTTTCTGGAGGGTTGAGCGGAGGCTCGGTCTGTTCCAATGATCAGGCGTGGTTAAACCATCGACATCTGAGGGACACACCAGGAGGAAATAGTGGTCCTCAGGCTCAGCACGTAGATACTTGAAGATCGTCTGTTCCCAATACCTCTCCATATGATCCCAGTTCTCAATCATCCCATGTCGAATCGGATAGTGTACGCCATATCCAGGTGTCTTGGCATTTGCAACTGCCTCGTCGCCGATGAAGAAGTCGAGGTCTTCGACGCCGCGTTTTGAGGCGAGGTTGCCGGGTTTAGCAGGGATGGGAGGTCCTCCGCGTGCGGACTGCGCAGCAGGCCCACCGCGCGTCGCGATCGCTGTCGGGAAAACACTATGCGAGGGAACGAAAGTGAATTTCAGTTACGAGGTAAATGGGATCGGCAGCGACCAGAGTGATATGGTACACTTACAAGGACGGATCGGAGTTGCCTGCAAAGCTGGACGGAGCATATCAGGATATCGTGCGGGACACAACAGAGATTGTGTGATACCTACCCAATTTTTGAGAATCCAGTTCCGTTGTCGCAAATGATGGGTGCGAGTAGCGACATGTTGAACTGGTCCTTTATTGATTTACGAACGCCTTGCTGCTGATATGCCTACCGACTGCGACTTGGAATGGTTTGGCTTTGTTTGGCAGAGGCTTTCAATCTTAACAACCCCAAACACCTCCGGGGAAAACTGGTTGAGATATGTATACGCTCTCAGCATTCTGCTATACTGTCTGGAGGGGATCATTTTCCTTCGACTAGTTTTTGGGCTGGCTGCTCCGTCGAATGTATATCGTTTGTCTGACGGAGATGAACGTGCACGCGAGACAAAAGGGATCCGTATCCATGATTGTACTACCAGGAGTGCTAATGGAGCGGCCGCGTTCCGTTTGCGGACTAAATCTTCATCTCTGTGTTTTCGAGCCTTTCCATTCCACTGTCGAGAATTGGAGCACTCGCTGTCTTCCTGCATTACCTCGTCGCGTATTCATATCTGCGACGAAAGAACGCAGGAACGGATTACGTAACGTTTCTTTTGTTCCCAATCCCATTAACGGTAATTACATTACGTCTTGCATATGATGACGCGGGTTGCTAAGAGATTGCCAGTCCGACACACTCACAGGCCATCAGCCCGTCGTGCCATGCAAGACCTCCTCCGTTTATCGCTATCACAGACAGAGAACCGCGCGACGCCATGTACTTCGACATTGAACGTATTCAGGTGTCGCCGTCAGCCCAGGTGGATGAGTTGTTTCCAGGAACGCATTTGACGAGAATGCGATTGACTCCACGTCACACTACGTTGTCAAGATGACGATCATGGATAAGTGGCATCCGTCTCTGAAGTATACTCCAAACAGTATGCATGTAAGGCGGTTTCCCCTCCTCAATCGCGTAGGACCGGACACAACCAGGAGATAAGATAAGATATTCGCTTCCATTTTTCATGCCATAGTAACAGTTTCGGTCATTTGTTTGATGCGTGTCGCAGGCGCCCTCTTGTCGTACCCGGTTGGCATCATTATCCGTTGCAGCGGAGCCAATAATTCAGTTTCAAGTTGCACGCTGGCTGGCCCGCATCTCTTTTGTCTCTCATCACCGACCAGCATTCCCCCTCGTCGTGGGCGGAAGCATTCAGCTGAGGAATACCATCCTCCATTCCCTTTTCGTTTTCCTTCTTTCGCGTTGACACTCCTTTTCAACCCTTCAAGGCATCCCTCACTTCTGGAAGAAGTCGCTGACGACAGCCAAACCAACTCATTCAGGCCCCCCTCCCTTCACTATGTCCCCCGTATTGGCCGCTCGTGATAACAGCTCTTCCGTACTGGGTATGAGCAAAGGACTGTACATCGCAGGCTTCACACTCGTAGGGATCCTCGTCGGTGGACTGTCGCTATGGTTATTGGTTCGTTGCTACAAGAAACGTATGAGCGAAAAACGGAACGACGAGCGCGGAGCTGCATTCCTTCACGTGAAGGGAATCAGGAAAGCAGGCGACAACGGCCCCAGTATGCGAGGGTCAGTCTCTGTATCCATTTTCTCTACCCAGTTGTCTGAGCATGTCCCTACTAGCGGAATACCCAACGCTTTCAGCAGGGAGAACATGACGGCTTCCGTCGTTCTTCCAGATAGGGTTTTCTTGCGACAGGCTTACTCCGCAGGGCCATCTTCCGCTCCCGCCCCCTTCGCACAATCACAAGCTGTCTCCACCTCAGATCCCCACATACAAGCACCTATATCTCCTCTCAACCTCTCACACCTCCGACTTAGCCATGTATCCACTCACTCGACTCATTCCCCCATTGCTCGTCCTTCTTTCATGCAATCGCGCACATCTTCCTACAGTATCGGCAGTGCCGGATCAACCTCTTCACACTCCCGACCCGTCCGCCAACTGTTCGAACCTGTCCTACCCGACGAACTCTCCCTAACACGACTGGGCGAATATTTCACTATCTTGGAATCCTTCGACGACGGCTGGTGCCTCGTCATAAAAGATAATTCTCGACCGCGTCGATCATCGATCACATCCGCGATCCTCGCCTTCCGCGGAAGAAATTCCACCGCGTTGAGTGGGGACACTGCTGAGGGAACCCAGCTCGATATAGGACTGGTCCCTGCATGGGTGTTCGTTAAACCTATGAAAGGTCTAACCGTTGAACGGCCTATGCGCGTATCGAGTGTGGATGCGCTCAAACTCGGTCTGGGAGGTGCAGAACCTTCAAGAGATACGATGATCTCGTGGTCACATTTCGCATAGATTGCGATCTTACATGAAGCCTTTCGTCGTTCCGATTGTATAACATCTCTCGCCGCTGTCGTCCCGTTATTTCTCGCGGAGACACCAGTCCGTTTTTTTCGCCGTCAGCAAGTCCCAGCATATACCATTCTTCCATTTCTCCCGTGCTGTGCAAGCATCAACCGTTCTTCCCCCCCCCCCTTGCTGCGCAAGAAAAAATCTAGAATACACTGCCGACCAAGCTTGTATCTCCATCGGCCCATCTGAAATGGTTCGTTGTGCGTTTGTTATACCTGTTTCTCATAGCTTCTCTCGCGGTGGTACCTGTATTGTATGGTATTGTAATGCCATACCCTTCACGCTCACGCTCCCGCCTCGTTGCCACTCGATCGTCGTACGTTCTTTTCAGTTGTCAGCTCCGTCGAGAAGTAGAGATCGGGTATACGGATGTCAAACCTAATGCTGCGTACGGTACGAGAGACTTTCTTTTCCTACCTCGAATAAACGGACCACTTCCGAGTAGTACTTCGAAGAGACTCGGGAGGTCCTTCGATGTGCCGCCACCCGTCACCAGTGCGAGTTAGCAAACTTTGCTCCGTCGTCACATTACGATGCACATGTCCCCCCCTCCATGATCGAAGGAGTTTATCAGAATTGCGGCGATGACTGCGTACATCAAACGGATATCTTCTGATCCCCAGCATTTCAAGCCAGAGTATCAATTACCTGCGGGCAGCCGTAGCTGCCGCAGCTGGGTAGCTCATTCATCATTCAATCTAGCCAGAAACTGAGCTTTTGCAGCCTGAATGGAGTTGATATATAGCTACCATTAACCTCCACGAATAACCCGCAGAAACTGTTCAGACACGATATGACAGCTCGCACTGCACGCCCCGTAATACTTGTGGTACGTTCAGTTCTCTCTGCCTTCGTTCACAGATCGTCAAATCAGAGAGCTTTAGGTCGGGGCCGGTCCAACCGGCCTAGTCGCTGCCCTGACGCTTGCCGGGAATAATGTGCCAGTGCGCATCATAGAGCAAGAACCCCAACACCGACGTGGGCAGCGCGGTGCTGGTATCCAAGCAAGCTCCACCCGCCTCAGACTTTCTTTCCTACAAAGCCATGTATGACATGGAACCTAGCCTCACACATTCGAAGTCTTCCCCTTCCTACGTGTTCCGGAGATCCATGAACGCGCAACCCCAATTCTCCCACTTCAGGAACACAAAAGGGGATCGCTCGAACCTGTAAATACGCTTCCCGCGGTAGACTATACCGAACCCACACCGGCGATACCATACGTGCGTATTTTTATCTTTTTACAGTCCTGTCATTAGCCAGTACGGAGGCAAGGGAATTGTGCACTAACGGGAATGTTGTAGTATAATCCTAAACTTATGGGCCAGTTAACCTCCGAACGACGTCATCGCCGCTAAAGGGCAGGAAAGAGTAAGGTACATATGAAACAGTGCCGTAAAGAACAATACCCGGGTGCATTGTAGGAAACACGCGTCCGCCTCATTTCATATCCCCAATGCAGGCCATGAAGTCTGGTGAACCCGATCGGACTTGATAAGCAGACCATATGAGCAGCATTGTTCAGCAAGTACGTTTCCAGCGAATGGCCACCGACCCTTGGATTTCGAAAAGAGAAACGGGAGAATAGCTGAAATGAGCAGCACCCGGAGGTTCGCCGGTGAGACCAGTTTCAAGAACGGCACGCAAAACTGGCTGCAACCTCATGGGGTGGATTCATGCAAACAAGCCGTTTCGTGGAGTATCGTCTAGAGAAGAAGCTGCCATGTGGGATCAAGAGAACGTGTTCACGCAGGGTGTAGAATGCGTGGCCTATGCTCATTGTATGCCAGATTCTTTCCCTCCATCTCTCACAGACGTCCACTAACCGTTCGACTACCGGTGAGCTTTCCTTCATCTCTAATGCGTGCGACGTACTCAAGGAACCCAGTCAAGTTTCCTCCTGCCTCTTCAACTAACCAGCACTTCTCGAATCCATCAGTGAGCTTCCTGTCGGCCTACCTTTGCGTTACTTGCGCTTACCGGCATGTAGCTTCGTTCCGTATCCCGACGCCAAAGATCGTCTGCACCGCAGTCTGCCCTCGCCTGTGGGTTCCTTCTCGCTGCTCAACTAGCCTCGCTGATTTGGGTAGTATTCTGACCTTCAAGATTACCCACTTTCTGGTTTAGCCAGGTATGGGTCTGACATCCTTGTCATATGGCAGTTGATGGTCTGAAGGCAGAATCATTTACACCCTGAATAACCTCGCAGTGTAACGACAGTCGATGGCTGCAACGGACGACGTTTCCCGCGAACGAAAGAAATTGAAACGCTGTTCTCCTGGGCATGCTGGCCGTTATGCCGCCCTCTTCAGCCTGGCATGGGCCCTCTGGGAGAGATTCAAGAAAGATGAAGTGATCGACGATTTGAACGAAGCAATCGCTTTGTTCCGCGAATCTTTGGAACTCCGACCCGTCGAGAATGAGAAGGGCGATCGTTCCGACTCGCTCAACGAGCTCGCTTTCTGCCTCTACGGTAGATATCTTAAGCTGGGGACAATCGATGACTTGGAAGAAGCCATCGCACTCGGACGGGAAGCACTGGCGCTGCGTCCGCCAGGGCATACCAGTCGTGCTGTGTCTCTCCACAACCTTGGTGTCCACCTCTGGGCGAGGTTCGAGAAGCAGGCAAAGGTCTGCGACTTGGAAGAGGCAATTCAGCTGCTCCGTGAAGCTCTGGAGCTACGTCCCCCTGGCCATCGGTGGCGGTCTTCAACGCTCGGTTACTTTATCCTTTGTCTCTCGATTAGATATGAAAGCCAGGGAGGAGTTAATGACTTGGAAGAACTCGTGACACTCAGACGAGCAGAACTAGAGCTCTATCCTCGAGGACATTCTCATCATGTAGCATCTCTCCACAACCTTGCTCGTGACCTCAGAAGGAGGTACGCGAAAGCAGGTGCAATAAGCGACTTGGAGGAGTCCATTGAAGTTCACCGCGCAGCCTTGGAAATACGTCCCTCTGGAGATCGCGATCAGTCCTCAACGCTACATGAACTCACCCTCTGTCTGTCAACTAGATATGACAAGCTGGGGATCGTTGCCGACCTGGAAGAAGCCATTGAATTCGGACGCGCAGCACTGAAGCTTTTTACACGACGGCACCCCAGTTGCGACGAATCTCTTCACCACCTCGCCTGCAACCTCAGGAAGAGGTTCGTGAAACAGCCTGAGGCCGCGATGCGGGACGTGGAAGAAGCGGTCGAGCTGCTCCGCACAGCTTTGGAACTACGTCCCATTGGACATCCTGAAAGGTCCTCATCACTGTATGAACTTGCTTTCTGTCTGTCGCATAGACACGACAAGAATAGGGTAGCCGAGGACTTGGAAGAAGCCGTTAGTCTAGGACGTGAAGCACTAAAGCTCTGTCCACCCCGGCATCCTGATCGCGGTTTACTTCTCAACAGTTTGGCCCGTGACCTTTGGAAGAAGTTTCAGTACCTCCGTCAGGCCGCAGCGGTTGTCTGTCCGTCAAGCAGGGCCGATCTCGCTTCTGCATTTTTCGAGCTCTCCCAACACCTCTGGGACCGCTTTCAGAAGCAGGCTACGCTGATTGACTTAGACGACGCTATTTATCTTGCAACATATGCTTTGGAGCTCCGATCACCTGAAGATGATTCAGTTGCGGCATGGGTGGACAGACTACTCAAGGGGGGAGATTTATATAGCCCTGTCGTGCTTGATGAAGCAGTAGACGGCCTGCACGCCCTCGCTAATTATCATAGGGCCAGATTCCAATCCCAGCATGAGATGGTCGACCTGAATGAGGCTATCGCATATTACCGACATATGCTGCGATTTCACTTAACTGGACATCCTAGTCGCGCTTCGTTCCTTCATGATCTTGCACAGTGTTTAGCAGACCGGTTTCGTCAACGCACCACATCAGCTGATCTAGACGACGCCATTACACTTGAGCAGGAAGCCCTGCACCTACTAGATCGCGAAGATCCGGAATATGACGCGTCTCGGCGCTGTCTTACAGACTGCCTAAAAGCGAAATTCAGCTCGCAGGTTGATGTGGCTTCGTCGCATGTCTCAGGTGTAATGCACCTTGACGTCGAGCAAGTCATCCGTGATGTCGTATTCGAAACCCTCAAAAACATGCCAACCAGGCTACTGCACACGCCTACCGGCATCCTGTGCAACTGTGACGAGCAGGTGTCCCGGTTTATGAAGAGCAAACTGTACAAGAGGCTGGTGTCTCGGTGCGCAACATGCGACTGGCATCAGCAAATGGACCGCATCCGTGCTGATATCTCGAGAGACTTCCAGTACGTCACGCTTTCTCATCGCTGGGGTGAAGGCGAGCCATCATTGCGCGACATCGAGGGCCACACAATATACGGCATGTCGATCAGGGGGGGCTTCGGAAAGCTGCAAACTTTCTGTCGTGTTGCCCTGGAGTGGAATTACTTATGGGCATGGAGCGACACGTGCTGCATCGACAAACACAGCAGTGCTGAGGTACAGGAAACGATAGGATCAATGTTCGCGTGGTATCGACAGTCCGCCTTGACCATCGTATACCTTTCTGACGTTACTGATATTTGTTCGCTCGGGAGCAGCGAATGGCTCAGACGTGGGTGGACCCTCCAAGAACTACTGGCTCCGGAGAGGGTAGTTTTCTACACCAACACCTGGTCACTCTACAAAAATATTACGTCTCCGAACCATAAAATGGACGTCGTAGTGCTGGAAGAAGTGGAAGGAGTTACTGGAATAGAGCGCCGGTTCCTCAAAATGTTTTCTCCTGGTCTAGACGACGCTCGTTTAAGACTGCAATGGGCATCTACGCGTACTACTACCCGCGCCGAAGATATCGCCTATTCACTCTTTGGGATCTTCAATGTTCACCTACCCATCATGTATGGCGAATCCTCTGAGAATGCACTTGGCCGTCTCCTCGCAGAAGTTGTTTCGCAGTCCGGGGATATCTCGGTTCTGGATTGGGTCGGAGAGCCGTCGCCGTTCCATAGCTGTTTCCCCGCTTACATTACCTCCTACTCAAAACTACCAACGCCCCCAGCCCAATTGAGCGCGGAAGAACAGTCATCATCGAAGAGTGAAGGGCTCTCGTCATCCGAAGTACCGCGAAATATCTCCAGATCACCCATTACAATTCCAGCAGCTCAACCGCAAACTCTAGACACATACGCGTCAAGCGACGTGTACGATTTCCACTCACTTGCGAAGGTTCCCCTTGCACGATTCTTCGGTCACCTCCTTACACTACCATGCATTGCCTATCATGTCACATCGGTTCAGTTGAAAGGGGCGAATCCGCGGAAACCGAGATATATGTACAACATCCAGGCGTCCGGCCTGAACCCAATTGAGATCGCATTGCCGGGCAAGTTAGTCGACTTAACGAGGTCACGACGTGTCCTATACCTTGTTCGCCCTTGGCATTCGAAATTACTCGGTCCATTCGTCGATCTAGATGCTGTGAATCAAGAAGAACTGGTTTCTGCGCTTTGGACGCCGTTTAATGCACTCCTCTTGACTCAGCTACCGCACAATGAGTACAAAAGGATTGCATCTTCCACCCTTATTACCGCTTACCCAGTGGACCGGGCTAGCGTTCTGAACGGCGGAATCAGGATGTTCAATATTGTTTAGATAGTCATCTGGTCATAATACGAGTTACGAAGACTATTGTACATAGGGAATTCACCTGCTGTATTTTCATGACACCGAAGGGGAACTTGGCGACACTGCCAGCAACGGAGTCAGATCGTCGCTTGCCAAGTGTGAGTCTTGTACAGGGTGATTTTGCATACACCACGGCCGTTCCGCTGAGGGTGATGAGTAGTCGCTCCTTCGTTACACAAGAGAACTAACGAGACTGCCCCTACTTTGGAAGACTACCGTAAATCACTCCGCCGACTCGCGCTGTCACTACTCTGATGCGGTTTACTCATGGCAAGCCAGG
The DNA here is from genome assembly GCA_024613165.1 of Pisolithus albus. Taxonomy (NCBI): domain Eukaryota; kingdom Fungi; phylum Basidiomycota; class Agaricomycetes; order Boletales; family Pisolithaceae; genus Pisolithus; species Pisolithus albus. Next base: position 558,435 of record JANFAB010000027.1, read on the forward strand.
GGTGCACGCCGATCTACTGTCAACACCCACTCGGTCACTCCGTTTTCATCTGTTGCTTCGCGTACATGTGAACAATATTACATGCGGGCAGAAGTAAAATATATTCACCCCCTCCCGGCTTGATAATTGGGATGTAATCTGGGAACAAGAGTAGCAGGGAAACCATCTAGCTGGAACAACTGCACTGAAACCCAAGCATCCTCCTGTCCGGTACCGTCATTCTTCTCTTTCTTATTCGCTCAATTCTTCGTCTGACGTATCACCTTTGCGTCCCCATGGTCTACACGAAGATAACGCCATCTAAACAGAGATTCACGACAACCAGTCAGCAGAATCCTTACAGCCCACTTACCTGCATGACTTTGCCAAGAACGTGCTTTCCAGTTGACGGCCCATGTTCAACCTTCTTAACGACCTCCCCAAGCAGCCACTGCCTCGGCACGAAGCGAGGGTTTGCGGCCATCACGGCCATTCCCCCGCGCCTGGTCGAAATCTTCGCCCCATTCACCGCTGGTCTTCTCAGATTCGATGCGAGCGGCGTATGTATCAAGCCATGCGAGCCATTCTTCTGTCGCCTTGCCCGTGTCTAAGAGTTCAGGCTCCGGTGTTCCCCGGAGTGTTCTGCGATCTGTGGTAGATCGAACGGATTGTAGTATATGAGACCAACATCATGATAGGTTGTTGCTGCGAGGTGTCATTTAAGCAAGGTAACGGGGCCGACAGAGAAGACGAGACTCACGTTGGAAGCATACCACCCTTCTTGGTCGGAGTGATTGCATATGCGGTGGGGATCAAAAACGTCCATGAATGCATACTGTCCTAAAACGAAGTGAAGAATGGGCTCAGGGTTAGTGCTACTACCTTCAAAACCCTAGTCTATCGTAAGTCCAGCGATCGATACGCTGTCGGGCGTCGGATAACCACATGATGCAACGACTTGGATCCTTGCTTGTCCGTATTGATGACGCCGTGCATGAATCTGTACGCCTGCCATGCTGCAACCATCTTGGCGTTTCTTTCGGGGCATTTCGCGGATCAACTCCTTTCCTCACGCATCGCTGGCGTCAAGATTGACATTATCGGGCTTAGGAGCGCATTTAACAGTTTACTCTCTAAGGATCCCCGAGAGCCTCGTAGTCAGCGTGCCGCTGTCCGCCGCCGAAGTAAAACGTGGCGCGTGAAGGAGGAGAAAGTGCTTCGAAGTTACCCATCCGAATGAGAGTTCCGCGACTCTGATTGTCACACATGCTTTCTCAAGTGGTCGCGTAAGACGGGCATTTCCGGAGACGGGGTGGTAGGGATACCCAACACATGCATGGCTGCTAGAATGTGCGGTCACTGGCGCGGGTGGCAGCAATGAAAGTATGTGTGGCCTTCTGAGCATATGTACTCACGCATAGATGAGCGAAGAACTGCAAGGCCATCGGCACTCCGGGAGAATGGCGTGCGGCCAGCACCCTTGAGCTGAAACTTGTATGTTGTGTGAGGGTCGGGACGGCTGAGGAGTGACGACTGGAAGACACCAGCTCCCGCTACGAGGTGAAATTTAAGCACCTACGGATCGAGATTGCTCGCCGGTCATCGAGCTGCCCTTCCCGGATTTCGACAAGGGAAACGAGCGAGCAGGTTATTGGTTGAAATGAGCGGTTCCTAGAGGTCCGCCGATGAGACCAGTTGCGGGAACGGCGCGCAAAGCTAGCTGTGACTACGTAGCGTGGATTCAGACGAACAAGCTGTATCGTCTGGAAAAAACCGATCAATCAAGCTGCTGCTGTGTGGGACCAGTAGGCATGCGTGGGCTGTGCTCTTCGTGTGCCACAGATTCTTGACCTCTCTCTCTTACAGACGTCCACTAACCGTTCGACTACCGGTGAACTTTCCCTCATCTCTAATCCGTGCGACGTACTCAAGAACGCAGCCAAGTTTTCTCTCACTTCTCCAACCTGAACTCCTCGAATCCATCGGTGAGCTTCCTGTCGCTCCACCTGTACATTATTTGCGCTTACCGGCATGTAGCCTCGTTCCTTATCCTGACGCTTAAGACCGCTCGCAGCGTAGTCTGTCTTCACCTGTGGGTTCCTTCTCGCTGATTTGGGTAGTATGTATTCTGACTTCCAAGCTTACCCACTTTCTGGTTTAGACAGGCATGACTCTGACACCCTTGTCATGCGGCAGTCAATGGTCTGAAAGGCGTAACCATCTCCATCCTGAATAACCTCGCAGCGTAACGACATTCGACGGCTGCAATGGACGACGTTTCCCGCAAACGAGAGATTTTGGAACACTGCCCTCCAGGGCATGCTGGTCGTTATGCCGCCCTCTTCAACATGGCATATGCCCTCTGTGAGAGATTCGAGAAAGAGCGCAACATCGACGACTTGAACGAGGCAATTACATTGCACCGCAACGCTTTGGGACTCCGACCTATCGAGAATGAAGAGGGCGATCGGTCCGACTCACTCCAGAATCTCGCTTTCTGCCTCGACTGTAGATATGATGAGCTTGGGGCAGTCGATAATTTGGAGGAAGCCATCGCACTCGGACGGGAAACACTGGCGCTGTGTCCACCATGGCATCACCGTCGTGATGTGTTTCTCAACAATCTTGGTGTCCGCCTCTGGGCGAGGTTCAGGAAGCAGGCTGAGGCCTGCGACTTGGAAGAGGCGATTCAGCTGCTCCGTGCAGCTTTGGAATTGCGTCCCCCTGGCCATCGGTGGTGGTCTTCATCGCTCCGTCACCTTATCCTTTGTCTCTCGAGTAGATATGAAAGCCAGGGGCTAGTCGCTGACTTGGATGAACTCGTGACACTCAGACGAACACAACTAGAGCTCTATCCACGAGGACATTCTGATCATGTCGCATCTCTCCACAACCTTGCTTGTGACCTCAGGAGGAGGTACACGAAAACAGCTGCAATAAGCGACTTGGAGGAGTCCATCGAGCTCAATCGCGTAGCCTTGGGGCTACGTACGCCTCAAGATCTTGATCGGTTTTCAACGCTCCGTGAACTCACCCTCTGTCTGTCGACTAGATATGACGAGTTTGGGATGGTTGCCGACCTGGAAGAAGCTGTTGAATTCGGACGCGCAGCACTGAACCTTGTTACACGATGGCACCCCAGTTGCGACGAATCTCTTCACAATCTCGCCTGCAACCTCAGGAAGAGGTTCGTAAAACAGGCCGCAATGCGGGACCTGGAAGAAGCGATCGAGCTTCTCCGTGCAGCTTTGAAACTCCGTCCCGTTGGACATCATGATCGGTCCTCATCGCTCCATGAACTTGTTTTCTGTCTGGCACGTAGACGCGAGGAGTATAGGGTAGTCGGTGACTTGGAAGCAGCCGTTACGCTAGGACGTGAAATACTAGAACTTTGTCCACAAGGGCATCCCAATCGTGCTTCGTTCCTCCACGACCTTGCACAGTGTCTAGCAGACCGGTTTCGTCAACAACCCACCGCAGCTGATCTGGACGAAGCCATTGTCCTCGAACAAAAGGCCCTGGATATACTCGTATGTGGAGATCCGAGCTACGGCATATCCCTACGCTGTCTCATGGCCTACGTACGAATGAAGATCAAGGCACAAGTCGCTGTGATGTTCTCGGATGCCTCAGGCGTTACACACTTTGATGTTGACCTAGTCATCCGTAATACTGCATTCGAGACCCTCAAAACCATGCCTACCAGGCTGCTGCACACGCATACCGGCATCCTGTGCAGCCGGGATGCGCAGGTGTCGCACTTTTTGAGTAGCCCACAATACAAACATCTGGTGTCTCTGTGTAAAACGCATGACCGAGATCAGCAAATGGAGCTGATACATACCGAGGTTCCGAGACACTTCCGGTACGTCACACTTTCTCACCGCTGGGGCGCAGGCGAGCCGTCATTGCGCGACATCGAAGGCAAAAAGATATATAATATGCCGGCTATGGGGGGCTTAGGAAAGCTGCAAGGTTTCTGTGCTGTTGCTTGCGAGTGGGGTTACTCGTGGGCACGGAGCGACACGTGCTGCATCGACAAACATAGCAGTGCTGAGGTACAAGAAACGATAGGATCGATGTTCGCGTGGTATCGACAGTCTGCCTTGACCATCGTATATCTTTCCGATGTCCCCGATACCGGTTCAATTGGGAGCAGCGAATGGTTCAGTCGTGGGTGGACCCTCCAGGAGCTACTCGCTCCCCGATCCGTGCTATTTTACACTCGAAATTGGTCACTTTACGGGAACCTCACGTCTGCAAACCATAAAGAGGATCCCGCCGTGGTAGAAGAGCTGGAGAGGGTGACTCGAATAGAGCCCCGGTTCCTCACTGACTTTTCTCCAGGCACGGACGATGCGCGTTCAAGACTCCAATGGGCATCGCTGCGTCGTACTACGCGGCCTGAAGATATCGCCTATTCACTTTTCGGAATTTTCGCTGTCCACCTCCCCGTTTTGTATGGGGAATCTGCTGAGCACGCACTTGGCCGTCTCCTTACCGAAATTGTATCGCAGTCTGGGGACATCTCGGTTCTGGATTGGGTTGGACAGCCATCACCATTCCACAGCTGCTTCCCCGCTCACATCACCTCGTACCAAAGACTATCAATACCTCCAGCTCACCTGAATGGAGAAGAGTGGTCATCGGCGATAAGTGAGGGGCTCCCATCATTTGAAGTACTAAGTGTAGGGGACGTCCCCGGCTCCCCTACGGTGCGGTCGATTCAACTGCGAACTCCAGACTCAAACGTACTTGGCGAGGTGCACGATATCCGCTCACCCGATAGGGTGCCCCTTGCGCGATTCTTCGGTCGCGTCCTTGCACTACCCTGCATTCCCTATCAAATCACGGAGATTCAGCTGAAAGAGGCAGATCCGTCGACACCGAATTATAGGTACAACATCCACGCGTCCGGTCTGACGTCACTCGAGATTGCATTGCCGGTCAACCTAGAGGACGTAACGAGGGCCCAGGGTGTTCTATACCTTGTCCGCCCTTGGCACTCGAAGTTACTCGGTCCATCCGCCAAGCTATACGCTGTAACTGACGAGCAGCTGGTTTCTGCACTTTGGACGCCATTTAATGCACTTTTGTTAACTCAGCTACCGCATAACGAGTACAAAAGGATTGCGTCTTCCACCCTCATTACTGTTCACCCCTTGGACCGGGCCAGTGTTCTGAACAGCAAAATCAGGGTATTCAATATTGTTTAGATAGCCATCTGGTCGTGATACGGGCTACGAAGACTATTGTACATAGTGGGTTTGCCCGTAGTACATATCTACCTGTGTGCAAATTGCAGGTCGCCTGATTGATAGCAGTGAAGACGGCTTTCTCCACCCATCGAGTTTATGGTGTTGTCGCCAGTCGTACTTCGCTCTTGCCCTCGATCGCTGATCTCGAAGCTTGCACTCTTCAATGCTCAACGTCGCGAACTGTCAGCAGACACATGTCAGTCTGCATTCATCAGATTGCTGACTCTCACATCTAGCCAAAGCCTTGGCCAGCTACTGTTTACTGATCATGCTTTGGTAGTTCTTCACTTGTGTGAATGCTGACGACCACGTTACTCAGCAGCAGAGCACAAATGGTGAGTTGCCGGTCAGAGGCTCCATCAGTTACGGCGTGCCGTGGAAAGAAACAATGGTCGACGTACGTGTCACACTAGTGCGAGTCGATCTTTTTGAAGTCGGTATGAAGCCTCGCAGTAGGCAATCTCGTGATAGTACGACCAAAAACATGGTTAATACGACTCACTTTCACCGGAAGGGTTCAGGCGGCGCCAAGGGTATGGTAAGAAAGCCGCTCGAGCTTACCCTTCTTGGAAGCACTTTGGAAGATAATTACATGGAATTCTGGGATATACGCTTGGAAGTCGAAGGTGTTGCTCGAGACGTACGTGCGCGCTACTGCGGGGGAAGCAAGAGTTGAGGCAGCTGACTTCTCCCCACAGCATTGGAACATCTTCGGTCAGACCTCGCAGAACGTGTGCGGTTTCGCATGACTTACAGCAATATCATTCATTGGCTGATACGCTGCGACAGCAGGATCTCACTTCGCCTTACCGATGAACTGGGCAACGACGGATGGCAGTTCGTGATTGTCAATCCCGCATTCGACGAGCGGGACCTCGTGCAAGACCAAATGCTCAGAGAGTCGGATGTCTTCAGGGGAAGATGAAACCATCGACGTCGGAGTACTAGTCGATCAGGCAGGTCATGCATACTGAGGGTGTGCTGTCGAGGAGGGGGAGATCAAGATTGTGGTAGTACGTCCGGATGGGATGGTCGGTGCGATCGTGCTCGGTATGGCGGGGTTGGAGGGATACTTTGACGGAGTATTCGGGAGAGGGGATGCAGTGCAAGTTTAATGAGGTCTTGGGGAGAGTGCTTGGTAGTACCGAGTAAGTAAATCGAAATAGTAGACAGGCCGAGATACAGATGTACACTGAATGGCAGTCTCGTAGACACAGTGGTACGTCGCAGTGGACAAACCGGGTTTGAACGTCTTCAAACGTTCTCCTTTGGTCAGTGCAAAGAGACCGAAGATGATGATTGCAGACATCACCAGGAATGAGGAATGGAGACCTAACGACGGAGGCAACGTGAGTGTGAACTCATAGCAGAAACTCCGAACACACCTCGGCGCTGATGAACTACGTCGCTCGCTGTAAACAAAAACCAACCAACAATCAAATCAGCTGCGCCGAAGTAAGAAAAACCATGTCAACACGAAAGCAAGTATGCAGAACTTCCCAAGACGCGGAAGCAGTCCTGGCCTGGGGGCCGCACCCCGGGATGGGTTGCACCTTCTTGAATTTAAACACACATGATGCTGTGCCTAATTTGAGAACGAGGGTAGCGGGGCAACCATCTAGCTGGAACGACCGCACTGAGAACCAAAGCATGCTCTTTTCCAGTTTCCAGGCTGTGCTCAACCTTCTTGATGACCTCCTCAAGCAACCACTGCCTCAGCACGAAGCGAGGGTTTGCGGCCATTACGGCCATTTCCTGCGCCTCGTCGAAATCTTCGCCCCATTCACCGCCGGCCTTCTCAGACTCAATGCGAGCGGCGCATGTGTCAGGCCATGTGAGCCATTCTTCTGTCCCCCTGTCCGTGTCTAAGAGTTCGGGCTCAGGTGTTCCCCCGAGTAATCCTGCAATCTTTAGATCGAACCGGCTGCAATATGCGAGACTAACATCATGGTAGGTTGTTGCTGCAAGGTGTCATTTAAGCAAGGTAACGGGGGCGACAGAGAAGACGAGACTCACGTTGGAAGCATACCGACCTTCTTGGTTGGAGTGATTGCATTTGTAGTAGGGGTCAAAAACGTCATGAATGCATACTTGCGGAGTTGTTTGTCCGTATTGATGACGCCGTGGATGGATCCGTGCGCCTGTCATGATGCAACCAACTTGGCGATTCTTCGGGCCACTAGTTCAACGACCAACTCCTTTCCTCACGCATCGCTGGCATCGAGATTGACATTATCGAGCTTAGGAACGCGCTTGAGAGTCCACTCTTTAAGGATTCGTAGAGCCCCATAAGGATGCGCAGCAAGTGCGTTTCCGGAGAACGGTAACCGACGTTCGGATTTCGACGGGAGAAACGAGCGAGTAGGTGCAACCCCGTAGCGTGGACTCAGACGAACAAGCTGTATCGCCTGGAGAAACCAGTCAATGAAGAAGCTGCTATGAGGGATCAGTGGCGCATCAGACACAAGGGAACGTGTTCAGGCAGTGCCTAGGATAGGAATGCGTCGGCTGTGCTCTTCGTGTGCAGTAGATCTCGTCCTCTCTCTCTTAAAGACGTCCACTAATGGTTCGACTGCCGGTGAGCTTTCCCTCATCTCTAGTCCGGGCGACGCACTCAAGGCACACAGCCAAATTGTGTCTCGCTTCTCCAACCAACCAGCACTTCTCGAATCCATCAGTGAGCTTCCTTCGGCCCACCTTTGCGTTACTTGTGCTTACCGGTATGTAGCTTCGTTCGCCATCCCGACACCCAAGATTGTCTGCAGCGTAGTCTGTCTTCACTTGTGGGTTCCTTCTCGCTGCTCAATTAGCCTCGCTGATTCGGGTAGTATTCTGACTATCAGGATTACCCACTTTCTGGTTTAGACAGGTATGACTCTGACGTCCTTGTTGAACGGCAGTTGATGATCTGAAGGCGGAACCATTTCCATCGTGAATAACCCCGCAGTGTAACGACATTCCATGTCTGCAATGGACGACATGTCCCACAGACGAGAGAGATTGGAATGCTGTCCTCCAGAGCATGCTGATTATTATTTCGCCCTGTCCGACCTGGCATTTGGCCTCTACGACAGATTCGAGAAAAAGCGCCAAATCGACGATTTGAACGAGGCAATCACTTGCTACCGCGACGCTTTGGAACTCCGACCCGTCGAGGATGAGAATGGCGATCGGTCCAACTCACTCAACCACCTCGGCTACTGCCTCGGGCATAGATACCGTGAGCTGGGGACAGTCGATGATTTGGAAGAAGCCATTACGATAGGACGGGAAGCACTAGCACTGAGTCCACCGGGACAACCCCGTCGTGATGTGTCTCTCCACAATCTTGGTTACTCCCTCTTGGCGAGGTTCGAAGCGCAGGCTGAGGTCTGCGACTTGGAAGAGGCGATTCAGCTGCTCCGTGCAGCGTTGGAATTACGTCCCCATGGCCATTGGTGGCGGTCTTCAACGCTCCATCAACTTATCCTTTGTCTCTCGAGCAGATATGAAAGCCAAGGACTAGTCGCTGACTTGGAAGAACTCGTGACACTCAGACGAGCAGAACTAGATCTCTATCCGCGAGGACATTCTGATCATGTCGCATCTCTCCACAACCTTGCTTGTGACCTCAGGAGGAGGTATGCGAAAATAGCTGCTATAACCGACTTGGAGGAGTCCATCGAGCTCAATCGCGTAGCCTTGGAATTACGTACGCCTCAAGATCTCGATCGGTTTTCCACGCTCCGCGAACTCGCCCTCTGTCTGTCAACTAGATATGACAAGCTGGGGATCGTTTCCGACTTGGAAGAAGCCATTGAATCCGGACGTGCAGCACTGAAGCTCCTTACACGACGGCACCCCAGTTGCGGCGAATCTCTTCACCATCTCGCCTCCAACCTCAGGAAGAGGTTCGTGAAACAGGCCGCGATGCGGGACCTGGAAGAAGCGATCGAGCTGCTCCGCCCAGCTTTGGAAGTACGTCCCGTTGGACATCCTGAACGACCCTCATCACTCTATGAACTTGCTTTCTGTCTGTCGCATAGACACGACAAGTATAGGGTAGCCGAGGACTTGGACGAAGCCGTTACTCTAGGACGTGAAGCACTAAAGCTCTGTCCACCCCGGCATCCTGATCGCGGTTTACTTCTCAACAGTTTGGCCTATGACCTTTGGAAGAAGTTTCAGTACCTCCGTCAGGCCGCGGTGGTCGTCTGTCCGTCAAGCAGTGCCGATCTCGCTTCCGCACTTTTCGAGCTCTCCCAACGCCTCTGGGACCGCTTTCAGAAGCAGGCCATGTTGATTGACTTAGACGACGCTATTTATCTTGCAACATATGCTTTGGAGCTCCGATCACCTGAAGATGATTCAGTTGCGGCATGGGTCGAGAGATTACTCAAGGGAGAGAATTTATATAGCCCTGCCGTGCTTGATGAAGCAATAGACGGTCTGCGCGCCCTGGCTAATTATTATAGGGCCAGATTCCAATCTCAGCATGAGATGGTCGACCTGAATGAGGCTATCACATATTACCGACATGCGCTGCGATTTCAGCTAACTGGCCGTCCCAGTCGCGCTTCGTTCCTTCATGATCTTGCACAGTGTTTAGTAGACCGGTTTCGTCAATGCACCACAACAGCTGATCTAGACGACGCCATTGCACTTGAGCAGGAAGCCTTACACCTACTGGATCGCGAAGATCCGGAATACGACGCGTCTCGGCGCTGTCTTATACACTGCCTAAAAACCAAATTCAGCTCGCAGGTCGATGTGACTTCCTCGGATGTCTCAAGTGTTATCCACCTTGATGTCGAGCAAGTCATCCGTGATATCGTATTCGAAACCCTCAAAAACATGCCAACCAGGCTACTGCACACGCCTACCGGCATCCTGTGCAACCGTGACGAGCAGGTGTCCCGGTTTATGAAGAGCAAACTGTACAAGAGGCTGGTGTCTCGGTGCGCGACATGCGACTGGCATCAGCAAATGGACCGCATCCGTGCTGATATCTCGAGAGACTTCCAGTACGTCACGCTTTCTCATCGCTGGGGTGAAGGCGAGCCATCATTGCGCGACATCGAGGGCCACACAATATACGGCATGTCGATCAGGGGGGGCTTCGGAAAGCTGCAAACTTTCTGTCGTGTTGCCCTGGAGTGGAATTACTTATGGGCATGGATAGTGTTGTGCTGGGCCCGGCCTGAAGCCCTGAGCCGAGCCGGGCCGGGCCCTCCTAGGCCGAGCCGAGCCGAGCCGTGGGGACGGCCTGTGGGGGCTCAGGGCTCGGCTTGATGTTTTGAAAGCCGTGAGCCGCGGCCTGAGGCCGCGGCTTTGTGGCTGTGCCACAGACATTCAGACTGCCCGCTGTTCCCCAGCCTGTCCGTGCAATATCTCGACCTCCACTCATCCATCCCTCTCGAAAACCTGGATTCGAGTTCTACTTGACAAGACATTTCAGATGGTATATTTTTCATTGTGATCGCCACAGCGCTTCTGGAGATATCTCCACTTTCCTGGAGAGAGGCTCTGTCGAATGAAATTCGGAATAACTTTGGACTGTGTGCGCCGTTTTCCCTACTTCCTTGTTCTACTAACTCTCTGCATGCTCCTCTACCACCTCCTGAAGCTTTGTAGAATTATACCCAGTGGTTCCTCACCAACGTGACACTGTCCTCATCCCCCCCTACAATATTTGGGACATAACTCATGCAGTTCTGGACGGAATCATTTTCTTTTTTTAGACATCAATCTACTAGGTGAGCCCTACCAGACAATATATGCAACGTCATGCGCGCATTCACGGTTCCAGAGATATTTCAGTTTTCAAGTCTGAACAGAGTGGGGAGGTCAGGAAGGTGTACCTCTCCCGTTTTTGCACCGGGCCTCTCGGTTTCTTGCATAGTGGTACCAGTAACTCATAGCTATCTGACAATACCTTATTTATGGTGATACGCCCAGTTGTTCTCGAGATTTCTACTTTTCTTCGTCCAGGCCTACACATCCATACTTGTAATTTTTTTTACACCCTCAACTTGCTCAGGCCGGGGCCTGAGGCCGGGCCGAGCCCCCAACAGGGCCTGGCCCGGCTCAGGGCCCGGCCTGAGATTTCTTGGGCCGTGAGCCCTCAAAAGCCGGGCCCAAGCCGCGGCTTTCGAGCCGAGCCGGGCCTGGGCAACACTAGGCATGGAGCGACACGTGCTGCATCGACAAACACAGCAGTGCTGAGGTACAGGAAACGATAGGATCAATGTTCGCGTGGTATCGACAGTCCGCCTTGACCATCGTATACCTTTCTGACGTTACTGATATCGGTTCGCTCGGGAGCAGCGAATGGCTCAGACGTGGGTGGACCCTCCAAGAACTACTGGCTCCGGAGAGGGTAGTTCTCTACACCAAAACCTGGTCACTCTACAAAAATATTACGTCTCCGAACCATAAAATGGACGTCGTAGTGCTGGAAGAAGTGGAAGGAGTTACTGGAATAGAGCGCCGGTTCCTCAAAATGTTTTCTCCTGGTCTAGACGACGCTCGTTTAAGACTGCAATGGGCATCTACGCGTACTACTACCCGCGCCGAAGATATCGCCTATTCACTCTTTGGGATCTTCAATGTTCACCTACCCATCATGTATGGCGAATCCTCTGAGAATGCACTTGGCCGTCTCCTCGCAGAAATTGTTTCGCAGTCCGGGGATATCTCGGTTCTGGATTGGGTCGGAGAGCCGTCGCCGTTCCATAGCTGTTTCCCCGCTTACATTACCTCCTACTCAAAACTACCAACGCCTCCAGCCCAATTGAACGCGGAAGAACAGTCATCATCGAAGAGTGAAGGGCTCTCGTCATCCGAAGCATCGCGAAATATCTGCAGATCACCCACTACAGTTCCAGCAGCTCAGCCGCAAACTCTAGACACATACGCGTCAAGCGATGTGTACGATTTCCATTCACTTGCGAAGGTTCCCCTTGCACGATTCTTCGGTCGCCTCCTTACACTACCATGCATTGCCTACCATGTCACATCGGTTCAGTTGAAAGGGGCGGATCCGTCGATACCGAGCCGTACGTACAACATCCGGGCGTCCGGTCTGAACCCACTTGAGATCGCACTGCTGGGCAAGTTAGACGATGTAACGAGGTCACGAGGCGTCCTATACCTTGTTCGCCCTTGGCACTCGAAATTACTCGGTCCATTCGCTGATCTAGACGCTGTGACTGAAGAACAACTGGTGTCTGCGCTTTGGACGCCATTTAATGCACTCCTACTGACTCAGTTACCGCACAATGAGTACAAAAGGATTGCATCTTCCACCCTCATTACCGCTTACCCAGTGGACCGGGCTAGCGTTCTGAACGGCGGAATCAAGATGTTCAATATTGTTTAGATAGTTACCTGGTCATCATACGAGTTATGAAAACTATTGTACTGTACTTAGGGAATTCACCTGCAGTATTTTCATGACACCAAAGGTGGACACTGCCAGCAACGGAGTCGGATCGTCGCTCGCCAAGTGTGTGAGTCTTGTGCAGGATGATTTTGCGGACACCACGGCCATTCCGCTGAAGGCGGTGAATAGTCCCTTCTTCATCAATGCACAAGAAAGAACTAACGAGACTGCCTCCACTTTGGAACACTATGGTAAATCACTTCGTCGACTCGCGCTGCCACTACTCTGATGCGGTTTACTCATGGCAAACCAGGGGTGCACGCCGATCTACTGTCAACATCTACTCGGTTACTCCCTTTTCATGTGTTGCCTCATGTACATGTGAACAATATTACATGTGGGCACAAGTAACATATATTCCCCCCCTCCTGGACTCACAATTGGGATGTGATTTGAGAACAAGGGTAGCAGGGAAACCATATAGCTGGAACAACTTCACTGAAACCCAAGCATCATCCTGTCTCCGAGAGCGCAGTACCGTCGTTCCTCTCTTCTTCGCGTTCCCATGCTTTACACGGAGAACACGACATCTAGGTAGAGATTCATATGTCAGCAGAATCCTTGCAGCCTAATTACCTCTGCCAAGAACGCGCTTGCCAGTTGCCGGGTCATGTTCAACCTTCTTGATGACCTCCTCAAGCAACCACTGCCTCGGCACGAAGCGACGGTTCGCGGCCATCGCGGCCATTTCCCGCGCCTCGGCGAAATCTTCGCCCCATTCACAGCTCGTCTTCTCAGATTCGATGCGAGCGGCGTATGTATCAAGCCATACGAGCCATTCTTCTGTCGCCCCGCCCGTGTCTACGAGTTCGCGCTCCGGAGTAATCCTGCAATCTTTAGCAGATCGAACGGATTGTAGTATATGAGACTAACATCATGATAGGTTGTTGCTACGAGGTGTCATTCAAGCAAGTTAACGGGGCCGACAGAGAAGACGAGAGTCCCGTTGTAAGCATAGCGGTGGGGGGTCAAAAATGTCCATGAATGCACACGGTCCTAAAACGAAGTGAAGAACGGGCTCAGGTTTAGTGCTACCACCTTACCATAGTTTATTGTAAGTTCAGTAGTCGATACACTGTCAGGGATCAGATAGCCGCACGACGCAATGACTTAGAGAGTTGCTTGTCCGTATTGGTGAACGCCGTGCACGAATCCATAGGCCCGTCATACTGCAACCATCTTGGCGTTTCTTTTGGGCCACTTCGAGGAACAACTTCTTTCCTCACGCATCGCCGGCATCGAGATTGACATTATCGACCTTAGGAACGCGTACGACTGTCCACTCTCCAAGAATTCATAGGGCCTCATAGTCGGCATGCCGCCGTAGAAAAACATGGCGCGTGAAGGAGAAAGTGCTTCGAAGTTACCTATCCGCATGATGGTTTCCGCGACTCTCGTTGTTACACATGCCCCCCCAAGTCATTCGCGTAGGACGGGCGTTTCCGGAGACTGGGTGGTAGGGATACCCAACGCATGCATGGCTACCAGAGCGTGAGGTCACTGGCACGGGTGACAGGAATGAAAGTATGCGTTGCCCTGTGAGTATATGTACTCACGAATGGATGAGCGAAGAACTGCAAGGCCATCGGCACTCCCGGAGAATGGCGTGCTGTCAGCACCCTTGAGCTGAAACTCGTATGTCGTGTCATGGTCGGGACGGCTGAGACGTGACGACTTCAAGATATCAGCACCCGCTACAAGGTGAAATTTATGCACCTACAAACCGAGATTACTCGCCGGTCATCGAGCTGCCCTTCCCGGATTTCGACAAGAGAAACGAGCGAGCAGGTCATTGGTTGAAATGAGCAGTTCACCGATGAGATCAGTTTCGGGAACGGCACACGAAGCTAGCTGCGACCTCGTAGCGTAGACTCGGATGAACAAGCCATATATCGGCCGGAAAAAACCGATCAATCAATAGAAGCTGCTGTGTAGGAACGCGTGGGCTGCGCTCTTCCTACGTCCGACTACTGGCCTGAGCACTCCCTCATCTCCAACCCCTGCGACGTACTCAAGGCACACAGTCAAGTTTCCTCTCGCTTCTCCAACCAACCTGCATCCCCCGAATCCATAGGCGAGCTTCCTCTCGGCCCACCTTAACATTATTTGCGCTTACCGGCATGTAGCTTCGTTCCTTATCTCAACACCCAACATTGTCTGCAGCGTAGTCCGTCCTCGCCTGTGGGTTCCTTCTCGCTGATTTGGGTAGTATTCTGACTTTCAGTAGTACCCACTGTCTGGTTCAGACAGGTATGGCTCTGTCATATGGCAGTGATGGTCTGAAGGCGGAACCATTTCCATCATGAATAACCTCGCAGCGTAACGACGTTCGATGGACGACATTTCCCGCAAACGAGAGAAACTGGAACGCTGTCCTCCAGGGCATGCTGGTCGTTATCTCGCCCTCTTCGACCTGGCAAATGGCCTCCATGACAGATACGAGAAAGAGCGTGAAATCGACGATTTAAATGAGTCAATCACTGTCCACCGCGATGCTTTGAAACTCCGACCCGTCGAGAATGAGAAGAGTGGTCGGCCCAAATCACTTCAGCACCTCGCTTTCTGTCTCTCCCTTAGATATGAGGAGCTGGGGGCGGTCGATGATTTGGAAGAAGCCATCACATTGCAACGGGAAGAACTAGCGTTACGTCCATCAGGTCGTCCCGGTCGCGATGTGTGTCTCTACAATCTTGGTTACTACCTCAGGATGAGGTTCGAGGAACAGGCTGAGGTCTGCGACTTGGAGGAGGCGATTCGACTGCTTCGTGCAGCGTTGGAATTACGCCCATCTGGGAATCAGCAGCGGTCTCCAACGCTCCGTCAACTTATCCTCTGCCTCTCGCATAGACATAAAAACCAGGGGAGAGTTGCTGACTTGACAGAACTCCTAACACTCGGACGAGCAGCGGTAGAGCCCCGTTCGCGAGGACATGCCGACTATGCCGTATCTTTCCACAGCTTTGCTTGTAACTTCATGAGGAGGTACGTGAAAACAGCTGCGATAACCGACTTGGAGGTGTCCATCGAGCTGCATCGCGCAGCTTTGGAGCTACGTACCCCTGGAAATCGCGATCGGTCCTCGACGCTCCACGAACTCACCCTCTGTCTGTCAACTAGATATGACAAGCTGGGGATGGTTGCCGACCTGGAAGAAGCCATAGAATTCGGACGTGCAGCACTGAAATTTCTTACACGATGGCACCCCAATCATGGTGAATCTCTTCACAATCTCGCCTGCAACCTCAGGAAGATGTTCGTGAAACAGGCTGCGATGCGGGACCTGGAAGAAGCGATCGAGCTTCTCCATGCAGCTTTGAAACTACGTCCCGTTGGACATCCTGATCGGTCCTCATCACTCTGTGAACTTGTTTTCTGTCTGGCACGTAGACGCGACGAGTATAGGGTAGTCGGTGACCTGGAAGGAGCCGTTACGCTAGGACGTGAAATACTAGAACTTTATCCACAGGGGCATCCCAATCGTGCTTCATTCCTCCATGACCTTGCCCAGTGTCTAGCAGACCGGTTTCGTCAACAACCCACAGCAGCTGATCTGGACGAAGCCATTGTCCTCGAACAAGAGGCCCTGGATGTACTTGTATGTGGAGATCCGGGCTACGGCATATCCCTACGCTGTCTCATGGCCTGTGTCCAAATGAAGATCAAGGCACAACTCGCTGTGTTGTCCTCGGATACCCCAGGCGTTACCCACTTTGACGTTGACCTAGTCATCCGTAATACTGCATTCGAGACCCTCAAAACCATGCCTACCAGGCTGCTCCACACGCATACCGGCGTCCTGTACAACCGGGATGCGCAGGTGTCTCACTTTTTGAGTAGCCCACAATACAAACATCTGGTGTCTCGATGCAAAACACTCGACCGTGATGAACAAATGGAGTTGATACATACCGAGGTCCCGAGACACTTCGAGTACGTCACACTTTCTCACCGCTGGGGAGCAGGCGAGCCGTCATTGCGCGACATCGAAGGCCGAAAGATATATAATATGCCGGCTATGGGGGGCTTAGGAAAGCTCCAAGGTTTCTGTGCTGTTGCTTGTGAGTGGGGTTTTTCATGGGCGTGGAGCGACACATGCTGCATCGACAAACACAGCAGTGCTGAGGTACAAGAAACGATAGGATCGATGTTCGCATGGTATCGACAGTCTGAGTTGACCATCGTATACCTTTCCGATGTTCCCGATACTGGCTCAATTGAGAACAGCGAATGGTTCAGACGTGGGTGGACCCTCCAAGAGCTACTGGCTCCGCGAACCGTACTATTTTACACTCGAAATTGGTTACTTTACAAGAACCTCACGTCTGCAAACCATAAAGAGGATCCCGCCGTGCTAGAAGAGCTGGAGAGGGTGACTCGAATAGAGCCCCGGATCCTCTCTGACTTTTCTCCGGGCATAGACGATGCGCGTTCAAGACTCCAGTGGGCATCATCACGCCTTACCACTCGACCCGAAGATATTGCCTATTCACTTTTCGGGATCTTCAACGTCCACCTCCCGGTTTTGTATGGTGAAGCTGCTGAGCACGCACTTGGTCGTCTCCTTACCGAAATTGTATCGCATTCTGGGGACATCTCGGTTCTGGATTGGGTTGGAGAGCCGTCACCATTTCACAGTTGTTTCCCTGCTCACATCACCTCGTACCAAAGACTATCAATGCCTCACCTGGATGCAGAAGAGCGGTCATCGGTGATAAGTGAGGGGCTCCCATCATTTGAAGTACTAAGTCTACGAGACGTCTCCGGCTCACCCACGGTGCGGTCGGTTCAGTTGCAAACCCAAGATTCAAGCGTACCTGGCGACGCACACGATATCCACTCACCTGCTAGGGTGCCCCTTGCGCGATTCTTCGGTCGCCTCCTTGCACTACCCTGCATTCCCTATCAAGTCACAGCGATTCAGCTGAAAGGGCCAGATCCATCGACACTGAATTATAGGTACAACATCCATGCGTCTGGTCTAACACCACTCGAGATCGCACTGCCGGTCAAGCTAGAGGACATAACGAGGTCCCAGGGTGTTCTATACCTTGTTCGCCCTTGGCACTCGAAATTACTCGGTCGCTTCGTCAAGCTATACGCTGTGACTGACGAGCAGCTGGTTTCTGCACTTTGGACGCCATTTAATGCCCTTTTGTTGACTCAGCTACCGCATAACCAGTACAAAAGGATTGCGTCTTCCACCCTCATCGCCGCTCACCCCTCCGACCGGGCTAGCGTTCTGAACAGCAAAATCAGGGTATTCAATATTGTTTAGATAGCCACCTGGTCGTGATACGGGCTACGAAGACTATTGTACAAAGTGAGTTTACCCGTAGTACCTACCTGTGTGCAAATTGCAGGTCGCCTGATTGATAGCAGTCAAGACATCTTTCTCCACACATCGAGTTTATGGTGTTGTCGCCAGTCGTATTTCGCTCTTGCCTTCTATCGCTGATCTCGAAGCTTGCACTCTTCAACGCTCAACGTCCCCAACTGTCAGAAGACACATGTCAGTCCGCATCCATCAGGTTGCTGACTCTCACATCTAGCCAAAGCCTTGGCCGGCTACCGTTTACTGATCATGCTTTGGTAGTTCTTCACTTGTGTGGATGCTGACGACCACGCTACTCGGCAGCAGAGCACAAATGGTGAGTTGCCAGTCAGAGGCTCCATCAGTTACGGCGTGCCGTGGAAAGAAACAATGGTTGACGTACGTGTCACACTAGTGCGAGTCGATCTTTTTGAAGTCGGTATGAAGCCTCGCAGTAGGCAATCTCGTGATAGTACGACCAAAAACATGGTTAATACGACTCACTTTCACCGGAAGGGTTCAGGCGGGGCCAAGGGTAGAAAGAGTAAGGTACAAATGCAACAGTGCCATAATGAACAATACCTGTAATGTAGGAGACACGCGTCTGCATATCCTTCATCGCAGGCCGGTTTTGTGGACTCGATCGGCTTGACAAGCAGACTATATGAGCAGCATTGTGAAGGATGCTCAGGAAGTATGTTTCCAGCGAATGGTAACCGATGCTCGGATTCCAACAAGAGAAACAAGCGAACAGGTCATTGGCTGAGATGAGCAGTTCCTGGAGGTTCACCGATGAGACTGGTCAGTGAAGCAACTGCTCTGTGGGATCAGTGGCGCATCAGATACGACGGAACGTGTTCAGGCAAGGCCCACGGTAGGAATACTTGGGCTGTGCTCTTCCTGTGCAACAGATTCTTGACCTCTCTCTTACAGACGTCCACAAACCGTTCGAGTACCGGTGAGCTTTCCCTCATCTCTAATCCGTGCGACGTACTCAAGGAACACAGTCAAGTTTCCTCCCGCCTCTTCAACCAGCCAGCACTTCTCGAATCCATCAGTGAGCTTCTGTCGGCCCACCTTTGCGTTACTTGTGCTTACCGGCATGTAGCTTCGTTCGCCATCGTGACACCCAAGATTGTCTGCAGCGTAGTCCGTCTTGACTCTTCACCTGTGGGTTCCTTCTCGCTGCCCGGTTAGCCTCGCTGATTTGGGTAGTATTCTGACTTTCAGGATTACCCACTTTCTGGTTTAGACAGGTATGACTCTGACATCTTGTTAAATGGCGGTTGACGGTTTGAAGGCGAACCCATTTCCATCATGAATGACCTCGCAGTGTAACGACATTCGATGGACGACGTTTCCCACAAACGAGAGAGATTGAAACGCCGTCCTCCAGGGCATGTTGATCGTTATCTCGCCCTCTTCGAGCTGGCATATGCCCTCCAGCAGAGATTTGAGAAAGAGCACGAAATCGACGACTCGAACGAAGCAATCGCTTTGCACCGCGATGCTTTGAAGCTCCGACCCGTCGAGAATGAAGAGGGCGATCGGTCCCTCTCACTCAACAACCTCGCTTTCTGCCTCGACTGTAGATATCGTGAGTTAGGGGCAGTCGGTGATTTGGAAGAAGCCATCACATTGCAACGGAAAGCGCTAGCGCTGCGTCCACCAGGACATCCCGATCGTGACGCTTATCTTCTCAATCTTGGTTACTGCCTCTTGGCGAGGTTCGAGAAGCAGGCTGAGATCTGCGACTTGGAAGAGGCAATTCGGCTACTCCGTACTGCTTTGGAATTACATCCCCCTGGCCATCAGGAGCGGTCTTCAACTCTCCGTCAACTTGTTCGCTGTGTCTCGAGTAGATATGAAAGCCGGGGGCTAGTCGCTGACTTGGATGAACTCGTGACACTCAGACGAGCAGAACTAGAGCTCTATCCGCGAGGACACTCTGATCATGTCGCGTCTCTCCACCGCCTTGCTTGTGACCTCAGGGGGAGGTATGCGAAAACGGCTGCAATAAGCGACTTGGAGGAGTCCATCGAGCTCAATCGCGTAGCCTTGAGACTACATACGCCTCAAGATCTCGGTCGGTCTTCAACGCTCCGTGAACTCACTCTCTGTCTGTCAACTAGATATGACGAGTTCGGGATGGTTGCCGACCTGGAAGAAGCCGTTGAATTCGGACGCGCAACACTGAACCTTACACGATGGCACCCCAATCATGGTGAATCTCTTCACAATCTCGCCTGCAACCTCAGGAAGATGTTCGTGAAACAGGCTGCGATGCGGGACCTGGAAGAAGCGATCGAGCTTCTCCATGCAGCTTTGAAACTACGTCCCGTTGGACATCCTGATCGGTCCTCATCACTCTGTGAACTTGTTTTCTGTCTGGCACGTAGACGCGAGGAGTATAGGGTAGTCGGTGACTTGGACGCAGCCGTTACGATAGGACGTGAAATACTAGAACTTTGTCCACAAGGGCATCCCAATCGTGCTTCGTTCCTCCACGACCTTGCACAGTGTCTAGCAGACCGGTTTCGTCAACAACCCACAGCAGCTGATCTGGACGAAGCCATTGTCCTCGAACAAGAGGCCCTGGATGTACTTGTATGTGGAGATCCGAACTACGACATATCCCTACGCTGTCTCACAGCCTACATCCAAATGAGGATCAAGGCACAAGTCGCCGTCATGTCCTTGGATGCCCCAGGTGTTACCCACTTTGACGTTGACCTAGTCATCCGTAATACTGCATTCGAGACCCTCAAAACCATGCCTACCAGGTTGCTCCACACGCATACCGGCACCCTGTGCAATCGGGATGCGCAGGTGTCGCACTTTTTGAGTAGCCCACAATACAAACATCTGGTGTCTCTGTGCGAAACACTCCACCGAGATCAGCAAATGGAGTTGATCCATACCGAGGTCCCGAAACACTTCCAGTACGTCACACTTTCTCACCGCTGGGGAGCAGGCGAGCCGTCATTGCGCGACATCGAAGGCCGAAAAATATATAATATGCCAGCTATGGGGGGCTTAGGAAAGCTGCAAGCTTTCTGCGCTATTGCTTGTGAGGGGGGTTATTCGTGGGCATGGAGCGACACGTGCTGCATCGACAAACATAGTAGTGCTGAGGTACAAGAAACGATAGGATCGATGTTTGCGTGGTATCGACAGTCCGCCCTGACCATCGCATACCTTTCTGACGTTACCGGTATCGGTTCGCTCGGGGGCAGCGAATGGCTCAGACGTGGGTGGACCCTCCAAGAACTACTGGCTCCCGAGAGGGTAGTTTTCTACACCAAAACCTGGTCGCTCTACAAAAATATTACCTCTCTGAACCATAAAATGGACGCCGTAGTGTTGGAAGAGGTTGAAGGAGCTACTGGAATAGAGCGCCGGTTCCTCAAAAAGTTTTCTCCTGGTCTAGACGATGCTCGTTTAAGACTGCAGTGGGCATCTACGCGTACTACTACCCGCGCAGAAGATATCGCCTATTCACTTTTTGGAATCTTCAATGTTCACCTACCCATCATGTATGGCGAATCTGCTGAGAATGCACTTGGCCGTCTCCTCGCAGAAATTGTTTCGCAGTCTGGGGATATCTCGGTTCTGGATTGGGTCGGAGAGCCATCGCCGTTCCATAGCTGTTTCCCCGCTCACATTACCTCCTACTCGAAACTACCAACGCCTCCGCCCCGATTGAACACAGAAGAACAGCCATTAGCGACAGGCGAATGGCTCTCGTCATTCCAGGTACTGCGAAATGTCTTCGGATCACTAACTACAGCTGTGGCGGTTCAGCCGCGAACTCCAGACACACAAGCGTCAAGCGATGTGTATGATTTCCAATCACTTCCGAAGATCCCCCCTGCACGGTTCTTCGGTCGCCTCCTTACACTACCATGCATTGCCTATCATGTCACATCGGTTCAGTTGAAAGGGGCGGATCCGTCGAAACCGAGCCATATGTACAACATTCAGGCGTCCGGCCTGAACCCACTTGAGATCGCATTTCCGGGAAAGTTAGACGATGTAACGAGGTCACGAGGCGTCCTATACCTAGTTCGCCCTTGGCACTCGAAATTACTCGGTCCATTCGCGGATCTAGACGCTAGTATGACTGAAGAGCAACTGGTTTCTGCGCTTTGGACGTCATTTAATGCACTCCTATTGACTCAGCTACCGCACAACGAGTACAAAAGGATTGCATCTTCCACCCTCATTACCGCTGATGCAGTGGACCGGGCTAGCGTTCTGAACGGCGGAATCAGGATGTTCAATATTCACATATAGTAGTCACAATTAGTCATAACATATGGGTAGCCCGCGTGCCAAAATGCCATCACTTATGGACAGCCCGAGGCGGGCCCGTCTAAATTTATATGATGTAACAAATAAGTGGGCCTGCGTTTGAAGAGTGACAGTAGCATATGGGCGGGCCTGCCAGGGAGAGGAAGAATATATGCCACCACAAATGAATGGGCCCGAGACTGGAGGAATAGCGGAAGATAAGGCCGGGCCCGTCATGAAGGAATGGAGTGAATGAGGACACAATAAGGGCGGGCCCATCGTGTAGATAGGACCAAACACATGAGTGGGCCTGGCCCGGCCCAGTCGCAGAACATGCTCCAACTGTTGGAAGGGCCTGCCGCGCGATAGTATGGCATGACGCCATATATGCACGGGCCCGCTGACGAGATTTGCATCCATGATATACTGTTGCATGATGCAACCCATGCACGGGCCCGTCCGTGATATAGCGCCGCATGACGTGACTCGTGGACGGGCCCGTCCGTGATATAGCACTGCATGACCCAACTCATGGACAGGCCCGCCCGTGATATAGCACCCCATGACCCAACTCATGGACGGGCCTGTCCGTGATATATGACCGTATGACAGGAGTCATGGACGGGCCCATCCGTGATATAGCACCGCATAACCCAACTCGTGGACGGGCCTGGCCGTGATATAGCACCCCATGACCCAACTCATGGACAGGCCCGTCCGTGATATAGCATCCCATGACCCAACTCATGGACAGGGCCGCCCGTGATATGATGCCAGATGACCCAACTCATGGACGGGCCTGCCCGTGATATAGGACTGCATGACCCAACTCATGGACGGGCCCGTCCGTGATATAGCACTGCATGACCCAACTCATGGACGGGCCCGCCCGTGATATAGCACCACATGGCCCAACTCATGGACAGGCCCGTCCGTGATATAGCACCCCATGACCCAACTCATGGACAGGCCCGTCCGTGATATAGCATCCCATGACCCAACTCATGGACAGGGCCGCCCGTGATATGATGCCAGATGACCCAACTCATGGACGGGCCTGCCCGTGATATAGGACTGCATGACCCAACTCATGGACAGGCCCGTCCGTGATATAGCACTGCATGACCCAACTCATGGACAGGCCGCCTGTGATATAGCACCCCCGTGAGCCAACTCATGGACGGGCCCGCCCGTGAGATAGCACCCCGTGACCCAACTCATGGACAGGCCCGCCCGTGATATACGACCGCATGACATGACTCATGGGCAGGCCCGTCCGTGATATACAACCGCATGACATGACCCATGGACGGGCTGGTCCGTGAAACACTACTGCATGACGCATCTCATGGACGGGCCCGCCTGTGATATCATGCCAGATGACCCAACTCATGGACAGGCCCGCCCGTGACATAGCACCCCATGACCCAACTCATAGATGGGCCCGCCCGTGATATAATGCCAGATGACCCAACTCATGGACGGGCCCGCCCGTGATATACCACCGTATGACATGACTCATGCACGGCCCTGTCCGTGAAACACTACCGCATGATTCAATTTATGGACGGGCCCGCCCGTCATATACAACCGTACGACCCAAGTTATGGACTGGCCCGTCAGCGATATACTACCGGGTGACATGACTCATGGACGGGCCTGTCCCTAATATAGCACCGCATGACGCGACTCATGGAGGGGCCTGTATGTGATATACTGTGCCATGATGCGACTCATGGACAGACCCACCCGTGATATACAACCATATGACGTGGCTCATGGACGGGCTAGTCCGCGATATAGCACCCCATGAGGCAACTCATGGACAGGCCCGCCCATGATATAGCGCTGCATGGCCCAACTTATGGACGGGCCTGCCCGTGATATAGCGCCGCATGAACCAACACATGGACGGGCCCGCCCGCGATACACTACTGCATCACGCGGCTCATGGACCGGCCTGTCCGGGGTATGCTACTGCGTGACGCAGCAAAAATCTCGGGTGGCCTGTCAAACATCCGTGGACAGTTCCATTACCATTCGAAAGCCTATGCCGCGATATTCAATAGACTTACAAAATTCCAAGATTCAGTGGGTGCCCGGATGATAGCATTTACCGTCACCGAACCCAAGACGTTCGATGGAAGACGCATAATATGTACCGCGAATTATGTAGTAACTTATAACTCTGCCATATCCCCTCAGCGCGCATCTCGATTCATCCAACTGACGAGCACCAGAAGCGATAGCGTAAATGAAATATATCACGCTCACCATAGCATAGGATTTGGTCTGTAGAAACATCTCAAGGCCAGATGTAATATACTAGTGCGTGAGCTCACTTAGTTACGCAAAAGTACGCTAACTAGGTATGAACGGATATACTACACTCTATTATGCAAAGGGAATATGCGGTGTAGTTGACGCCTACCGAATATAGACGCATCATCATCATGCCGGCAATGCGTGGGAATACGTTGTTGAAGCGCAACGTCACATCCGCGTCTTCCAAAACACTTCGTTAACTTTCATTGCTGCAGCTGCACATCACGCGTACTACTCCACAACCAACCCCCTCGTCAAACCTCCTACAGCAATGTTCGTCAAAAACTCCCCACGGCTCAACAAAACCGTCAAGCACATCCTCGCCATTTATGACCAGTGCGTCGTCTCCACGCAACACCTTACGACGCCGGAACGATTGGAAAGTTGGAGGGAAGCTTTGAAAGCGATCAGGGAGGAACTGGTACGTGGCTATTAGCTCATATATTGCATATCATCCATCGAGGGTTCAACCAACACAGGAATCCGTCAGGCCGATCGTAAACGAGACGGATGACGTCCCCCACATGTTGATCGGGGTCGACAAATTCCTCCACTGGTCTGAAAAGCTCGGAACCCGAGGGAATCCGTTCCCCCAATGGAACGATGCTATTTTCCCCAAGATTGATCTTATCGCAGGTCATCCGTGGTTGCTCCCAGTCAAGGAACGGCCCAATGCGAGTCACGAGGGAGCCGTTGCCAAACCAATCGACCCAGCGTCCAACTCATCGGGCATGAGTAGTATCACAGGTAACAAAGGAAAGTATGTGGAAACGCTGAGCCGGAAACAGGTTGCCGTAGACCGTCCAAGCAAGGCGGCCGTGGAGGACGATGGAGAGAGTGAAGTGGAGGAGGAAGTGGACGAACTGATGGAGGAAGATGAAGACGTGAATCAAACTCGTGGACGGTCGAATAAACGGGGTCGAGCCCAAGGGACCCCAAGTCGTTCAAGCGCCCGTGCATCCTCGCGATCCCGAGCTCGGAAGGTCATTACGGACGCGGAAAGCAGTCCGAAGGTTGGTCGTTCTTCACGACAAACGTCTGATGCTGCGGTAGACTCAAAATATGGCCGTGCACAAATGGCCGCTCGAACCACACCGCCCCCAAACCCCAAATCCTGCGGTACATGCATATCGCGGAAAGTAGTCTGCACGCGTAGTATGAAGGAAGGGGCTTGCGACCCGTGCAAGCAGAGGAAGATTGCATGTACACAGGCTACCCGTCGTCGGGCACCATCCACCACGAGGCGTTCCAAGGCTGCACCCACCGCAAACACACCAAGGCGTCGAAATCCATCACGCGCACGAAAGACCCCACGCAGGCGAGACGAATCGCCTTCTACCGAGCCAGAGGATGCGGAAGAGCCACCAGCAAGGAAGAAACGCCGTACGTCTCCCATCGACGACACTCCGCGCCCGTCACCATCCTCGAGAGCAAAGCCCAGAACTCAGCCATTTTGTACGTACAGCATAGTCTCACATTTACCAGGTCTACTCATACAATATCCAGCAATTGTCATCCCTGCTCCAAAGCGGGCCGCAAGTTACGCCATCCCGCCATCCCATCCGGCGGAACCTTCAGCAACCACACCAGCAAGGGCAGCGTCAAGAGATAAACAGATGCCTGCGTCCGCTCCTACTCCAGAATGGTTGCCACCCGCTGCAGCACCCAGCATCCCCGAGCTACTGACGCGGGTAGATGCAATGACGGATAGGCAAGATGTTATATTAGCGCGGGTGAATGAGCTGGAAAGACGGATCATGGGTTTAGACACTCAAAGACAGGCACCTACCCCAGGACTCGCCGATGACAGGATACGTATGCTGGAGGGTGAACTTGCCGAGTTTCAGTGGACTGTGGGCACTCTTACGCGGGAGGTCGAAGCACTGCGATTAAAGGTTCAAGGTACGACTGTCATGTTGTCATATGGACGTATCACTGCAGCCTCTCCAGATATAACCACACCGGATATTCAAGAGGCCACAATCCTGAATCCAACCCCCGCGATTGAACCAGCGGAAGATGCTATAGCGGCCGTGCATGGCGATCAGGAGTCAACGATCGTAACCGCGCCTGAAGGTTCAGCGCCCTCGGATAAACCGGCTACCACCCCTACAGCAACTGCTACGAGTCAAGATACCGCACCTGCAATTGAGCCGTCAGAGGCTGTTTCTACGGCAGAGATGGACATTTCCAGTTCGAATGTGGAATCCAGTGCACAATTAGACGTGGGAGACGGAAACGTCACATTAGACCAAAGTACTGGAGAAGTTGCGATGGCGGCAGAGGTTCGTGTGGCCGAGAATAGTGGAACATCTACCGCGGGAGATATGGAGGTTACCGGGCCATAATTACAGTCATATGTTGTTGCGAATATGGTATTTCACTGCATTTTAATCGATTTTTTTTGACTGGATGGCAATGGCTACTGATATGCTTGGGTAGCAAGTTCAGCCGTTTTCCGAGCCATTAATTTTCAACGCTTCACCGGCTCTCCAATTTCATCCGAAATACCCAAGGCGTCGATGGCCATTGCATTCTCTCCCGCGATATCCAACCCGCAACTACAAGCTGGGATGATTCTCTCCAGAAATGGCAAGGGATATCATTTTCACAACCCACGAACAATGTAATCTGCAGAGATAGTAATAAACATACACTTCTTGTCGGAAGGAAAGGTGCAGATGGCTTGATTGGCTTTTCCATCGAAGAGTCCGCGATAAATATATACGGGGAACTGTACAAGTATGGGTGTTGACCGGGTACTGCGGATGCAATGGCATAATATTCATGCCTATTCTACCAATGTAACGGAAGTTCCCCGATCGCGAAAATGAGCACTGTGTATGTATCCACAATTGACAGGTAGCCATGGGAAGGTAGAGCGGAAACTCAGTGGATATTTCTGCAACTGACACAGCTATGGATTTCACTGCAGCATATATGGATTCATATTTTGCCATTTCGTTGCACCTTGCTCCGCGAGCTGTTCGTAAATCGCTTTCTGCCTTGCCGCGTAACTGGCGGCGCCGAGTAGCCCAGCGACTTTGCAAGAGACACATTTCTCATTCCATTTCCTGGCACGGTATTTGAAGAAATTAATAGCCCATTGAAATTCTGAGGCGAGTAGTTCTTCTTCTTCTTCCCATCGATCCTTAACAGCTTTTGCGCGGAGCCAATGAATGCGGTAGACTTTTGGGGAGGTAAGATGGACCAGGGTATATATGAATCCTAGTTATATCCTTACATTCAGTGAGCCAGCTCTTGGATGTTGTATCCCTTGGGATATCAATCGACCAGAACCATGGTAAGTTGGAGCTGCGGTGACTGTGTGCATTCTGTGTGAATGCAGCTGTATCAACTGTCAAATGACTGTTGAGAAGTTCCTGAAACCGTGACAGAGTATCCACATCAGCACCAAGTGCTATCATCGCCTCCCGACATCTCCTGTAAATCGCGGCATGCTGTTTGACGGAGCTGTCTATTGAATTTACAATTTGCCATGCACGGGTCCTCGTGGAATAGGATTTTGCTTGGCGCACAACCCCTCTGAATACCACTGCTTTGTCAGCCAATGCGAGGCGCAATCCATGCAGTGCATCGTTAGCTTGACCTATCCGCAGCTGCAATTCCATGTCTAGTAGTGCATGGACTCCAGCAGCATGACACCTGTCCACTCCAACATTTGATGGAAGAGGGAGGTGAGAAATGGTCGACATTTTGGGGGCGCCCATCTCTATGCCTTCATCCGCGCTTTCATTGCTATCTTCATCCTCAGGAAATATATCTCCTCCACCAGAGTCATGCCGCGCATCATCCTCCGGTACATTGACATAATCCTCATGTTCATCACTTAGTGCCCCTACATTCAAAGGCTCCATATATATTTGGCCATCTGCAACAAACCTTGAGCGCTCGGATGCGAGGCGGTCTGCGCGCCGTGCCATTGCTAGTCGCTTTATCTCCGAGGGGAATTTCCCACACTCTTTCCGGGTGATGGAAAGCATGATTTCCGCCTCCTCAATCTCCAGGCCGCGAGTCAACCAACTCGCGGCCCCCCGTTGAACCCCAGGTTGGCTTGTTGCTTCCAATAATTTCAACTCAATCGTGCGAATTGTAGGTGCTTCTTTTGGGATCATTAAATGCTCTACTTACTTGATGGCCAATGCCGCACCTTTTTTCAACTGAATTTCGAAGATATCCATGACGGAAACATCTTGCACCCGGCCGGAAAGTGCAGATTGCTCTTGTATATGCCAAGCCGCCCGATGACTGGAAGGAACAGCCTCATCCAATTTTTTGAAAGCCTCCCTGGCCATTGTTACTGATATTCGCGCTGCCTTCAGCTTCTGCGATAAATGTTCCACTAGGCGTCCATTAGCCAAAACACTGCAAGTAGCCTTCGCAGTTTCGTACCAATGCGAATCATCTTCATAAAGTTAGAGTCGTTCATCTGGAAATCGAGTAGCTCTTGGCGATGTGGAGAACTCATACCGCGAGTTGACGAAGACACAACATTTAGGATGGACCACAAGGTCTCGATGATCTCACCATCCACCCAGCCTGAGCCCTTGATGAACAAGGGGGCATATCGCGCATAACATTCCTCTTTGTGGCCATGTACGTGCCATATACCAATTCCTGGTATGATCCGCAAGCTGGATGGAATGTGTAGAAAGTCACTGTTGTCCACCCGCTTCCGCAAATTCTTCATGTAGGAGCAGTTGATGTCATAGAAACATAGCACATTTGCTATACCCATCATGTTGTGACTCAATGCATTTGAAAGGGAATAGTCCATGTTCAGCTGCCTATATTCTGGTGAGTCCGCATTATCCGCGATTTGCGTGATCCGCGATTTGCGTGATCCGCGATTTGGAAGCTCACCTTTCTCCTTTCTGGAAATCCACTACAGAATGCGGGTAGAAACAACCATGCCGTGCGCATGCAGTGGCTCCTATTCCAGTGGAGCGTAGCTTTCCACGACTTATATTTGCTTGACTAATTGCCCTGTGATTGTTGCACGTCGATTTCTGGCTTGACCTTCAGATTATGGACAATTGAGAAATAATAGTCCATACCTCCGTGATATGGGGGGTCGCCTTTAAGTATGCCTGGTAGGGTGGATGCGTGACCATGAACCCTCGTCCATCCATCAGCCAGACTTGATCATCGGGCCGCTTCTCATGCATATGTTCCGCCTTGAAATTTCCATCCATCACAACTGTCCGAGTAAACTTCCAGCTGATGGGAATTATAAAAATGTTCTTTAAACCAATGTGGACACTAACTCATTCAAATCATCTGTTGGATCGACATTTATGCCGGGCTGTGGACATGCCGCGCAAAATAATGCCAAGTCACCCTGGGATGGCCGATCCATTGTTTGCTTGAATCCGTTCCACTTGAGCAATTTCAGCAGACGCCATTGCCGCGCCAATCGCAGTAGCTCCCTGTACCTGTTCTAATCTCATGGGCGATCATGGTCAGATCGCCGGGTGAGATTACCGAAATGGAAGGCTGGCTTACAGGAACCAAGTGCGGAAACACGTTTGACGTCAACCGACGCAGCTTGCTATAGTAATTCATCCCAGATGTACCGCATTCCAGGTTGTCCCGCAAGAAGTCGTCCAAGACCGCGAATGTGAACACGGTACTGGGTTTCTCAAATGTTGATGCACACAATTTTGCTCGGAATAACTGCAAATGATAGCTGTCTGCCCCTTCACACTGGCACTGTTCCACAAGGACAAAATGCACCCCCGTGACATCGATAACGGTCAGGTATTTCGAACCCGAGGGCGGCCGCAGATGAAGCGGGATTTCATCGATGTCTTCCCACTGCTCGTCATTCATGGGCAATGGTCCGCCTTCAATATCCATTGCTGCTTTGTTCAGCCGCCCTCCTGATTGTGGACCCTGCTGACCTATAATTGCAGAGGGGCAGGGTGCCCCATCATGGCCAAGTTGTAGTTTTAGGCCGGTCTGTGAATCGTTAACATGTGGATATAGTTCATCGCAATAGCCTTACTCACCATGTGGAGGGCCGCCTCCTGAAAGAACTCTCCAGTCCATTGCTGGATCCTATGGAATGGATGGACGTTGTGCACCAAGCGGCAGCAATCTGTGCAAAGAAGCAGTTGGTGCATGCAATCTGTGCATCTGTACACGCCATCCTTCCCACACCGAGCGCAATTCCGTGGTGAAGGGGGGGCTTCCATCTCTAGCATGATCCGCAGTAAGTCCTCCTTGTGATGAATCCACTCACGGATATAGTCATTCTGAGTCTGGAATGCTGTTAGAATGTGTTCGTCTCCTATTTCTGTTGCAGAATACCTTTTTACGTGGTAATCTCAGGGGTTCTAAAGGGGGCGGGTTCATATCGTCCGCATTTGCCTCATCATGCGCAAACCGGAAATGCGGTTTAGATGGTGATCTCGAATGCTTGGATGGGGTGGACAAGCAGGACGAGTTAATTGGACTCGTTACATTCGATGGTTTGATTGGAACTTGTACGAGTCTCGATCTAGTTCGGCCCTTATTTTTGCGCGTCTTCACCTCGAGTTGCTTAACACGAAGACCCGGGGTGGCACCGATCATTGTCAAACCTTTCCTAGGGTCTCGTCTGGACATCTCGAAGGATGTAGTGATTGTCCGTAAGTTAACTTGACTATCGATTATCGCTCAAGGAGTCCAAGGAGTCAAGTTGTAACCATCAGCGGCATCAATATGCTTCCGAAACTTGACAGACAGCCCATCACAACCTGCCAAATCGAGAATAGCTCTACAACCAAAGCCCATATGCGGCCACCAGATCTGATCAGAAACCTTATTTAGCACATATCAGATTCATAAAACCCAATCAGGCTGTGGAAGATCACATCGGGAGCACCTTTTCAGCATGGATGCGTTGCCGAACTACAGAAATGTTACTAAAATACTTAAAGAATTTAGGACATAAAATTCTTCGCGTCTTGTCCATCTATTGTTCACCCCACAAAAAGCCCATGGAGTCCAACGATGAAACAGAGCATGATTTTGCTACCGATAATGATGCTGCGGGTAGGGATGAAACCGAAGAGGAGTTGATACCCTGGATAGATCGGGAAGAGGATGCATTTGACGTGGTGGAATTGGAGATACTGGCACGTCGGAGGCGGGAATGGACACAAGCAAGGAAGAAAGAAAAACCTGCAGTCTTGGGGGAAATATGCAGAGAGCTGGGGAAATTGGAGAAGTATCGCGATTTGAGTCCAGTCGAGTGGCATCAAAAGCGCGAGGTATGTGCTCATATCCCTGCACAAATGTCCCGCCACCAAGCTTTCCCTTCCAGGAAATAACCGCATGGCTAAAGAAGCCACTCAGGACAAGGAAGCCGCGGATTACCGTGCGGTCTGGATACAAGTACTCCGTCCGGGCTGTCATCCGCGAATTATACCACGATCAAATCCAACAGAAACATGCACGTATGAAGGAGGAGGAGGGAAGCCATAACGACACGAAAAGGATTGATCTGTACCAACGTGCATTGACTGCTTTTATGCAGGATGACCTTACGGAGGATCAGTTACAGGCAGCCCGCGACATAGTGGAAAAATGGAATGGTGCAGATGGCCCAACTCCGGAGGTTCAAGTGCGGTAATGTCCATCATAAATTACCAAGGAAGTTTTATACTCATGCAAGTGGACAGGAATGCAGCCAGGTATGGACCCGCGTATATCCGTAATTTCGCGGAAGAGATGTGGAGGTACTGTGGAATGAGAATGGTCTTCATGACAGGTTGGAAGGACGAAAAGGGGGTTGTACAAGCCTGCTGGTAAGTCCATGGGTTATTCCCAGCAGTGAAAAATTCTGATGCTGGCAAAGTATGGATTACAACAGTGAAATTGGCGGCGGGACTGCATTTGATGATCTCGGCACTCTCAATCCGTCCTGGAGGGAGTACCTTGGGAAATCTTTTGAGGATGCAGACCTTGCAGATGATGAAGAGCCGCTAAGCAAAGGAAAGCAGAATCCAAGAATGAAGAAGCCCGATCCGGTCAGGTTAGTCACCAACGAGCAAGGGGACATATGGATTGGGGAAATAAAGGGTTGTAGTCGCGACCAGCTACAACAAATGATTCGCAGGTTCCTTACCGCACATTACCGTAAGCATCTACATATATGCATTCTTTTATCTATGAGGTTGAACTCCGTCCATCAGGCAAGGCGTGCGGAAGGCAGTCCGCGAGTGTTCCGTTCAAGAAATTAGGCCAGTACCAGCAAGACATGATTGCCGCCCATCATCTCCCCGCCAACTTCACATTTAATGTAGATCCCAGCCACCTGCATTCATCCACCGCAACCGAACTACTCAATTTCTGGCGAGAACGGCAGGTTACCAATCCCAACGACGTCTTTTCCTTCCAGAAGCGCCTGGATCAATCTGGAAACTTGCAGCCACCCGTGGATGGTAATACTCTCCCACTTATGATTGCGAGGAATCGGAAAAAGAAATCAGCGCAAATCAGACCTGATGACAGTTTGGACGACGAGGAAGAGGCCGATCCGCAATACGGGATAACCCAATCAAAGGCTGCAACCCGCATCCGCCAAAAAACACCTGCTTTGGGCAAGCGACCCAGACTGCCCTCCACAGATGAAGAAATGGACGGAGATACTAGCGACAGTGAGGAGGATGAATTGCAAAATCTGCCATCCTGCAAATATAAAGCCCAAACCAAGGGAAGCGGCCGCGGACGCAGAATATTCCATAAACAAGGTAATCATTTTATAGGTCCCAATCATACCACGGTGACATACTTACATACTTGGACTACAAGGCAAACGCTACACAGCCGAACTGCAGGATAGGACAGAGGATGGGGATAATGATGACTACGATAGTGTGCCATTCGCGGATGAGCGAGATATAGTCCCAGAGTCATCTAGCCAAAATGGCGGGCGCACCATCCTTAAACCCGCACTAAAGCGGTCTTCCGGCATTCCTCGCAGACAAGCTGCAGATGCAGCCAATGCAAGCAGTACTGACCCAGGTCACAGCCGCAGCCAACCTCGGAAATCACCTCGTGTTCCGAAAAAACCTGTCCCCGCTGATGCCAATGTACCATCTCCCATGTCCAAACCAACCCGTAAGCACAATGCGGCGACGTCCAAACAAACCCGGAAGAGCAATGCGGCCGCGTCCAAACCAACCCGAAAGAACAATGCGGCGAGTGGTAGAGCGGGAAAGAAAGCCAAACAATGAATATGTTGTACCTCCACTTTCATACCTAACCACCATGGGTATATCACGTAGGACACCATTGCCTTAGAATATCAAATAGATGATCAATTGTTGGCCCCATGTGCAGTAGCTTTCACACCACTCCATGAATGGCGCATGCGGCCGCGATTGGCGTACTACTCATTCAGGCCGTGCACGGATAACATTTTCACCAAATATGCAGGATATTCACTATTCACAGATTAATGCGCCGGGAATTATCTGTACATTTTTATCCGCATTTTTTACCCGCACAGCGCCGCTATTTCAAATTATAAGAATTACATACAACGCCTCGAGGCAATAAAAATGCCTGCCATATGCCATTTCCCACGGTCGATCACTGATGTCGGAGTGTAAAGGACATCGTAGACATAACTATTGGTCCATCTCTGTCAAATGTCGCGTCCACAGCAGCGCAGAGTGCGTTTTTTCCGCCAAGGTTAGTCTCCTACACTTTTCTACAGCTTTTCCCTGAATGCCCGACAGTTGATATATTGCCGATCGAAAATCGGGAGGAATCGGCACTATCCTCGGCTCCCTTAATATCTTCCAGTAGACCCCGACGAGCCAATCGCGAGAATAAAAGTATGGAAGCTCTTCAGGCATATGGGGAGGAGTCACCCTCTCCACCCCCAGAGACGGAAATGGAAGATGAGTATTCCCGATTGAGAAGTGCTAAAGTACCTTCTCCACCGCTGGCAACCCATATCGAGCCTCAGTCCGCTATGTTTGAGCGGATGAAAATCGCGGAACCCCCTCGGCCACCCTCCCCCAATGGTATGCATACCTTTAATCGTGGGTAATGATGCAATCTGCCTAAACATAATAGAAAATACAGATGGGAGTGAAGGATGTGACGCAGATACCTTCAACAGGTTGCGGGCCGCGAGGGTCCCCTCGCCCCCACAACTCAGCGATACGGAGATACCAGAGCGGATTGAACATGTGAGGTCGCCATCACCCGGACCAGCCACGGAATCAGATCTATTCGAGCGACTAAGGAGAGCGAAAGTCCCATCACCACCCTCAGCAGATGGTACGCATATTCTGAATGAATGTTAAGTATGACTCATCCTTTCCACGTTGCAATCCCAGTTGATGAAGAAGAAGAAGTTGATTGGGATACCTTCAGGAGGTTGCAGGCTGCACGGGTCCCGTCACCCCCAGAAGCGATATCCGAGGAGGTTGAAGATGAGAGGTCGCCATCACCTGGCCTGGCCGCGGAATCGGATTTATACGAGCGACTAAGGAGCGCGAAAGTCCCATCGCCACCCTTAGCAGATGGTACGCACGTTCTGAATCAAGGCGAAGTATGACTCATCCTTTCCAAATCTCAGATGATGATGATGAAGATGTTGACTGGGATACCTTCAGGAGGTTGCAGGCTGCACGGGTCCCGACACCCCCAGAACCCTGTGATATAGAAGCATCTCAGCCGATGGAAGATGTGAGGGCTGCGTCGCCTTCGGGTTCAGCGCTATTCGAGCGGATGAGAATGGCGGAAGTACCTCCGGCACCCACAGCTCTCGGTGAGTGGAACATTAATTATCGCGGAATTTCGCTCATGCTACAGGCAAAGTAGAAGGAGAAGGAGAAGATCATGCAGATTCTGGATGGCCAATCAACTTTGGTGAACCTGAGAGGGGACAAATATGTCAGTTCTTGGCTAAGTCTTCTACATGTGAGCTTCATCCTTTGTGCGGCATAATATCAGTCACTCATACTCATACCTTAGGGGAGTTACCTACATTGGATGAAGTGGCTGATATGCAGCGCATGTCATTGGCCTCATGTGGAACCTCCGATGATGGTAAGTGGAATATGGTACGGCTGATGTTTGCTCATAATCCCGGTAGTTTTGCGGGTACTGGCCGAGTTCAAGTCACGTCATTCGGTCGATACTGCGCCGTCGAATTTCCCGCCAAATCAACAACTAGATCGGCCTATTTTCCGCGCGATGAAGCGGATTGCATGTGATATTTGTGAAGCTGCAAAAATGCGGGTAACCCGTGTGACGGAAGGGCAGTATACCGTCGACATGATTGATGTTCTTGAGGTAGTCCGTCACCCTCATACAGCATACCTCGTGGAGCCTTACTGCGGGGGTCCCCACTATCCATCGAGACAAGCGCTTATAGAGATGGGGATCCTTTACATGGGATGCCGTATCGAATGTGCCGCGATTAATCTGTTGGGTCGAGCTGACGTATCCGAGTGGCCAGAAGAATGGTTTTCTAATATATCCATGGACTTGGTATGTAATCCACTTATATCACAGTCGTTTACGGTCTGAATTTATGACGGTGGGTACAGAAAGAGCTCGACCACTTAGTACTGGTATCCGTCAGCAGGCAGAGTCCCCCCCCCCCACTCCCCGCATGCTACCACGCATACTTGAGGTGGAAAGATGACCCAAATGAATTTCAAAATGAGCTGCGCCGTATTCCCCATGATTCATTCCGACTACTCGACAGTATCAGCGACTTCATCCCAAATTGGAGCCCGCACTTGCCTGATAAATATGGCGGATTTGCCTTTCCGTGGTGGCTACACGGCGCTTCAA
Organism: Pisolithus albus; assembly: GCA_024613165.1. NCBI lineage: Eukaryota > Fungi > Basidiomycota > Agaricomycetes > Boletales > Pisolithaceae > Pisolithus > Pisolithus albus. Next base: position 594,853 of record JANFAB010000027.1, read on the forward strand.
CATATTACATTGACTTCCAGAGATTGAGAGGGGCCAAAATTTTGGAAAGTGCTGCAGAATACTTCCAGGTAATCCATGTTCATATCTCGGAATTATGATGGATTGACTACTTTTCAGCATGCGCGGCCCTTGAATCAGCCGTCGTTTACTGGCCGCCTCGATAACATGCTAGAGGATGAAGTTGGTCGATATATGACCCACTTGACCAATATTTCAAATGAGATTGTGGAGATTGATGGTCGGATGGACCACCTGTTCTCGCGGTGGGTCGCATTGCAAAAATTAGTTGGCACACCGGATGTATCGTAGACTTCATTTTATGGCGGTATAAAGACAATATGACTAATTCATGATTGTAAATCTAAAATGTGAGGTGCATCGCATAGCGGAATCCCAACTGACTGATGCACGTTCTGCCGCATGTAATATGCAAGGCACGCGCGATCCCCATCGCTGTATCCGACCCCATGCTCTAGTGCGGAACCAGACATTGCGATGATCGTACCCGGGTTGTATTCGAGGCGCAGTTCCAGAGTTGGAACTACGAAATCGAGAGGCCGATAGTCACCTACCGTGATTAACATGTCCAGCCAAGGTTCCCGTCCATTGACATCCGTGTGGTAGGGTGTTGCGCGATTAACCATGATTGACATGCTATTATAAACCGAGTTCCATATGGGGAGGATTGATCGCATGTCCGCGTCATTCCGCCGTTCGGCAATGTTGTTCAGGCGGATGAGCGCCTCTCGGCCAGTCTCATACATTCGCGGATGGATCACACTGAGCACCCCGGACAATAGGGCATTCAAATCAGACATCTCATCCACCCATCCGCGAACACCGTTCTGAGCGTTCCGAGCCTTCAGAAGTCTGGATACTTCGGCATGGAAATTAGGCGGCTGTGTGATATTTCAATACTTGATGCACTGGCGCAGCGAATGGAAAACGTACTCCGTGACCTTGTTGATACCATGCGGGGGAAAGATCCAGGCTCCCTCTAAGGTCGGCCATTTCACGGAATAATATGTGGTCGTTGCGCCATCCTTGGGGGTGAGAATGACTTAGACTTTGCGCTAGCGGACGTCGCAGACAATGTAAAGAGTTCCAAATATCTTTCTACATCGTTTGTTAATTATCCAAGCCGCTCGATGCCCGAGTTCCAACCGCTCACTTGGTATGCATGGCTGATGGCACCTGGAAGGTACCACAGCCTTGTATTCCCATTCTCATTAATTACCACTGTTGGAGTGTTGATTTCCTTGTAGTGCTGTGATCCTGCCGCATCCACAGTCTTTCCGCGCCGAACCTTATTAATGATGACTTCTTGGCAATGAGGACCTGGCTTGTTCGTGAATTCGCATCAATTACTCACCTGGATGTTGATACGCCTGAACTATTACGGGAAGTACTCGGTCCGCTCGGCATACCAATGGTACGGGAATGGATATGTGTGGAAGCGCACGGGGTGCTTTGAAAACCTCTTCGCGGAAACGTTTTTGCATGTAGTCAGCAACTTGGTCCGTGAGCTTCATCCGCCAACCTTCTGGTATTTCCGACATTTGCTCATCAGAATCCATCGTCGGGGCTCGCAGAAAGTGGATGGATGGCGAATTTTTCAGTTGATGACACAATGTGTCAGTCCTGTGCTATTGTCCGATGAATTACGGCATTTTCGTCATGCCCAACCCTGAGAAGCCGCTGTGAGTATATCCCACTGTAAAGGATTCAAATTACGACGGACGCCATATCGCGGATGGGCTCCTCCACCATCCAAGCTATGTTCCACGAGCTTTGGATGGTAATCCAAGCTTCTGCCATCAATCGCGGATTATGCCTTGCAGGATTGACGGATCAGTCGATTTGTAGCGTGATGCCATATTATATCGCGGATGGGCCATGGATAGTTGGGGTGCTATGGACGGGCCCCTCCATTTGTTGTGTCATGGAGATGTATATCGCAGTGGGCCCTTCCATGAGTTGTGGTGTTCTACCTCATGTCATGGGTGGCCTGCCTATGCATTGTCATGCGATAGGATATCACGGTGGGCCGGTCGAAAGTCATGTGCTGCAAGAACAGCCCAAGACAGACCAGTCCATGAGTCGTGTCATGCGGTAGTGTATCACGGGCGGGCCTGTCCATGAGTTGGGTCATGGGGTGCTATATGACGGCCGGGCCTGTCCATGAGTTGGGTCATCTGGCATGATATCACGGGCGGGCCCGTCCATGAGTTGGGTCACGGCGTGCTATATCACGGACGGGCCTGTCCATGAGTTGGGCCATGCGGTGCTATATCATGGGCGGGCCCGTCCATGAGTTGGGTCATGTGGTGCTATCTCACGGGCGGGCCCGTCCATGAGTTGTGTCATCTGGCATTATATCACGGGCGGGCCCGTCTATGAGTTAGGCCGCGGGGTGCTATATCACGGGCGGGCCTGTGCATGAGTTGGGTCATGGGGTGCTATATCACGGCCAGGCCCATCCATGAGTCGTGTCATGCGGTAGTGTATCACGGGCGGGCCTGTCCATGAGTTGGGTCATCTGGCATGATATCACGGGCGGGCCCGTCCATGAGTTGGGTCGCGGCGTGCTATATCACGGACGGGCCTGCCCATGAGTCATGTCATACGGTCGTATATCACGGGCGGGCCTGTCCATGAGTTGGGCCATGCAGTGCTATATCAAGGACGGGCCCGTCCATGAGTTGTGTCATCTGGCATTATATCGCGGGCGGGCCCGTCTATGAGTTGGGCCATGGGGTGCTATATCACGAACGGGCCCGTCCATGAGTTGGGTCATGGGGTGCTATATCACGGACGGGCCTGCCCATGAGTCATGTCATACGGTCGTATATCACGGGCGGGCCTGTCCATGAGTTGGGCCATGCAGTGCTATATCACGGACGGGCCCGTCCATGAGTTGCGTCATCTGGCATTATATCACGGGCGGGCCCGTCTATGAGTTAGGCCTCGGGGTGCTATATCACGGGCGGGCCCGTCCATGAGTTGGGTCACGGCGTGCTATATCACTGACGGGCCCGTCCACGAGTCACGTCATGCGGCGCTATATCACGGACGGGCCCGTCCATGAGTTGGGTCTCGGTGTGCTATATCACGGGCGGGCCCGTCCATGAGTTGCGTCATCTGGCATTATATCACGGGCAGGCCCGTCTATGAGTTGGGCCATGGGGTGCCATATCATGGCCGGGCCCGTCCATGAGTTGGGTCATGGGGTGCTATATCACGGACGGGCCTGCCCATGAGTCATGTCATACGGTCGTATATCACGGGCGGGCCTGTCCATGAGTTGGGTCGCGGCGTGCTATATCACGGACGGGCCTGCCCATGAGTCATGTCATACGGTCGTATATCACGGGCGGGCCTGTCCATGAGTTGGGCCATGCAGTGCTATATCACGGACGGGCCCGTCCATGAGTTGGCTCACGGGGTGCTATATCACGGGCAGGCCTGTCCATGAGTTGGGTTATGCGGTGCTATATCACGGATGGGCCTGTCCATGAGTTGGGCCATGCTGTGCTATATCATGGGCGGGCCTGTCCATGAGTTGGGCCATGCAGTGCTATATATCAAGGACGGGCCCGTCCATGAGTTGTGTCATCTGGCATTATATCGCGGGCGGGCCCGTCTATGAGTTGGGCCATGGGGTGCTATATCACGAACGGGCCCGTCCATGAGTTGGGTCATGGGGTGCTATGTCACAGGCGGGCCTGTCCATGAGTTGGGTCATCTGGCATGATATCACGGGCGGGCCCGTCCATGAGTTGGGTCGCGGCGTGCTATATCACGGACGGGCCTGCCCATGAGTCATGTCATACGGTCGTATATCACGGGCGGGCCTGTCCATGAGTTGGGCCATGCAGTGCTATATCACGGACGGGCCCGTCCATGAGTTGCATCATCTGGCATTATATCATGGGCGGGCCCGTCTATGAGTTAGGCCTCGGGGTGCTATATCACGGGCGGGCCCGTCCATGAGTTGGGTCATGGGGTGCTATATCACGGACGGGCCTGTCCATGAGTTGGGTCATGCAGTGCTATATCACGGACGGGCCCGTCCACGAGTCACGTCATGCGGCGCTATATCACGGACGGGCCCGTGCATGGGTTGCATCATGCAACAGTATATCATGGATGCAAATCTCGTCAGCAGGCCCGTGCATATATGGCATCATGCCATACTATCGCGCGGCAGGCCCTTCCAACAGTTGGAGCATGTTCTGCGACTGGGCCGGGCCAGGCCCACTCATGTGTTTGGTCCTATCTACACGGTGGGCCCGCCCTTATTGTGTCCTCATTCATTCCATTCCTTCATGACGGGCCCGGCCTTATCTTCCGCTATTCCTCCAGTCTCGGGCCCATTCATTTGTGGTGGCATATATTCTTCCTCTCCCTGGAAGGCCCGCCCATATGCTACTGTCACTCTTCAAACGCAGGCCCACTTATTTGTTACATCATATAAATTTAGACGGGCCCGCCTCGGGCTGTCCATAAGTGATGGCATTTTGGCACGCGGGCTACCCATATGTTGTGACTAGCGTGACTACATGGGGTCCAATATTGTTTAGATAGTCGTCTAGTCATGATACGAGTTACGAAGACTATTGTACATAGGGAATTCACCTGCAGTATTTTCATGACACCGAAGGGGAACTTGGCGACATTGCCAGCAACGGAGTCAGATCATCGCTCGCCAAGTGTGAGTCTTGTGGAGGATGATTTTGCGGACACCACGGCCATTCCGCTGAAGTGGTGAGTAGTCCCTTCTTCATCAATGCACAAGAAAGAACTAAAGAGACTGACTTACTTTGGAACACTATGGTAAATCACTTCGCCGACTCGCGCTGTCACTACTTTGATGCGGTTCACTCATGGCAAGCCAGGGGCGCACGCCGGTCTACTGCCAACACCTACTCGGTCACTCCCATTTCACATGGGCACAAGTAACATATATTTCCCCCCTCTCGGATTGATAATTGGGACGTAATTTGAGAACAAGGATAGCAGGGAAACCATCTAGCTGGAACAACTTCACTGAAACCCACGCATCCTCCTGTCTCCGAGACTGCAGTACCGTCGTTCCTCTCTCTTCTTTGCCCAATTCTTCGTCTGGCATATCACCTTCGCGTCCCC